>JAWMRA010000041.1:55991721-56018437 GCA_035584735.1 Pseudotriccus pelzelni
GGGGCAGCCACAGCTTCTCTGGGCAACCTGTGCCAGGGCCTCCCCACCCTCACAGGGAAGAATTTCTCCCCAATATCAAATCCAAACATTTTGGCTTTGGGCTAATGACGGTGTGCTGTTAAAACGAGATGACTTCCAGACGAAGTTGAAACCTGGATCACTACAAGGCATTAACACTCCCAGTAAATTGAAGGGAGTCCCTAAACTGTGTGCAACGAGACAGCAATGCCTGTGAGAATGCAGCAACTGCATTAAACACTGCACCATGTTTATCCTCAGCAATGAGGCACTGCGGATTTAATGAGTGCTGCACGTTGCTGTTTTGAAAGGGGTTTTGTCTCAGAGTCACTGCCAGTGGGATGAATGGTCCTGCTCGTGCCTCCACCCGACACCCATTTAGTGTCAGGGACCTTGGAGCGTGTCCGCTCATCCCAGTGACCCCGCTGGAAACGAACTGCTCTGCCACACTGCACCCCCAGCTGTGCCACAGCGTCAGCGTGGGGGAGACACGGAGATCAGGAGACATCCGTGAGATCCTGTCAGAGCCATGAAGATCATGCAAGGAAAGTGCACACTGCTCCTTGCAAATGCCTCTGACACCTCCCAAAATACTGGGCTTAATGCCACTTATTGATTTGTAACCACGGAGACCGTGCGTGTTCCCGCTGCAAAGTGAGGGAAAAAGCTCTTTCCCTTCACCTCCTCCAGCACTGAACAATGTTGGAAAATACTCCTTGTAACCTCCCGGAGCCCTCACAGGAGGGAGGAGCGAGTTGTTTGCCCCCTCAGAGGCTGCTTCCTTTTCACAAAGGTGGGGAAAATCAACCATTCCTTGCAAACCAGCCTGGAGCAAAAAGGGCTAAGCTATTCTGGGAGATGAGAGATAAGCATGCCAGAAAGCCTTATCAGCGATTTGTCTTAACTTGCAAAGGTATTTTCTTTGATGAAAGAATACAAACAGTTGTTTGAAATGTTCTGTCTGCTCAGATTTGCTTTCAGAGATCTTACTCACACGAAGCCCCTCTGCATTAAATCCTTTAATAAGGATCCTCACTTTCTGAATTAAAAATTAAAGTGTGAAAAAAAAGAAAAGTATCAACAGGGCAGTCAATTCAAAAAAGGCTGAAGAATATTGGATCAATACTTGTCCCAAGTCCAGCCATTTCCAGAGGGACTGGAGCACTGGATGTGAGATCCCTGTGATTCAGCCTGGTGTGACCTGGAGCGTGATCAGCACTTGCCCATCAGCTGACAGCAAACTGGGAACATTTGCTGGAGAACTGATGAAGGTTTGAGGAAACCGGGCAGAAAGACCGACTGTAAAGCATCTAAACCATAGTCAGGCACCAAAGCTTTGAAATGGAGGTTCTAGAAATAGAAGATACCAAAGCAAAACAGGTTATTTTTAAAGTGCCTTTCTTTTCTCATAGTCTAAAACAGCCCTGCTGTTTAACCTGAGACGCACTGGAGCTGTGTGGCCAATGTGACAGGCTGGTAACTTGCCAGGAAACAGTGTTTTGGGTGGACTTGCCCACTTTGGAAACCGTGCTTACAAAGCAAATGTTTAAAAAGCAAATGGTGCCTTCCCGTTTTTGTTGTGAATTCCAAATGTTTATTTCCGTCAGGTCACCATGTTGAGTGGAAACTCCTACTCCTTTAGAAGTCGTGGTCAGAAAAAGAGCACGAGCAAATCATTTTCCCCCCACATACAAAGCCTTAAGATTTTTCTCTTAAGGGAGGGGATGGGGGGGGAGAGCTCTGAAATGAAAACTTTTGGGTCAGCTCAAAACAAAATTAGGAGTTAGTCGGCTGGACCTTGCCACCAAGCCGAGCCCCACGGCCCTGTGACTCCGCTCCTGAGGGAGCGGCACCTCGGGCCTCTGGGGACCTTCCTGCCGTGGACGCGGCAAAGGCAAGGCCGGTTTTTGGGGCAGCCTATCTATGGACTGTGAGTCCCTTAAAGTGGATGGAATGAGGCAATAACGCTTGTGAGAGCTTGTGGTGACACAGGCCGGGAGGACGGCTTTGAAACAGGCTGCCCAGGGAGGTGCTGGAGCCACCGTCCCTGGAGGTGCTTCTAAGAAGAGACTGGACGTGGCGCTCGGTCCGGCAGACGAGGCGGTGTCGGGTCACAGGTGGCACTGGATGACCTCAGAGCCCTTTTCCAACCCAGTCGGTTCTCTGCATTCTGCGTGAACACCGGAGATCGCTCCGGCCCAGCGGGCACCGCTTCCCCCATCCCCGGGCCCCGGGGGCGGTGCGGGGCGGTGCGGGAGAGCGCGGGGCGGTGCCGAAGTTGCCCGGGGCGGTGCGGGGCTGTCCGGGGCGGGGCGGTGCCGGAGCGGCGCGGGCGGGACGGCGGCGGGCGCTGCCCGGAGCCGGCGGAGCCGCGGCCGGCCCGGAGGGTTCTCCGGAGTCCGTGCGCAGGTAAGGGGTGCTCCGGGGGCTTACCCGGGACCGAGAGGCAACTTGGGAGTGCCGGCGGGATGAGCTCCCGCCGTGCCGTGCCGTTCCCTGCCCCTCTCCTGCTCCTCCTCTCCAGCCGCCATGGCCCGGCTCCCACCGGGAGCGGGGACCGGGAGCCGCCCCGAGCCCGGCGGGACGGGCACGGCCGCGGGGGCCGGAATCCAGCCTGCCCTCCGGCCTCAGCCTCCCTGTTTCCTTCCAGCCTCCCGGCGGGAAGGGGAAGGAGAAGCGTTTTCGGCACTCCCGACCCTCTGAGCCTTATTTATGTGCTGGAAGTGGCACAACTTTTAGGGAAGTTTTGGGAAGAGGTAGGCAGGCTCCGGGTTTACTCTTTTCAGGCGCTAACGCTGTGAAACTGCGGTTAAAGAGTTTTATCTAGAACTAGCGAATGTGTTTTGATTTAAGGCCTGGGGTTCTGACATCCTGGAATTATCTCCCCCCTCCTCCTGCGGGTCTGTGTCTGTTAGATCCGTGATTTCGGAAAGCTGAAATAGCTGTGGTAGCTCACACCCTGGCTGAGGTGCAGCTGCGGCTGTAAAAAGGCGCTTTGCACCTACGTGGGAGGGAAAGCGAGCTTTTGGTGTGGGATGCCGCGGTGTAACACGTGTGCGCTCTGTGGTGCGAGCGCAGAAACACCGATGAAGTGTTTTTGGGCTCGGGCTTGGCCGTGCCCGAGCCCTCAGAGGCTCTGCTGGCTCCTTGTTGTGGCCCGAGCACAGATACTACCCCCGGCACCGCGTGTGTGAGTGAGCTCTGGTGTGTGTTGCAGCGGCAGCACATTGAGCAATGCAAGTGTCGCCGCATTCCAAAAAAGTAAACAGCAAAAATGGGTCACACAGTGAGGATATTCCCGGGCTTACACGATCGGGCACCCGGGAGGAAGAAGTTACAGTGTGTCAGCTCCGGATGTATTGCTCCTGTTAAAGATAGCAGCTATAGCTGGAGGATTTACTTTTGTTGAAGGACATGAGTAGAGGTTTCAGTAAAACCAGAGGCAGCATGGCAGCTCGGTTTGAGAGGCATTCTGGAAAGGAGAAGAGCTGAAATCTGCTTAAACTCGCTGTTCCAAAGGCAGCAAAGATTTTGGCCTCTTAACTTCTTCACATCAGCAAGAAATTAAGAGCCAGAGCGCTCTTTAATTTAGCTTAGTACCTGTCCCAGGGGAGTTTTGGCAACAGGATTTAGCCCAGTTCTTTGAAAAGCTATATCGGAGAGATCAGCTCCTAGAAGTGAAAATGCCTGTCAGTGGCATATTGCTCGTAAATTAAGATCCGTGTTCATGTGTCAAAAGTATGAAGTTGATGTTTCACTCCTCCCTGAAGGCAGTGGGAGCTCCACCTGCTTGCCTGGCTGTGGAGTGGGGTCCTTGGGAGCGGGATCCCTCTTCAGCATCTCCTGCCTTTGAGCAAGGTGCCCCGGGATTTGATCCATTTGCTGGATCTGGGCTTAAGAGTTCTGCTGAGGAATATTGAAGCTGATGTGTCCTGTGCACGTGTGTCTGCAGCAGATCCACGCTCTGGAAAGATGTGGGTGAGTAACGTTTCTGCTTGTCCCTGCCACGCAGGGCGGAGTGCCTGGAAACCAGGGATGTCACAGGGGGCAGAGAACCGTGCCGAATGTCATCTTTTTTTTTTCCTACTTAGATGCAAGTCCTGTTTCTGTTTGGAGTTGCGCTGCCTGTGCGGCGTGAAACACCTCAAGAAGGAGTGGGGTGCTGACGTAAACGTCTGTGGGGCTGTGTGGGGAGGCTCTGCCTGTGACCCGTGGCAACAACGTGAGGATAATTGTCAGCATTCCTGAAATTACAGCCATTCCCGGGAGACTGAGGTTCCCAGGTGGTGCTGCCAGCCTGTCTGGTCCCATTGCTCACCGGTGATGAGCAGGACACACTCTGGTCGCTGCTCGGGGCTCAGGTCAGGGTGGCCTGAGGACAGGCGGTGCTGCGTGTGAGGAGGTGCACGGTGTGCAGTGCCCTTCAGGGGGTTCTGTGTCTCTTGGATCCATCCAAGTGGGGTTTCTCTCGTGTTTCTGCCTTTTGTCGCTTCAAGGAACACTTTCAATGAAGTGGAAATCCTTCCCCTGGAGAGGTTTAAAACCAAACAAGGTTTAGTCATTTTCTTGACTGGTGGTGTGATTGCATCAAAATAGACCTTGGGCTTACTCAGGACCGGGTAGTGTTGCTGTAAACTCGTTTGAATAACTGACTAATTTCCTTTGTTGTGCTTTGCATTGTGTGTTTTCTGTGGAGAGGTGGCCAGATCCCAAATCCAGTACAGATGTTCCAAAAATGTATCCCTGGCTCCCGGGATGGCGCAAGAGGAGTGCAAAAAAACCCCCTAAAAGTCTCTGACTGAGAAGTCCACTGGTTTACAGAGAAAGTAAAAGCTCAATATTAGGCAGGATTTAGGAAGGTGAGAGAGCATCCTGGAACTTCCTGTGGTGGTAGAGGTGGTCAGGAAAGCCCCCTTCCCACTGTTGAATTTGGATACCCTTTCTTAAGGAGGTGCTGGTAACCTCAGCTTGTGCATGGTGACGCACAGGTTAGGTTGGTGTACCTGAGACATCTTCTTCTCATTCTTGCCTTGGCTGTTTTCAGGTTTCAAAGCAGAACTGAAGCCATGTCTCTGCTTTCAAGCTGTACAATTATGATCTGACCCATTTCTGCCTGGCCAAACCACATCTGTAAACTTACAGATGCAAGGGACGGGTTTATTGGGAAGTTCAGGCAGGTTTTGTTGTGTTCGCCCCTCGTTTGGGGCGTGTGCCTACAGTTGTGCATTAACAACACCTAAAAGCACTTAATACCTTCATAAACAAAACCACTTAGTACCTTCCTGTCCTTAGGCTGAACAGCGAGCCCCTTCCCCCCGTTTGTAATTGCGAGATCCCGTTAGTCATCCCATTAGTGACTTTGCTCTTGGATCCAGCCCAGGAGAGGTGAACTATGCCGTGCTGCTATTTATGCCCAGACGTTTATTTAGCATTTAGTACAAATTCTCACCCTGTCCTGCTGTGCTGTAAATTTGTCCGGTGTCCAGAGCCTACGTGGTGTAATTGCAGTGTCTCCTGAGCAGAGGGGCTGTGCCTGGATCTCCTTCTTTGCCAGGCTTTGCATTTGTGCTGCTTTTTTAGCTTAGGCTGTATCAAAGAGCAGGACTGGGGGGCCACTTCGTCAGCCTCTGGCTTGTGGTGTTAAAGAGAATATAAAAGTAACAAGTGTGACTTTAAGGACACGTTTGCATACATTTCGATGGTAATCACTCTTCCGGTAGGCACAGTGTGGTAACTCTGGCATGAATAAAATCCCTTCCTCCAATGGCACCTGTGAGCAGATGCCTCCCAGATCAAGTTTGGTTTGCACTTGCATCTCTCTTTGTAGGCTTTTTCCTACATATTAGTGAAAAATCTGAAGGCTGAGACTCGAGCCGGCTGTTGCAGCATCTGAGCTCTGAAGTGGAGAATCTCTGTGCTGCCTAATTGTGTCTCAGATGGGAAAAAGCTGATAACCACTGGCATGAATCAGCACATTTTAAATCAAACAGTTCTCGTGGCTCCAAATGTGATGGATTTGGGAGAACAGCTTTACCTTCTCGCTGCGTAACAAACGCGTCAAAGTAGGAGGCAGTGGTAATGGTCTGGTCTTGCACAGACTAACCCAGGCCATGGGGAGTATGAGATGGGGAAAAGAACACACAGACCCTTTGGAGCCTCATGGTCTCCATGTTTTTGGGCGTTGTGAGGTGGGCAGTTGAAGGTGTCTGTGGGATCAGGTTGAAGTTCTGCAGAGTGTAATGCTGATAATGAATGTCTGTCTTGAAGAGCAGGTGAGAAAACCGTCTTTGTTGTAAAAACACCCCGAGGTGCTCCCGTGTTTCTGAAAAGAATTATCTCACGGGGTTGTAGCGCTTGTGATCTTGGGTCCTCCGTCCTTACACAGCTGTAAAAATCCCTCTTGCCACACAGAAACTGCCAGAGTCTGTTCTCTGCTGGGCTTGGATCAGGTAGGGAGGTGGTTTGATGGCTGTGCTTCCTGTGGTGCTCATCCTTTTTTTGTCTCTCCCCTGCGCTGGAAGCATCTCTGATTGACTTTTGTTGAGTGGGAGGTGAGTTCAGGTGCTGGCTTTGTTGTAGTATCCCCTGTCCTGCTTCCAAATCAGGATTAAGCAAAGGAAAATATTTCTTTACTCTTAATTTAAATCTCTGGGAAGTTGGTTTTGCTTCAGAGCAGACTTGAAAAGGCTTGTCAGTTGGATCTTGGAGCCACCAGCGGTTTTTTTCCCCTCCACTTAACTGAAGCTGGTTTCATTTGTGACAGCACTTTTAATTTGTTATGTTTGCGAAGGAAACATCAGGGGAAGGTTCAGAAAAGCGTATTTATGTTTCTTGGCTAAGCTGAAATTGGTTCTAAGAACTTGGGCTTGGAAGCTTTAGAAAGAAAGTCTGGATTTTTTTTTTTTTAATACATATTGCACGTTTTTTGTTTGTTTTCTTCTTGTCCGAAGAGAGGTTATAGTGGCCTACCTTGGTCCACACCCTTCCCTTGGATGTGAAACATGTAACTAAACGGTCCTAACTAGGAGTATCCTCTCAGAGGTTTCCACGCTCATCCTGGAGGAGTGGAAGCAGCAGTGAAGATGTGGTTGCACAGACAGATGAGCGTTACATGAAGCAGTAGCGGTCTGTCGTAGGTGCAAACGCTTCTGTAGCAGCAGCGTTTTGCTCTCCCTCTGCTTGAGAGTGTCCTTGTGGTGAGCAGTCCTCGGGCTGTGAATGCAGTGTGGAGATGAGGAGATCCGAGATCTGTTGTCAGGGTGGCGCCAGTAAACTTCCTGCAGCTCAGTGACAGAGATAATTCTGCGGGGTTCTGGCTGCATTGTTTGGACTGGGTCTAAGGTGAATTTAAGAATAATGTTCTGGTCGAACAGGCCT
This sequence comes from Pseudotriccus pelzelni, assembly GCA_035584735.1. NCBI lineage: Eukaryota > Metazoa > Chordata > Aves > Passeriformes > Tyrannidae > Pseudotriccus > Pseudotriccus pelzelni. The sequence continues at coordinate 55,999,117 of JAWMRA010000041.1, forward strand.
TCCTTTCTTGTTTTATCCGAGGGGAAATACCTGCTCAGAGCCAGATCTGTTGTTCTCATTACTGAGACCTAAATCCGTGATGATTTGCAGGTCCTTATCTGCGTGTCATAGGGTTTCCCAGGCCGTTGTCTCAGGTTTCAGGCTCTTAGATCTGCAGATGCAGAAGTGTTTGATCATAAAGGGTTGATGAGGTGAGAGGCTTTTCTCTCTGCATCATTTTGGGCATCGGCTGCAGAGGACCAGCCTTGCTCAGCTCCCACAGGCTCTTGGGCTGCTCTCGGATGGATGGGGAAGTGCAGGATTGTTTGACCAAGGCTGTAATGCCTGGGGAGGGTGGAAAGCAGGCACTGATGACCTGCAAGGCCTCTCAGGGATGAGATAAGCTGCTTAGAGGGAGAGGGGAACATCTTGCACCCCAGCATGATGACTGCAAGAGTGGAGTCCCACCACGTCTCCGGAGAGCTTTGTGTTGGAGCCAAACACAGCACGGCCTCGCAGAGGGACCAACCTCCTTTTGTGCAGTGGTAGCTGGGAATGTTTTTCCTTTTGGACCTGGTTAGGAGTCTATGAGGTTATATTTACCTCCTTACTTGCAGCAGCACTAAAGCAGGAGCTGGAGTTCAAGGCTGCCTCCTCCAAGGAGCCTCCATGCTGTTGTCTCCATCTGAAAACTGTTTCCATTTTCTCCAGCACCTCACGGTGCTTGAAACTCCCCCTTCCTTCCCCGCTCTTCCAAGGAATTTTACAAAGAAATCAATAGCTGTCTAGTTATGACAGCAAAATGAGAAAGGCTGTAACGTCTCCATAGCTACCTAAAAAGTACTCGTGAAATGCCTGTGGAAGAGAGTGCCCCGGAATTATCCCATGCATTCCTTGCACGCAGACTGGAAATCGTTTGCATTAGTTAAGTAATCTCTGCACGCCTGTCCGGTGAGCAATGTTTGGTTACTGCAATAAATTTCGGTTCCTCAACCCCCGTGAAGCTGAAAAAAATGGATTTGTTTTACGCAGCAAACTAACTGACCTGAACTCTCAGTGGATGAGCTGGTTGTGAGCGGCCCAGCTTAATCCAGCTTGTTTTTCTCCTCGTGTTTCGTGTAGCATCTGAAAAGAGACAGCTTGTGGCAAATTAGCCAGGGTGAGACTACAAAAAGATTGAATTATTCCTGTTTGAACAGTTCCCAGCATGTGAGCACTCGCTGCTTGGCTTGTACATCATCTGTGTCTTGAGCTGGCTTGCCAGAGCTGCTGTGACTGAGGTGAAAGTAAATAAGCTCCAACTGGAAGTCTCGCCTTTGCTGTAAATGAGAATTTATCCATTCATCAGTGAAAATACCATGAACATATAAGGTGGCTGCTGTGTGTTTGAGTTCCTTGCAAACAGTGGCTCTCCATGAAGAGAAAACTCTGTGACACTCCGTGCTGCGCTGTCCTGAAAAGTCATCTTGCTCCTGGTGGAAGCCGGTGCCGGGGTGGAGATGCAGCTGTCAGGACATCTGTGAGGTGTGTCCGTGCCTTGCGCTGCTCCCTTCACTCTGGGCCGTGGCACTGGAATGCCATGAGGCAGAGTTAGGCCTGCCTTGTTTAGGCAGGGCTGAGCTGGCTGTGGGGAGGTGCAGAAGGAGCTGGAACAAGAAGCTGTTTCTGGAGGGATTTGCCGTGATACACTGGTGTAACTCAGCACCTCTGTCAGGGAGGACTGCAGTTCTGAGAACCTCAATACAAGAAGGATATAAAGCTCTTAGAGAGTGTCCACGGGAAGGACACAAAGGTGGTGAATGAAGGGCCTGGAGGAGCCATACGAGGAGTGGCTGAGAGCACTTGGTGTGTTCAGCTGGAGAAGAGGGGAGACCTCACAGCGTCTGCAGCTTCTTCATGAGGGGCAGAGGAGGGGCAGGCCCTGAGCTCTGCTCACCGTGACCAGTGACAGGACCCCAGGGAATGGCTGGAGCTGTGTCAGGGCAGGGTTAGGCTGGATAATGGGAAAAGGTTCTTCCCCCAGAGGGTGGTTGGGCACTGAACAGGCTCCTCAGGGCAGTGAGCACAGCCCCAAGGCTGACAGAGCTCAAGGACCGTTTGGACAACACTCTCAGGACCTCGGTGGAATTCTTGGGGCTGTGCAGGGCCAGGAGTTGGACTCAGTGATCTTTGTGGGTCTCTTCCAACTCAGCATATTCTGTGATTGTGGGATTAAAGTGAGTAGGGAAGCTGCAGCACATGTGGCAATAGTTCAGGAGTGGCTACCCAGTTGTTTAGGACAGTGTATCCAGCTGGACTGCTGTTGCTAACTCGGGATTTGGCTGTGATGCTGCAGTTAATTCCTCTTCTTACTGAACGTTCTGTATGATTTCCCTATGGCTGTGGTAATTAGGCCTGGCTTTACTGTTGCACATGGTGAGGAACAGCATTTCCCTTCCTTAGATCCAGCTGTGTTCATGTAGCTCCTGCAGAGTGTGCTTTCAGGAGCAAAACAGGGGATCTGTCTCTGTTTTTCTGTGTTAAAAGGAAGAAACTGAGACCCCACTGCCTTTCTGCTTGAGCCTCCTTGTTGCCTCCCTTTGCCCTGAGACACTGAGCCATTTGTGGATGAGATGTTACTTGCTGTAAGCAGAGGAATAACAGTGCAGTGCATAAAATACCTGCTGGAGGCAATGAAAGTGTAATTTCTTCTAGTGAGGCCTCAGCTTTGCGTTGCCTGACTTGCCGTGTTTTTCTGGGAAGAGAGAGGTTGATGGGGAGCGAGATCCGAGTGGACATGGCTTTGCTGACGTCCCTTTTGTCTGGGCAAGCTGTAGGGAGAAGGTTGGTGAAGGGAGGACATCCTGGCATGGAAGGGGTGGTGGAGTCTCTGCTGCTGCACTCCTTGGTTGTGGAAGTGAGGGATAAGGGGTAAGCAGTTCCCCAGGGGGGCGTAGGGGGTCTGGACTGGGTTTGTTGGGCAGTGAGAGCTCCTCCAGAGCTGCTGCAGAGCAGGTGGCCCTGCTGGCTTGAGGAGTTAGTGGTGCTACCCTCCGAGTGCATGTCCCTGCTCTCTGTCCCGTAGCCCGTGCTCCCATGGGAACGCAGGGAAATTCAGAGTCATTTGTGGTGTCCTTTCTTTAATCCCTCCTGTCTGGCCTGTGCTGCAAAGCTCCGAGGCAGAGGCTTTCTTCCCATATCTAGAGCCTCATGCCTGGATCTGCTTGATGTTTATACAGGAGCGGGAGGGCAGCCAGAGGTTCTCCGGGATCTGATAGAAGCCATACGTGAAATCAGTCCAGACTAAACTGGTAGTTGTTCCGTGATAAACAGGAGGTTACAGCACAGACTCAACATGTTGCATAGCTTTGAGACTGTGAAAAACGAGAAGTGAATCCTCCTCTAGAAGCTGGCTGTCCCTGGATGAGGCTGAGGAGGTTTTGAGACAAGCCAGGACACCGAGCTCGCTGCGTAGGCGTTTGCGGGAAATGAGGCAGATTTGAGGGAGAGGACTGAGGGTAGAGGGAGACAGAGGAGTGTTGGTGATGAAGTAAAGTAGCTAAAAAACCCACAGGTCTGCTCGGGGTGAATCTGGGGTGGTTCTGGGTCTGCACGCTCGTCCCTATGGAGGAGGGAGAGGTCAGGCTGTGTGTCCTACTAACAGGGGCTAGACTGGAGCTGGCTCACCTCTGTGGTGGGGTTCTGCACACCATTCCGGTATTCCAGCTTCCTCATGCTCCACAGTGACTGAGCATGTGTCAGCGGTGTGGAAAGCAGGGGAAAACAAACTGGGCAGGGCAGCCTTTGAGTGGGTGGATGACAGCCCTGTTCTTCCTGCGGAGCCTCTCATGGGGCTCAGGGAATGCTGGAGGTTGGTTGAGGGCCAGACTCTCAGTGGGAAGCTTGGCATTCCCCAGGATGGTGGAAAAACATGTTGCTCTGCCCTCATCCCCTTTTCCCAGTTCTGGGGCGAGGGTACATTGCCCTTCCCAGCAGGGATGGCATTAAGGAGCGGGGATGGGATGATTTTCCCTGGACGGAGTCAGTCAGCTCGCAGAGGCTTTGCTGGCTGGTGTCTTTGGAGTGGGCACATTTCTCCCAGTGAGAACAAAAAGGGTACAGAAATGTGTGTGTGTCCTGGGAGGTGTGCTGGGGTCACACAGCAGGGCAGGCAGGACACGGACCAGTGTCATTTGACAGACCAGTTTGCTCTGGGCTTGACCTGTGATGCCTGTGATGGAGGGTTTGCAGTGCCACCTGCTTCTCCTAAGGCTGGAAGTGAGGAGGGATGGATGCTGCCTGGGAGTCTCAAGCTGCAATTCTTTTCCAAGGGAAAGCAGTGCCTGCGTGGTCTGGCTGCCTCTCCTGCCCCCATGGGGATCGTGTTGGTTGGGTGGATGTAAATAGACCTGCAGAGCTGTGATGGCCGAGGAGGGACAGCTTCCAAATGGGAATATTCCTGGTGGTGAGGAAGGAGCTTCTTTAACTGTGCTTGTGAGTCCGTCCTTTCCATGGGCTGTATACTTGTCACTTGGACCATATTTACTGTTTGTGTTTGGATTTCCAGAGAAGAGGCTTCCCCTCAATGCACATCTGGATGCAGATGGTGAAGGTTCATGTCCAGCTGTGTGTGCACAGAGCGGGGAGATGTTATTTTGGCATCTGCAAAGGCAGCTTACTAAAAATAGCCCGAAGCCCATGAGCCCAGCAACAAGAGTAGTTGTCCCAAAAGTCTTTCTTGCTGCGTTTTTGGTTGGTTTTTTTTGCCTTAAGGGATATTTGTTTGGAATATGCTCCGTGTCTCAGCGTTTGCACAAAAGCCAGTTGTGCTCCTGCTGGAGCTGCTGCTGGGTGGATGGAGCCAGACTGAGCTCTGTTTATAACTCCTCCACTCATTCCCCTGAGGCTGGGATAAGTTGCCTTCTCTGTTTTCACCGCTTTCCTGCTATCAGGCCTTCTGTCTGGCTCCCTGGAGCCCCTGTGCTGTGCGAAGACAGACCTCGTGCCCCGAGCAGGGGCGACACTTCCACAGAGGACGCTGGCAAGCAAGCGGCACGTGGAGTGGTTGGGATGTCAAAGCAAGGCCCTTCCTGTGGTTTGGGCTGCTGGCCCTGGCTGTGTTTCATGTGTTTGGAAGGGGAAACTCCTCACACACACGTTGCAACCCTTGCCCATGAGCTGCTTTGTTGTTTCAAGCCCTGTTCCTTCGCAGGGCTGGGGCCCTGGGCGGTGCAGAACTTGCCTTCATTTTAGGAAAGCAGAATAAAGCAGCTCAGTGTTAACTCGCCTTCACAGAGCTGATCCTGGCTGCAGGTTATGTTAGCTGGTGCCCACAGACTTCCAGATTTTAATACTGGATTTTCACAGCTCAGCCTGTGAACAGGGCTGAGCGTGTGCTTGGCTGTGCTCTCGTAGCTGTTTGCAGTCACTGACCGCACGGCTGCAATAGCGGGAGGTGGTGTTACATTTCTGGACAAGGCTTTGTACAAGACCTGCCGTCAAAACAGCTTGATCAACTTCCCTGCTGTAACACAGGATGCTGGGCTGTCGTTTTGCAAATTGAATTGCTGGGAAACTCTTATGATTATTAAAAGATACTTTGTGTTAACTTGATTTCCCGTAGAAGGCGGGAGCTGGGTGATTCAGAGAAACGAAGCAAACAGTCAAGGTAAAAGCAAAATTTCCCTACCTGTGCATATGCAATACTTGAAGGTTTCCAGTGGCATCATGTGTAGGGATGGAGTTAAAAAAACATACATAAATCCCCTCTACTTTAAAATTTGTCAATTTTGAAGAAAGCTGGGAAGCTGAGTAATGAAACCCAGGCAAAGCAGGAATGGGGAAAGCGTCAATTTAATATCTTCTCCCAGTGATGAGAGGCAGGAATCTTTATACCCCCCCACTGTATTTGGAATGAGTTTAAGAGCGCATTCCAGATGGATTCAGCGGTGGGTTTGGGAGCAGAAGGGCTGTTATTTGGGAATTTTGGCTGGGTTCCAGCTCAGGGGATCTCAGTTCAGGGTGAAATGCCCACTTGCTCTAGGCAAGCATAACTGTTGCCTCTCCCTCCTGCTCCACAGGGACCAGTAGCCTCTCTCCTGGTTTGTTTGGTGCTGATGTCCTTCAGACCTGAGTTAAGCTCACAGACTCTTGAATGGGTGGAGCTTAAATGATCCTGGGCATCCTTTGGAGGAAGGATGCTGCCCTGGATATCATTAGCTGTGCTTGCAGGATGCCAAGGGGCCTGAAAGCTCTGCTTTATTTATACGTAGGACTAAACTTTTGAAACAAATAGATACACATAAATATGTATACAAAGGTTCTGTTGCTTTCTGAGTTTGACCACAGGAGTTGTGTTGAAAATAGAGGGGAAAACTTGGAGGACTTCAGGATCCCTGCCTGTACTGGTATTTAGATATTGCTTGAATGTGCTTAATCAAACATTTGCCTGTGCCTCCTGCCAATTCAATTCAAGTGCCGTGCTCGAATTAGAGATGTAGCTGGGAGGGCAAGTCAGGGACAGTGCTTGAGTTAATCTTTCATTGTAGACAAACTCTGCTAATTAGTGTGTTTATCTAGGTCCTGCAGCAGTTTAGAATTCCTGTTGTGCTGTTCCCTTTCCCTGTGCTCTGCCCTCCTGCTGCAGTGCTGTTCAAAGTCCGTCTCGCCTCAGAAGTGGCTCTGCTTATCAATAATACATCAAGGGATGTTCCTGGGGCTGTGTGTGCTTTATAAAACGGATTGTGTGGATAGCCTGCTGGTGTCATTTCTAAATGCTTTTCCTTGCAAGAAGTGTAATACATCATGAACTGAATTTACCACTTAGCAATATTTCTCCTACAAGCACCCAGCCTGGCTGGTGCTGGCAGCAAGGTCTCTGTGTGTGTGTGTGTGTATCTAGTTGGTGTTTTATTAACTATGTGTTGTTAAAGAGCTTTTCTGGTTCCTGTTGCTGCTGCAGACTCTGTTCCAGAGGAGTCACAGAATCACAGACTGGTTTGGGTTGGAAGGAACCTTAGAGATCGTTTCGTTCCAACCCCCTGCCATGGGCAGGGACACCTTCCACTATCCCAGGTTGTTCAGAGCTCCATCCAACCTGGCCTTGGACAATTCCAGGGATGGCACAACTACAGCTTCTCTGGGCAACCTGTGCCAGGGCTTCCCCACCCTCACAGGGAAGAATTTCTCCCTGATATCCAATCTAACCCTCCTCTCTGTCAGTTTGAAGCCGTTACCCCTTGTCCTGTCGCTCCATGCCCTTTCCACAAGTCCCTCTCCATCTCTTTTGTAACCCCTTCAGGTTCTGGAAGCAGCTGTCAGGTCTCCCTGGAGCCCTCACTTGTCCAGACTGAACAACTCCCAGTTCTCAGAGTCCTGAGAGGAACTTGCTGCCCTGCAGGAGCCTGAGCCGTGCCGTTTGCAGGACGGCTCCGAAATGCGCGGTCCTTGCTCCTGCCCCCACACCATCCTTATCTTTCCCCGTGTCCCGGTGGGATGGCTCCTGAGCCGAGTGCTCTGTGTGTGCAGTGTGGGTGTACTGAGCTGTTCCAAGGCTGTGACCTTCCCTGTGTTCCCAAACTGAGCGCTCCAGGTCACAGGAAGTACAGCTGCAGCGCTTGGAGTCTCCTCAGTTCTTGGAAAGGATTTCCTGGGAACAAAGGCTCTCATTGCTCTGTTTCTTCGATTTGATTTTGGTTGTTTTTTTTTTTTCTTCTTCTGTCTGCTAATAATCTTAGCTTCTCGTTCACTGTGTTTTCTGTTTTCTCCCTTTTTAAAAAGGCTGAGGAAATAATGCTTTCTTTGTCTTTTTTATTTCTGAACTGGGTTTGCTCTGGTATCTGTAGGGCAAATAAATCTCCTTTTTTGCTTCTTCCTGGCATTAAGAATGCCTTTCCTTTGAGAGAAAGTATAAATCTAAAATAACAAAAATTACAGTTTGGCCTTTATTAGTTAGGAAAACAGTGATATAATGAGATGGCTGCAGGAAAGGCTGACTGCAGCTATCTGGGGGAGCAAAGAGCTCCTGAATCAGTGGGTACATGGATGTCTGGATCATGCTCCCTCGAGATTGGGGACTGGGCTGTGTCCTCTCAACTCTGACTCTAAAGGAACTATGAGTGACATGAAAGGACTTGGAAAACGTTCAGAATCGGTGTAGCCCCACCCTGGCACCTCCTCCCTCTGCCTTCATGATCTGCAAGTGTGAGCATCAGAGCTTGGCTTTCTGGGCCTGATCCAGCCTTGGCTCGAGGAAATGGATGTTCAGGCATTAAGTCAGCGCTGTAACTTTGTGAGAAGTACCCTTTGAGTCAAACCCGGCTCCTTCATGCTCAGGGAGGTGCTGAGTGTTGGCCTGAGTTAGCAAACTCCCCTGCTGATCTTGTGAAGTTCAGCCTGCAAAACCTTATCCTGGACTCTTGTGTGTTTTATCTGTGCTAAGAGAGCTTATTTTTAACTCTGGATCACGTGTGGAGGCTCAGAGATTACTTGTGGATTTATTAGAGCCAACTTCACAGTGTTGGATTTGCATAGTGCTACGAGGTACCATTTTAATTAAAAGTAGTAGAGTCCTTGGATAGGAAGTGAAAACCTTAATTGCTAATACAGCACAATTAAGTTTCCCAGTGCCAAGCTAGTAATTACACAGAATTCCTTGCAGTATGGAAACACTGTTTGGAAACACGGAAGTGTAGAGTTAATGTAGAAGGAGGTTTTTTGCAAATACCAACTCTCTGAATTGTTCTACTCTTAAAAAACAATTCTTTCTCTTTTTGTCTTAACTAGTACTATTTTAGCTGTTGAGATCCTGTAATACAGCTCAATCCTTTGCTTGGGGTGGGTGGTTTTAAACAGCTGAAGCCTTGAGGTTTGTGTGACATGAGGAGCTGCAAGCCAGTCATTCATCTTCTCTTCCTTGGTGAGTGTTTGCAGAAATTTTGAGGGCTCAGCAAGGGCTTGGACTCATCCAGGAGCAAAATAACACTGGTGTTCCTGTTGGATTTTAGGGAAGGCTGGATGCCAATCTGTATTTATTCTCTGTTTTCAACCCACTTGTAGGGAGTGGCAGCCAGTGCAGGGCAGTGGTTATTTCAGCAGTGACCTTTTCAGCATCTAGCATATTTATTGCCCCCCAAAATAATGCTCCCTCTACATGGATACAGCTCTTTCTGAGCATCAGGTTCCCCTGCTCTGAGTGGAGACTTGAATTATCCAGTGCTTCAGTGGTGTTGGTTTTTCTTTTTTTGTTTTTAAGAAGAAAGTTCATGCATTTCTTTTGGCAAAAAATGTGAAGCAAAATCAAAGATGTAAAGCCTCCTAAATTACTCATCTTTTCCACACGGAACTTGATGAAACATAAGGTTTGCCTGAGACATTTTCTAATGACCAAATGCATCTGGCTTCAGGCTGAACATCTGAGGGAGACTTTTGGGAAGGAGAGCTATGGAATAAACAGCAAATGAAATCACTGCACAGCTCTCTGTTGTATTAGCGAGGGAGGAGGGCAGCGATTACTCCTTGGCAAATTAGGCTGCATGAAAGAATTCTATATAAAGATTATGGGTGCCTTAATGAGTAATAATTGGTGGTGCAAAGCAGGAAGGGGAAATTACATTGTCACCAGCTGCATTGCTGCCCTGGCTGTGAGCACTGCTGTGCTTTGCCAAGCCCAGCAGGACCTGCAGGAAGCTCACAGCAACGTCACCTTGCGGCAGGTGATCCCTCAGCCTGCAGGCCCCCAGCCTGCATCCGGAGAGGGAGAAAAATCCTGGATTAAAACACAGCCTGGTGGTGTGTGTTGGCAGCCCTGCGCCCGAGGTGTCTCTCTCTGCAGAAGAGAACTGGCTTCTCCGCGTGACAAAATGTTCGGTGCCGCACGCACAGCTTGTGCAAACCTTCCCAATCTGTCCTTCTCCTCCCTGCGCTTGGTTTCGCGCGTTCTTCTGGTTCATCCGGATCATGCTCTTCTGTGGTCCTCCCTTGTGCTTGTCTCGACCTGCAGAGCCCCAGATTCAGGAGAGGGTGGAAGCTGGACATCTGCTAGACCTGGTCTTTGCTGGGCTTGGAGATGTGCTGCGTGCCTAAGGAATATACAGGATGGTAAACAAGGAATGACTGGGAAGTGAAGGCTGTGCTGGTGCTCGGTAGCTGAGGGGTTTCATGGAAATCAAAGTAAAACGGCCTTTGCCTCTTTTTGGGGCAGTGCTGCTGTTCCTGAGGAAAATCTTACCACCCCAAAAGCATTTCAGGCAGCCACTGGGCAACTCTGGAGTGCAAATTCAGGACAACTTACCCGTACTGTTATCTCTTCCCTTGGACTGTACCCCAGAAACCCCAATGTTTTTGGAAGTGATGACTTGCCCTGTGGATAAAGCAGGAGCTGCATTTTAGCGTTTGGTCGAGTATGGAAGGCTATTTCTTCCTCTCATAAGTTTATGGGATTCTTAGGCGATATTTTGGGATAAAAGGAACTGAGACTGAAGAGGGTCGGTTTCCCTCTTTCCCCAGTGGAAAACAATCAGTTTAAGTGATGTTGAAGTCTTCTTGCTGTCTCCGATATGTTACACAGCAGTTAAAAATCTGTTTTGCCAAACTGCTGGATTCCAGGACTGCCCGTATGTGGGATGTTTGATAGGGACATCCTTGTATAGGACGTGTGCTGCTTCTGATATTAACTGTCCCTCGTGGGAAAGATGCTTATTAGGTGATTTCTGAATGAAGATCTAACACGACACGTACTTAAGGGTGCGCTTGTTTGCCCTCAGCATCTTGTAATTATCTCTTTCCCATCCGACTTTCCTTTTGGAGTCTGAGCAAAGTTCGCCTCTTTCCTTAAAAAAGCCAAACAACCGCCCTCCCACAACACAAACTGACCCATGAAACAGGAAATATTTATTTACTTATTCCTGTTTCGTGGGAAATACGAAACTGAGCTGGCTTCTGCTTGGCTGCTGTGGTGATTGCTCCTGTCCCGAATTCCAGCTTTAAGGCAGAGTCCATTTGTGGAGCCAGCAGTATCCAGCACTATTTGTGGGTGTCTGAAGACGGAATGTGTCTTGAGAACAATTAGCCCAGGATGTGATGGCAGAAGGGTGTGTTGAGAGCTTCCCAGAGGGTGGAAGGATGTCATCCTAGTTGTAGGTATGGAGTTGGCAAAGACCTGCCACCAGCTATGGATGCATTCCAGCTTCAGCTCCGTTGGTTAAATGTTTAGTGTGGTGCTAAAAATGCCACGGTTGTGGCTTCAGTCCCTGTACGGGCCTTTCGTTTAAGAGCTGGACTTGAAGATCCTTGTGGGTCCCTTCCAGCTCAGAGTATTCGGTGATCCCTCAGGTGGCAGAACTCACAAAACCTCGTTCTTTACAGTTTTGCTTCCCCTGTGTGAACTGGCTTTCTCTGCACCACCCTTCTGTTTGGACCCCTCCATTTTCCCTGTCATTGTCTCCAGATTATCTTCTCCCTCTCTTTTTGGCTCAGTCCATGGTTTCTCTCCGGTCTCTCATGTTGTTCCCACGGGAGTCAACAGGTGCTCTGGGTGTCCATGTGTAGATGCTGATGGAGCATCTTCTGGGCCAACCAAAGCAGGGAATCGCTGAGTTCTTGCAGCAGTTTGATCTGTGTGAGGCTGATTTGGATGTGTCCCCTCTACCTGCATAATAATTTCTCCCAGAGATGTAGGAATGTGACACCTCTTTGGATCTCTTCACCTTCTGCCAAATGTGGTCAGAACTGAGTAGCGAGTTGAAAATTGAACAGGGTGAAGACTGACAGGCAACACTACCACATAAACTTAATTTCCTTTAGAAATCCAGGCCAGAAATACGTGCTGAGGGTTTTATTCTGCGATCACGGGCTTTAAAATGGTGTGGAGCAATGTGATGAGCAGAAATGGTGTTTTCAGGGTTATTTGCAGTGCACATTGAAAGCACAACAGCTGAATCCTGTTGTGTGCATGTATATTAGCATATGAACCAGCTTGAAAGGGCTGAAACAACTGAAGTGCCTGCATGGAAAAGTAGCAAAAGACGTCTATAAAACTCAGCGTGTGAAGCTGGCAAAGCACCTGGTTCTGTTGATCCTAATTTCCAGGGTTTCTAATTCTAATCTTTTGGCTGCCTCTTCTCAACAGCAACTAAAAGATGTCATTTTGTTCCTTTTCCTGGTGAGTGCTTTTGGGTTTCGCTGCTTTCGAAGCTTCCACTTCACTTCCCAGCTCTGGAAACACAAAGAGTTTGGGTGCATGTGCCTCAATAATAGGATTTTGTAAGTTTGTGGTGTTGGACCTCTTGAAGTTTCTGCCATAACTGTGAAGGAAGAGAATGCTGACAACACCAGTGCTGTCAAATTTATGAATTCTCTCATATCTGATTCCACAGACTTCTTATCGCAGGGCTTCAATAACATGGGTGTTGGGGGCATTAGCTCTTCAGTTAAATTCCTAAAGTAATTTTCCATTGTCTTCCAGTCGCTTCTCCATCTTCTCTCAGCTGATGTCTGCATTTTCACAGATGATAAACCTGTTGCTTTGGCTGGTAGAGTTAAAACAAAGCAGAAACTGCACGGAGGGGCACTCCAATTCAGAGATGGACAAGGTGATTAATATAAAATTAGTCATAGACTAATCACAATTTTTTTCCTTGTGTAAATCATGTCTAGTTTCACTTAAAATCTGATAAATTAGTGTTTTGAAAGCTTTTCTTTAAACCTTCTGCAGCCTGTTCTTGCTACTGGTCTTACAAGTACTTCACTGAATGGTCTGTCTGGTGTTGTTCTTCTCTGACTCAGGGGATTATTTATAATATTTTATTTTGCCTCCAGAAAGTGTTGCTTTGCTGTTGGCTGCCTTGTCTTTATCCCCCAGTGCTGGGATGTTGATTCAGTGAGGTTTGGGCTTGTACATCGTTGAGATGTGCTGTTTTGGGGTAGGAAATGCTGTTGTCTGAGCTATCAGCACCTTGGGTTGCTGCAGTTGATGATGTGGTTAGTTTAGCTCGGTTCCCTTCAGTGTTCTGTGTGTGCCAGACCCCCGGGGTTTGGATTGAAACTTGGGTTGTTTTTTGTTTTTTAAGCTCAAGACTTGCAAATGATTTAGTAAGACCCCAAACCAGATTGGCCTGTTAACGTGGATGCTCTGTGATTCTTGTCTGTGTCAACATGTCTGCGGCCTTCCAGAAACCGAAAATAAAGATAAGGGCTAAAGCATCTGTGTTTTCCCTTTTTTGTCTGATTTGTCTGAGTGCAGGCAGCCTGATAAATAAAGAGATGTGCTACGTGGTCTAAGGCAGCTGAAAAATGTATCCAGGGTGATTGGAAGGTGAAATATGACGTGTTGGCCAGTGATCCTTGGTGTGGGTGAATGATTTATACGGATGTGGGGAAATCATTCAGGCTGCAGCCCTGATTACTCCCATTCAGATTCAAACCAGCCTTTGCCCAAAGGCCTTTTACAAAAAAATTGTACCATTAGTGGTACCAAAATAAAAGGCCTTTTTCCATGGAAAACCATTGTAACTCCCCAAATCATTCAAACTATTAGTGTTTCTTCACTGCTTTGCTCCTTGGCTTGAAATCCTCCTCCTGCCTCTCCAAGGCAAGATAACTGGACACAATCAGTGACTTCCTTGGAAGTGTGGATGTTATTAAGTTGCCCTAATAATTTTTTCGAGTCAGGTTCTTTCTAGCAGCTGTTGATTTATTCTTTAGAGAGAGAGAGAGAGAGAAAAAAAATTAAGTTTGCACTTTTTATGGATCTGGGGGAAGCTGGATGATGAGGTGCGTGCCTCGACAAGGAGCTGTGCGTGGGAGCCTCCATGTGCATCCCATGGCTCAGCCAGGCTGCTCCAAGCCCGGCTGGGATTTTGGGAAGAGGTGCCTCAGCTGGAGGTGGAAGGTGCTGGGCACAAGCTGAGCACTTGTGTCACCCTGAGGAGGGTGTGGGGCAGACCAGGGGAAAAGCACAGGAGGCTTCTTGCCACCTTCACTCCTGACTGTCAAAGAGATCCAAATGATCTCTTCTGGTGGGAGATGCTCAAATACAAACTTCTTTGAGCCCTGTTGCCTGTGTAATTTTCTTTCAAAAACGTAGGAAGAATGTCACAGTAGCTTTGTAATTGAAGCACAAACACGCAGACATGAGGCAAGTGTGTGGGAAGCGGCAGTAATTTGAATTGTGCTGTGACTACACGGGTCCCGTGTTAAAGAGTCTTTTTTTTTTTTTTTTTAGCTTTTAGTAGAGAGGAGGGGCTCTTTCAGATCTGGCGTCTCAAAGCCTTGCTTTTTTTGATTAGAAATGATTAGGCAGAGCAGATCTTTATTTTTATCTAGTAAAGAGCAGACATGGATCAGATTATTTGCTTGCAGTACTTGTGCATTCTTCTGAAAAATATTCCTGTAGTCACAAAGCAAAGGAAATAGTGCTGCAGCTTCCTTGCTAAGCTGTGCCCCTGAACAGGGTGCAACATGTGAATTTTTCAGGTCTTTGGGCATATGGTTGTGTCCTGTGTAAGTTCAGACAGTGTGTAATTACGTGCAGTTGTGCTGCTTGAATCTGAGAAAGCAATGGGTGGCTATGGCAGAAAACCTTTCATTGGCAAGGGAAAATATTATTGTTGAACATGCAAGATTGTAGGATTGGGATTTATGTTTTTCTTCCTGGTTAAGAAATTAGAGTCTGGAAAGGGGGGAAAAAAAGAAATCATGCTGTTCAGCTTTCTTTCCTGAGGATACTGGAAGGATTCTTCCAGGGCATTTATATATTGTGATGTTCTCTGTATGAAAACAAAAACCTGCTTAACTCTCACCTGGATTGCCCAGTCCTGCTCCTCTGAAATGATCATTCTGAACAATGAGTGTGGCTTTCTGGGAGGTTGTTTTCTTGGTACTGGGATTGAACTTGGATTGAACTCGTTGGAGAGCTTGGCTGTTGCTGGGGAGGCTGGAGAGCCCCTGTCCCCCCAGGCTGTGCCCTCTGGTCGGGGCTGTGTGGCACATCCATGTGTGATGTAAGAGCAGCTGTTCCCTCAGTTGCCGTTCTGGGATGATAATTTGCCCTTCCAGTTAAACCAGAAAAGCCCCACCCTTTCCCAGAAGTCCCAACAAGTCCCAGTTTTCACTCATTGCCCCTGAACTCCAGACTTTCCCTGGGGGCTGTCGGCCTTCCTGGCATCCTTCACAGGCTGAAGCCTCCTGGATCTCCGTGTCCTGTGCCATGGCAAATGCTGGGATGAACATCACAGCCAGTCCTATAGGAATTAACTTTTGTAAACAGCCTTCAGAGGTGAGGGTGTGCAAGACAGTGTTTTTGCCTCTGGGGTTAGAAGGTGTCTGACTGGGGAGTGTTGTGGATTAACCCCATCAGGCAACTCAGCCCCAAGAAGTCCCTTTTTCACTCCTTTCCTGGTGAGGTGGGGAGAGAATCAGAAGGGTAGAAGTGACAAAAGCTGATGGGATGAGATGAAGACAGTTTACCAAGGAAAGCAAAAGCAAAGCAAAACAAGGAATTTACTCCCCGCTTCCCATGGGCGGGCAGGTGTTCAGCCATCCCCAAGGACAGCGGGGCTCCAGCACACGGAATGGTTGTTTGGGAAGACAAATGCCATCACCCCGAACATCCTCCTGTCCTCCTTTCCCCCCCAGCTTTATATGGTGAGCATGATGCCAGGTGGCATGGAATGGGTCAGTTGGGATCAGCTGTGTACCCTCCCAGCTCCCTGTGCACCCCCAGCCCCTCGCTGGTGGGGTGAGTGAGGAGCGGGAAAGGCCTTGGCTCTGTGCGAGCCCTGCTCAGCAAGAACTGAAACATCCCTGTGTTATCAACCTGTTCCCAGCACAGATCCCAAACACAGCCCCGTACCAGCTACTATGATAAAAGTTAACTATCTCCCAGCCAAAACCAGCGCAGGAAGTTCGTTACTCAAAATGAAACGGGAGTTTGAGGAAGGAAGGAAGCGAGGTGGTGGGAAATGCAGCCCACTTCCCTAGCAGCCTCGGGAGCAAACTGAATCCTTGTGTTGCCAGGAGCCAGAGCAGTCAGTTCCCTTTTGAAGAAGGCATGGAAGTGTTCCCTGCCCCTTGGACAGCGAGCTTGCCCGAGGTGTGGGCTGAGTGTGTGTAACTCTGACTCGGGGGAGGAGGAAATGACTAAACCTTCTGTCAAACCACAGAAACAAAGAACATCTTTGATTTGCCCAAACGGGGATGGCACAGAGGCTTGGGAATTGCTGGTGGTGCTGCTCTTGCTGGGAAGAGCGAGTCCATTGGAGACTGGCCCTCGTGGGGAGTATGTTTCTCCCAGGACTTAAAATAACACCATTAACTAACTTTTTTCCCTGGCTTTGCAGTTCCATCCGTGACATTCTGCAGTGCCCTTTAGAGAAACCTCAAATATTTTTTTTTTCCCTGCCTTCCACATTTTGTCTCTTTTTCTGTCTCACGGATGTTTTTTCCCTGCCTGGCACAGGGCTCAGTACACAATTATTCTGTTGCAATAGCCTGGAGCCCCAGTCCTGTGACAGAGTCTGCTTTGCACAGGCTCGTGTGTCCTCATGTGGGTTGTGTTCTGTGTCATTTTTTTTCATGTCCTGGTGGTTTTGTTCAATCTAGTCTAAAAAACTGCTTTGAGAAAGAATGAGCACCCAAGCATTTGTGTGCCCTGAGACCATGTCAGCTTTTTAGTATCTAGCCCTGAAAATGCTTTTTTTTTTTTAATTCGTCTCCCAGTCATGCTCTGGCTCAATTCTTTCTCTTCCAGTTTACACCCTCTGGATATTTGGAGTTTGTTGCCCAAGTCAACAACTTGTTGGTGTCTCTTTATTCCTAGATTCATTCCTAGATTTTTGAGCCGATTCTTTGCTTTTCGGTTGTGTTACTTGCTTGGCTTTTAAAATTCTGTCACTTTGCCAAGATCTGTTCTTGTGCCGTGTCCCAGGTAGGGATGTCCCTCTGGGATGTTCCTGGTTGTTTCAATCCTACCAGCCATATTTCTGTATTTGTATTTTGTATTGCACTTGTATTTGAGTTGCTGATTCTTAAGCCTTCTAAAGGGAGCTTGTGTAACTGCCAAGGGTTGGAAGTTTTTACTTCTGGGTCTGGAGTTTTATTCCCCCAAACTCCCGTTTTTCATTTCAAATTCAAAGTTTGCCCAGCACCTTCCCCTGGAACGATTTTGTCAAGCTTCCCAAATACCAAATAGCCCTTTATTTTGTGCACAGTGTGTAGATGGGAGTATCCATGACTAAAACTTCCTGTCAAACCCCAGTAACAGAGAACATCTTTGATTAACCAAAATAGTTGTAGTAAGGAGACTCAGGAAGAGCTGTGGGGTTGGTTCAGTGCTATGGGCCGCTCTGATTTCCTCTGGCTTCACTTCACACCCTGATTTTTAGATGTTCGACACCGTGGGGTGTTTGGATGGGATTTTTTTTGGAGGTTGCAGTGGTGAGAAGGAAGCCTTGCCAGGCATCACTCACCTTCTTTGTTTTGTGCTACACGTGTGTGATCAGCTGGGGAGGTGAAGTTACATTACACAGGCCAAGTGTGTAATGTAGAGACCTGAGAAGTAATGTTGCTGGGAATTATTTAAACAAGCTAATTTCCTCTTTGTGCATCAGTTGTCATCCTCTAATCCCTGGGTTTTAACTTTTTTATAAATGCTGTTGTGTACATCATCCACTGTGCTTCCTGTATCCTGTGTGACTTGATGAACTTCTGCAAGATATCACTGTTAAGTCACCTCGGGCTTTGAGTGATTAATCAGAATCTCTGTTTCTCTTTTTCTCAGTGTTGGAAGTTTATATGGATCAGTGGTACTGGCTCAAGAGTGACAGTGGAGATCAACACTGAGTCTGCTCCTCTGGGTGAGTAATCCAACCCACTGCATTGCCCGTGTCTGTTATCTGCATATCTGCTATGGTTTTGCTTTTTGGTATCTCAAGCAACAGCTCCTTTGGGATTTGATTTCAAATGCCATTAAAATGATGCTGTATGTGACTCCCAGTAGGAGATGTGGAAGGATGTCATGCTGCTTCTGCAGAAGATCCATTTATTGGGGATCTTTTAAAGGATGGTCCCTGCTTAACGCAGTCTGAGCTGCTGTTCAGAGCCAGGGAGACTTTCCACATTTTAAAGACAGCGAATTTGCAGTTGTGGCAGAGTAATGAAGTATATTTTGATCATCCAAGAAGCACTACTGAAATGAGCGCTGCAGCTGTTCTGTGGCACACGAAGGGCTCAAGCAGTGCCAGTGCTCCGGCACTGGCATTTGCCATGATTGCAGGATGCAGCTGTGCTGTGCATGTGCAGTTAACCTGACTCAGCAGGTAGGTGCAGAGAAGCTGCCAGCAGCTTTCGTCTTACTGGGGCAAGTTGATGTGAAAATGCATCCAGCAAAACAGTGGATGTGTCGTGTTACCCTTTGGAAATGGCCCAGTTCAGCTGACTTGAAGGAGCAGCATTTTGCGTTCGGTCTAGACTGATTTGATCCAAGTAGCCTGGTGCTTGTCAGAGCTGGCAGGCTTCTTTTGGGAATTGTTATCCCTGATCTGCCTTGTTTTGGATATCATGGTACGATTTAGCATCCCGAATTCCAGCTGGAGAGCTGGGTGGGATTGCTGTGCCTGCCCTTGGGCTGTGTGCCCCATGGCTGGGATGTGCTCACCCTGGACACCAGGGCTGCAATCCCAGCTGTGCTGGGTCTCTCCTGATCTGTGTGGCTGCACTTTTCTGTACCGTGGTGTTCCATGGCTTGCTGAGCCCAGGGTTGCCTTGTGTGCTGAATCCTTAAGCAGTTAGAGAATGTCCGAAGGAAGGACATGAGGATGGGAAAGGTCTGGAGGTGAAGCTACACAAGGAGCAGCTGAGGGCACTTGGATTGCTCATGCTGGAAAAGAGGAGACTGAGAGGAGACCTCATGGCAGTTAAAACTTCATCAGGAGGAGAGGAAGAGGGGCAGGCCCTGAGCTCTGCTTGACAGGACCTCAGGGAATGGCTGGAGCTGTGTCAGGGCAGGCTCAGGTTGGATCTCAGGAAAAGGTTCTTTCCCCAGAGGGTGGCTGGGCACTGAACAGGCTCCCCAGGGCAGTGGGCACAGCACCAAGGCTGCCAGAGCTTCAGGAGTGTTTGGACAACACCCTCAGGCACATGGTGGGATTGTTGGGGTGTCCTGTGCAGGGCCAGGAGTTGGACTCAGTGATCCTTGTGGGACCCTTCCAACGCAGCATATTCCACGATCCTATGATCCTTTGTCTTGGCTTGCTGCCTGCCCCTCAGCTGCTCATCCCTGCCCTACCATAGGATGAGGAGTGTGGTGTTTGTGCCATCCTCTCTCAGGTGTTCTGTGTCACCCTCTGGGTCACTGCTGCTCCCTGGA
>JAWMRA010000041.1:56030734-56082641 GCA_035584735.1 Pseudotriccus pelzelni
TGGATGGGGCTCTGAGCAACCTGGGATAGTGGAAGGTGTCCCTGCCCATGGCAGGGGGTTGGAACTGGATGATCTTTCAGGTCCCTTCCAACCCAAACCACTCTGTGATCTTATGATAGTAATTCATTTGGAAAGCCCCCAAAAGTTTATCAGCAAGACCTGAACCTCTCTGAAGTAAAATACCAATGCTAGCCGTATCCTACCAGTGAAACCTTGGAGTGGCTGAATCCACCCACCGAAGTGGCAGTTTGGTGCTGTAAGGAGGGTGCTGGCTTGTCGGGTTTTTGCAGCCCTGCTGGAGGGGGTGGGTGCAGCAGCAGGTTTTTCTGTGAGCAGTTTGGTGCATTTGTGGTCCAGAGCTGTCCCCATTTCTGTGCAGGGACTGAAGTGGCAGCCTCCCACAGCTGTTCGAACACCTCTGCTGCAGGCTGTTTCCACACAGTGCTGAATAAATGGTGAGCTGTCCCCCAGAGGAGCTGTGCTATGACAGAACCCCTGTGTGCAGATGTGTGATGATTTACATGCTGAAATAAACAATGTTTAGTTTCCTAAACAGGGCTGAAGCTGTAGTTCTGTTGCGTATGGAAAGTAAACATTCGTGCCGGTTTGGGATTTACTTTTCCCGTTTTAAACAGCAGGATTATCGTGGTTGAGGTCTTGGCATCACCAGTGTCTTCTGCAAGCCCAGACTAGACTTGTGTCAGTGCTTTTTTTATGTGTACCTCCCTCTAAGGGAGGATCCCTTCCTAACTTTAGCCAGGGAAACAAACTCTGTAGTCATTGAGAGATAAATATAACCCCTAGAAATAATCCCTTCAGTGATGGTCTGCAAGAACATGAAAAATAGTCAGCCCCAAAAAGGGAAATGCAGGGGCAATAGGTTTTAAAGTAGTTATTTTTATAACTCTCTTATATGTGAAGCAAGAATCATAATTTTAAAAAGTTCTTTAGGGCTTGAGAACAAGTAAAACTCATCTCCAGGTCTCCATGTATACCATGAAGGATTTGGTCCCAGATGTTCACGTGGTTTGAAGGAAGCTGGTGGTGATTAGAAAATGTAATGATTTTTTATTTCTTTATGTTTAGCTCTGTTGTTCGGGGTGGAGTGTTTAGGGATTTGTTTTGGGGGTTTTTTTGGCCTGGTAATAGAGGGCAAGTTCTAGGACCTTCCTTTTTCAGCTAGTGCCTTGTCTCTGTTTGACCTTTGGTACCTCCTGGCCGGCTGAAAATGAGTATATAGTTAACATATACCTTTCTACAACACTGAGTCTTGCCCCCCTGCCCCCAAAAGGTTGGGAAAGTGTGAAACACTTTAAGTGTCTGCTGCTTTTAGCATCAGACATCTCATTTGGTTTGAATGCAAGTAGGAAAAACTTTGAAGTGTGGTTGAAATACAAAGGGAGAGCACTTCAAAGAAATGTAACTGTTATAAGTGTATCTGATCCCTGGAGGTTTTTGAAGTTTTATCTTGAGATTATGTGTTCAGAGGAAGATTTATGTGGAAATACTGAGGGTTATTAATTCATCCAAACCAGGATGAGTGTTGGCATTCATTGAACTGTTCTGTTGCTGGTTTTGGCTTCGCACCGTGGCAGGCAAGTGATCCTTCACCTTCTGTCTGCCCTGCCAGTGTCCCTGACACTGTAAGGCTCCAAAGCAAAAGGCTGCTACAGAGGGAGACTTGTTTCTCACTGTTATCCCAGGAGCAGCAGAAATCCCTGGATATGGCTGAGCAAACCCACAGGGTGTTAAACTCCCCAAACTTCTGCTTGGCGTCGGTCGCTCTGCTGGAGTTGAGTCCACGGTGGTCCTTGGTGCTGCATTACAGGTTTTAATTAATATCTTGAACTTTGGGAGAGTTCAGCTCTTGAATCTGAGCCTTTTTTTTAGGGTTGGGCATCCACTCCTGTACAAACATGCCCAGCTGTGCCAGAGGAGGAGGGTGGCTGTTTTTCCTTTTGGCAAACGAGGATTCTGGCATCGAAGGTTTTAATTGCAGGAATTATATCAGCATTTCCCAGTGCTCAAGGGTGTGTGTGTGTGTGTGCAGGAGGGGCTAATTAGATATGTATAAATAATGGGCTAGGCAGAGCTTTTAATCCTGGATATATTGTTCCATCCATGCCATCATCTGTTACTGTGGGACTGTAGAAAGTTAGAAAACTATAAAGTTGCACAAGGACCACTTTTTCCCAGTGCAACTGTGAAACAGCAGTGAGGTTGCTTTTGGTCTTTTTACATCATAAAAGCCTCTTTCAATTAAAATGTTATTAAATTACTTGTATTGTTTTTGAAAGTTTATTTTAATTAGATCTGTAGGTTGAGGGAAGGGACACAGTTAAGCAGCTTAAGATGTTGTTTTTTCCCTATATTGCAGGAGGTGATCCTGCTTCCCCATGCCTTGCCTCCCTTCCATGCCCTACTGTGTTTCATGTCAAATAAGGGCCTTTCTGTGTTCAAACTTTCAGGATATTTGCAGATCACAAAACTTCCTTCAGCAGCCATGCGGCTCAGTGATGCTTTTCTTTCTCAACAAAAACGAATTAATTTTCATGGAATTACTTCTCTGGAAGATCTCGAGTTTTGAGAGAGTTTATGGGGTAAAACTGGAGAGTCTGTAAACCTGACTGGCTTAAACACGTGGCCGATGCTCTTCACTATCAGCCATGGTCATCTTATCCTTATCCATGGAAGCCTCCAGCCCACCCCAGGGTTGTTTCTGTTCCCCTGGCACTGATATCCTTGTCTTGTGAGCTCCTCTGAGCCCCAGGCACGGCTCAGCCCCTTCTCCTCTGAGTTTTTTTAGCCTTGGGTGCTGCTGGAGGCCGAAGGGGGCACCAAGGCATGAAAACATCTTTCTGCAAAGGGGTGGTGAGGAGGTGTGAGTCTGACAAAACAGAAAATAGGCTGAGATGGGATGGAGAAGACATCTTTTTGGGTCCTCAGGCTGGTAGCACACGGCTTTTGTCCTTCATCTCTTGGCACTGGGTGTTGAAAAAGCAAGCCAAAATCGACAGCACTCTGCCCCCTGGCTGGAAAAAAGAAAAAAAAAGGTAAAAAAAAATCTCTGCTTGCTCCAGTGTTTCTGAAATCCCTGTTATCAGTCCCAGTGCTCTGCTTTCCTGAGGGACTGGAGGGTCCCAGGGACTTGGCTTCCCAATTGTACTCCCTAAACACAGGCTGTTGGCAAAGCTCCAGCAGGAGCTATTGGCAAAGAAAGCTTTAGTTTAGGAGAAGATGAAAAGGTTCACCAGCTTTTGAGGAGAACAAGAGAAAACCAGAGGGAAAATGAGCCTACAATTTATTGTTTTTCACTTCCCCCCATATTTTTTTCTCCTTAAAATTCAGTCCCGTTCCACTGTGAGGGGAAAAACAAAAATAGATTCCTTATCCATGTTGAATTTTACCCTTTCTAATTTTTAAAATGACAAGAGGAGAGAGCTGGCAAATCATGGAACGTCAGGGGGTTGTTGGTGTTGCAGTGGTGGTTCTGGCAACCTCAAATTCTCAGAGAACACGGGTCTCTGTAAAATGGAAGTATCTTCACCCGCAGAGCACGTGCTTCAGATACCACACTCTTCTTTTACACGTTGCTCCTGAGAGGTAAACCTTAAGACAGCAAAAATCCGAGGCAGGTAGAAGGGGGAGGGTGCAACGTAGGCACAGATTTTCTGCACGTGACGGTCGATGCTGCAAAATTACGAGGTGTTGGGATCTTTGTTGTTTTCTGCAGACCCTTATTAAAGCAGTGTCCGAGCTAAATGTGCTTTGTTTACTGGTGGGTGCCCTCTGCTTTTGCCTTCTGCAGTGACAACACTGGGAGGGTGGATCTCGGAAACTCTTAGACCCGGAGGCCCAAAATCTACAGCCAGATCCTTTCAAACCTGGAGGTTTGTGGATTTGACCCTTGCACCCAGCCCATTAAAAGAAGGTGGCACAAGCTATGAAGTTGTGTCTAAATGTAGGTCAGTGCTCAAGATTTGGTGGGTTTTAACCTGTTTTTAAGAACTACCTTCTAGACTCTCACCCAACAGTGCCTCTTTTGTTCGGTAGCCTTTGTGGCCACGGTGTGTCAGTAACATGTTGCCTGGAGAATGTGAGGCATTTCCTTGCTTGCAGGAGAAATCTTGGAGTGAGGAATGAATATCTCCATTGTTTTTCTAATAAGAGAACCCAAGCAAAATGTTTGAGAAAGTAATGTATTGTTTCTCAGACTCTCGAAGGTGAGTAGCTGAAGAGTATGAAATAGTTCACCATGACACAGGAATGACCTGAATGAAGCGTATCTGTGTTTGTTTGTTTGTTTTATTTTGCAAGTCTCCATTTGGCCTTAGATTGTGAGAAGAGAGTGAAAGTGAGTCTGAGGAGGGTTTGGAGGCAGGTATTGGCACTCCAGGGCTGCTGTGCAGGGAAGGAGCTGCCTCCCTGCCATCCAGCAATCACAGAGCCCACTTGTGCATCACAAAACAACACAAACCTGTCAAGGCTTTGAAAATTCCTTATGACTGCAACAGAAAAAAGAAGGGGGGAGGAAAGAAAAAAAGAAGAGCTGCTGGAGAATAGGGTAGCAGAGGTAAGCAAGAAGAATGATTTCAGTACTGCAACAGAAAAAAGAAGGGGGGAGGAAAGAAAAAAAGAAGAGCTGCTGGAGAATAGGGTAGCAGAGATAAGCAAGAAGAATGATTTCAGTACTGCAGACCAAAATAAAGGGTTTGTTTTGTAACTGGAGACGAATGTAAGCCATAAACCTTGACTCAGAGACTTTGGGTGTTTATATAAGCTGTTTGCTGTGTATGCTTCTCAGTCAGAGTACCTGAAGGATGCTTATCTCCTCAAGGCTTAGCTTTTGACTTACAACTCATGTGTTTAACAAATTTTAAGGCAGAATGCACTAAGCTGGTTGGTGCTAAAAGTTGCTGTGTGATTTGAAGTAAGTTTTTCCCAGGTATAAACAGTTACATCTTGGAAGGGCTTCTGTGCTTTGTGCTCTCAAAATACTTTAAAGTCGTCTCTGTGGCCTGATAACTTTTATCTCAAGGCGTTTCTTACATGCTGTGGGATGGGCTTTTATCCTCAGTGTGCTTCCATTCATTTTTATCAGTTAAAGGAAATAAATAATGTTTGTTGTGTAATAAAGAAATAATGAAATTTAGGGAACAAAGAAAGGATCTGGACTTGGGGAACAAAGGGACGTTTGTTGCCCTTTTTGCAGTCCTGCGTCATAGGAGAAGGGTATCGCTTTGATGCCACTGCTCAGCAAATCCAAAAAGAAAATTATTTATGGATATAAAAATAAATAGACATTATCAGTTTAAAGTGAGCCTTTGCCAACTTTTTTGGGTTGGGTTTATCCGTAGTAATGTTTATCCTTTTTTGCATGGTTGAGTGTTGGGCTCTGGGAGGGTGCTGAGCCCAGCACCTCTGGGCTCCTGCTTCAGAGACAGGGCTCCTTGTAGCCATCTTCCCAAAATGTGGGACTTGGACATGGAAGGACCAGCCAGAGGATGTGCCTGGTCTCAGCAGGTCTTTCTACCTCTGCCTGTTCAGCCACTGTTGGACTGAGAGCTCAGGTACCTGGTCCAGGCCTCTGGAAAGGGGGGCAGTGTCTGAATTACTTGGCCAAAAGCCCATCTGGGCCCTAACTAGTTTCCTCTCCCTGCCTCATGCTCAGATATTTCTCCGGGTTATTCCCGTTAAGATATGCAGTATGTTCCTCAAGGATCCATTTTCTTTTTTAGTTTCTTCGTTCAGGCCTGGATGGAGTGAAATGGAGCTGGTTTTACATTAGAAGAAATGTTAATGACTCTTGGTGTAAATGATCTGAATATATTCATTAGTAAGTGCTGAACTGCTACTGACTGGTGGCACTACAGCTGAGCATCTTCAAAACGTCCCACGAGAAACTGTGCCAGAGGTTTAGACTGAATTCATTTGAAACCATTTTTAATTGTGATTGAAATGTGTTTTGCAAATAAGCCTCTGTGCGTTTGTGTTTCTCTTCTGGCCCGACAGAAGACAAATAGATGTGTCTGAAACGACATTTGTCTTCATGAAGTAGAGCTTTATTTTATAAGAATTAATTGCTAAGGGTGTATTGTTTTAGTGTTGTGAGGCAAGAGAGATGAATTCAGAAGATGCTTTAGACCTCTCATGGAGTCATCTTGTAGGTATAGGACTGAGAATGAAGGACATGGATTTTTGACAGCATTTGGGGTCTTACTTTTGCTGTGGAACAGGATAACCCTCCCCATAAAAGATGACTGCAGTTTCTTAGCTTTTTCATTTGACTTTCATGGTAGGCTGGGGGGTGACAGCCTGCTCTTGGGGGTCCTTTTTTAACTCTCTGTAAGCTTTTTAATTTCTGTGCATCAAAATTTCCTGGCTTAAGAAGCTTTTACGTGTGACTTGAGAGAGCCGGGAAACTCAAACCATCCTTCTTGCTGCATCATCTCATAACAAAAACCTGGAGCTGGTGCTTTATTTCCCAACACTGAGCATTTGCAGCCCATGTGCGGAGAGAGAGGAAGGAGGGTGGGACAAAAGGGCAGCCCCTGCCCTTCCTCAGGGGGGTCACATCCAGGGCACGGTGTGTCCTTTGGCCTTCAGACCTGCTGGCAGCTGATCCTCCCCAAGCTCTGGGAACCTCTGGGTTTTAAAGCCTGGTGTGTTTTGCAGGTGGACAGCCAGGATGAGACCACCCCCAAAACAACAACAAAAATAGGCTTGAGGATGTTGCCCCTCGATGCCTCTGTGTGTGTTGTTTGATCTAGAGAAGAGGCAACCTCTGTGTGGGAAAACTATCATTTTCTACATATGTAAAATGCTTAAGTGGCTTTTCTTTTCCCCTCTCTTCTTTTTGAAGTCTGCCATCTTAATTAAATATGTGATTTTGAAATCCATATTCAGGCAGCATCCAATAGACTGCAGTTCCATTCACAAAGCCCCTTGTTTTTTTGGTTTTTGTTTTATTTTTTTTTTCCCCTGGCTTTCCCTCGTGTTTATTTGCAGGGCAGCGTTTTGTTTTCTCTGCGAGCTGTTTGGAAAACGTCTTCACAAGCGCCGTAGCCGGAGGGTTTGTATGTCATTCAAAAATAAAAATAAAAAAATCTCCACCTACTGAAAAGTGAACAGCAGAGCCCTAGCAACCGGCTGGTGCTTTCCAGCCAGAGGAAGGGGCATTAAACAAGTAAGACCAAATTACATCTTCTCTTTGGCCAGGGATGCTGTAGAAATGCCAGCTAGTGATAAGATTAATCCTAACTGAGAGTGGAGAGAGAGAGAGAGAGCGCTGCATTTGTGGTTTATTTTTATTTTCTTCGTGGTGGGTTGGAGCCTTGGTGAAGCAGTTCTTGTCGGCACGAGCAAGGTGTTCGGCTGGGAGCTCTAAAAGGGGGACCTGCCTCTCTAAAAGCACCCCCCACCCCCCATCTTGCACTGGTTGTGCACACAGGAAGGTAAGTGTTGTTTTCTTGGAAAGCAAGGAACTTATTTGAAATGGTCTGGCAGACAGGGAGGGCGCTGCCAGTACTTCCCTCTCAGGTGTGTTGTCGGTGACGTTGTGCCAAGGGTGGATTTCATGCCTCTGCCTCCCTGTCTCCTCTGTGCACCTTGATATCTCATCCATCTGCCGTGTCTTAGATCCATCTGTCTTAAAATCATGATTTCCCCCCCTTTTCTTTTTTTTTTTTTTCTTCCTTCCTGCTTTTGTGGATGAAGGGAATTTAAAGTGCTTGTCACCCTTAGCTATTCCTTATTTTCCTAAGAAGCTCCACTGCACTCCTCCAAGATGGACTTTAATTCGTGTTACCTCTGTGGTTCTCCTTAATCACTGCCAAGACAAAAAAACCCCAAAGCCTTGAGCATTCTCTTGTGTTTTGTTTGTGTTAGACCAAAGCCATAAAGAGGAAAGAATGGAAAATAACATGTGGGGAAAGCTGTGCTGTGTTAGCGGCCAGCTGAGGCTCCTCTCTGAAGCCTCACAGGCAGCCTTGGTGCCCTTCAGCAGGCACAAGGAATAATCTACTGGTGCTTAATTATTTTTGTCCTCTTCCCTGTAATGCACTGATTAATGAGTTGTGTTTCTTTGGCTCCCTCTGCTCCTGCTCTTCCCACCCTCTTCCTTCTGCAGTCTGCTGTCTGTTCTGGTGTCCTGCAGTTTGGTTCTTTGGTCTGCTGGGGTACGAGGTCCCCTTTCCCCTCTGCCCATCCACGTGCTGGCCATGGTGTGCAAAGCCCAAAAATGATTCTGGGCCTTTCCCAGCGAAGGACACTTCACACATTATTTTCCTGTCACAGCAATGTTACTTCCCCACTGCTGGATGTGCTGCACTGTGCTGGGAAGGTGGCCAGAGCAGGATGTGCTGTTCCAGGCTAGTTTTCAATGACCACTTTAGGACCAAATAACCGGGGAAATGGGATTTTTTTTTTGTTGCGTCATCTCCAGCTGTTCGGCCTAGGGGGCTTTTTGTTCTTTCTCATTTCACCTCTCCAAGTTTCTCAGCTGTAGGCTGGGTCAGGCTGCTGACAGGTGCTCCGTGAGTGGTTTTTGGAGATTGGTGTGTTTGGAGGGACTTGCTTCAGTAAGTTTTATGTTAAAATTGCTCTCAGCAGCACAGCTGCTTTGGCAGTAGCAGTGGAGGAAGCTCTCTGCAGACTGACATGTGTCCTTCCTTGGAGGTAGAGCCAGGTAAGGGTGGAATAGATGCTGGAGGTCTCTTGGACGCTGTTGGCACCACTGTCTGCCACTGCTCCTCTCATCAGCACAGCTGTCTCAGGGAGTTTTGGCAACCATGGACAAACCCTTTGTTTAGAAAAAGCAAGGAGTGCTTTTTTTGGAAACATGAGGGATGATTGTGGATGAAGTGCAATGATGGTGCCTACGAGCCATGGCTTTATTATGCAAGTGTAAATTAGCAGTTCCTTGTCCCCAGCTCATGTATTTCCTAGAGAGAAGGTGAGAAGCCAGGGGTGCCCTGTGATTATGGAGCACTCTGTTCCTTAGTGCCCTTTTAGCCTCCAGGAGGCTTTTCCTGGGCAGCCTCCCCAGGATTTAATGCTGTTATTTAATGCTTGATCATGACCTGCACTGAGCTCACTGATGCTGAGGTGGGAAGGCACCACTGGAGGTCTCCAGCCCTTCCCCTGCCCAAAGCAGGGATTCCCAGGGCAGGCTGCACCACACAGGATCCAGGCGGGCTGTGAGCGGCTCCAAGGATGGAGAGCTCCAGAGGGCAGCCCTTTCAGTGCTTGCCATCATCCTCAAAAAGGATTTGAAAAGGAAAAAACCTTTTCAAAATTGTTTCTTTTTATTTAGGGTTTTTTTTTCTTCCCCCTTTTTAAGTCTTAAGTGGAATTTCCTGTATTTTAATGTGTGCCCGTTGCCTCTTGTCATGTCACTGGGCACCAGTGAGAAGAGCCTGGCTCTGCCTTTTTTGCTCCCCTGTGAGGTGTTTCTGCACGTTGTGGGCACTCCTGATTCCCAAACATTAATTGACTGTTGCAGGTTTGTGGTTGCTTTGCACTGTTGGTCCTTTTTCACTTAAAACTGTGAGGAATCCAGTGTTGTGCCTGGGGGCAGCAGCAGCCCCAGACCTTCCATGTGCCCTTCGCCCTCAGAGGGAAATCCACCAGAGATCTTCACACTCTGCCTTCACAGACACCCGTGTTTGAGCGACCGGATTATCAGAGCCAGAAAATCCTAAAGCAGAAAAAAATCAGACCGTCTTCAATACTATTCAAGTGAATGTATTTGCAAAAGCTGTGGTTTTTGCTGATTTTTATCAGGCACCAAACCAGATGTCTTGTAGGATCTGCGCATTATGGCAGGTGTTTTACCAGTTGAAGGTGAAGTCTTACACTGTGTTTAAAATCAGGGGCTTCCTCCTTGAAGGCTGAAAGTCTTCAGTAACAATACTGCTGCATTTTTTAAGATTTGCACCATCTTAACTTACAGGTATTTTGGCTGTTTAAAGTTCTCTTGGCCCTTCTGACTCTGACAACTAAATAACAAAGCAAGGCCTTTGATGGCAAACATGCAGCAGCCTTTGTGCTGTCGTTCAAAAGTCACCTTAGGGTTTGGACCTACTTCATGTAATCAGAATGTTGTTGTGGAAGATGAAATGTTTGTTGGCATTTTAAGAATAGCATTTCAGCAAAAGCCAGCTGGCAGCCTCCAATGAGAGCTACTTCCCAGCTGGGTCAAACCAACAAGGTGACTCACAGGAGGGAAAATTCAGTTTATACCATGAATTTTTGTTTTGCCTTGTTCTTCAGTAGACTCTTTTTTTCCAGGACTTCTGCCAGAGATGCTGTGAACAACTTTCTTAATTGCTTATGTTGGGGCAAATGTCAGCAGCAGTGTGGCCTAATACAAACCCCAAATGGCAGGGCATGCAAAGGTTAAAGCGAGTTTTCCTTCCTGGTGTTTCTTTAGCTTTGTTCCCCAACTGTATTTATAGCAGAACAGTCTCACGTGCCTTAGATGAAAGCCAAGGCAATCTGGGCTATTTTGCTGGTTTGTGTGTCCCTTGTGCCGGGATGGAGGGATTGAGAATTCCTCTGGCGTGTGCGGCTCCACTGCAACCACGTTCCTAAGCACCTGCTTAACTTGTAGCCCATCAGGATTTCAGGTGTAGTTCACCTGCCCAAGCAGCATGTTTGCTTTTCCAGACTCTGCCCAAAATACTCCTTTGGGGACCACCTCTGGCTTTTATGGTAAGATCAGGTGAAAGTCTTTTTAGGAGTTGGAGGGTGAAAATGCAATCATTGTTAGGGTGTGAATCTGCTAAACTCAGAGCAGTGTCTTGGCAGGGATAGTCTGTGCCTGCACACTAAATCCACTGAGTCATGGCCATCTGAGACATCCTGCCTGCAAGCAAATAGTTGCACGCCTGGGACTTGGGGATTGTCAGACATCCAAAAATCTCCACCAAATGGTCAGAAACCTCTTTTTCCATACCAGCAAACTCTTGGGGAGAAAAATACAGCAGGTCACACACTTGGTTTATTGCTGAGATGCAGCTTCCTTTTAGCGACAGAAGCGTCTCTTGTGTGGGCTCCTGGGAGCGCCAGGTGGGATTTCAGTGGCATGGACCTGTGGGCAGAGCAGGCCATGGGCTGACCAACAGTAGAATCTGGGTCATCAGGTTGGGAGCTTTGATTCCTTGGTGCCAGTTCTTGCCCGGCGGTGAACACCTCTGCGTCTTGTGCAGGTCAGCAAACGCTGTCTGAGTCCAGAGGACAGGCAGTGAAGTGAAATTCTCTTTTGCAGATTGAGTTGCAGACGTGAGGCTTTGGACCCAGCTCGCGCTCCCGGTGTTTCCTTGCTCCTTATGGTGTAGCTGGTGATTGTTCCCGGGAAGAGAGAAGATGATGAGTGATGCAAGTGACATGCTGGCTGCGGCTCTGGAGCAGATGGATGGCATCATAGCAGGTAAAAACCTGGGGCAGCTGGCTCGGTTCGGTTTTTGGATCCTCCTTTCTCAAACCTGGAGGGGGGACAGACTTTCAGGCTGAGAAGGGTACGTGCTTGTAATTGGTTTAACTCTGAAGAGTTAAAACATGACTTGAATTTTCTTTTTTTTTTTTTTTTTCCCCTCCCAAAATTGGAATGCTTTGGCTCCAAATATTTGGCTTGGACCTGCCTTGAACATTTGAATTTTTTATAAGTACCTGTAAATTTAAAATGACCCAAGGAGAGGCATCACAAAGAATGAAACCTCTGCTTTTTTAGTGAGTTAGAAAACAAAGTACACAACACAGAGGAGCAAAGCAGCAGGAAGCTAATGGTTTAATCCTATTCCAGCAGAGCTGTGCAAACAGCCACCCAAACTGGAAAAAAAAAATGTTCTGCAGGTATAGCAACGCAGTTATAAAGTTTTTAATAGTTCCACTTAAATAATTTCCCTTAGGGAAAAAATTAATCATACAGTGCATGATTTGTTTGAACAGTGACTCTTCTCTGCAGTTTTCCTGAAGATCTTAAGGACATGTGGCAGGAACAAATGTAAAGGGGACTCAGTTTGATCATAGTGATCTCTAAAAATACATATAAGCTGTGACTTTAGTAATTTCCGTAAGTAGACAGTGGTATTTGGATCCAGTCAAGTATTTGTGTTTCCAAGAGCCTGAGTTGGTAATGGCAGGATGAGGCTTAATATAAAAACAAAATGTGATGTTGGAATGTTTAAATCACCACATTTACTCATGTCTCTGGGCAGCCCTATAAAGTAATAGAACAAAGGGGTATCAGCTCCTGTCCTGTTGTGTTGGTTTTTTTTTTTCTCCTTATTTTTTTTCAAAGGGAATTTAGCAGAATACTTGCATTTTTGTAGCTTGCCAGATGAAATGAATGAAAGTTCATGGAGGTGCACATCATTCTAGTTTCTAGAAGTTGACAGTGCAAACGAAGGTCTGTCATGAACACATCTCATTGTGCCGAGGTATTACAGCATTAAGGTCACAAAATCAGTGTACTGGAATTATAGCTGGAATTAGCTAGGTTGACTTAAATCAACCTTAATCCTGAATTCATACTTTCCCTTCTTACTTAATATGTAGCAACTTCTAATGTAGGTCAAATATACATACTGTGGGTTTATGCAAATGAGAGATTTTTCTCTTTATTAACATGCAGATGTCAGTGCTACCGTGTCAAATTGCTGGGTTTAAAAATCTATTGCCGTGGAGGAGTGATTTGGTCTCTTTTATTTATCTTCATATTTTCCTTTATTCTTTTAAAAATCTGAAATTCCTTATAGCAGCATAACATATTCCTAACGTGAAAAATGCAGGGCATGGTTTCCTCTGGACACCACCAGTGCCGGACTGGGATTGTTCAGTCCCCACGGGATGACTTGCGGAGCGTGTTCTCCCCAAAGTACCCTTTGTTTCCGACACACCCCGGCGAGCCCTGAACCCACGGGCACGGTCGCGGCATTCCCACCCCCTGTGGATCAGCCCACCTCCATCCTGCTGGAGCTTTCCCAAACGTGCGGGCAGAATCCGGCCCCGGCGCCGAGTTTGGCCGGGATAAACTCCTGCCGGCGGAACGACCACCGCCGTTTCCCAACGTCCTTCCCGCCCTCCTGGCGTTGACCCCGTGTTGGTTTTGCTCCCTCCAAGGTTCCAAGGCGCTGGAATATTCCAACGGCATCTTCGACTGCCAGTCCCCCACCTCCCCCTTCATGGGGGGCCTGCGGGCGCTGCACCTGGTGGAGGATTTGCGGGGGTTGCTGGAGGTGATGGAAGCGGATGAGAGAGAAGGACTGCGCTGCCAGATCCCGGACTCCACGGCGGAGGCTCTGATCGAGTGGCTCCAAAGTCAAATGGTACAGTCTCACCTTGTCCAACCCCCCCCACCACCGACAGGCTCATTTTGTGTCTTAGCTAGGCTGGCTCTGCTTTATGCCAGTATTAAAAAAGTTTGGAGTAAGTTTTGGGGAACCAAAGGGAAGAGATTTTGGGTTGGAGGTGCTGCTGTGGTGCCTTGGGAAAGCTGGTGCTCAAATACCTGTCGTGGTGGGTTGGGCTCTGCTTTCTCTGATGGGGAAATGGAGGGAGCAAAAAGTATTTGGTCACTGCTGTTTCATCTCAGAGGGTTGGGGAAAGACATTTTTATAAGAATCAGATGCTTACACGGGGGGAAGGAGTTGTTTTCAAAGGAGGGCAACGAAGATGGTGAAGGGCCTCGAGGGGAAGCCATGTGAGGACACTGAGGGCACTTGGTGTGTCCAGCTGGAAAAGGGGAGACTGAGGGGAGACCTCACTGCAGTTACAACTTCCTTTTGAGAAAAGAGGAGGGGCAGGCACTGAGCTCTGCTCTGGGGGGACCAGGGACAGCACCCAGGGAATGGCTGGAGCTGTGTCAGGGCAGAGTTAGGTTGGGTATCAAGAAAAGGTTCTTCCCCCAGAGGGTGGTTGGCACTGACCAGGCTCCCCAGGGCAGTGGGCACGGCCCCAAGGCTGCCAGAGCTCCAGGAGGGTTTGGATGATACCCTCAGGCACATGGTGGGAGTCTTGGGGATGGTTCTGTGCAGGGCCAGGAGTTGTATTCAAGGATCCCTGTGGTCCCTTCCAACTCAGCATATTCTGTCAATACTTGTCACTCAAAAGCGTTTTTGGCAACATGTTTTCTACAGGAACTGGTGTTATTACTGAGCTTCCTTACTTGATTTATAACAGAAGTGAGGGGTGTAAGCTCAGCATCCCATTCATCTGGATACCAAACCATATTTATATTTTCTGTGTTTGTGAATCAGCCAGTTTTTCTCACCTTGCTTCAAAAATACACAGAAATATAACTGACAAGGCAGTTCTTTCCCCACAACTTGGTTTTCCCCCCAAAAATCAAAGATTATTCCAGTGTAGGTTCCCTGAAGACTACCCTGGGAAATAAAATTATGTACTTACCAAAAGGTAAGTGTGCTGTGGCTGTTGCTGGGTGACCCTTCGTGCCATCTGCTGTCATGGGGGCTGAGCACAGCAGTGTGGGGACAGATGGGGGCCTGGGACTTGCTTCTTGCAGGAAGGTTTGAGCGGAGAGCCTTCATTTTCTGGGTGCTTTTTTTTCTTTTGCTTTGAACTACTCCTTTGAAAATGCCTGAAGCTTAATGAAGCATGTGGGAGCTTTCCCACTGCCTCCAGTGGGATTTGGACCTCGCCCCCACTGTCAAAGTGTGGCAGCCAACGCTGAGATGAGGAGGAGGAGACAGGAGTGACATTCGAGTCAGATCTTTAACACACACAGAGTTCCTGCCAACATCAGCATTTCCTTCCTGCCTAACGTACAGCAGTGAACATCGCTGTAACTAGTCTTGTGTGGAGCAGAAACTGAGGGACATAACAGGTTGCATGCAAGTATGGCCTTTTATAAATCAAAAAAAAAAGAAAAGCCAAATAAGGAATCCTGGAAGGCGAACTCCTTCCCATGGTGTTCAGAGTAATCTGTGGCCCACGCTCAGTGATGCTGATCCACTGTGGAGTAAAGGGGCTGGAGGGCTGCAGTGCCTGCTGAGATTAATGAGGTGTGACCTCTTGTGATGGCAGATGTGCGAGTTAGGGATGCCTGGCTGTTGGGATCTGCAGTGAGGTCCTTCAGAGCCGCGTGATGTGGAATCTCCACATGGCAATGAGACAGTGATGGATTTTTTATTGCATCCCAGGGCTGAGTGGGAGGAGAAAGGGCTCTGGTGTGCCATTCAGTTTAGTGCCTGCTGACCACTGGGGAAGATGTGCAGGGGTTGTGAGCACCAGAGATTAAAGAAAATGCCTCAGTTATTCCTCAATCTGCCTCAAATGATTCTCTGGCATCCTTGAAGCCCCTGGGAGCAAAGACTGAACATTCCACTTACACTTTGCTACAACCACAGCATTTGCAGGTGTCATCAGTGTTGCCAGGCCCTTTCTGAGCAGGAAGGTGTTTAGGTTGGATATTGGGAAAAGGTTCTTCCCCCAGAGGGTGGTTGGGCACTGAACAGACTCCCCAGGGCAGTGGGCACAACCCCAAGGCTGACAGAGCTCAAGGAGCAGTTGGACAATGCTCTCAGGGACATGGTGTGAGTCTTGGGGATGGTCCCGTGCAGGGCCAGGAGTTGGACTCGATGCTTCTTGTGGGTCCCTTCCAACTTGGCAGATTCTGTGAATGATTTGCAGGAAGGCTTTTGCAACTATGCCTATCCTTACCAAGGAAGGGAAGACATTTCCTTTGTTTGAAACTGGTTTAATCCTCCATGCGTGAAGCTGCATCCACTGGGCTGTTCCAAGCTGCTGGAACTGGTGCGTGACATCTCATCCCAAGCTGTAAGCAAGCCTCTTGTGTCTCAGGGGAAAACAAAAATAGTGTTTGCTGCTGCCAAACACTGTGTGACAAGAGAAAAATCCTCTCCTGGCCCTGCAGGGGAACCTCTGGTGCCTGAGTTGGGAAAAGGGGATGACAGCAGTCTCCCCAAGTTGCTTCTGTAAGATGGGGCAGAGCACTAAGTTCTGCCATGCCAGGATAGGTATGCCCTGTGCCCCTGAACCACTTCCTTTGTGCTCCTCTCAGCGCGTCAGGGTAGTCTGTGCCCCTTCAAGAGGGGGCCAGTGAGTTAAAATGCCTCATGTTGATTTATTTTTCTTTAGCTGGTGGGTGCCAGGTGGCCACGTGACACCAGAGCACACAGACAGTGCCTGGGCATCTGGCAGAGCTCTTCCAAGAGAATCCATGGGCTGGTGCCCACGGGGAGCTTGGAAAAGTTGTGCATGCAGCTCTCTGCTGCTCGAGTGAGGCAGTTTAACCATAACCTGTGACCTCTGTGCTGCTGAAACGCTGCTCACGTCTGCATGTGCTCACGGAGGGCAGGTGAGTGTCAGGGATAAAATTACAAACAAGGCCGTTTGTTCCAAGTCCGGAGAGGGGCTGAGGCCTTTTCTAAGCTCAGACAGTGTGCTTTCACTGGGGACCAGACCTGTAATCCATAGCCAGGCCATAACTATTGCAGAGTTCTGGAGATTTTTCAGAATTCTCTTGTTCAGCAGAAATGTTGAGGGTATTCCCATGTGTGCTTTAGTAAAGTGCGTGCTGTGCTCTGGCAAAATGGAGCTTCTGGCTTGAACACGAACAGCAGGATCTGCAACATCATCACCCCCAGCAAGACCATTTTAAATGAAACTCCACATTTTTGCAGCCCCGTTGTGTCCAGCTGGAAGTTAATAGATCTGTCTCTTGGAGGTAATTCTCAGAATTCTTGCTCCAAGTTGTGAATGTTGTTCCAGTTTTTTCTTCAGTTGAAACAAGAGACAGCTTTCTTACTGGTTATTACTTTTCTTGAAAGTGTTTTGCTTTTTTTTTTTTAAATTTTTTTTTTTAAAAATACATCTTATGCAACAACCTTCCCAGAAAGAAGAAACCAACTGTATCTTGTTAAAAAGAAGAGTGAAGGGAGGGAGTGGGTGGACATTCTTTTCCCACGTCTCAGAGCCATTTTCTCCAAGCTCCTGATATGAACTTGTGTATGAACGGGTCCTATTGAGTGCCTTTCCCTCTAAAGGATGTGCCCCTGGAATGGACCAGCCAGGATAACACTTCTTCTTTAAAACCCACAGCAAGTGCAGCTGTGGTTTGGAAGTGACTTTCTGAATTTATGTGTGTGTATATATATATATGTATAAAGTACGTGCTTTATTAATTATTTTCACTCCAGAAGCGAATTTCTGAAGTTGACTGTCAAGGAAAACAATCTTTCTGGCCTCCAAAGGTTTACTGAATTATGTAGAATCATGGAATCATTAAGGTTGGAGAAGATCTCTAAGATGATCAGCAAGTCCAACCACAGAACTTGTTCAGCTCATCAGAAGATTAATTTGTATTTTGTATTGCACAGAGTAGCTCGTGCAATCCAGAATGTTGCTGCTGTCTCCCAGACCGGCTTCAGATCTGGACATTTTTTTCAACAGATTGGTCCTTCCAGACAGTGACTGGGGAGTAGTGAGAGTTAGTATGAGGGAATATTAGCTTTTAGAGAGAAACCTTCCCTGCTGGATAAACATGGCTTGTAATCTTACCGAGATATGTTGACCTGTTTGGGCAGCAGGGTGGTTCCCTGGTAGAGGAAGCTGTTTGGTTAGCCAGAAATCATCTCATGTTTCTTATTCATGGAAAAATCTCGTCTTCAAACCAAAGTTTGTTGTTTGATTATCCTGGTGTGGGCGTACAGTGCAGTCATATGGTTCAGCTTCTGCTGCTGCTGTTGGGTTTAGCTATCAAAAGGTCCTATGGTAATGTGTGGCACATGGGTATTTACCACCAAATACCTGAGATCCCTCCTCGAGTTTGCAGAATGAAAGGAGCCTTGTGATACTGTCTCAGCCTGTCATCAGAAATTCCCTGCCAGCAATAATTCATGTCTGTGAGAGATCTACCTCTCAAAGTTCTTGAAACGCAGGACCCTGCTTCTTGTTCTTCATCCGGACTGGTGTGTTTTTTAACCCTGGAAGATATTACAGGCTCATTTATAGCACATCTTGGGATGGCATCTTCATGAGTTCATCGGCAGTAAGAACAACCCATGCAGCCCTGATGGCAGAGCGGTCAGAAATCACCATTCCCGATCCAGAATGCATCGGTGTGGCTTAAAAAGCACAGCTTCTGCTCCTCTTCTGCTCTGCTGTTTTGTTCTGGGTTACCCAGTATTCACGCTTTTGAGATTTTTATCTCTCAGTGGTAGTTTTAAATATTTCTTTCCAACTATAAAAACTGTGTTTTTTTGAGATAATTCACAGGACTCCTCAAGTTGGGCTCTGTGGTAAAATACATTAAGGATTTTTTTTATGCTGCTGCTGTTACTGGGTCAGTTGAAACTTGAACCTGAGGACAGAGGTTGGTTGTTATTGTTGCATTTTACATCATCCTTAAGCATGACATAAACTTGAGTGGCTGGAGACCTGGGACAGCTGAGTCAACCTTTTCCTTCCATTTTTTTCTTGGCGTCCACAAGTGAATTAATTACGTGTCCTTCCAGCTTTTTACAATTAATAGCCCATCAAGGAAAGAAAGCTCCCTTCTCTTTACTCTGTAGTCAGGTGGAGGGACGGGAGTTGCTCTTTGGGGCCGGGAGGAGCAGAGGAGGGGGTGATGCTGACACGGAGCGTGGGGCTGTCCTTGCTCCCAGGTCAGGGTTTACACTGCTCTGCACCTCCCCGCCTTGGTGCGCCGGGATGCGGCTTGGAAGAGTTCCTGGCCGGGCTTTGATGTGTTAATTCCCCAGAGCTGCTCGCTCCGCCTGAGGAGCGCTGCTGCTTCACGGGCTCCGCTTCCCACATCTCCCGCTCCGCCGCCGTCCGCCTCCATCCCGGCTTGGGCGGGGGAACCCGAATCGCTTCACCTCTCCCTCCTCTCGGCTCGGCTCGGCTCGGCTCAGCCCTGACAGCGCCGGGGCTGCGGGTCCCAGCCTCGGCTTGTCCCCACAGCCCCCTTGGATGCTTGAAAATAGCCATGACCAGCATGGAGTATAGCTGGGACATTCACGGGCACTGCGTGTGGCTAAATAAGGTAAGGAGCTCCGGGTTTGTTCTGGTTTCTCCCAGTGACAAGCCATAGCTGGGCAACGCCGGGAATGGGAATGTCGTCCTCCACTTGGATCAAGCACCAGCTGTGCTGCTGTTGAGGAGAGGGAATACTGTGGCACGAGTGCATCTTCCCTGTCCAATATTCGTATTTACAAAATGTTTCAGGTAAATGCCTCAGAGTGAAGGGCTGTCTTAAGCTGGTTTTCTTTCAGAATTCGCTTTTATTGTAGTGAAGCCAAAACGTAACATGGGAGTAGGGGGGTTGAGAGGGTTTGTGTGGGGGTTTTTTTTCCCCCTTCTTCTCATTCTGTAAGGAGGAACTAAGGTGTAAACTTTAGGAAGAGCTTAGCAGCAGGTCTGCCTGTCTGCTCCCAGAGCATGTGCAAATATTCAGAGGGGTGAGTAGGGAAGCATGAAATGCGGGAGATGCCGGTTTGGGAGGGCAGTGGTGGGATCCCACACAAACTGGTTGAGCACTGTATGAATTGTGCTCAGACCAGTGTAAATTTGGGACAGAATTAACGCTTACAGAGGGTAAAGCTGCCGTGGCTCCGTATCCGAATACTTTGCTTGGAAAACCTGGAGGCTCTTCCCCTGGCACACGAAGTGATGTTGAGGTGTCTGGGGCTGGAGGGAACCCCCTTGCAAGGGACTCTCTAAGGCTGAGGGAACAAGCAGAACAGCAGCAGCTTTGTTTAACTAAGCATAGGTAATGTGTATTATAATGATGTGAACAATGTAAGCATGTTGATGAGCTCTAATTTAACTCCAGATGGTCAGGGAAGAGGTGTCGGGGACGGCTCACTTGCCCAACTGTTGACTTGCCTGTGGTGGTCCAAGCAGTCCGTGCAATCTGCTGCACAAGGAAATGATGCTGTGGAGTGGCAGCTCCTTCTATACAAATCAAACTGCACATACAGCAAGAGCAGTGTGATTTGTGCTGCTTATTTCTCTCCTCCAAAAGCAGGAGAGAAAAAGAAGGGAAATGAGGGTATCTGCTGTGGTAGGCTAAAAAATGAGTTTTATTTTTGAAAGGAGAATTCAGCAACTGAGAGGAAATGGATTTTTTTTAAAAAATAATTTATTTGTTTGTTTTT
Source organism: Pseudotriccus pelzelni (assembly GCA_035584735.1). Taxonomy (NCBI): domain Eukaryota; kingdom Metazoa; phylum Chordata; class Aves; order Passeriformes; family Tyrannidae; genus Pseudotriccus; species Pseudotriccus pelzelni. The sequence continues at coordinate 56,050,876 of JAWMRA010000041.1, forward strand.
AATTAGGAGGTTTAAACCAGCAGCTATTAGAAACTTCCCTGTGGTTTGGAATGCTAACTCACTTCCAGGGAAAAGGGATTAAAGAATGAAGGCAGGCAAGCTGTGAAAGTTTGGTGATGCATCTGCTTACTCCAGGAATAATTCCCTCCAGAGCAGCATGGATTTTTACACTTAGATGATTACAGACAAAGCTTCCACACGTGTTTAACAGATTAGCCACGGACTGATCTTGCAGAGTTTCTAAGTGCACTGGGTCTGATCTTATAAGGCATTTTAAGTAAATGCTTAACCTCAAACTTCTGTGAAGCCTCAGTGGCGTTTTGACAACTGTTCTTTTGTTTTTAGGATTAGAATCTGTATTGGTAAATCTGCATTTTCGTCCCGTACAGTGTTTTGCTGTTAATCCCTAAATTGAAAACACATGCAAAGTCCAACTGCTTAATTGAAGATAGATTTGAAGTTGCTGATGAAAAGAGCCCTCTTTGGAAAATGGAAAGCTTTTCTTGCACAGCTCGTAAACTGTGTTAATCCTGTATTGACTTAAATGATACAGATTTGATGCAGAACTACCAAGTGCCCCAAATATGCTGTTGAATCAAACATTTACTTTTCTTTTTTCCTTCTCTGACTCTTTTTTACTCCCCTAAATCAAAGCCATTGCTCTGTGGGGCGAGTAGTTGCCAGGCTCAGTCCCAGGGGGAGGATGGAGAGGTTCCCAGGTGGAGAGACACTCCTGAAGGACACACTGAGTGTTGCTCACCCAGGTTTTGCACACACCAGGTCTCCTGGCGCCTTTCAGACTTTCCTGGATCCGCTTCCTTGCTGTTAAGGCTCCATCCACCTCATGTCCTCATGCACTTCTTTCCCATATTCAGTTTTTGGGCATCTTCGCTCTCTCCATTTCTCTTCAGTCCCACCCACTGCCATCATTACTCTGTTCTTCTTTTGATACGTTTCATTTCCCCCTCTTCCTTTCCTCATCTCTCTGGGAAGAATATCATGCCAGGAATGAACTTTTTACCTCAGACAGCGCAGAGCAAAGATCTGGGAAGGCATCTGTCCACTGCCTGCAGGTCCCCGGTCTCTGCACCACCCTGGGAGGTGCTGAGGCTGCTGCTCTCAGAAGTAGCTGCCATGGTCTTTCTGTGTCATCTTCTCCTCCACTGAAACCAAAGTCAGTGACTTTCTTGACTTTTTACACCTAAAATGAAGGGTCAGTCCTACCTTGCAGAAGCTTAAACAGTTCAGGAAAAAAGCCAACTGCTCTTGAGTTGTACACAAGGTTTTCTGGGTTTGGTCTGCTTTTATGGAGGTTTTAGAAGATGTTTCTGGCAATAGCCACAAAAGAGATCTTTGCCCCCAGTCCACACAGCTTGCGAAACGGAGACATGTCTGCAAGGTTTCCCCTAGAAAAAAGGTGAACTGCCCTCGGCATTTGACAGGACGAGAGGAAATGGCCTCAAGTTGCACCAGGGGAGGTTTAGGTCAGATATTATGAAAAAATTTCTTCCCTGAAAGGGTTAGCAAGCCTTGCAGGGACGTGGTGGAGTCAGCATCCCTGGAGGGATGTAAAACATGTGGATATGGGTCTTGAGGACATGGTTTAGTGGTAAATGTGGTGCTGGTTTGATGGTTGGACTTGATGATCTTGGAGGTATTTTCCAACCTTAACAAGCCTATGATTCTTTAAGCCCTTTTATTTGGCTTTGAGCAAGAACGACCTTTGTTCCTGTGCTGCTTGGGGTTCCCTCCTCCCTCTTTCTGATGGCAGTGCACAGCTCTGGCCTGAGCTGCCCCTCTCCAAACGCTCCTGTTTTAAAGCCAAGCGCGACCGTGCTGAGAGAAGCGGATTTTTGTGTCAGAAATGCGGAGCGAGTTTAGCAACAAAGGTGTCTTGGCAAGATGCTGAGCACAATGACTAACATTCTGCTTTAACACCTCGTTGGTTTTCGCAGCATTGTAAAGACATTTTCATCCTAGTGTGAAACCAAGCCTTCCCTCCCCACATTTCCTTCACGCAGCCTTTGGTTTCAGCTGATTTCTGTCTGGTTACGCTGACTGGACGTATCAGGAGGGTCAGTGGTTCGGGTGTTGATGTGGTGGTTGGGAGGCAGGGAGTTCAGTCTGTGTTTTGGCACGGACTTTCCTGTTAGCCAGGGTGGAGGGGCGTCTTTGCTGCCTTCAATGAGGGATGAATACCACTCTTTTACCTCAGACATACACACTGGGTTGCTAAATGTGTTACAAAACAGGTTCTTACAGAGCCTTGAGTAAGGGCCTGAGATGTACTGGAGGACTTGAAAGACCTACAGAGCAGCAAAAGCAGGCAAACCCCTCAGTTTTGCATTTCACGTACAAGCCAGGCGACAAGATCTAAAGCACGAGCAGCTAACAGGTTTATTTTGGAAGCTCTTTGGCTTTCCTCATCTAAATTGAAGTGTTACAAAACTGAAGATCTCACTGATCTTCAATGGCATGAGCTAAATTCTGGTAGAGGTCAGGGGGAAAATATGGCAAACTCGGATGTTTAGAGGAATTTTGCCCTGATGCTCAGTGTCTGGGTGGTCAGGTGGCCTAGTAATGTGCTGCTAAATAATTCAGATACAGGGTCATAATTCAGATCACGATACAAGGTGTTGGTACAAATTGCTAGAGAGCATCCTTTCTTATGCTGCATGGGGTTTCAGGGAAGATACTATGGTCACCATGTAGAAGGTAATGCTTGGAAGACACATTTGTTCCTGCTCACTGATTTAAGAGCTGCCAGGACAGAGCCTGATTTCTGCAGAGCATTAAGGTGAGGTCAGACACTTTTAGCTCCTCCTGTTTGCTTTGTGTCTGATCTCTAAGTGGTGCTGGTGAGAGTTGTTTGATTCATTCAGTTTTTCAAACAAGGCAGTTTCTCCCACCACCCAAGGTCAGCCACGTACCTTAGAAAAGGAGTTTGAGCCAGGAGGTTTCCTGAGGCATCCGTGGCAATCAGGGGAGGTGAGCTGCTCCAAGGGGAAATTCCAAGCAGGAGCCAGAGGCTTGGAGCTCCTGGGTGGAGGTGGCCTCCTCAGGCAGGGTTGTACTGCAGGCTCACTGGGGCACGAGGCTTATCACGTATTCAGGAGGCAATCAAGGCCCCTCAGCGTTGGGGAGCATCTCTGCTGGATTTCAGAGCAGCTTCTCAGCCTCCTCTAAGCAATTTGTGCAATGATGGCAACAGGAATTTCTGTTCTGAGCCGAGATCTGATCGTGGCGTGGATCACGGAGTGCTTTGAGACAGCTTTGAATATGGATAGAATAAAACCCTTCTCGCTGCTCAAGAGCATTGAAGTTATTATGAAGAAAGTTGCTGATTCCTCTGAACTCTCTGATAGCATTAACATGTATTCTTGTTTCTCTTTAGCCTCAGGCAGCTTTGCAAAGAGATGTGTTTAGAGCGCAGACATTCACCCGTACCCAGTAAGATGTGCCTGATGTAAAAAGATGTCTCTTGCTGTGTGTGTGACTTGCAAGAAGCATAACACACATCTTGTAGATTGTACAGTAATTTTTTTTTTTTTTTCGCTTGCTGAATGTCTCAGGGTATTTGTCTCCTTGCAAGTCTGGCTTAGCCTTGTATATGGTTGAGTCCAAATTTTGTTAGCAAAATGCTGAATGCACAGTAAGTGACTTTTGCAGAACTGGGTCGCCAGAAGGTTCTTCCCTTCTCATCCTGGAGCCCTTGAACAATTCTTTCCTGAGTGGTGTGTCCTTTGTTGATGGTGTATTTGATAAGTAACCCTTGGGGGGCTGGAGAATACTAAAACTGTGCAGGCTAAAAATACTCCCTAAGTGTGCTGATAGCATTGGATGACACTGTGCTACGGTTGCTGACTGTGCAATATTTGCTGTCTTTTTCAGACTAATGGACACATATCTGGGAATGGAGATGTTTATCAGGAAAGGCTGGCTCGTCTGGAAAATGATAAGGAATCTCTTGTTCTGCAAGTGAGTTGTCACCCCAGTTATTTTTTTCTGCTCTTGCATTCATGAGACTTTTTGGTAGCATGTGATAAAAACCTCTGAGAGTTTATTTGAAGTTGTGATGTCTCAGACAGTTAACCCGGATTAAGGATGGGTGCGGCCTTAGATTGCAGGAAAAATCCGAAGGCCTTTCCGTCTGTGTGTCCGATCTGTCTGTGAATCGTGTTAGCTGAGCATGTCTGCAGAGCAGCCACCTACTTACATTCATGTAAATCCTTAAGATACCCGCTTTCCATGAGCATTCCTGTGATGGCTGCATCAGGAGACAGATGTCCTGTCCTTAGGAAAGGTGCCTCAAAGGTGTTGGTCTTGGTCCTGCCCAGCCTTGGGCTGTGTGTTTTAACCTCCTTTGCTGCTTTTTTTTTTTTGCTTTCAAGAGGAGGAACTGGTTGTTATGGTACACTGTGTGTGATCCCTTGGGAAGGAGAATAAATTGTAAGCGGGGAGATTGGGCTTTTTGGTTGTTAGAGGTAGGAACTAATGGGTTTAATTAATGGATTGTCACAGCAAAGGTGTAATTGGTGGTAGCAAAATGCAGCAGCCACCCCTCCTGCAAACTTCCAGGACAAGCCAGGAGGGGAGATGCAGAATTGCAGTGCACCTCCCAGAACTTCAGCTGAAACTGTGGTGTGGGGGGACAGTTTTCCCTCCTCTCCTGTTGCCTTTGCCAAGTGTTGTGTGTGTCCACTGCAGAGCTCTGCAGCTCCTTCTCCTCCCTGCATTGTGCCATTCCATCTTTGGCCCAGCCAGCACCGTCACTCACGTGCAGTTCTTCGGCTGACACAGACACAGGGTGCTAAACGTGCATCCCTTTCTCCCTGCTCTGCAGGTGAGCGTGCTCACAGACCAGGTGGAGGCCCAGGGAGAGAAGATTCGGGATCTGGAGTTCTGCCTGGAGGAGCACAGGGAGAAGCTGAATGCCACGGAGGAGATGCTGCAGCAGGTACTTCCCAGCTCCGTGCCTGTCTTGCTGTCTGGTCTTCCTTCTGCCCTAAAGAACCTGCATTTTGCTGTGGTGAGAGCAGTGCACTCTGAGGTGTTGCAGCCCTTGGTATCTCTTAGCTAAGGGGTAATTTTCTACCATATTTGCTTTCAAGTCGTTGTGCTTAGTAATGTCAGTGCTGCTTCACACTGTAGGAATCCAGTTCTGCTGTTCTTTGAGTCCTTCCCCACTGAACTTCAAAGAGCCTTTAGATCAAAACCCCCGTGGCAGGATGGGTGGATTCCCCTCACAGCTCCTTGCTGCCCACAGCAACTGTGATGACAGACAGGCTTTTTTCTTGTCCTGGCAGCCAGCCCATGATAGTGCCCCCGTGATCCCAGATGTATCCTAGGTGCCTGGAGCCTGTCAGATGGATAATAGCTGTGTCCCAGGGCTTCACATAGTGCAGGGAAGAGGGTGATGCTTTTCCCCGTGAAGGGGACCTTTAGCTGTCAGAATAACTCACTGGTTTCTTCCCCTTGGGTGAATAATTCTGTTCTCTTCCTCTTTATCTTGAATCAGGAGCTTTTAAGCAGAACAACCCTTGAAACTCAGAAGCTGGATCTTATGGCAGAGATTTCCACTCTGAAATTAAAGCTTACATCTGTAGAGAAGGATAGATTGGACTATGAGGACAGATTCAGGGACACAGAGGTGAGTAAAACCCGATGGAATAAAGTGTGAAAGCTGTGTGTGTCTTCACGTTACCTGAAGGGAGCCTGAACCAGGCAATGAGAGAACTCATCTTTAAGGTTAAAAAAGGTATCTCTTAAAATATCAAGTGTCTCCTTTGTTAAATTCTGGTTTTACAAAGGAAGATTCCCAGAGTTGCTTTGGGATCCCTGCCATCGGAGCTGCCAGCCCTGGCAGTGCCCCCCTCAGGCATTTGCCCTCTGCTCACTGCAGGTCTGTGCAGCTGAACCGTGTTCATTTTTGAAGCCAGAAAGCTTCAAAACAGGTGGGCAAACCCAGTTTTTTTCCAGGAAACTCCAGGTATCAGGCCGAGCTTTGCTGCCAGGATGACAAACCCCCTGTCAGAAATTCCTTGGGTCTCCCTGCGAAGCAGAACAAAGTTTCCAATTCCGGATTCGTAAACCAGCTGAAATGTCAGGTGTTTGTATTGTGGATGTTCCAGATGTCCTTCATTTCTAGAAGGAAAAAAGCCATATTGTCACCACAGGAGAGAAGAAATTTCCACTTCAGTCAGTGCTTTACCACCTCCTTAGTTTCCAGTGAGGCGTCGTTCCTCACTTGGATTTACGAGCAGGGGGAAAAAAGTTAGGCTTGCTTTTGAATTGCTTCCTTTGGAGCTGAAGCCCACAGGTTAAAAACTAATGACTTGAATCACCCTCAGGTTTGAGAGTAAGTGATTCTGTGTGTGGTGACAGCTGTGTGACAGCACATTTTCCGAGCTGTGGGATGGATCCATGTGCCTCCTGTCACCTTTTCCTCTAGTTCAATAACAGGTCTGATTTCCTTCCTCTCTTTCCATCCTTGTTTTATTCAATCTAGTTAATTGCAGAGTTCTCTTGTACTCCACCTTTCTTTGTTTCCCCCCTGAACTGCAGTCTCTCCATAATTTAATAGCGCAACTCACATACCAAAAAGGTGGACCTGGAGCTACTGGTTCCCAGAAAAGTGGTTCCAGTGCGGGGAGCACAGCATGAACTGCAACTCTGTAAGCTCTGTGCAAAAGGCTAAGAAGACCTTTCTCTTTGAAATACCTTGAAACACACTTAATGCCCTTGATAAAAATAAGATAACTTAACTTATATTTAATTAGGGGCTATATAGATTTATTTCCTGGGTGTTTCTGCCAGAACTAATGAACTATTACTGAAATGTTCCTCCCTCCCTTTGAAAACCAGAATTATGTAGTTTAGTGTGATAGAAATTATTATATTGTTTCTTCTTTGCTTCAGCACTTTTATAGCTGTAAAAAGGCTTAGGCTTAAACACCGAACGGGGTAATACATCTTAATTTCCATTTGGTTCAGTGGAAAAATGAATGGCTAATTAGTTGTAAGGGTCTCAGCCTTTACAAAATCTCCAAGAGGTATTTTGGAGGCAGTGCTTAATCAGAATTACACAGTATTTTATTCATTGTTGATCTAATGATATTCCTGTTAAAGTAGTAGATTACCAACTATTTTAGCAGAGCTGAGTATTTAAATGAATATTTAAAATATTTGACCACAAAACACATTTTGTGGCGTTTACGTGGAGTGTTCGAAATGGAAATAGATTCAAACTGAGAAAGAAAAACTATGCCTATTGCTTCTGGTTTTATTCAGGGAAAAGAAAAAAATACCCGTCATTGACATCTGACAACTTTGTGGAGCTACTGTCTCCTGCAGAATTACCATTCAAATTAAATTAAATCCCTGTATTATCCAGTTGTTCCTTATGCCTGTCATTGCAACTTCCCATTCCAGCTTGGTTGGTTACTCATGTTCTCCATCCTTTCTCTAAACAGATGCTTCACTGGGCCTTTCTGCTCTAAGATTTGCTGTCTCGATGTTCACAAATACACAGCTTTTTCCCAAAGCTAATTGTATACTTAATAGGGATTTGTAATTGTTCTGTTCCTTAAATCGTTCCAGTCTTTCCACTTTCTCAGCAGGCACCAGCGTTATTTTCCTTAAGGAGCACGGGTGGTCTGAGTTGGGCTGAGTTTATGTAAGAAAATACCTCACAAGGGAGTTTATTTAGGGAGGAGTCCATAACCACCAGCCTTTGAAGCAGCAGCCAGAGGGTAAAAGTGGCTCAGTCACGGGGAGATCTTCATCATTTAACCACCACCAGTGTCCCTTGTGCACAGGAATTTCTGAGAGGAGCATTTTGTGTTCCCAGTGTCAGAAAGGAAAACCTCTGACCACCACAGCTAAAAGTTATCATTGATTTTTTTTTTTTTGGTGCACTTGCAAGAGAGTAATTGAAAATGTTTTAGGGGCAAAGCATGCTGTTAGGACTTGCCTTGAACTTCTGTTTAACACCTGAGAGAAATTGTATGGCGTTTTTTGGTCACCAGTTACCAGTGGTAAAGGATCTGATTAGCCCAGGATGCCCATAAGAGATTAATCAGAATAATTTAGTTTCTGCTCCAGGATCTGACACTCTTGAATCCTGGCTGAATTAGTGCCACACAGCATGTTTTGACATTGGGTCATGCTGCAGGAGGGAGAAACCCCCCAAAATGAATTGTCATAGTGTCAAAGGTGACCATCAGACCTGGGAACAGAAACGAAAGCTGAGAAACAGAGTCCCTGGATATCTGGGAAGCTCTGAGTTGCTTGACTTAGGTGGTGTGATTTTGTGTGCAGAGTGCCTTTCATTGCTGCTTTTATTGTTGCTGCTTTCCTACCAATGGGTAGCTGTTGTTCTGGGGTTTTTTTACTGAATTTTCTCATTGTTTCTGCTCTTCTTTTTCCCTTCGCTCAGGATTTGATCCAGGAAATAAATGAACTGCGGTTGAGAGTGGGAGAGATGGACAATGAAAGACTCCAGTACGAGAAAAAACTGAAAACAACCAAAGTAAGTGAGGCTGAGGGGAAGAGGCAGAGATGGGTCTCAGTCAGGCTTCAGGAGTTCACTCTCTTTTCCCTAATCCCTGCCTGCACCCTGCAAAATTCTGAGCCCTCTCAGGCCCTGGGGTTTCATGGTTCTCACTTAGCACCAGGGGCTATTTCCAAATGTCACGCTGTGGTTTTCAGCCTGAGCAGTGTTTTTTTTTATGAAGGATAACTTACCTTGCTGTTATCAGTAAATTTATTACCTGTTTAGACCCTTGTTTCACATGTGTGTCAAGAAACACCAGTTGCAGTACATGAAGTGCTTGCCATAGTTGGGACCAAAATTTAGCATTTATTTTCTTCTAAATGTGCTACAAATAAGCCGCTTCTGAAGTGAAAACGTTGCACCTAAGTATTTCTAGCAGCCTGTTTCTCTGAGTGTCTAACTTCTCTTTGCCATTTAGCCTTGTCTCTTCTCTACCTTTAGTTTTCTCTCACTCCTCTGTCTCTGTTGCCAGTCTTTAATGGCCAAACTTTCTAGTATGAAAATCAAAGTGGGTCAGATGCAGTATGAAAAGCAGCGGATGGAGCAAAAAAGCCAGATGCTAAAGGTGGGGTAGTTTCTGGGGGACACGGGGCCTGTTTTGAATCCTTCATGTCCCCACCCTTTTTACGGTCTGTCCTGCATCGTGCTGTCACGCTCTGTTCTCCATTAATTGCTGTGTGTTGGTATGCAGTGTGCCCTTCCTCCTTAGAGAGCTCTCGATGTAGATGTTCCTTGTAAACAGCTTTCGTTTTGCACGGGAGAGGATTTTAGTGCTGTGAACTTTGCATAAGTTACACTTAATGGAATTAGACCTGGGTTAAAATCATTCCCCTTCCGAGGGAAGGTTGCCTCCTGTGTAGCTTTTACATCCATTATTCAAGCAGAACTTTTTATCACCCTTTTATAGAAAATTTATTCATGAAAACTAGCTGGAAAATAGTGATTCTTTTATACTGCCCTCCCCCCTCCCCTCCTCTACATGTAAATTTGCATATCGTGTTTCTAATTCGGGGGAAGGAATCCACATTGACAGCCACATGCAGCTCTGGTTGCCTGTGGGTATAACAGCAGCTTCTCAAGTGACCAAGAAATGGTCTTATTTTGGAGGAGCATGGATCCTACACTGGCAGAAATCCCACCAAAATCAGTGCCACGCTGGAGCACTGCTGCCCAACTGCTGTTGTGGAAGAAGCTTTGATTTCTTGACAGTTTTAAGATTGATCTATTTTTTTTTTTTTTTAATGATACTTTAGAGCAAACATGAACCAGTTTCAGGAGATTCCATGGTCTGGGTTGCAGACATCACTTCATATTTGCAACAGACCTTTTGAGGGTTAGCTCAGGAAAATACCTAAGCCACGGCATTTTCTAGTTTGGTTTATTCCTTTAAGGATTTAAAACGTCAGTTAACAAGCTGTTAATGCCAAAATGCTGAGTCTTGCCTTGTTTTGTTTTGTTTACAAACTGAACAAATTAAATTTTCAGTGTTGGGTACATTTGCACTGAGGGCCCTGTCTTGATGATGCTGTTGCACAAGATATCCTCGGACATCAAAGAAAAGATGTTACTAAACTGGGTAGGATTTGACTCAAATTTTAAAAAGTTAAATGCATGGGGCTGTGCCAGTTCACTTGCTAGTGCAGATGGTTAGATCTAAGTTAAAATTTGACAGCGTTTTTCTAATACACCCCAACTCCCCCAAACACCATCTGTCTCGTTCCCAAGAATCTCAGCTCCGAGCTCCCTTCCCTAGTGCTTGATCAGCAAACCCAGACTGTGGCAGAGGTACCACGTTTGTGTCTGAGCTGCTCTCCAGTGTGTGTGTCCATGTGCTTGGTGGTGTTGTGGTTGATTTTTCTTCCATAGAAGCAGTGGTTGTTTCTGAAACTGTCCTCAGCCTGGTTGTTTGCCTTTAAACATGCAAAATGCCCTATAAATACCAAACGAAATCTCTGGAGATTTTAGCTTTCACTCTCATCACCTGCACTTTTTCTGTCTCTGCAAGGTTAAATAAATAAGCAAACTCCCTTTTTTATTTTTTTTAATCTTTACTGTTTCTTCTTTAAATTTAGATGTAAAATCTCTTTACAATGAGACTGACAATTTCAGACCACTGGATTTGTTCCCAGAGGTCTGTTGTGATGTTCGGGGTCAGTTTGGTGGGTGTAAATGCTAGGGGGCCCTGGGTCATTTTCACAGGCTGAGGATCTGCCCAATGTGCTTCCTAGGAGGGAATTTTGGAAACATCTCAGCTCTGTGTGTGTGTCTGTGTGTGGAAGCTGTCCCTGAGTGACTCTGTGTCTGTTACAGGATGAACTCTCAGCTCTGAAAGACAAACTGGAGCAGAAGGAAGCCGAGGTAAAAAGGTTGCACGAAAAATTGGTTTGCAAGCTCAAAGGAGAAGGGATTGAAATCCTGGACAGAGGTAAGAGCAAAGGAGGCTCTGTCACCGTGTCCTTCTCAGTCACCTCATCTGAGGTCCCGTCTCCATGAATGGTTGTCCAGGAAATAACTGATAAAAGCCTCAATTTTCGTAAACTTTGTGTTTACCTCTTGTTACGTATTTAATGGGTGTTGACGATGCAGCTGCTGAAATTACTGTCAAAGCAAGTTCTTGATCACATTTAAACAGGTCAGGATATCCCTAGCTAGATCTTTATGTGGCTTGCTTGAGGCCTAAAAAGACGGAGTTTATATTGGCCCAGAAACACTTAAAAGAATTTCCACAAGTTCCCCAAAAAGGAAATTTTCCTGCCTGAGTATTTATGGGCTTTGTGCTATTTTTTTTAAAATCTAAGGAATAGCCAAACTACAGACCAAAGTATGATGTGGACCTACCTGTAAGCAGGTGTAATTGAGGATTGAGTCTAGGTTTGTGCACTGGTTAAGTCCAAATCTTAATTAGGCTTGAATTAGCACAAAAATTTTCCTTGCTAGGTAGTTCTTTTATTTGCTTGCAAAGAAGAAACTGAATTAGTATTTATTTAAGCTTAGATTAGGGATTTACGTTATTGAGAGCTAAAACGTTTTCGTTGAAGCCTCACAAAAATTTTCCCCAGTTTTTCTCGGCCGGCTGAGATTTAAATTCTGAATATATCTCGCTGGTAGTTATTGCTGATTTTAAGATCATGCTTTCGAAGTGTGTTTTTTAGAAAAACAAAGCCACAAGAGATTAGTCTCCTTCCCTCACCTGAAGAAGAAAAGGCTGTGTGTAGATTGTCACATTTTATTTAATAAAAAGATCTGTTTTCAAAACCACTGGCTAAAACCATTAAAAGTGACCACAATGAGCCATGATTCCATTTTTATTTAAGGACATTTAAATGTGAACAAGGTCTGATTTTATTGCATTTGTGACTACTTATGTAGGGCTTTTTTTTTCCTGGGGAGCTGCTTGACCTCCCATTACCCTCTCTGGTCCTCAGCTTTAGTTCAGTTTTTCAGTACAGCTCAGCAGAAGATCTTTGGCTATGATGAAACGTGTTTTCTTCTGCCTTGGACCAATATTAAGATTATATTATCCGAGATTATCTGCCTCATTAGCCAGTGAAGTGAGGAATAGTTGTCTTCTTTTTATTATCAGCGTTCTCTTAAAAGTTATTTAATGTCATAACCTTTGTGCTAATTTCAAATCCAATGGGTTTTCCTGCACAGATGAGAATTGTAAAAAGAAGCTCAAAGATAAAAGTAAGGTTTCTGGTGTCTTTCCCCAAGCATTTGCATTCCAGAAGTGCTTTCCAGAACAGCTCCCTGCATGTGTTTGCAAAACTGCTTTAACAAACATGGTTAGGTTGCATCATCTATAACCCTTAGTTACAGTAAAACTGGAGAGTAAGGGTGGAGATATCACACTGAAAAACCAAAGTTTTCATAGAAAAGCTGATAGGCAAAGGAAGGTTTGGTCTCAGGAAGACCCACAAAGCAGTTGCCTCTCAGTGAAATGCAGCTGCAATCCAGAAAACCAGATTTTCAGCCAGCAGAACTGAGGGGAAAATCATTGGAACTGGCTCAGTTGCTGGTTTAGTTTCTAAATGTCTTTCATCTGGAAAGCCAGACAGACAGCTTGTTTTACTTCTTGCTTTCCATTAAGAGGGAAAATGTTCTTCCTGCTCTGTTTTGCTGTCCAAGAATTTTTTGGGGGAGTTAAAACAATGTAAAAGGCTTTCTTGCCCGTGAGTTTGGCGAGAAGTTTGCCTGTGTCCGTAGCAAAATTTAAAGCTCACTTCAGTTACACAGCGTGGATTTTTAGGAGAAAACGGAGATTGTTTCTGTTCTCTTTGGATTTCTAGTCCAGAACACCTCCAGAACATACATATTTCCATGTATTTATACTTCTTGCTAAATAAGGATTATAGATGAAGTGCTGTTGTCTGTATTAAGGACCTTGTCCAAGTCTGAATATATATTTATTCCAGCATGACTGCTCATCACAGCAAATACTTGTTTCATTCCATTGCGCTGTCCTAATTTCCACATCCACACTGAATTCAGGCTGTAATTAAGCATCACTGCCCAATGCTTCCTTCATCATATCCATTAATCCCATTGCTTTGGATAGTGGGCTTTTGAGATGCCATTTGGGGTGTTTGTTGACTGCCGTAATGAGGATGCATTTCATTGCAATCCAAATGGAGTATTTCTTATTTTGAACTTTCTGCTTTGTAATTATTTGGCTGTTTGAAAGGTGGAGATACTGAAAAGTCGAGCAGTAGTTTTACTCTTTAGTTTTCCGTTCTCTTAAGTTCCTGAATGTAATAATTTCCTTGACAAAACTGTCAGAGAAAAGGTTTTGAAGAAAAGGGATGTCTTCGATGTATTTCCATCTAACCCAGAATTTCAATGGCTTATGTTTTGTCTGTTAATTTGTAAGTTTACTTTCAGATATTACTAAGTTGCTTCTAGTTTTTTGTTTGTTTGTTTGTTTGTTTTTCTTATTTCCTTGCATTTTATTTATTTAAACAAGTGTCTTGTTTAAGTTGACTTGGAGAACTGTGTTGTGTTTTTAGATATAGAGGTACAGAAAATGAAGAAGGCGGTAGAATCTCTAATGGCAGCAAATGAAGAGAAGGTAGCAAAGTCATTCTTTTTTCAGCAATCATTCCTCAGATTGATTTAAATATCTAAGAAAACCTTCATGTATGAGCCTTTCACAATTCAATTAAAAACCGAGCTTCTAAGAATTGGTGATTTTTTTGTGGTCAGAAGCACAGCAGTGCCTTTAAGGGGCTGTAACTGAGCATTTCTGAGCTCTGTGCATGTACAGAGGGTCCTTACAGAGTCCTTTCACTGTTGTGTCACTGAATTCTGTGTGACTACAATTTACATCGTGTTCTGAAAATGTAAAGAGCTCCATAAAAGTGCCACATCGCAGGCTGTGTTCCCAAAAGGGCTTTCTGTGAAGTAGGAACTGTTTTAATGGATGGTTTTGTGCTTTCATATGCATGTGCATTTTGAAGGGTGTTTTCTTTTGATCACCAAAGCCCTAAATCCTTTGTACATGGCCAATTTATTATACTCTACCTTTGACTTAACGAGGGAGCTGAAATCTGCTTTCAAGGCCGGGACAACACTCAGATGATAGTTTTTTGTTAAATACAGGTCTTGATATTTCAAAACCTCCCAGCATTCTGAGTCCTGTCCCATCCACACTTCCCACTTCTGTTAGTCTCACAACCAGTTAAAGTGAAGAATGTAGTTACTTGTATTTCTGGGGGAGGAAGCACAGCCACAACTTCCCTTTCTTTTAGGATCGGAAGATCGAAGAGCTCCGGCAATCTCTGAACAGGTACAAGAAAGTTCAAGACATGGTGATACTGGCTCAAGGTAAAAAAGGTATTGTACAACCAAAAAAAAAAATTAAACTCTGCCCTCATTTTAAACTCCAGGTGCATTGTGGTAGGGAGCTTAGCTGGGAGACTGAAATGGTACCTGTAATCTAAACTGTTTGTGGCAGGCTGCAAACACAATGTAGGCACTTAAAGGCTGCTGATAGACTTTTGAGCAGTGGGCTGCATTTTTCCTATGGGTAACTTAAAGATACCACAGAGACAGGTCAAGTTTCAGGCAGACTTGACCTCCCGGTCTTTTCCTAGTGCATAAGGGAAAAGAAGTATTTAGTATGAAATTCCAGAACATGGACAGGAAATAACCACTCCAGTTTATTCAACTGGTTGAAAGCAATCCCACTAAATGTCCTGAGAGCATTTGCTGGGGTTTTTGCTGTTGGTGTATATTCCTCCCTCTGTTCCAGCTCTGCTGTGTTGTGGTGGTTGGATTGGGAAGTGACACTGGCAATGACTTCCCTCCCTCTACTGTTGGTCCATCCTAAAAAACCCCAACAATCAAATCCTTCCATTTTCGACCCATAAATGACTGCACCTTGCACGGGCACAAGGCTCATCATGTATCCAGGAATAAAGCCAGCAAATCTCCATGTTCTCTCCCTTCAGGCAAGGAAAGTGATGGTGAAGACTTGAATTCAGGGTCTGTTTCCACGGTTTTATTGGACACACCAAGTCTGACTGACCCAGAGAAAAGCCCATCCCCAACCCCAGTGATAGCATCTCCAATCCATGATGAGTTTAATGTGAATATTCATGAAGAGGTATCTTTTTTCCTTCCTCATTAAATGCCCTTGGTCCTGGAAAACCTTGTTTGTGCTGGTTTCATATTGCAGATGCCAAAACTCAAGTTTCTGAAAAGACTCTTTTTCTGGATTGCACAGTTTGTGGTAATGTCTCATATCCTCTTGGAGAATGTAGTTTTCTTGTGAAAGCTGCTGAGGAGTTTGAATTAAATTTATTTTTCCTAATCTTCAGATGGTATCAGGAGACAGCACGTAGCTGTGTTTGCCATGAGAAGGGGTCTAAGCTACTTTTCCTATCAAACACATAGAAATTAGTTTTCATATCAAACATAGCTATATTTAATTTGGTGGGAACTTGAAGTAGACAAGCAGGACTTCTTTAATATATCCTATCATATTTATTACATTATTGCATCCATTCAGTTAAATGATAAGTATGTTGTGGTCCAGTCTCTGATTTTTGCAATCAGGTTTCCCAGTAATAAAACTGTAGATCTCTTCTCTTAGAAGTCTGCGTCAGAGCAGGGACTTGACTTACATGAATACACTATGAAGAAAATGAAATTAAATTGAATGTTTAGCAGGTTTTTGGTATTCTCTGAGTGGTTGAGGACAAGTGTAAACCTGAAAAGTGAACTACTCTTCATGGTGTCTGTGGTAGAGGCAGATTTAGGAGGCAGCCTTGGGAGACTTGGGAGATTTTTGCCTGTGCTGTAGCTTATCTGTGCAATGATTCATGTTTTATCTTCAATGCCATCTTTCAAATAGTAAATCACTGTATCACAATAGAAAAAAACCCTTTTGAAACCTTATTTCAGACCCTCCTTTTCACAGTTTATCTGTGACTCTTTTTTCATGTATGACTGCTTCGTTTCAGCACAAAAGAGTGTAACACATATTCTTCATCCTTTTCAGAATTCCTTACAGATCCACACCAGTATTTTACAGATTTCGATCCCTTCTTTTTCATCAACATCCAAGAGCTCAGAAGCTGCTGCAGAGAGAGTGAAAACGCAGCCTAGGCCAGATCCTGCAAGTGAAATGAGGTATTATTATGGTTTCCGTGCATTTTTCAATTGTAAATCCAATATTCTGGGACGTTTAATGAGGTTAATAATCTGTCTGTGACTGAACTGTCAGGTCATTAAGTCAGTTAAACAAGTCTGGCATTTGGCATTCATCTGAGTAGCTGTAGCACAGTAAGCTAATGTTCATGAAGTGCAGTGATTAAATCCTCTGTAAGCAAGGAGTGGCCTTCAGCTTCCACCAGCAGTTCTAATCCTGCACCCTCCTTGCCCTGGGAGGAGATGGAAAAGCACCCCAGACTCACACCTAAACAAAGGCTGTGCTTGTGTTTTTCTACTGGCTCCAAATCCCTGGCTTTTATCTAAACGAGTATCAAATACTGAGAACTCAGAGGCAGGAAAATCTTATTGACTTAATCACCACTCTTAGTGTGAAAAGTCAGTGCAAGCCCAAGCTGATGTGGGATTGTTCCAGTTCCAGTCAAGCAAAGCAACCAAGAGCAGCTTGGTTTGTGCTGTGCCTCATGCAGCTCATCTTCATCTTGAGCTCACCTTTGTCCTTTATCTTTCACATAAGACTTGCCATCCCAGAGGGGAATATTTGCCATGTGTCAGTAGCATAAGAGCTGAAGTGAAAGCACAGTTAAAGCAGTCCGAGATGATGGGATTTCTGTCCGGCAAAACGTTGATGGGATCCCCAAATGCCTCATTTTTTCTGTATCTTCTTTGTTTTTACAGTGAAGGAAGATCAGCAGGTTCCTCCCCAGAAACTCATCTGCGTGATAGTCCAGTGTAAGTACCATCATCAAAACTGTTTAGGAGACAAATATTTATATATGATTGTCAACTTGAAAACCCCAACACACCCGCATATTTTACACACCCGTGCAAACATGTCAGCTCATTCCAGCAAAGGTGGGGTTTAGTGATGGCAGGTTTCTGCTCATGTCCTGTGCTTTCGTGGTCATTATTTTCCAATTATTTATCTGTGCACAGTTACTTTCTGTTACATCAGTGGTAGACTGTCCGTATACTCTGAAATTTATAGTTTTCCACAGTACACACACATGATTTACTTTTTTCTTTTGATAGTGATGAATGGACTAGAATGAGAAAATAAAAGCCCGGTTCTGCTCCACTTGTGTTGGTATAAATATCAGTAACTTTATAAAATTCACTGTTACTCTGAATTTATATGTGGTTATGAGAAAAACTTCAATGGTAACTTTCTTTTCAACTAGACTTGAGACTGTAAATTCCACCAGAAATTGGGGGATATCTGCTCCGAAATGGAAAATAGAACTGAAGTTGAAATACTAAAACAGTCATACTTGGCTTCTCTAAGGATTAAAATAGTCAAAAGGCAGTTGCTAAAAATACTGTTTTTCATAGATTTTGTTTGTATCAGTTCCTCTGCCTCTGTAAGTTCTGCTTGTGCTTCTGAAAATATGATGCTAAATAAGAAGCCAGCAAAATCCAAAGGTGGGCATCGTGTCACTGAAGCATCAACAGCAAGTAATGATGGTGTAATTAAATTTTGTGGGCTCTGGTTACTGCATGGATTGTTTTATTTCAAAGCATCATTAGTTTTAGTGTATCTCAGCATGGACTAGAGTGCTTTCTTTGAAGCTGGTTCTTGTGAGTGTCCATGTCTTAGCAAATTTAATTTCAGTGACTGAGCTTTGTTTTTATTTGTTGTCCCAGAACTTCCTCGCTGCAGAAGTCCAGCAGCCTGAGCAGTTTGAGGAAAGAGCCATCCGAAGTGGTAGGTTTGGCGTCCTCCTTCCTCCCATCCCCTTAGGAATAGGAGTGGCATCTCTGTTGTGGCAGTGACCCCGGGAATGCTCTGTTGCCACCTTCTGGGAAATCCTGAGTCAGAGCAGGGCTCCTCATGTGTTAGCAGTGGTCACATACGTGTGACATCTCCCAGAAGAAGATAAGTCCCACTGCCCCTTCCTACTTGAATAGTTTTGGAAGGCCACGTAATTGATGCATTATAAAATCCAGTCTGGACTGACTGTATGTTTTAGGTGGTCAGGAACAAAAATACTGAGCCAGTGTATGTCTGGTGATGGCTTCAGTTTAGGTTTCTCTGGAGGTGATCAAAAGCAGCAAACCTCCAGCAGTGCCATCAGATCAGGGTGATTCATGTGCTCTTTAGTGACAGCTTGAATTCCTGGAGAAGCTCCTGAATTCCCTGACACCTCCTGTGTCTGACAGCATGGGAGGGGTGTTGACAGGACTGAAAATGTAACCAGGGTTTTATGATGAGAGCTGGAGTTTATGGGTTGAAGGTTTTTTGGTTCTTTGCTTGGACAGCCAAGGAGTAGAGGCTGTGGATGTTTCTGCCCTGTCTGATTTCTGCTTTGGGTCCTCTCAGCCTTAACCTTCTGCGTGTCCCTAATTATGTGCACAGCTAATCCTTCACAAAGTAAACCAAAGCAACCCCCATGTCAGCTCACTGACCCCGAAGAAAGCAAGGATTAACCTGTGTGAAATACAGCTTCAAAGGGAGTTCTTTTGGGGGAAAAAACGTGCAGGGAAGGGTATCGCAGTTCAGAATTTAGCTCAATGAATTGAGTGCTGCGTGTAAACCTTGGCTTTTTAAATGCCTGTCTTAATCTTTCCCAAACAGGACAGAGACCCTGCCCAGAAGCCAACAGAGGTAACGAGTGTGTGTGTCTGTACGTGGAGGAACAGGGGCAGTGAGTGGGTGGTGAAAGGCTTCGTGGTGTGAAATGGCCACACACAATTCCAGAGGGGGAATATCCCTCAGACAGGATAGTGTGGAGTCTCTGCTGGGTGGCATCATCACCTCAGTGTCTGTGCTGAATGTCTCACACTTGTCTCCTCACACATGGATTATCTTCCAGTCTGCTTGAGCTTAAGGTTGCCCTCCCAGCTAATGTTTCCCCCACATACTCTAGCACTAGATAATTAGCAAAGCTAACCATTAAGTGTTTTACAGACTCTGTAATTACCTTTGATTAGTGTATCTTTAAAACCCTTTGGATTTCCCAATTGTTTCTCCGGGCAGGAAACTGTGTTTCTGAAAAGGCTGTCATTGCAGAACAGTTACCCCTTATGGCCACAGACCTTAGCAGAGATGACAGACCTCAGATACCATTTGTGGGGTGAATGCTGCATTGATTCAGCAAAAGCCAAAGGATTATATTTGGATTGTGACTGGGTTTTCTTCCTTCTTCTTTTTTAAAGCAACTGAAACAGCCAGCAAAGCTAAACTACTGTTTTAAATTGGTTTAACTGGAGTGTCTGCTGTCTCTCCTGGCCTTTATTCTCCATGCTTGATACATCATTTCCTCTCAGTTTTGGCAGGAGACATCATCAGTTCATCCATTAATTCAGCAGTTGCAGAGCAGTGATAGACAGAGCTCTGACACTTGGCAGAGAACTGACACACCACAGGGATCTTGCCTCTCTGCCTCCTACTGCCCCTGCAGCTCTCAGTGGGGGACACAGAAATCCTGGAGAGCTGGAAAAGTTCAAAGCCTTCCAGGACTGTATTTTTTACCTTTTCAATACCTTTGAGCCGACCTTGCAGAAAGGGAGGAACATCTTAAAGAAGGCAGGTTACTCTTAGCAGGTAGTGATAAAAATCCTGGCTCCTGAACACGTGTCATGGTTAAACTCCAACTGACAACAAAGTACGAGGCAGCAGCTCCTCACTTCCCTCTCCCTCTCTGCCCTGGTGGGATGGGGAGGAGAATCAGGGGAAAAAAAAAAAAAAAAAAAGGAAAATGATGGGTTGAGATAAGAACAGTTTAATAATTGAAACAAAGTAAAATAGTATAACAATAACAGTAATAAAAGGGAGAGAGAGAGAGAGAAAACCCAAGACAAATGATGCACAATGCTGTTGTTCATCTCCTGAGCTATGATGGGCTTCCCATCCAAGTAACTCTCCCTATTTACAGACTGGGCATGGTATTCCATGGCATGGAATGTCTCTTGGGTCAGCTTGGCCATGGATATCCCTTTGGCCATGCTCCCTCACAGCTTCTTGTGCACTGTCTCACTGGCAGAGCCTGGGAAACTGAAAATTTCTTGACTCGGGGTAACCTCTGCTCAGCAACAGCCAAAACATCCACATGTTACCAACACTCCTCTCATCCTGAATCCAAAACACAGCTACTAGGAAAAAATGAGCTCTAACCCAGCTGAAACCAGGACAACATAGTCAAGTGAAGATCTTGTTTATGTTTTTCTTTGTGGATTTTACATTTTTTCCCTTGTAATAACACACCAGAGGGACTTCCCAGATCTTCTGTCAGCGGTCGCTGCGCAGTCCCTCCCGAAAGACCTTTTGCAACTCCCTTACGTTAAATCTTCATTTCCCCAATTTAAGCAGGTTAAACCTCCCGCGGAAGGTCACAGTTTTGCCACCCTGCCCCCCAAGTCTCCCTCTCATGGTGGCACGGCCGACGAGGACAGTTTCGGTACCCGCAAGGCCAGATCCTCCTTCGGCCGAGGCTTTTTCAAGATAAAGAACAACAAGAGGACTGCAAGTGCCCCCAATCTGGGTAGGTATCGTGCACCTGCACGCAGACCCCGTGCATTTTGAAGGGCCTTAACGACACCTGTAGCTTTCTTAAAAGGCAGGAAGGCCAGCCTTAGTCTCACTGTGACTTTGTGGCATTTTTCTCAGCAGGATGTTTAGGAAGTATCAAACAGGAAGGAAAAAAAAGCACTGATGTGATGAAGTGTTTGATCTGGTTCAACCTCTGCTGTGATGTTTCCCTGGGACCTTGCAGGGGGTTGCTGCTGTTTTGAAATACTGGCTGTCTGGCAGTAGTTCACACAGGGGATTTGTGGGCTTTTTCCTCCCCTGGTTCCATCCTCAGTTTATCTTTCATAAGATATTTCAGATGTGCAGAAATGGAGCAGCAGCACTTGGTCTTCCCCTTTATTTTTTTTGTATTTAAACAGCCTTGCAAAAGGAATGGTGACAACAGGAACAGGATTGGCAAGTCATTCAAGCTGAGGTTGATTTTTCAGCTGTCATGGAGGGGGGGGTTGTTTTGGTGTTATTTGCGTATGACAAAGAAATAAAATGTTCTGCTTAATGCAGAAGTCGTCGTTGCCATCACCTGAAATCCTGCTTACATTTGCTGCTCTGCTGTAGCAGTCCTTCCGCTGTTGCAGTGAAAGCATCCATGAGTCTTTGCATCAGACCTACTGCCAGGCACCTCAAGCTTTAGTTCCTCTCTTGTACCAGATTTAGGGATTTAGCTCTCTCTTTCAGGAGCCTGAAGGGGGATAGCTTCTGCTTTGTTGAGCACAAGCGTTTCCTGTTCTTACCTACCCCAAGACAATTCTAGACTATTGTTCCAAGCAAGTAACATACCCACACATTGATCATACGTTGCCCATGTTTTCCTGTGACACACAGCCTGGGAACTTGCTAGCTCCCAGTCTGTTCTGAGGGTTAGACTCTTTGCTTTGGCTTATTTAAACGTGTGCTTTTGTGTGATCACCTGTTTCATCCTGGAATCAGTGTGCCTGCCATAAAGGATTGGACAATGGGTCGTGTAAATCAGGGCCCTGTGAATTTGAGTAAGTTATTCGTGTTATCCAGGTTTCAGTGCTTCCATCAGCTGCTGTCCGGATATTTGCCACTGCACAGGAGTCACACTCAGCCCTGAGTGTGTCCTGGAGCAGGTGACCCTCCCTGCACCGAAGTGACTGCACAGAGCTCTACCCCATTTCGCTTTTGTGCGAGGGGATTAGCAGTGGATTGGTGTGAATTCAGCATTCGTGTGGCGCCTGTGTCTCATGTACCTCCCTCCCTTTGTCTCGTATTTTGTTGACTTGTTCTGAACTGTGTTTTCCCTTGTCCCTCTGCGTGTTCCCTCCCGTTGTGTGTGCCTTGTTTGGATCTCTGAAGATCGCAGTCGAAGTGCAAGTGCACCTGCCTTAGGTACAGTAATCCTGCATGCCCTGCCTCTGCCAGCCCCGGGCTGTGGCTGCTGCTGACGGCTGGTTACGGCCACACACACTCCTCAGACCGCAACCAGGCACCAGAGCCCTGCACCCAAACTTCTGCCCGTCGCTAAAAGGAGTTTTCACGTAACACCTGCCCTCTGCTAAAAGTCAGCTCTGCCGTTTCTCAGTGGCTGCTACTAATGAGAGAGATTGCGGGTTAATTTGCCGTGGCTTTGAGCCCAGAGTTACCCCCAGACCCAGGGAGCAGCTGAGATTTGGTGGGGTTTAAATGCCAGAGGCACCTTGGTTCTCCTGTCTGTCCTGGATCCACTGGAAAAGTTTAAAGAATGGTGATGTAGGGAATGTGGGAATGGCCTGAAGTTGTGCCAGGCTGGATCTCAGGAAAAGGTTCTTCCCCCAGAGGGTGGTTGGGCACTGAACAGGCTCCCCAGGGCAGTGGGCACAGCACCAAGGCTGACAGAGCTCCAGGAGGGTTCGGACAACACTCTCAGGTGGGATTGTTGGGGCTGATCTTTGCAGGGCTAAGAGTTGGACTCAGTGATCCTTGCAGGTCCCTTCCAGCTCAGCATATTCTGTCATTCTGTGGTATTTCCCAGATATTCATTTAGGGCAGTTCCAGAGAGAAGGGTGAGTAATTCCTCCTCTAAGATGTAGCTATATTTGTTATATAATAAAAAGTGAGAAATAATTGGGTCAGGTGGTGAAGGAGCCATTCACAGAGCAAATAAAAACCAGTCTTGTGATGTGAGCCCTTCCCTGGGTGGTTCTGGGTTGGTGAGACCTGCAGGGCTGTGCCTCAGCCAGCAGAGCTGTGTTGGTCAGGGGGGTGGTGCAGCCACCCAGGGTGTCCCTCACTGGCAAAGAGACCAAGTGATCTGAGCCCTCTCAGTTTCCCACCTGTGACCCCTCAAGCGTCAGCTGTTCCAAGGGGTAGTGTCAGGGCACCAAAGGGAGCCAGGAATGAGGAGCAAACATTGCAATACCCGCAAATCTCTGCTACTAATGCACCCGACCTTGTCCTGGTATTCTCTCTCTAGAATGCTGTTTAAATGTGTTTTTTTTCCTAAACTAGCGCCTCATCTTACACAAGTAAAGCAAAAACCACGAATGCCGCAGCCTGGTTCCGTGCTAGTGCTGTCTCCCACTGGCAGGATCCTTTGTGTTCCATAGTGGTCAAACCAAAGTGCCTGGAAAGAATCTTTTCTCTGACCTTGTTGCTTCACTGCAAGGTTTGACATCTGAAGCATCGGTGGGAAATGGAACGTGTTCAAATGTATTCTGGCTGAATCATCCAAACTTTGCCCAGCAGAAGGACGCATTGGCAGAGCCTAAATGTTTTTGCTGGTCATGCTCTGCTTTGATTCATTGTTTGCTTCCCTCCTGGAAGTCTTGAGAGTCCATTTCAAAAACCAGTGATGGTCATTTAATGGTCATTTAATTACACAGCCATGTTAAAAGATGGTAGAAGTGATTAAAGGCCTGACTGTCAGCCTGCTGCAGACTGCCTTGCCACGGCTGCTTTATCTGAACAAGCTCGTGCTGTCACTGTTCCCCAGCAAGTCACTGCCATAAACTCCTCGTGGTAGTTTTATTCAGCTTGCTGGCACACCTCTGCTTATGTAGCCTAGTAGATATTGCAATTCTTTTAGTTTTCTTTTTAAATGCTCTTAAAATTGTTTTTGGTTTTTTTTTTTTCTCTGTTAGTTTAGCTTTTGTGACAACTTCCCCTTTGGGGACAGGAGCCCTCAGGTTTGTTGTTGTAGAAAGCAGCTACAGATCGAAGATTTAATGGTTTTATAGTGGGTGATGTAATGTAGAGTCTCTAATCCTTTGTGCACCACTTAGAAGATTTGGTTCAGACAGAGCCTAAACTCCCTGGTGTTCCTCTGGAGAGGAACAAAATATTCCACAGTTTGCAGAAGAGAGGGGAAAAGGGCCTTTCCCCCAGAGCAGGAGTTTTATTGCTGGAATTTCTTAGCCATGGAAATGAAATACTGCAGGTTATTGGGAAAGATGTCTGCAGGGAAATGATTTGGGTTTCTGTGCTGTGGAGAATCCTGGTTTGGTTCCCTGCCATGGCACTGAATTGTTTCTGGGCGTCCACGTGCCTTGGCTCTGTCTGTAGGAGAAAGGAGAAAGGACTGTAGGAGCACTCCCTGAGGAAGAGTAAACTTGGGATTTAATTGGCTGACTGATTAGGGAGGTGTTCTTTGCCCACCTGGTGCAGGGCATTGCCCTGGAATGTTACCAGCCAGGCCCATGAAGGAGGAACATGTTGTTTCTCCCGGATTTTCCCATCTCTCTTTGCCCCATTTTCTTAACATGGTGGCTCTCAGTAATTTTAGCAGGAGCCATTCCCAAGTTCAGGAGTGTGTCTGCACAGTCCTGCACAAGTGAGTCTTGACAGAGGTGTTGCTTTCTGACAGCTGAGACGGAGAAGGGATCTGCAGATCACTTGGATCTGGCTGGCTTGCCCCCCCGCCCAAAGGAAGCAGATGGTCTGCAGATGACACCACCTTCTCCAGATTCCAGGAAAAAGGCCAGGGGGATCAAGAAGTTATTTGGAAAGTAAGTAAAAGATGAGAGTTGACCATTCTCCAGAGCTGGGGTTTGCTGGGAACCCATCTTCCCTTTAGCATGTGCTCCGTGTTTTACTGTCCCGAGAGCAGGAGCCTGTGTGGCATTTGAGAGAAGGAACAGCAGGTCAGGGGCAGGTGGAAGGAGAACTACAAGCCCTGTAGGACATCTTGCCTGCTTTTGATTGCAGTTGCCTTGTCGTTGGCCGAATGTGAACATGCTTTCCTCCTTTAAACCAGGCTTAGGAGAAGTCAGTCTACCACCTTCAACCCCGACGACATGTCCGAGACCGAGTTCAAACGAGGAGGGACGAGAGCGACGGCGGGGCCACGGCTGGGCTGGTCTCGAGACCTGGGGCAGTCCCACAAGTAAGACAAGTGGTGCCAGGTGTGCTGGGGCTTGACTTCCTGGCCCGAAGGAGAAGCTCAGTGCCAAAATGAAACATTCCCTCTCCTGGCTCTCCTTTGAGACATCTTTGTGTCCCCGTTTCCCTGTCTTTGCGGGGTTGAGGTTGAGTGGGTGGCGGGGTCGTGCTGCTGAGCTGCAGGAGTGCAGCTGTTTTGTTCTGATTATATTTTCCATTTTACTCAAAGAGGAAGGAGGATTTGCTGCACAGAGGTTGATCAGCCTCTTTGCCTTTAATTGTTACAGAATTGTTTCTCTGTTTGCTTTGAAGCAGGGTGTGAGCCCTCATGTAGCAGTGACAGATACTCCTCCAGTACCTTTCCTGCTGCACTTCCAGGGATTAAAGGCTAAAGTGAAACATTATGGTCTCTCTTTGAGGTTTTAGCCACGTTAGGCAGCAGAGGTGGTTGGTTTTGGTAGTATTTATTGTGATAGTGGCAGCAGATCAGCAGCAATCAGCGCTTCATGGTGCTGATGATTGTGAAGGAGACAAATATTCTTCCTCACAAACCTACCACGATGCATGTTCCCCCCCAGAGATTGTCCCAGCTCCCACAACATGTGAATTAGGCTTAGATTTTGGCTTTTTTTGGAGATTTGAGGCACAGGATTTATCAGTCTTTTTTTGGGTGAATCTTCCACAGTGAGCTGGACATGCCGTTTGCAAAGTGGACGAAGGAGCAGGTTTGCAACTGGCTTCAGGACCAGGGGCTTGGCTCCTACATAAATAATGGCAGGCAGTGGATACTGTCTGGGCAAACACTCCTGCAGGCTTCTCAGCAGGATCTGGAAAAGGTGAGAAATACTGGAAGCAGTCCTTTCAGTTAAAGGTACAAAAAAAATTGCTGTTTCTCTGCGTGTAAATCAGGTGCACCCGGTAAAAAATATAAACAAGGTGAGTTCTCAAAACACTGTCACCTGCAGTGATGTCAAATCCATTTCTCTTTAGCTGAAGTTTTGTAGAAATTTAATGCTCTGGAGTGAAGCTAATAATTACAAGTATATGATTTAGCTTCATGAAGCATGGATGTATCAATTGACTATGCCACCTTCTAAAAACAGGCATGTGAGAGTGCCTCATTATCATAGGGGTTTGTAGCCCTGATTCGTGGTACAGTTGTTTTAAAAGGGTGTTTACATTTTGGTCTGATTGAATTTCTGCCCATTTTATACAAAGAGAATGAGGATTTGTTACACACAGGTTGATCAGTTGATGTTGATGTTACAGAATTGTCTTTTTTCTAAAACGAGAAACACAAAAAAAGGTTGATTCATTTTATACTTTTAATCCACAGTATTCACTGCAGTTTGAATTTTCAGCTCTTAAAAAATCACTCTCCTTACCAAATAAATAAGCCTGTTTACTCAATTAGGTAGTTACATTACAAATGGAATAAGAAAAGTGTGATATGTGATAGTGTATCAGAAGTAACATTAACCAGCAAGCACTGGGTAAAGTGTGTAGGGATTAAAGGGATTCTGGAATGTTTGCACTTGCAGCTAAACTGGGAAAGGTGTTATGCCTTTGGAATCGTTAATGAATTCCAGTAGGGCCTGGGACCTTCATATGCTCTTAACTAAATGATTCCTTTAACATTACCTGTCCAAATGGGAAGGGAGGAAGTAATCCCAGCAGGTATTTTTCTGAATAGGAACATGGGTTATATTGTGGGATTTTTTAAACCTTGTATCTGAATATTGTGCCTGACATTTTCATACAGCTTGGAATCCATCACTTCCTGAAATTAATCTATAATATAATTAACCCACCACACCACTAGGCCTTTCCCTAGTGCTGACCATGTGCTAAAATGATGCTGATATTCAGCAAATAGAAAACACACCGGACAGGTCACCAGCAAGTACTGTGTACAGTGTGACTCTCTGGAACCCTCTGGAATTCAGCAGCAGGAGAAATACCACAGCATTGTCTCTAGATTTGCTGCTTTCCTTCCTTTCACAGGAGCTCGGGATAAAGCACCCATTGCATCGGAAGAAGCTCCAGCTTGCTCTGCAGGCACTGGGATCTGAGGAGGAAAACAACCACGGCAAACTGGATTACCACTGGGTTACCAGTAAGATTTTACTCCATGCTGAAGCAGTATCTTTAGATGGGGGTTCCTAACCATGGCTAATTTGGGGCTCAGAAGGTGAGAACCCCGACTGGTGCAGGTGACTTGGCTCCCACGCTGACAGCAGTGTCTGTCTCTGCCTCAGGGTGGCTCGATGACATTGGCCTCCCCCAGTACAAGACGCAGTTTGATGAGGGGAAGGTGGATGGCAGAATGCTCCATTACATGAGTGTGGTGAGTCAATGGCTTCTTTTTCTTTCCCTGACGTCCTTTCCGTGTTCTTAGTTTGTCCCCACTGAAGACCAGGTGAATGGTGCATTAATCAGCGCTTCCAGCTTTCTGGGTGATGGATGGGAGGAGGCCGAGGGAGGTCAGTGTGTCGGAGGATATTCCAAAATTCCCTATTTGTCCATATGCTTCACTGCAGTGTTTCAAGGACCCCTTCAAACTGTCGTGGGAGTCCTGTGTTAAGCTAATAGATACTACTGCTCACCTGCAAGTATCTCCTATATTCTTTCCAGCTCTAGAGATCCTGTCTTCACACAATCTTCAGGTGGAAGAGCAAACTTTCTAAGCAAAAGCTGACTTATGCATGAGAAATGGGCAATTCTGCTCTTAACAGTTGTGCTCAGGCAGGGTTTGCACACAAAAATGTGCAGATGCTGTGGTCACTGTTCATATTGTTATTAATTAATAGAAGCAGGTGGAATTCTTCAGTGAGCAAGCGTTTGATCTGCTTACTTATTCATGTGGATGCTTAGGTGAAGAAAACCCAAGCGATTTCCTTTGAAGGGAATTGCAGTTTGAACAGCCAGCTTGTTGGAAAACAGGCTACACTTAATAGCTTTTGCATTTCAAAGTCAGATTCAGCTCCCCACTCAGACCATTTCAGTCAAACATTAAATACTCACTGCTTTAATGGTGGGGTTTGGGGTTTATTTCCTTTAGCTTTTTGAGTTCAGAAATTAATATAAAACCAGGAGGCAGGTTGTTTCTTCTGCTTCTTAACTTGGCAATTTGATGCCAACAGGCTCCACTGAGCTTGGTCCTGTGTTACTGTCAGTGTTAAGTGGGTGAGGATTGGCTGCAGGTAAGATACAGCATGGGCTGTATAATGTAAGGGAATTCGTATTCTTCAACAGTCTTTTTTGTATTGAAAAAGGAGAAAAAGTAATAGGTGGACAGAACAGGAATATGTAGCAGGAGCTTTGTTTTTTAAATGTATATTCTTCCTGTCACTGCCTTTTGATTGGGGATATTTTTAGACAGAGTTTAACCGTCAAATTATGACAACAGATTCACTGTAAACAACCACCTAGATATGCAAAGTATGAAACGAATACTTGTTAAAATCTTGTGCAGTTACCCTGCCTCAAAATTAATAAGAGTGACCAGAAAGCTGTCCTGGCTCTAATCCAGTCCCTGAGGATGTGTCATCTCACCCTCTCCCCTCCTTGTTGCCTCAGGTGTCCTGTACCAAGCCCTGTGTGAAGAGCATCACCCAGGAGCTCATGCAGTGCAACACGGGGAGCTTTTGTTTGGGGACAGATGGTTTGCTGCTGGTCACCTGTCTCACATATTAAAATTTTACCCCTGATGTGTCAGATGTGCCATTTTCAGCCAGCCTCCTCCAGTCGGATGCTGGTTCCATGAATAAGCACATTCATGTTTACTAACTCCCCCTTCCCCTTCCACAGGATGACCTGCTGTCCTTGAAGGTTGTCAGTGTCCTCCACCACCTCAGCATCAAAAGAGCCATCCAGGTGTTGAGAATAAACAACTTTGAGCCCAACTGCCTGCGCAGGAGGCCATCGGATGAGGTACTGCTTTACCCCGAGACTGTGGAGGGGAAGCCTTTAGGATTTTATCCCTGATGTTTCTGGTTGTTCCTGCTCTGCTTTCTCCTCTTTGTCTCCTCCTTCCTATTTCATTCTGTTTCATTTTCAGTTTCCTTTTTCTCATGTTGCCTTTCCAGCCTCGTGCACTGACATCACTTTCTTTCCTCCCCCTGCCCTGACCCCAGACTCGTGTCCCCCTTGCCAAGTCTCCCTCTTCTCTTCCAAGCCAACAGCTGGGCTGTTTTGGCCCAGTATCTGATGTGCTGTCTGGAACATAAATCATCTTGAGCTCAGTGCACTTACTGCCATGAGTCTTGTGCAACTCCTTGGAAAATTGATGGCAGTGTCAAAATTTTCTGTGTAAGAGGAGCTTGGCCCTGTTACCAGATGGAGAGACTGCTACCAAATTGTTTGGGAAGCAGCATATGCTGGATAGGGCAATAGATGATGAAACAACCCAGACTCTTGGATTTAGATCCACAATGTGGATCTGCCAGAACAGCACAGCAGCTCGTGGAACCAGTTGCTGAAGCTTAAAACATCCCCATCCCCACCTTGGTATTGCTGCAAAGTGGCAATCCAAAAAGAGATTTTTTTTTTTTTTTAATTTCCCCCTGGAAGTGCAAAGTGGGATTGCGTTCCTGAAGGGAATGTTTCAGTAGAGATTTGGGCTGGGACAGCTGAGCCGGGATGTCTCTCCTTACCTGCCCGTTCCTCCTGTTCACAGAGCAACGTCACCCCTTCCGAGGTCACCCAGTGGACCAACCACCGTGTGATGGAGTGGCTGCGCTCCGTGGATCTGGCAGAGTATGCCCCTAACCTGCGGGGCAGTGGTGTGCACGGGGGGCTCATGGTAAGCTTTTGGGATGGCTTGTTCCTTGTTGCTTTAAAAAAAAAAAAAAAAAAAAGTGGCTGAGAATCACTAAAACAAAAGTTCTGACACTGCGTTCACTGCACACGTCCCGTCTTCTTGTTCCACTTCATAAGTAGCAATCAGCATTTATTACTCTGTGGTTTAAAGGGTGTGAATGTTTCTGGCAGAATTAGTGTGGTTTGGTAATCTGTATTCCCCTCACAATTTAATTCTGGTATGGCATTCTCCACCTCCTGTCCTCTGATGCTGCACACCGGTGCTGAACAGCCACTGTCTGCCTTCCCAGACCTGGATATGGTTTTTTTTGGGAAGGAAGCTTGTTATTTCTGTAAAATTGGAGATTTTAGTGTCAAACCAGGATTCTTTTTAATTACCATCACAGACTCCAGACTTATACTTGCAGAATTTTGTTGTGATGATTCAGAGTTATATCCCTGCTCCAAACATTTTGCCTGTCTATTTTCCATGATTCCTCTGGCTACCTTTGCCAGGGTTAAAGAGGATGACGGGCAAACATTCTGTGGCACCTTCACAGATTACTTCAGTTAAGGGTGAATTTCTCTGTTCCTTTCTGCTAGTTTGTGTCTATTTGTGAAGGAAAGCCTGGAGGTAGCATTTTGGGAATCCTTTCACTAGTTAACTCTCTTTTCTCCCTCTTTGTTGTACACTTCCTCTACAACACAAACAAAAACTCCCAAAATAGGGAGTGACAAAGTTAATACCCTTGAGATTTCATCAGGCAGTTGGTGGCTTCAGCTGGGTCCTGGGGTTTGATCCATAGGTTTTGGAGCCTCGTTTCAATGTGGAAACCATGGCACAGCTGCTGAACATCCCCCCGAACAAGACACTGCTGAGGCGGCACTTGGCGACTCATTTCAACCTCCTCATAGGGCAGGAGGCCCAGCAGCAGAAACGAGAGGCCATGGAGTCCCCAGACTACGTCCTCTTGACAGCAACTGCCAAAGTAAAGGTTGGTCACTTGTTCCGGGCCGTGGGGGAGGTTCCAGGGTCTCCGGTGCGCTGGTTTTGGAGGGCACTTCAGGAAGGTCCAAGAAAAGGGGCTGGTTCCCAAGGAAAGAAAGGTGAGGGCAGGACCTTGCCAGATTAGGGTTTGACACTGGTGTCTGCACCACAGTTCAGCCCCTCCTGTGCGCAGACGAGAGGTAGCGCTCGTGTTGTCCTTCTGTCTGTCCTGTAAGATGTCTGGGGGGGAGATGGTCTCCTGTTGTTTATAGGCTCGTGGTCTAATGTAGTGGGATTTTGACCTCATTTCAGATCTTTTAAATGACGTTTTCTTAACGGTGGTACAATGAGAAGACACACATTGTCCTTTCTGTCATGAATTACAGCTGTTCAGAAGATCTGTTTAGGAGACAAGTGGGGTTTTGGCCCTTCATCGTTGAAATACCAGTGCAAGAGTAGGAGGCCTGTTAATTATTAGCTGATTCTCTAACTTCTTGTCAAATTTCTCTTTTTTTAAGCCAAAGAAACTTACCTTCAGCAATTTTGGGAGCCTGAGGAAGAAGAAGCAGGATGATGGGGAAGAGTATGTGTGTCCCATGGAGCTGGGGCGGGCGTCAGGGAGTGGATCAAAGAAGGGCTTTAAGCCTGGCCTGGATATCCGAGTATATGACGATGATGATTTGGACAGGCTGGAGCAGGTAAGCCAGTTCTGGCAGTTTGGAGTCTCTGTCATGGCAGGACAAGGGGGGAATGGCTTCAAACTGATGGAGAGCAGGTTTAGGTTGGATATTAGGGAGAAATTCTTCCCTGTGGGGGTGGGCAGGCCCTGGTACAGGTTGCCCAGAGAAGCTGTGGCTGCCCCATCCCTGGAGGTGTCCAAGGCCAGGTTGGATGGGGCTCTGAGCAAC
>JAWMRA010000041.1:56091223-56137644 GCA_035584735.1 Pseudotriccus pelzelni
TGGCACAGGTTGCCCAGAGAAGCTGTGGCTGCCCCATCCCTGGAAGTGTCCAAGGCCAGGTTGGACAGGGTTCTGAGAACTGGTCTAGGAGAAGGTGCCTCTGCCCTTGTCAGGAAGGCTGGAACTAAATGATCCTTGAGGTCCCTTCCAATCCAAACCATTCTATGGTTCCATCAGTGCTAGCTCACAGGCAGAGCCCTGAAATACAGAGCTGTGTACATCACAGCCAATGTATTTTTTTCAAACTTCAGCACCTCATTGGGCCCCAGAAGTTTTCCTTTAGACAAAAGCCCCTCCCCAAAATACAACAGCTGAAAGAGCCGAGGGATCTCCCTCCCAAAGGGCAGTAGTTTCACACCCAGGCTGTGCACAGCTTTCATTTCAGGGCAGCTCAGAAGGTGGATTCTGTGAGTCGCTGTCTTTACTCCCAGACAGGAATTAACCCCGGGGCTGAGCCAGGGTGTTTTCAGGTCAGGTCTCCGCTCCCGACTCTCCCGACTCTCCCGGCACAGTTGTGTCAGTCAGAGCTGTGATAAGATCCTGGAAGGCAGAGCTGTGCCAGCACAAGCACCGTGTGCAGATGGAGGGATGAGCAGAGAAAGCGGCGCTTTTGTCCGGGCAGCTTATTTCACTTGAGGGAGCTGAAATTCGCTCTCTCTACAACAGCCCGGTTTTACTGTTAGAAACAATTACCTTGGAAACGTTTGCTCTTCTGATCACCTATTGTAGTTGGGCTGTCAAAGCTGTCCTGGCTTGCAGCTACCTGAGGCATCCTGATAGTTAAATACTCAACAGAGCAAATTGTTTTAGCCAAAGCCTTGAGCTTCGCTATGACACGGTGTTCAGTCCCGGGACAAAGCACTGCACAAACAGTTTCTAGCTGTCAAACCCATAACTGAACCTTCCTCCTCATGTTTAAATTCCCCTCCAATCCCTTCCTAAAAAGGAGAGATTCAGTGCCCAAAGGATTCACTTAATCCACAGCAGCTGAAGTACAAAATGCCCCCAAACTGTACCCCCTGAAAAGAGCCAAACTTCTGACCTCGGCTGTCCCATCCTTGGGTCTTCCCACAGTGTTTGAAAACACTAAGAAAAGCCCTGCACACTGAACGTGCAGCTGAACTGATGGAAGGCCTGCTGCTTTTCATCAGCATTTTTCCCTCAAGTTTTTGGATTAAACCCCTTAAAAAGCAGAAGGCTGTTTAAGAACTTACCAATCTGCTTCAGTGCTTGGGATTGCTTCAGGTGCCCAGTTTCAGATGATCAGTCTTGTGTATTCTATCTGGAGCTCTGTGCAGTTAACCTCTGAAAACAAGAAAAGGCAAGCTCTAGTTCCTTTTTCAAGAGGACAAGAAAGCTTCCCATAAAACTTCACACACCCATGAAGGTGAAGAATTAGCTGCAGAAACCTCTCCAGCCTGAACACCGGGGTGAACCTCAGCCACGTGTCAAGTGTGTGTCTGGAAATCACAAAAAGTACTATTACAAAGTGGAAGGTGCTGCATGTTTGAGGTAAAATGTGAGCAACAGAAAACCTCCTGACATGAGCAGGAATCACACTGGGCTTGGCTGGAGGAATCCCTGCATGTTCAGCGGCAATAGAGTAGCTGCTTGGAAAGACTGGGTATTCCATATGGGCTTTGTCTTTCTGTTATTTTGAACAACTGCTGTCATTAAAAGCAGGAAAAGAGATTTCACTTCTAAAGTTTCACATTCTTAAATTTCTGCAGGCCTACCAAACACTTTTTTTCCTCTCCCTGGAGGTCTCTCACTCCCTAATTTAGGTCTAAATGTACCTTAAAGGGGATGAAATACTCATTAGGTTCACATGCATGTATTTTCACAGCATTCTCTCCATTTCTATAGCAGCAGACAATTGTTACTTACACTCAGGAGCTGCTTTCTGGGAGTGGCAGGAAAGATGATGGAGCTGGAGGGAAGCCCTTTGAGTCCTCAAAGTGTTTATTTTCAGACACAGGACAAAATGTTCACCTAGTGGTGACACCCTACACCTAAGTTTTGGTTCCCAGCCACTGGGATGACTCTCCCTTTTCATATCCCACAGATTCTGAGCTCATACTGCTTTTGTTCCTTTCAACTCCCCTGTTCCCATTGCCTGGGGGAAAGTGTCAATTTTTCCCCTCAATTTTTTCCTCAGTTTCTCAGGTACCCAAGCACATCTCTTGGCTCGTTCTTGTCACCAACAGCTTCTAGATCGGAATGAAAACCCCCCAGTTCTCCTGAAGACAGGTCTTTTTACATTTCCTGATAGGAGCAGGCTTGCAGGCACTCCCAAAAGCCTTCCAGCAGGGCTCTCCAGCGCTAGGAGAGACTCTCCAACACTGCATCTTACCACACAGAAGTTTACTCTCTCTTTAGCGCCAGTGAAGACAACGAGGGGTGAGGAGGTTCAGGGTGTCTCTCAGCTCACAGTGTGACACGGTACAGAGTTCCTGAGCAAACCTCCATGCGAGGGGACGCGTTTCCACCATGCAGAGCAGCCGGGGAGCTGCATTCCCACCGTGGAGCTGGCAGGAGGGGCCGTGGAGCGGTGCCAGCCCCGCGGATGTCTCTGCCCGGCACGCTGGAGACATAAGTGCGGTCACTCACTCCAACTCATACAATGAGTCAGTGTCAAAGCTGGCTCAGCCCAGGCTCGGGCTTTACCGGCCTTCAGGAGCAGGAACACAGCACCGGTTCACACATTCCTTAAATATTCGGGCTGAGAGGGCCGTGGAGGAAGGCGACAGCATCCTGCCCAAGCGGGAGCAGGAATTCCAATAGCCCTGTGCACATCACCTGTTCCCGGGCCGACCTCTCTGGGAACGCGTTTTGCTGGTGCCTCACTGAGGTGGGAAACTCAGGCCCCCCCGGCTGAGTCAATCCCGGTGTCCGCAGGGGTGGGAAGGGCGGCTGTCGGGTGGCAGGACCTAAGGAAGGTAATCACTGGAAATTACTGAGATCTTCTGCTCCGGAGAAACAAGAAGTGATCGGCAAAGTCTTAGGGGCTGACTAGGGCAGTCATCAAGCTGTCTGACTGTATCAGTCACTTGCCCCGCTCCCAGCAAAGTGACAGACAACCATAAAACAGGGATTATTCAGTTCTGAAAGAAGGGAAGAACATGGGAAATGCAGCTCCGAGGGAGCACAAGGAGATGGGGATCATCAGTTTAGCTACTACCCGTTTTAATCTCCCTTTCTCTCCCTCTCCAGAGATTTTACACTTCAGGAATGCAAAAAATAAAGGTTTCATTCGTGGAAGATATCTATTTTTTTAGGTTAGGAAAAACATCAAAATGATCTTGATTCTCCACTTCACTTTTGAGCCCTGTCTTTTTGTGTTAAGGGTAAGTGGAAAAAAGAGACAGAGGGATTTCAAGTCACGTCTGAGAGAGTATGGCTGACACAAATAGTTTATAAATATAATTTTGCTAAGCCTATAGAATTAAAAATATTTACATTATTTACCTAAAACAAACCATTTGAGGACCAGCTGACGATGAGACAAACAAGGGGTTGCTCTGTCTTGGTGAGCTGTACCTTCTGCATTCGTTTTGGGTGTCCTGCTGCCCCTGCAGCTCCTTCCCAGGGCCAAGATGGACAGGCTGGATCCACCACCACACGCTGCAGGAACAACGGGGGCTGGACTGGGAACCGTGAAAGGTTAAACACGTGCCAAAGAAAAAGCGAGGCGTGAAAAGCAGGTGAGCACAGCAAAACAATGCAAGGGCAGATAAGTGAACGTGCACCTGAGAGGAGATTAATTACATCCTGAGCGTAATCCTGCTGGAGATGGAAGGCACAGCTCCCCTGGCAGCTTGGCTGCGTGGAAATACCTGCGGCTGTCACGTCTGCTTGGCCAAATGCCGTCCTGCAGAACGCTTTTAGGAGCCCTATCAGCTCATTAACGCCCAATTTGCTAATGCACAGGCACGAGGGATCCTGCATCAGCGCTGCTGTTGCGGGGCTTTGTCTTTGTGCCAAGAACTTCCGAGAATATCTTTAAACAGACAGCTCTCCTTTAATTCAGGTAGCAGGGCACCAGGCAGGATTCATCAAAACCTCCCAGAGCTGGTTTCAGTTTCCCAGAACAGCTTTGTTCATCTTTTATAAAAGTGCCTACGATTCCTATAATAAATACTTTTCCTTTAAAAAAGTCTCAAATTTGAGTGATCAAAGTTATCTTCTTAACATATGTGGGTATTTCTTCTGATCTTGGGTTCTGTGAAGAATTATCTGAGCATTCCCAAATAATTTACTCTCCAGTTTCCCTTATTCAGATTACTTCTTGTGTACCCGCACACAGTACTGCTATATTTGTACATAACCCACCTTAAAATTCCAACAAAAACTGTCAGGAAATTCAGATATGATGCCTTCAATTCACACACAAAACACACACAAGGAAAATTCAAAAGAAGTTTCAGTCCGTCTCAGGCATCCAAAAAATGATGTTTTCACATTTAAAATAAAACAGAAGCGAGAAGTAACCATTATCTTTTGGCAAGTGTGTTGCAAACACTAAAGTCCGCCTTAATGTTTGGAAATCAGGGCTTTAGACTGGATGGTATTTAAAAGTCTTGTGTTCTTTTAAAGTATATGTCTATACTTTTATAATGTACATAAGTAAACACTTAAGCGGGATTCACTAACAATGTCTTAAGACATAAGCCTATTTAAAATAAAGCACAAAATTCTTATACTATTCTTAGACTATTAAAACATGAGTTGAATATACACTTCTTAAAATGGATGACATAAAATTCAAGGTGAAAATCATAAATGTTCGCTGTTAAAGAACATAAAATCGGCCAAACTGATGGAATTACCATCCGAACATCTGGAACAAGAATTGGCTGAAGTGAACCAGCTTTT
This sequence comes from Pseudotriccus pelzelni, assembly GCA_035584735.1. NCBI lineage: Eukaryota > Metazoa > Chordata > Aves > Passeriformes > Tyrannidae > Pseudotriccus > Pseudotriccus pelzelni. Next base: position 56,096,099 of record JAWMRA010000041.1, read on the forward strand.
GATAAAAGGGATTTTTCTACATGTGCAGAAGGGATATTGGAGCTGAACAAGCTGAATAATCTGAAACAGAAATAGCAGTAAGTTCACAGCCGAGACAGTAACGGGGAACTAAACACAAAAAGCTGGGAAAAAAAGTGAGGAATGGAAGGGCCACCTCTTTTTGAGGGGCACTGATGAGCAGCAAGCACTCAGATTCAGTAGCTGCAATCTGCCTAAATCAGTTAAGTTTTATGAAAAATATACAGTGCTGAGCTTTGTCTGTGGACAGCACACTTGGAATGGCCTACTGGGTTAGCTGGATATGGTAAATAAACATGGGATACATTCACATGTCCCTAAAGGGGACAAACTGAACTCCCCCTCTCCTGCAAACACGAGAGACCATGGGAATGTTTCAGTAACACAGGACAAACTACGCTTCATTTCTTATGATCAAGCATGTCGAAAATAAAAAGCCTTGCAAATCCTGGGCCTTCCATGTCCCTCAGCTCCCCGGATCCCATGGGCCACACTTCTCAGCTTGAGCCCTCAGCTCCCAGAGCTGCACTGAGTGTGGGGGTATTTTTAAATTAAACATGCTGTATTGTACATGTAGGAGGACATGAAGGCAAGCTGCACTCCTGCTTTTCATGGAAATGATGCAGCTCATTGCTCCTGCATTAACAAGCTGGGAGACACATCAAAGAACTGGGAAACTGACACGGGCCCCCAGCGACTTCAACCAATGTGAGTTTCGGGCTGTTGCAAAAAATTTGTGTCATCCAAGCCAAAGGTAGCCACAGCATTCCCAAAAAGGGGGTGTCAGGAGCAAGTCCTCATTCTGCTCAGAGCTCTCATGGCCTTCTGTGCCTCAGGACTCCAGACTGATCTAACCTGGGATTTGCTTTCCTCGGGGAAGCAGCCAGGCTGAGCATTGTGCCAGGCCTGCACGTAGCTTTTGGAGTGTCACAGGGGGAAGTAACCTCTGTAAATAATGATCTGAACTTCCAGCATCAATAAAGAGTTGTGAAAATGGCTGAGTGAGACTCCAGAGCCTGGTGTCCCACTGTTCCCTCACAGGAGGCGGCAACCCCTCATGGGGCTGGAAGGAGGAGGATGGAGGGGGTGAGGACAGTGTTGCTTTGAACAAAACCCCAAAAGAATCTCAGCAAGAAGAGGTGACAAGAAAAGGTGCCATCAGCAATCTCCAGTAATATTATCCTTGTCTTTCTCCTCCATCCTTTGCTGGTTGCAGGTTCTTGCCTTCTGTTTGAAACAACACAAGCAGCTTCTGAAGGCAAGAACCTACAACAGGTCACAGCAAGAGCTGGAGGAGAAAGGCAAGGACAATACGACTGGAGATGGCTCTTGCAGGACACCACAGAGCTGTGCCTCCACCTTGGTGGGATGAGTACTGTGAGGGCACAGGAGCAGCAAGTCCATCTCCGTGACAGCTGGAATTTCCACCTGCACGGTGTTTGGTGAGGGCTGGTGCCCCTCATTTGTGGGCGCCCTGCAGCAGAGCTGCCTCTCTGCTTGGATGCTCCCACTTCACAGAGTGGCCCCTGCAGCCCTCCAGACAAGCTCTGCAGTCGCAGGAGGGGGAAATGTCAAACCAGCACAGAATGATATTTAAAGAGAAGCATTACCCATCAGAGCAGGCAGGGCTGGAGGGGATGTTTGTGAACCCAAGCTGGGACAGACCTGGAATAACATCCTGCTGTATGAGCACTGCTGCACTCAGGGGGGATTTACCTGTCTCCTTGGCCATCCCCATCTGCCACTTAAACCCAAGGTTTTCCCTTGGTGACATCCCAGACAGACACTGAGGAAGACACCACCATTGCTGTGATTCTGGGGGGCTCTGCAAGCTGGGGAGCAGGTGCAGGACCCAGGGAGGATCCCACTATGAGCCACTGATGGGGTTCCTTGCACATTCCCAGCCTCTGCTACGCACACAAGATGGGGAATCTTCTGTTCCCATCCACTCTCTGGTAATGAGGACCAACATCCAGCCTAATGTGAGTTCTCTTGGCAGTGGGAATGTTCTGGGTGAGTCTTCCAAGGGCAGCACTGGTAAATGGCAGTGAACAAGGCACTGCAAGTCCTGACTTTGGGAATCTCCTTTAACTAAGTGGGAGTTTCATTTTTTTATAGAATCCCTTATTCCAAGATAAATCTCAAAGTAGTTGACCTGGCAGTAATATCTGATGATGTACAGCGGAGCAGACGCAACTGAGAGGGGATGCTACCAACACACAGAAATACCTTAAAGGTGGCTCTCAAGAGGATGGGATGAAATTCTTTCCAGTGGGTGTAAAGAGGATGCAGCCAGACTCCTTCCAGTGTTCCCCAGTGACAAGACAAGGGGCAATGGGCACAAACTGGAACAGAGGAAGTGAAGGAAAAATTCTTTACTATGAGGGTGGCAGAGCACTGGAAAAGGCTGCCCAGAGAGGGTGTGGAGCCTCCTTCCCCAGAGAGATTCAAAACTCACCTGGATGTGATCCTGTGCAACCTGCTCCAGGTGACCCTGCCTGAACAGAGGGCTGGAACAGGTGATCTCCAGAGCCTTCCAAGCCCAACCATCCCATGATTCTGTGATCACCGAGGGCAGGAGCAAACCAGAGGTTAGTTACATCTGACTGAGAAGGGTGTGGATTCAGGTATCCCCACACACAACCTTCTCTTGGGGATTTCAAACCTCTCTCAGCCTTAGGGAATGGCATCCACTTCCACTCTGCAGACACTAAAGCCTCAGTGTTCTGTACTAACGTGGAGAAATAGCAAACCTACAGCTGCCATTGGCACTGTGCTGCATTGCAGAACTTGTGTGCCTCAGTGCTCGGGGAGGAATACTCAGCTATAGAGAAGGCAGCTGGGCGGGCTATTGTGAGGCAGGAAATCCTATAGATAGCACATGCCATTTCCTCCAAAAAACCTTCCAAAGTCAAGGCACAGCAAGAACTCAGACTCACTGTCAATCTGATGAGATTTAAATATAAACAGCTATTGATGTAACAGCAGTGGAGGGCTAATGTGAGCACAAGTTCTTATTTTCTTCAGACACTCACAGATCAGCTCCATATGCTGGTTTTCTAGTCAGCAGCTGTGTCCCAGCTATTGATTAAATTTTAATTAATCGAGCTGAAAAGTGGTGTTGCTGCTTGCAAGTTCAGCTTCTCAAACTCAAGTTTGGCTCATCGTGTTTATTCTGCTTTTCAAGAAGAGCTCCCAACGAAACCATCACGTGAAGGCTGCAGCAGCATTCCTTATCAGGCAAGGAGGGCCAAGAGCAGGAGGCAACAAACGTCCCCAGGCCTTGAATTCTCTGATATTCCTCATCTTGCTTTCATCCTAATGGTGCACTAAAGTCATTAGCAAATTGGCAGGAACCTTCCACCCCATACCTGAGCTCCAGTCCAAGCTACAACACTGATTTCCTTATGGCATTAACTGTCTGCTCTGCACGTTGCTCAGACACGGCCACAGCTCGGCAATAACGACATCTGGCAATTATTAACTCTCCATCTGTGCAGCCTTCCCAGGTAGGAGAAGCCTTCCCTCTGCCTTGTGCACTTTATGACCGTTCTTACTGTAACAGTAAGGTGATTATTCCCAAGGGAAGGCCTTTGAAGTGTGCAGCGCTTGGAGCCGTGTTTTCCCAGGTGGGAAACAGAGACAACAGTTTCAAGTGGAGTCCAAAGGCTGGCTGGAGCAAAGCTGCAAAACCAAACACAGAGGTCCCAAGCACCAGGCTGGTGGTTTAAAATGCACAGTTGTTGACTTCAGTATCCTTGTGTGTGTGAGGGAAGGTAGAATAAAACCCTTCCAAGCTCGTTTCATCCCAGCTCAGCATTTCCTCTCTCCTGCCTGCTCTCACAAGCACCAGTGGCAGGGATCACCCTTCACTTGGAGGCTCAGTGGATCAGGAACTACAAACACCTCTACTACAAATTTACGACGGGAATGAGGATCAAAAGTAAGGCCACCCCAGTACCTGAGGGATGAGCATTTCCATACTGCAACCCAAATACCATCCCAACCAGTGCAATGCTATAACCTGGGTCTGGAAACTTGGCAAAGCAGCCAAGGGAACTGAGGGGGAATTTAATGGATCCTCTCAGGCTCAGGAAGTATCTCTGCATCCGGGCTGAGGTGTGCCAAGAGCACAGCATGAAAAAATGCACAGACAAGGGCCTTTTAACACAGCCTTGGGACAATATCGATACCTAAGTTTCTACTTCTGTAAAAACACTAAAATGCAGGTTCAGGGGGTAACGTTTGAAGTTGCACAGTATCTAAACCTATGCAAACTTGTATCTACAAGTATCACATTTAGTCTACATTGAACCAGTCTTTAGAGAAGACAAACTTCATTGGTAACATTATTAATACAGGTTATTTTAGCATTAGCAAAAGACTGAGGAAAAAAAAGACCTCCCTTCCTAAAACTACAGGTAAAAATCGCACAGCACTGGGATTTGGTGAGTTCCAAACAGCAGGGACACCCGTGATATCTTAGCAGGATTTCAGATTGGATGGTCTAATTCCTCTTCTCAGCACTAAACTCATTTAAGGGATGTAATTCTGCCACAGCACTGCCAAATAACCCCAAACGCAAACCCGGGTAATGAGATTCTGTAGATTAAGTCGGTCTCACTCCAGGTTTCTCATTATGAAGACTAAACAAAATCCTACTGGAATCCTCCTTTATTTCAGAAGGCAGAGGAGGTGAGACACTGAGTTACCCTCCATTACAACACACGGCGATCCTGGGGGTAGCACGTGACACCCAAATATGAAAGCAGCAGCCTCGCTGAGTGTGTGGTTTCATTTGGAGCCATCTTTACACGAAGACTTGCTGCGTATGGAAAAACACAGGGAATTCTGAAGCCTGAGAGGGGTGGGCCCTCACTTCTCATGGAAGTGCAGCCAGAGGCAGCAGCTTGCTCCATTACACACTTGGAAAACACAAGTCAAGCGAGAGGACTAAAGTCGCTGCTTTCCCACAGAAAGGCTGGAGGAACGTGCAGAGCTGAACTGGGATTTGTCAGTCAAATCCCAACCCACGATCAGTCTTAGTTTTCCTTACAAGTCATGTCAAGATCTCACCTATTTGGGAAAAAAAACACCCTCAACTTGAGCAGTGAATGATCAGTTTTTACCTTGAGTAATGTGATTGCTGCAGGAGAGCCTCATTCCTTCTTGGGACCACAAGTGTGATCCCTTCCCTGGTGTCCTGGCCCCAGGAATCCTTCCCTTATTCCTCCACACACCCAGTTTCAACACGCAGGGCTGGAAGACATTCTCATTTCGGTTTGTGGGCTTTAGGAGGAGAATTAATTGCTAAAAATTCAGAGCAAGCTTAAGAATAGCACTGAGAACCAACAGGCGAAGTTAAAAGCCTGGAAGCGATATTCCAAGGTGACAAAAGGGAAGTCACATCTGCTCAGTAAAGTTTGCAGCTATTTCTGTGTGGCTTTGCTTAAGCTAAAGGATGGCTGAATTCACATGTTTATCCTGGCTTTGCTCTTCAGCCAAGTTTCCTCTTTCCACTGTAGGAGCTCTGCTCAGACCATCGTCAACATTTGCCCTGGAATTTCAGCTTGAACTCCCGAGTGCTGTCTCTGATGTAAGAAGGGCTCAGCAATTTGTTAGCATCTACTGGCATATATTCTCAAGAAAACGTTATTAATATTTTTCTAATCCTGTGTGTTTCTTTTGAGAAATACTTCAGCTGAAACTGCTGCACCAAAAATCAAAATTAGGTGTAAAATTGAGGTGCAGATCACCTCTATTTAATTTTCAACTATAATATTACAAACATCACAATACAATTAAGATGCTGCCAACACTTGCTAAAAAATTATTCATTTTTTGACCTGTTTTTCTTATTTTGCCTCTTTTTTCCTTCCAGGGCAGAATTACTGTGCTGCCATGAGCCTCCACTTAACCACCAACCAGAAAAGCAATTAAATCATGGAGTTTAATGCCACCTCCTACACTCCAAGTGCAAATATTTATTTAAACAGGTGAATAACTCTAAACAGAGCTAGACAAGTGAAGAAAGCTACTTAGGTTAAAATATCTGCCAGATTAAGCTTTTAGGCTGTGTTTACACCACTCTCAGAGCGCTGTGTGGAGAATCCCAAGCTGGATCTGGTGGAAGACAAGCCAATTAAGGTTTGTCTTATGGGCTTTGCTACTGTAACTAGATTATTTCTAGGATTCACTGGTGTGCTGATGGTGCTTTGTTTCTTAGCTGTTAACAGCTGGACAGGACTGAAATTTATCAGTTCCTAAAAAGCTACAACGTTTAGGAAATTTGGGCTTATTAAGAGATGCATTAACGTGTCTATAAGTGATACAATCATCTGCAGCCTGTGCCAATTAAATAAGTATTGATTTATGGACCTAAATGCCCATAAATCTGTGCAGAGGAAGAACAAAGCAAAACAATACAGCCTGTCTGTAAGGAGGATTTATACCCAGCCCATTTTTCTAACTAGAACTTCAGTTTTAACAGTCACCTTGCAATTATTCTTAATATTGATCTTGGCCACACTGAAGGCAAAGATTCTTACTGACTGCAGTGGAGTCAGGTTTGCACTCAAGTTTTGCTACTGTAAATCAATTACAACATTAACGTTCACTTGGGACCCACTAAAAATCCTTAAAATCTGGTCTTTGTTCTCAGTGGAGCTCAACTTTCAGAAGAAAAAAAAAAGCTCAGTCTCCATTCCAGCTATTTGAAGGCTTGGGAGACTTTTCCCAAGCTGTTTGATGGCAAGTTGTTTAAGTCCCTAAGTGCCACATCCAGAGATGTCTAGTCGACTGAATTAGGATGAATGAGTTAGAAGTTCTGTCCCAGGAAAAGCTTCCTGCCATAAAGGTGGAAATGAGTTGCATCTGGCAGATTCCTTCTTCTAAAAATACCTGAACAACTCTGTATTTGAGTGGGACAGTTGTCAAGGCTGGAAGTGTCTCAACTCCTAATTTGAAAGATTTGTTCCCTGTAAGAGTGACAGAATGGTTTGGGCTGGAAGGGACCTTAAAAACCATCCAGTTCCAACTCCCTGCCACTTTCCACTATCCCAGGCTGCTCAGAGCCCCATCCAACCTGGCCTTGGACACTTCCAGGGATGGGGCACCCACAGCTTCTCTGGGCAACCTGTGCCAGGGTCTCATCGCCCTCACAGGGAAGAATTTCTCCGTGATACCCAATCTAACTCTACTCTCTGTCAATTTGAAGCCATTCCCCCTTGTCCTGTCACTCCAGTTCCTGACAAGCTTTGCTCAGAACCGTCCCAGCTCCTTCCAGACTGATAAGGTGAAGCTTCAAATTCTGTTTAGATGATCCATGGAAACCCGAAATCAACAGTTTTGTGATGGGTTTGATTATTCAGTGACTGCCTGAGAAGGGCAGCAGTTGCACACTGGGCCTAACCAGGAAAACGATCCACTTGAAGGTGTTTTCCCCTCAAGCTGCTGTCAGGAATCCTGAAACGCCAGCAAAGTGACCACGATAAGAAAACTTACCATAATTAGTAAATATTTGGTTTAAATGCAGCAAGGGTGGAGAGAGAGAACAAACAGTCCATGCTCCTGTGATTTATGCCAAAGGAACTGAGGGAAGCAGCATTTCACAGCCCCACTCCTACAAGCATCTTGCTGGCAGCACGGCATATAACTGTATTTTGGATTATTTATGTAACTAGTTGTCCTGACTCTGTATGTGTCCCTTTTTTTGGGGGTGAAAAGTGTATATTTTTCCTGCAACTCTCTCTGGAGTTGCACTCCATTTGATTTTTCTGTTTATCTGCAAACTCCCACAACACAGGAGCATTTCCCACGGCTCCCTACCAAAGCAAATGGAAGAGCCCTGGAATAACGACCTCTGATTCCTGAGATACATAACACATGTTTTTGCACTGCAAACTTCAGGTTCCTGACAGCACTTGGATACAAAATATATTAAAAATACCACAGGAAACTAAATACATGGTTTGGGGGTTTTTTTTCTTCTTTCCCCCTCCCCCCCCTTTTTTTTTTCTTTAAGAGATTTATCATCTCTTCAGTGATAACGGAAACATTATCTGCTACTGCAACTGTTCTTGCAGGAAAAATCAGAGTATTCTTAAAGATCTTGTAAATCAAAATTATTTGTATAAACCCAAGTTTTCTGCTCACCTTACAGCCCCTTCTAGAAAAACAAGTATATGCTTCATTGTTACCCATTAACATTAACCAGGGAGCCCATTAATTATGTGACTTTCCCATGTGCCAAAGCTCCCAGAGTGTTCTAGGACACGTTAGTGATGTTGGGTCACGTACACTTGGAATCTGCAAATTCCAGGGAAGGAAAAACTCACCTCCCAGACAGGCTCAGCACCGTGAGAGCAGCAGCCAGGGTTGATCCTTTGCCACAAAACTCCTTGTGATTTCCAAAGACTGTGTGATTATTTGCAGAGGTTTTGACATGAAAACAAATGAAGGATAAAAAAAAAAGTATGTGAACTTATCCTTTAATAGGTCAGGCAGCAGTTCCACAGGACCAGAGGATCTGCACCACTGAAACTGGTTCCTCCCAAAGGATGCATTTCCCCAGCTCATTCACCACTCCACTAGGGTTTTTTTCCTGCATCTGCTACTCTGAAAAATCATTTTGTATTTTTTAACCTGCAGGTTTCTATAACCTCAGGTATCTTCTTGACCTCCCTATTTGCACAGAACAAAATAATCCTCCATCAGGAAAGGGGGGGGAATAAAATTATCATTTTCAGACAAGCCCTGAGAGGCACAAAAAGCTTTCCAGCTGCCGATTACTTCCTGGGATTCCAGGACAGGTTATGAATTTACATGACATGTGTCAACCCACAGAAAGGGAGCAAAAGACTAAGTGAGAAAGACCTGGGGAGAAGCAGCACCACTTAGGAAAGAGTATTCCTTTCAGACTGGATCACGAGCAGGAACACACTGCTGGGAGCAATCACTCAAATGACTGACTTCAGCCTTTTGCGCCTCTGAGTAAAGCAAACCTGCCAAGATTCTAAAAAAGAGCAAGACCCAAGAAAAGTCCAGGACTACAAAGCACCAAGAGAAAGCAAGCTGGACTTTAACTCTGCTTTAGACCCACACAACAGCACTGAGCTTGACTGGTAACATTCTGAAAGGAATTCCCTCCTGTTTTCCTGTCAACACGGGATCTGGTTCTCCAAGTAACAAGCTGCTCGTGTCAGAACTCGCGTCCCATCAAGATTTTTTTTTATCTTTAATTCCTTATGTCCTCGGCAACAAATCTCAAGTCCAACCCTGATAACTGAGCAGGCTTTAAGAGCCTGTTGACACCTGGTTTATCACTTACCACACCTCCCTGCCACAGGATTCCCTAAGGATCATATCCATGTGCTCAACAGCCCCTCCCAGGTCCAGCCTGCAGACACCTTCTCTCCAGAGCCAGCCCAATTAAACTGCAACATCAGCGGGGTTTAGTACCTAAAAAATGCACATTAGTTGGGATTACAAGGTTACCCTGGCTGGGGAATTTCACACTGAGCTACCAAAATCCACATTAGCTCAGTCTTCCCATTTACATTTTTAGGGAAGTAGCCTGAGATGTGAAAGTAGGAGTATTAGAATTGTCAGCAGAATAACAGCAGTGCATCAAAATAACATTTATTGACCTGCTTTAAGAATGTCCTCTGATCACCTGCACCGAAGAACACACTGTCCGTGCCTTACCAGAACTGTGTTGTTATACTAACAGAAATAAGCACAGACTATCTCAGCTGTATTCCAAAATATCTATTCATTTCACCATAAATATTGACACAGGGACACTTTTTCTTGTAAAGGTTTCTGTGAGCCAGAAAAATTCACGAAGAGCAAAGGGGGAATGGGGGAAATGAAATCGAGAGCCTCAGTGTTGATCACTGACTGCAAAAGGAAGTTACAGTTGTGGTTTTATTTTTTCAGGGAAAGCCAGGAATCCCAAAATAATGGTTTGACTAATGACACTTACATAAATCTTGTGAAAAAACTAATACGCTCCTTCAGTAACAACAGCTGCCCCATTTTCAAACTAATCCAGTTAAAATAAACCCCTATGTAAAGTCTGTATAATTTTAAGTTATTTATGTAGTCACTTACCTATTAACTACTGTATTCCTTGCTTTATTTAGCATTTATTTCTAGTATAGAAAAAAGAAAATGCATTTCACAATGGCAAAACCCGAAATTCTCAAATTTCCTTTACGCAAATAGATTTCTCTCAGTTCTTAGAAAGAGCCCGTTTATTTTTCTCACTTTGCCCAAAATTAATTTTGTGTGAAACAAAACAGAAAAGTTAATTTGAATAAAGCCAGAGAACTGTTCATTTTGGCCCCAGGTCTGTTAAAAAAAAAAAAAAAAGAAAAAAAAAAAGAAAAATCAACCCAATCAATCTGGACATCACAAAAAAAATTCCTCCTGTGCCAAAAAAGTCGTATCTGTAAGATATAAAGCTGCTCTGTCAAGCAACAGGGAACCAGTTCAAGTGGTGGTTACCCAGCAGGACAAGGGGGACATCTAGTGTTTACCACATCCATGTGCTCCCACACTCCGGCCTTCCCAAAAATCCCTGGAACAGGCTGTCCTGGGCTGTTAAATGCCACAGAGCTCGTGGCAGTACCTGTGTTTCAATGTCTCTGTCAAAAGATGCACAGCTCAAGTATCTCCAAACGCTTTCCTTTCATTACCTGAATTTAAAAAAAACAACAACCAAGAAAACAGGAAAAAACTATGATAAAATTTGTCTAACCCTTTAATACCAGAGATAAAAAGATCCACCTCATATATTAATGCTATATTGTTCTAATTGGAGCTATAAAGTGCCACGTTCTCGAGTCATTTGCTCTAACTGGGGTCCAATCCTTGCCAAAGCTGCCCCCCAAAAAGGACCATCCTGCACAGCATTCACTTCCAGACAGGGCTGTGTTACAGAGAGGCTGGCAAAAGTCACAGACTCAAGCAATAGAAAGTTCTCCTTATTTTTAAACGCATAATAAAGGAGGCTTTAGAATTTAACATTTTTGTCACTAACAGACAGTGCAAGTCTCAGTCTGGAACCAAGACAGTCTGTCCAGACTTCTCTAGTTAGAAAATAACCTGGGACATGAGCAAAGTGCTTTTATTACAGTTACAGCCTGTTTGTCTCAGGTTCTCTGCACTGATAATGCATTAAAAACAATACAAAATAGTAATTTAAAAGTTTGGTGCTCTTTTCTCATACCCTTATCGTGCTGGTTACTCGGGAAATGACTGTTTTTCTGAAACTCTTCTCTTTGTTCTGGGGATCCAACTCCAACCTTTGTTCCCAGATCTGTATTCTTTATTTTCACTTTTGACTGCAAAAATTGCACTGCTGAGAAGGGCAAGGAATCACAAACTGCATCACTGGAGAATCACAACACCTTATTTTACCACTGTAGTGTGTGCAAATCATCATTTCCAGGAAATTTAATAGTTACAAATATCCTCAAACCATAAAAGTACAGTAGGTTCTACAGAAGGTAACATGGATAACCAATATTCTACTGCTTGAAACAAAACCAATAAATAAAAGTTTAAGTATTAAAACTAAGAAATAAAAGTCTTCCTGTACATTGTACAGTACCTTTTGGTTAAAGCTTCTTAGCAAAAATATACTAATGTGTTCTAAGCATTCCAGTTACAGATGGTTCAATATTAAAATTTCAAGGTTTCCTCATCATGGAAAAAAAAAAAAATTGCATTTTTCCAGAGGTGCAGCAGAAGTTGTGTCTCTCTGAACAAGGCTTCAGTCTTTAAAAATATATATATATATATATATACACAGTAAGTTTGAATCCAACTGAGACATTAAAAAAACTATAATACAGTACTGAGGACGTGTGGTTGTTGTGCATTATGGGTTTTACATTCCTTCTTATCCCGAGAAAGCGACTCTAGAGAGCCCACTGGATGTCACTGAGGTCAGCCGGATCCCCGAGGCCTCCATCAGCCTCCAGGTAGTTCATGAGAGCTGTCATGGCAGTGTCATCATTTTCACATATTGCATCAAAGTCCAGCTGGGAATTACCACCTGGAAAAGGGATTAAAACATCAGCAGGAAGAAAGAGGAAGAACTTTCAAAACATATCTGTTTTTAAACAGCACTTAAATTGGCCTCCTTTTAGTTTAAAACCAATTAACCCTTTTCCTAACGTTGGTGGGTTTGGGTTTTTGTACAAACTCGACAAGGAGAAATTAAAAAAAAAAAAGCTCCCAAAATATTCCCAAGGGAAATGAATCTTACTGAGGAGAGGCTCATTGCTGGGAAATGGAATAGCACCCCGGGGTTGTTCGGAATCCTCCAGAACTTCTGTCTCTGAAGGACATAACTGGATCAGCTCTTTATTTGGCACCTGAAAGAACAGAAGGAGCGCAAAGGACTGAATTAAATCCTAAATTTAGTCACAATTATTACATGACAGGAACATCATAAATTGCTGTCAGGTTATGAAGAAACCAAATACAGAAAGTGAAAACCAGCAGATATCCTGCATTTAGGACTAACTTCCGTGGCTACCACAAACTACAAATTCCCAGTGACTGGTTTGTCATCAGAACACTCCAGCTAAGATTAAAAAAACCCCAACTCATACCCACCATGTTCTATGTGCATTAAACTACATTAATCATAGCAACAACTGAGATGAAAATCATCCTAACCCAAACAAATCAGAAAAAAATAGTATTTTTTACTTTCTCCCCCATTTTTTTTATGTAACACACACAATGAGATTTAGCAGGAGAGCTTCTTGGATTGCCTGACTTCCACCAGGGAATTAATAGAGTTGAAGTGCTCTCCAAAAGTATTCTGGGAACAAATGGGATACTGAAGCACAGAATAAAGAAAACCCTTCCATGAATACAGTGAAATTATCCTCATGATGAGATGCTGCATGATTTGGAGTTCAGTGCGTAGAAATCAACCAGTATTTGGCAGAGAAATCTTGTGGTAACACAGGGGAGAACTGATCATAAGGAAAGGGAGGAAGCCAAAACAATCCAGAGCAGTGATGTTAGGAAATGCAAATCGCAATGGGATGATAAATTGTCTTTAAATGGAAGGAAATTTACCTTCAAAAAGTGCTGATGGAGAGGAAAATGTTTATTCACACGGTGCACACAATAGACAATACAGTTAGGTTAAAAAATATGTTAATTATTCCACAGCTATGGTTAATAAGTACAATGAAGTTATTAGTGTGTGTAGCAACACAAAATTAGGAAAACAGCATTGTCCTATCCATTTTTAGCCTACTGAAACACCTTCAAAGTCACAACTTTAAACATTTCAAAACAGCACAGATATTTTTCAGAGGGTCTTTAAGAACATTAAGATTACAAATACAAGCGAGAGAAAACCAGAACTGATATTCAGGTTGTCAGACATTAACCAGGTGACTGATATTAACCCTGTAATTTTAGGTTTTTACAGGCAGTGCCATACTCACATCGCTGCAGTTCACAGGTAAAGCTGGAGAAGGGGACTTTCTCAGGAGGTGTGATGGGCTTAACTCCTCTGATGGTGAAGAATGCAACCTAAAATTGCATATATTGAGTTGATTTACCAGGTCCCATTAATCAAACACTGAGAAACAGCCCCTGTGTTGCCAGCAGAGCTCCCCAGTGGTGAAGCTCTGCTCAGGTAATTGGAAGCAACGAGGTCCCTCAGATAACCGATGGGATGATGTTCCCATCACCCTAAATTTGACCCTAACAAGAGTGGTTGGACCTTCTGATGAAGCCTTAATTCCTGGAAGAGTTGGGACTGGAAACAGGTTTACGTTCAGGGACAACACAGGCTATGGAAGTGCTCCACTGGGATGTGTTTCAAGGAAAGTTTTCCTACCAGAAAAACACTAACACGACTCACAGACAACTCATTTCCCGTTCCCAAGTGGTTTATCTACCCAATTCGACAGCAGGTGAAGCAGCTGCACCACTTTGCAAGTCCCAGTTAAATAATTCTTTCCTCAGAGAAAACGGCATGGCCGGAACAAAACTATTTACCCACACCAGGGGTGTGTTCTGCCATTACTGCATTACATTAGAATTGATATCTCACAATGCCACTGCTCAGCCCAGGAATATTTGATACACTCAATGAAAATTAAACCTGAGCAACCCCCACATATCACATAAACCTCTTCCCACCTTTGCTTAAAAGCCCAATGACGATGCTGAGAGTTTCTTACCTTTGCAACTCTAATATTTCATTTGCAATTTCGGTTCCTATGCTTCCAGCACCAAGGACTGTTCCAGAGGACATGCCAGGTACACTCACTAAGGACTGTTTTACAGAATCTGGAGATTAAAAAAACCCAGAACAACACTTTAAATCTGTAGCAGTTTAATTGCACAGCAAGGATTCATTCTGAAGCGGTTTTGGTTCTGCATCTCTTATTTTCAGAAATTAAATTCTTGAGAATTCGTGGGGGAGAGTGTTGTGAGCCTCATTTGCAATATAAAGGCAAGTGAATTTGTGAAAGCTGCTGCTCTCCAGTAGTGAAATTAGCTTTAATCGCTACCACCCCCAGACTCTCTCACAGACAATGCAAAGCATGTGAGGGAGAAAACCTCTTGGATTTGTGGCAAAAAATTATTAGCAGAAAGTGTATCTACGAGTACTGCCCTGCATCCAACAGGTGAACTCAGAGCACAACTGCATTTTTTCAGAAAAGTGGATAAAATATGAATAGATTCTGTGCCAGAAGCATAATATCCTATCAAACAAAATCCTTGCTGCAACTGAGGCTGCTAGAAATTACAAATATGCTGCTGTTTACAGTTCTGTGAGTGATATGAATTAGGATACTGTAAGGAGCTAGAAACTGTCACCAGAATTAGCTTTAAAAAAAAAAAAAATCCTTCCTTGCACACAGTCTAGAGTAAAAAAAACCCTGGAGGGAAGAAATCTGGAGTGACTGGTCAGGAGAAGCACCTCTGATAACTGGAAGAAGCGACACTTGCCTTCTGCAGGCTGAGAACTGTAGAGAGACTCTTCTTCAGGTGACTCCTTGTGACCTCTGAGATTTAAATATATTAAAAAAAACAAACAAACACACACACAAAAAACAAACCACAAAAACAATCAGTTCATTTTTCAAGGGCAAAGTCCAGCATGTTTATGTTTGATTTCAAAAATCCTTCACACAGAATAAAAACTGACATCCTCAAACTAGTAAAAATGAGAGATTCCCCCCAGGTTTCAATGTTCAATCCTCTTCACTGTTTCTTGGTGAAATGTTAATTCCCACTTATCCTCCAAACAAAAAAGAAAGCCACGATGGTTGTCTGTGTTCCATGGCAAGAGAACAAGGCTGTGAATTTAATTCTCTGAGGGGCAGCAGGTAACAAGGAACAAGTGCTACAAGGACAGGTCAGTGGCTGCCTCCCCATTAATTTTAATGCCATTAAAATTCTCTCTGTCCCCCAGCATCACTGGAACAATCCAAATTACTGCTCCATTGCAAGGAGAACAAAAAAGAAGAATTGAACACATCTATTTACTGTCCCACAGGCTGTCAGTTTGGAGAGTATCCATCAGTTATTCTTCTCCACCGCCTGACACCTGGTAGGTCGGGGAGCCCTTAAAATTGGGTCAACTGACACATGAAGTCTTGTAAAGCCAAGGAGAAAGAGCAGAATTAACTTGACATGTCCATTTACTCGTATCTCCCTTTCTTAAAAGATCCTTCCTTTCCCTCCTCTAAGAAGAAATTCTTTCCCCTCATTTTTTCCTACCAGGAAACAGCACAGTTTTCAAAGTCAAACCCATGACTTAGGGCTGAAATAAAAATACCTGCTAAAGACCAAAAAATGTTTGTCCAGGTTACTCAGCCCCTTTTGGTGTTGATATTTTCCAGCCTTGTTCTGCTTCTTAAAACAGGCTGCTTTCTGCTAAGTGCTAATTGCAATTAAGACCAAAAAAAAAATGACATGGGGATTGACAGGAATTACTTACAATACCACAGTGTTGTTTGACACAATGTACTCCAGCTCTTTGGTCCAGGGATTCATGAAACTAAACCACTGACTCTTTAAAGTAACAAAAGTCCCATCTTTTGCTCTAAATTTGTAGGAATTTGTAAAGACTTTTTCTTTATTCTGCAGCACTAGATAAGAAAGGAAAGTTATAATCACCATATTTATGCTTAGAAAGGTGAAGTTAAAAAGCAAACCACTAGGAGGGAGGCTCAGGACTTGGTGGACTTCCATAATTAGTGTTTTTATGATGTTATTTTGTACCTTCTTTATGTTTTTCAGCTAGGTGGTTGTGATCATCCTGGTGGCAGTACTCGTAACAAGAAGTTCCTAGAAGCTCTTGGGGCAGATACCCTAAAATGGCTGTTGCACTGTGAGAAACAGAAACAAGAACTCCAGAGGATTCAAACAATTGCAAAGCTGTTTTTTTTTTCAGGATCAGGTAAAGCAGAAAATTAATATTTAAAGAAACAGTGTTTGGGACAAGGAATAAAGCACTGGTATAGCCCTCATAGAACAATTCACTGCAAGTTATCCATTTGCAATAAATGGCAATTCAAAGACAAAACCCACCAGTGTTTAGACAAGCAAACCACGCGTTCACACAAAATACTTATGGTGATTAGGTCATAATTAGCCAGTCAGGGAACTGGTCACACAAAACGAGCCATTAAAAAGCTCAGGAGTTGTCCAAGGAATAGGGTTACACTGACACTTTCAGGTGAAAGAACAGATGAGTGAAAGCAACACAGTCTCCAGCGGCAGCGATATCAGAGAATCAAAATGCAAAGCCTAACACAACAAATAAAATATACTCAATCTATACAACAAACAAAAGTCTGGTTCAGAAAGTTGTAAAGAAAAAGGGGAACTCCTCAGCTTTCATTTCTAATGAAATACTTTGGTACCTCAGTCAGACATATTTGTCCCAAATAGCAGGATTTTAAGAATAACTGTTGGTTAAATGTCTGTTACTTTGGTCATAGGCAGAGCTCTGAAGCTCTAACTTGAGATTTTCCTTTATGAATAAATAAGTACATGAGTGCATTTTGTAACACATTTCTATAGAATAACACACTTCTATACAGTAAGTTTTATGTTTGGGAAAAACAAAACTAAACAAACAAGAGCCCAAGTACTCATGGACTCAGCAGGAAAAAAAATCAGAAAGTTTTTCAAGAATTCTAATTAGAAATTCTGGCAGAAAATTGAATTAGTAGTGTCACTGGCATTTTCTCTCCACAAAGAACAAAACACTCACCGCTGATCTACATAAACAAACTTCCCATCCATGGCAAACCGTGTAACAAATTCTGTTGCTTTGACTTTTATCTCTCCACTCTTTTGGGGAACAATATAAGGGTGTAACCTCCCAATTGCAACAAGGCAGTTAAAGTTACTACTGTCCTTTTCTACATCATTTTCCTCTTCTACTCCCACCTCATTAGGAGGCCAGTTCTTCAAGTACCCAGTGCAGTGAATGGTGCAGTATTTCCTGTGATCTGATAAAAAGAAATGAAATAAGAAGCAGTTATTGTTCAAAAAGGAAACCAAAGTACTGTGTTTTTGTTTTTACTCTATTGGACACGAGACCAGCAACTACATTTTAGTTTTACCTACAAGGCTATAGGTAATTTTACAGAGTGATTTTAAATGGATTTTGTACTACTTGATTTTGGCTTACCTGGAGAGAGTGCTTCTAACCCTCCATGTAAGATTTAGGAAGGTAAGTTATAGGTGTTGGCAGTTCAAACACAGTGGCACAATGAAAAAAAAAAAAAAGCACACCAACAGTCTGGCAACCCACAGCTCACTTTGTATGGTTTCGTATGGATTATAAATTAAAATTAACTGGAAAGGCCCGTTCCAAATCAATTTACTCTCTGTGAACACAATGATTTTAACATATCCTTACTGCAATTCCTAAAAGAATCAGTTGTGGATAACCCAAAACAATTCAGGTTATTCTGTTTATCTCAGGCTTCTGAATTGCACAATTTTCTGGGAACACAAATATTTCAAATGTCTTAAAATTACAGCACATTTGGCACCCACATAACACGTAAACACCCTCATGTGCATCAAGGCATAGACCTGATTTTGTGTGTCCTACAGGAACTGCCTTCCCCCCCAGAATGCCAAAGCATTCCTGATATCTCTATGCTTTCCATAGGTTTGATTTCCTCTCTACTAGAAAAAAACCTACTTATAAAATCCATAGAATGAGAAACTGAGTTATCCCACTGTGACTTTGTCCCAGTTTCTCAGGCGCCTTCCCAACAAACATTTATCCAGCTATTAAATTCTTATCTCACCGAGTTATTTGACACATCAAGGGATCAACCAAGTTCTGTTTTACTTACAATTATGGGCCTCTTAAATTTTACAGTTGTGAGGTGTATCTCAACAGTAACAGGTTACTTTGAAAAATAGAGAAGTCGGAGGGTTTTTTTTTTTCAGGATCAATCTCAGCACACCTTTGCAAAAATCAAGACTGAGGCATTAAACAAAAGCTGGAAATTACATTTTAAAATAGAAATTTTCACTGAAAATCTGACAAGAGTAGATTAACTGTACAGGCATACATAGCAAAATATGAACTACATTAAAATCCTTGGAAAAACGAATGGGATTACACTGATAAAATAACTTTACAATGAAAAGGGGAAAAAAAGGAAAAACTCAGACTTTCAAATACACACAACGCAAAATGTAAATCAGAAAAAAAGTTGGTTTACTTGCTTTTTTTTTTTCCTTCAAATAGTAGTTTGCAGGACTTATTCACTCAGTTATCTTCAAGACATACAGTTAATTAGTTTCATTCTTCTGATCTGCTCCAGTCCTTTTCAAATATTTCCCTGAGACTTCTAAAATTTGACCACAACACATGCTCCTAAACAGCCACTGTACCTCCCTCCCTGTTTCCCAGGAGAGAACAGGGAGGAGAAAGGCTCCATTTAGACCGTTTGTCCAATTTCCACTTCTCTACAGCTACTTTGTGAGATCAGCGAGAGCTACACGAGGGTCACAGCAGTGACTGGCAATTTCAATATACCAAATTTCAAGATAACCCCCCGCCTTGGATCTACACTGGTTGAATACCTTTCTTCTTTGCGTTGGGCAAACACTCCTTCTCCTCCTTCACTGTGGTCCTGCTACACTTTATCCGACAGAAGAAGGAACGGCGAGCCCCGGAATTCAGCCGAGCCGGTCCAGCCTGGAAATCTGTGTGGACTTGCAAGCCAGCTTACAAAAATTCAGTAAAGCAGTTAAAAAAGCCCAAAATCAGACAGTGAAACTTCACAAAACATGTAGCTTCTAGTATTACATTCTCCTAACTAAATCCTGGCCTTACAACAAAAGAAGTCTAAGCTTAAATAATAAATAAAACACGGCTGCCCCATAGATTCCAGAATTAAAAAAAAAAGAAAACGAGCTATCAAACTATTTTTTAAACCCCTCCTGATATTTTGAGTGGTATTTTAAGAAACTTTCAGCTTGTTTTTTTGGCACAAAGATGCTTGTAAAAGCCAGCTATAAAATAGCCCTGAGCTGCACAGTACATAAGGCTTTCCATATCAGAAATAACTGTAAGCAGAGGAAGGGTTGGTTACATTGGGATTGACACTTAGCATTTTCAGAGAAGACAGGGATTCTTGATATTGGAGTATTTTATCCCATCAGGTCTTTTGTATTGACAAGACCTAGCAAATACAAGAAAAAAAAGTAGTATTCCTGGTAGGAAGAAGGTCAGAGCACAGCTTGGTAAATGTTCAAACAGTGCAAATCTCAGTCATTCTTACGATCTAAAAATCAATTCTTTTCTGGGCTAACTTTTAACTGCAAATGCATTCTGAGCAGCAGATACACATTCAAATGGGTCACAAGGACACCCAGGCATATAAAAATACATCCATCTATCCTGGATGATAACTAGATTTACTGACAACTCTTTAAAAATAATCTGAGTTCAAATATGACTTACTTTTGCCATCCACGAGCTTCTCCCGAGGGGAGACATCCGAGGAGGAAAGTTGCTCCTTGACTTTTGCCACGTCTTTTGGATGCAAATAATCAAAAAGGCTTTGTCCAATTAAACTGGCCTGTTTTGAAAACAAAACAAGTCCCAGAAGAGATGAGAATCACACCCATTTGGGCCTGCACACGTGTTGCTTTATCTCAGGAAAGTAAGTGTCACTGTAGAAGTTTAAAATAAAAATGAAATCTGCTTTATGCTCGTTCCCCTAACATGATTCACTTCACTTCAATTGAAAAGGATAGTTTTGTTTTTAAAAGAAAAAAAGGGATAAAAATAAATGTATGGAACAGAGTCCAGATTAGTGATCCTTACATTAGTGAAGAAAATACTTCCATTTATGAAGAAAATCCTCACATTTCTTTTTAAAGTTCTACAAGTAGCCAGATGGCAGCACTGACTGTTTTAGCCTCTGTTTGTGAAACAGGAGTCACAGATTCATGAACAAATTATCATGCCTTGATTATTTGTGGTAACTGCCCATGATGCTAAAGGTCAGCCAATCAAGGGTACTTATATTTTCCCCATTTCCCTTGTTCCATGGGCTGAGTCCCATTCAGGTGGTTCCTGTGGATGGTGTGTGATGCATCCGAGCATAAAGGCATCACCAAGGAAAGCTTTAACTAACCTCCACTGCTGAACTACCAGTTTTCCTTGGCCTGAAAAAAAAAAACCAAACCAAAACCCTGGAAATCACTATGTAAAAGAAAATCTCTTGCACCCAGAAATTAGGACATCTTCCAATTATCCTCTCAGAGCCGCAGTTTTCTTCAGGGGGAGCTGAAATCTGGGGCTGTTACTCAGGTCAGGAGCACTGAGTGTACCTGCAAATATTTTATTACAGGATATTCAGCCTTACTCTGAAGAAGCTTTAAAGAAATTCCAAGAAAATGATAACACAAGGTAAGGTTTAAACCAAACGGAAATCCAAGAAATGGTACAAATAATAAAAATGTACAAGTTTTCAATTTTCTCAGAAAATGCAAGGAAAAAGCAAAGCAAGAAACTCAGCTGTAACCAACCTGATCATAATTCAGTATTTTGCAAACTGATTCAGAAACAAACAGGATTTTCCCTCTGTTGCATCCAACCACAAAGAGGAATCCATCTGCAGCCTGGAAATATAAAGATACTGTCTTTAAAAACATCCCATTAAAACATACAGTGAATATCAATTACTACAAAAAAGCAACTTCTAAACCTGCTTTTAAAAATTAAACACAAGAAAGATGGAAAAGGGTTACTTACAATGGACAGGACAAGGGGCAATGGCTTCAAACTGACAAGGAGTGGGTTTAAATTAGATATTGGGAAGAAATTCTTCCCTGTGAGGGTGGTGAGGCTCTGGCACAGGTTGCCCAGAGAAGCCCAGCTTCACTTGGGAGTCATTTACAGAGCTGGGCAAAGTTTATTACAAAAACTCAAGTTAATAAGGACATCATTCAGCTGAGAGTTTCCTTCCGCTTACCCGCAGGATTAACTGTCTGAGTTCATCATCCTTTAAAAATGAAGGTTTATATCTGACTTCTGAATAGGAGCTGCTGGAACCTGGAAAATGGATTAATCACAGACATAATGCCAAAGGTTACATTTGAAATTTACTTTTAAAGGAGTTATACTTGGTATATATTTTGTATTTTGTGTTTCTTTAAGCATTTGTTTTGAGGAGATATATACATATATATATATAAAAATAACTGTGCTGGGTGAAGTCCAGTTTTCACATCCTATTGTTAAAACCTGTAGTTTTACATGTTTTAACAATAAATCTCTAAAATCTCTAACATGGAATTTTTAAGAGTTTAATGTTATCAAAGTGATCAACCATTTTGTTAAAGAATGTTTTGTCTTCCAGCTTTCCTTTTGACTCCTGGACTTCTTAAAAAGAATCAAGGAGTGACTTGGCTGCAAGACAGAAAGTATCAGATACTGAAGGATAGGGTTTTTTCTGCTGTACTAAACAAAAAGAAGAAATTAAGTTCTGGAAGACACAGATGGAGATTTAAATGAGGAACAGACCCAGAACTAAATACAGTAAGGAAATGTAAAGTGAGTTATCCTTGATTTATCTGAGACCAAAGAAGACACACAGTGTAACTACTGTTAGAGCAAGGATTAAGTTTCTTAAATCCCACCTTTTAAAGACTTTAAATGCTGCACAGCCATCCTTAACACCGTGAGCTTGTCCAGCTTTCTGGCCATGGGGTTGCACTGAGGGATCATAGCAGACAATTCCTCTATCAGATTATTCATTTTGTCTCTCCTCCGTTTCTCTGTTTGACTGTGAGCCTCCCTGAGAAAAGAAATACATTTTAAAAAGACATGTAGAACACATGATTCCCCCCTCCCCCATAACATTCTTCTGTTCAATTTTGGCAATGGAACACACCCCATGAGCACTACTGCACTGAAGCAATTTTCATACACTTGCACAATGGAATGGGATTCACATGGTCATAACAGTGATGGGAAAAACTGAGGAGGAAAAACATTCTCAAGGAACAGTTTGATAATATGTGGCCACAAAGACTTATAAAAGTTTAATTATTCTTGTGACCTTTCGCTTCCAAGTGATTACCTGGGCACCCTAATGTACAGAGGAAAACTCTGGATGTCCTTTGGGAATCCCTGGGAGACATTTCTGCTCCCTGGCTTTATTGTGTAACCAAGATGGGGTGCTCATTCTGCTCTTTTTCTGTACAAAAACAATGTCCCAGCACAGGCTAAAGCCTCTCTGAAATCTGTTTTAAGTATCTCCCAACAACCAGAGACGAGCAGTGTCTTCCTGTTAACTCATTCCCTTAAAAACCCCTCAGATCGAAGCAGAAACACCAGCATTTACTCCCAGCACGGCAACAGCTTTTCCTTGGGATTTTGAGGGATGTAGTGGGAACTGAAAGAAAAAGCTGTGCATTGTGTCATCTACCACAATAACTCAGAAAACTTTCCCTTTTCCTGGTCAGGTGAGAAAGAGCAAAGTGCAGTTTTAAAGACCTTGTTATCTGTTATTTTTATTACTTTCCCCCGAAAAATAAATGCCTCCCCCACACAACTGATTCTGGGTCATTCTGCCAAGAAATCAGCTTTTCTCCCTCTAAAGCTTTTTAAAACAATTTTAATTGTAAGAGTTATGCTCAGCTTTAGAGGTTCACCCAACTTTTTCCTCGCTGTAGGAAACAATCAAGTACAATACTGTGTCTGCTCCTTGAACTGTGAACCTCGGGAAGAGGGATACAGTCATTCCAGGAAAGGGAACAACCTTCCCCATCCCCAAGGGTCAATAAGAAGTTATAAAAAAATCAAGGTGGGTGCAGATATTCAGGTGGTGACCGGATGACTCAAAAAGCCTTGTGTTCCATTCCCAGTTATAAAGGGGAAGGGAGAAAAGCTGCAGGAAAAAAAAAACCACTGGAAGAACACAACTGGGAAGGAAAGCTCCAGAGAGTCTTCTATTTTTTTCCGCTCCAACTAACGAACCAAAACTCAAGGAAACAAAATGAACAATACAACACAATCTTTTATAGCAATCTGGGATACTCTGTGGAGAAAAATTCATTCTGGAGTTAAACAAAACTGTAAATATATCTTGGGACATTTTAGTTCCATTGATTTCGTTTCGATTACAGGGACACTTCACAATTATTAGTTAGCACACTATATAAACAATACTTCTGACAGCATGCTGAGTGGATTATGGATTTCTGGTTTGACATCTCTGCTCACATGAAAAATGAAAGACATTTTAAAATCAATTTTATAGAACAGCTCTAGTTTTAAAAAGTGGCTTGTCTACAGCTGAAAATATTTGGCTGAACTGTGGCTGCATCTTACAGGTGAGTCTCAACTGCTGTGAATTCCAAGTTCAGCGGCAAACCTTGAATAATTCCCTACACAAACACTTGTTCCAGGAGGAGAATTCTCTGTTGTGCTTTAGCTGAATCCATTTCTATGTGGGATGAATTTTTAATATCTGCAGGTGTGGACAAATCCCAAAAAAACCAGTTCTCAAATTCACCCAAATGAAGCACCAGCTCCTCCCTTTATAGATGACTTGAATGTTCTGCATTTAATTCTCACCTTGAAAATTTTATTCTCCTGTTTTTGCTAAACCATCCGAGATATTCTGCAGCAACTTTTATTAAAATTAGTAGAAAATTCCTATACATTTAGCAGAGAAAGGGAAAAGAATACTGTGAAATATTTGAGAGTTTTCACAAACTCATATTTCACTATTGTGAACCCCAGTATTTACTAGCAAAACATATTTCAGTACCTGAAATCTTTCACTTTAACATGTTCTTCATCTTCACTCCTGGAAAAAAAACAAGATATAGTTTTACATTGCATATTTAATAGCTGGCACTTCTTTCCTCCCACAACTTTCAGAAGGCATAAAATGCTACAACTTTACTATGGCTCCGGCAAAAGCAAACCCACAAAAATTCCTAAAACCAAAACTCATGGAGCAAGTGATGCATAACAGAAAGAGACCAAAGCACAACTGCCAATATTCACAGTTGTTTGAACATATTATGGGGATATTTCATAATTATGGGGCTATTTTTAACCTGGAGGAAAAAACCAACATTATTGGAACATTCAAATAACTTCAGTCTAAGCTTGATTTTATTTTTTTTTATTTAAAATTTTACAAGGGAGATCATCTATTCACATTGGGATTTCTCATATCTTATTGTCAGATGATGAAATGAGCAATCCTTGCCTAGATTGGGCCTAAATTATAGCTTAAAAAGTAAAAATTAAGTATTTTCCTGTTGCCTACAGCAATGACTGGAAAGTCTATGTGATAAAATTGTAAAGGACACACATTCACAGTGTTTGCAACACAATAAATATTGATAAATCCAAACACAGCGGTAAGTTGGACTCAGGTCATAAGGCCCTGGGCCTTTTCTTCACTGCAACTGTTCAGATTTGGAGGAGTTAGCAATAACTAATATTTTTTTTCTACAAAATCCACATCCTGGGATCACCAAACACCATAAGCAGATGGTCCAAGAGGTGATTATCCTGCTGTGCTCAGCACTGGTGTGGCTTCCCCTGGAATACCGCGTGCACTTGTGGGCCCCAAAATATCAGGAGGTGTTTGGCGAAGATGTGAAGGTCCCCGGATCCAGGCAGAGGTGTGGCCAAGGACTCCAGGTTTGTCTAGTCTGGAGAAAAGGAGGCTGAGGGCTGAGCTCCTTCCTGAGAAGGGGAAGTGCAGATGGAGGCGCCGAGCTCTTCTCCCTGGTATCCAGGGATAGGCACATGGGAATGGTTCCAAGCTGTGCCAGGGGAGTTTAGACTGAACATTCCTGATCATTTCTTTCCCAAGAGGGTGGCGAAACACTGGAATGGTTTCCTGGAGAGGTGGTGGATGCCTGGAGCCTGGCAGTGTTTTGGACAATGCTTTAACACTTCATTTTAACCCTTGGTCAGTCCTGAAGTGCTCAGGCTGATTGCTGTAGGTCCCTTCCAACTGATATAGTCTTATTCCATAAAAAAAAAAAAAAGAATACTGCATGGCTACTTGTAAACAAATGTATTTTTAAAGGAAGGTATCCAGAGGCAGAAAAAGAAGCTGCAACAAAGTAACCACATCACTGAGCATCCCATAACCCAGATACACACAGGGTTTCACCGATGCTGCACAGCCAGTCTGAACTCTGGTCTGCCACGTCATTAATTTAACATAGCACTACTTCCAAAAGCATTTGGAAAGGTTAAAACAAACATAAATGTTTACATGCACCAGCCCTACAAGGATATGAGACCTTTGCTTCACCTGCCCAGTCTCCTTATTTAAGTGGTGCTTTTCATCTGCTCCCATCCTTAACTTCCATCCTGACAAGTCTGGTGAAGTTGGAAGAAGGGAGAAATGTCTTGGAAAGAAGTACCAGGAACCCTTAACACTGGATGGACCTTCTCCCTGCTGTTCATCACCTTGTGCTGTACAAAGCCCTGCCCTTGGATGAAGCATTCCTTAAGGAACCACACAGCTTATCGAGGGATGTGTGACACGTCCATAAGCACTCAAAAGGGACAGATTCATTCTTAAAATTACCTTTTCTGAGGATCACCATCAACTTCAGCTGTGTCCCTGCAGAAACAGGACATAAAGTAAGCAAAAAGTAGTTTGGAGCACAACAGGATGACTTGAGAGACCCGAGGAAGCAAAGTCACGGGAAGAAATTTAGTGGAAACCCCACCTGGATCCTTTCAGCAAGAAATCAGTTTTTAGGACCTAATTACTCTATAAACCAATACTTTTTCAATTAGTTTTTTGACTTGGACATGATTTTTTTTAATCAGAGATATCCAAACTTCAGGGAAACTCTACTGAATGGATAAAAATCCATGAGCGCTACTGAAAAAGAATGGAGGGTTTGTTCTTTTTCCCCCCCAGAAACTAATTACTGCTGGAGTTTTCAGTGATCCACAAGACACATATGAATCTCCAAGTTGACAATTACATCAACACCTGTGGTATGGGTACATTCTGTAGACACACGTAAGAAGCAGAGATTAAAGAGAATTGCTTTAATAATCACAAATACATGTAAACTTCCTAACTCCCACCTTTTTTAAAGACGGATTTTGCACACTAGTTTGGAGATATTTGTAATGCATTAAATCTGGCTTGTGCCCCTCACTTCTGCCTGATTAATACACCTTCGAACAGATCACCTTTTTGGTGAACTGGCGTCTGTTTGGCAGCCACAAACCAGAAGAAAACAAGTATGAGCCACTCAAAAAGCCTGAGCACAACTATGGGATAAGTTCCCATTTTTAGGTCACAGGTCTGTCCCCACACTGAAGGCAGTGGCTGCTCTGGTCACTCAAGCAGCAGTTCCAGATCAAACAGCTTAGTTAACAGTCTGGTTTCATGCTTGAAGGTAATATTCCAAGTAATATTCCCAAGAGTGCCCTTGGGAGGTTTCAAGCAATTGAATAACTTGCCTTTACCAGCATGCAAACGTTGGGACACAGAGAGAAGGGATTTACTCACTGGTTGTCGGAATCACTCCCTTTGCGCTTCCTGGGAATCTCAGGCACGGGAGCATTGAAAGGAGTGGTGGTGGCAGGCTTGGGTATGGGATTCATGAGGCTGGAGACTCCAGAGGCAGCACACGGGCTCCCATCTACTGGGAAATTCTCTGTGAACGGGAATAAAAGCTCAGTGTCCAGGAGCTGCACCAGTTTGGATCCACTGGGATTCCCAGCTGGGACAAAAGGTGCTCTCTGTGTGTGGCTCCCAGGCCTCTGACACAGAAAACAAAAGGTTGCACTGCTCCAACCTAAGTCCGGCAAAGAGTTCACTGTCTTCCCACAGTGCTGTAATGATCTCCTGAACCCCATCAACAGAAAACACATACATAAAATATATAAACTCCCCTCCTTAAATGCCCCAGCACCTCAGACACCCTGCTGCTGAATCACGTGAGTTCACAGATCCAAACACCGCAGCTCAAACTAAATTAGAAGTTCAAACATATATAGGGATCCACGTTCTGATATAAAATCCACAATTACATAGTACATTTGCCATGGAAGCTGGAAGAGTCTGGAGGCAGGAACTCCTATAGGTTTCATGTGCTCGGGGCAGGTGAGAGGCACAGAGAGGTGACTTAAGGAAGGGAGCACCTCCTACTGCTAGAAGGGGGCAAAAGCCAAAGTGAGTACTTTGAAAATTCAACAGGAATTAAAAAATGGATGTTTTCTTGTGCGCTTCCTCCTTTTTTTTTTGGCATCTGTGCTGTCTGTAAATGACAGGCGAAAATGTACAAGAAGAATGATACAAAGCACAGGTTTGTTTTTCCTCTTAGGCATAAACACATTTTCCACCATAAAAGTGACCGGCTAGGTTTTCATTTGCTGCTGGATATGACTCTGGAGAATTAAAGGAATATAGGCTAATACTCCAACAACAGCTTGCCTGGTCTTCCACTAATCCTCTCTCTGTCAAGTCAGACGACACAAAGTCAGCCCCTGTTTTATTTTAGAAAGCTCTTTAACTCATTAAATCACACAGGAAGTCTCAAAAAAAAAAAAAAAAAAAAAAGAGGTGAAAACTCAAAGAATCAAGAAATACCTGACAAATAAGTAACAGCCTTTCTGCAACAGCAAGAAAACTTGGTTATTTCAGATACACATTATATTCAATTTGGGGCTGTTCAAAAGATTAAAAGAAAGGACATGATAGAAAAGATATTAAAGAGAAATGACACGATAAAAAAGATATTAAAAAATGACATGCTAAATACTACAAGGGCACAAATGGTAGATGTTTGAAATACTTTTATGATTAATCTCCTCTTCCTAATAGACCCTCATTTTATATTTCTGTTATGAACACAATTATAAAACAAAACATGTTGATGATTCTAAAGGAAGTGTTTATTTAAGAGGAGTAGTTTTAACTCACTGAGGTCACAGCATCCTATAATTATTAGATTAAGCTCCTGAAGTATAATCCTACATGATGAGTATTCATAAAAGAGTACTTACTAACCAGAGACCTACATGATTCCGAGACAGGAATGCCTCCAGCACAAGAGATTCTTTCGTCCTGGAACAAAGCAGGACAGCACAGACCCACTGACCTAAATACTGCTGTGCACACAGATGGCCAGCCTTTCTGGGCCACTTCCCTTTAAAGGAACAAAATCCAGTGCCTCTTCCACAGTTTTCCCAATTTATCCGTCACATTATCAGAATTACTGTTATTCTTTACATGCATATTTTGAGATTTAAAAAAAACCAAACAACCAAACCCTTCAAAAATAAACAGGGTAAAATAAACCAAATAAAGAAATCAACTTAAAGTTTCAGAGTAGAAAAGTGGCTCTGTGGAATTTAATACCTATCATTCACTGAGCAAGAAGGGGGTAGAAACAGCTCCTAAGGCCAGGTCAGCTCTGAGAAGTCACTAAAGGTGATTTAAAATAATCTCTGAGGGCTCTCTAATAATTATCATTACACCAGGTGATTCCGAGGCGCTCCTTCTCTCTCTCCCTGGAGAGGGTCAACCTCGTGGAGTTTGGGATGAAAGATTTCTTCTCCAGCTCTCTCACTTTGGGAGATGGATTATTTTCTTGTAAAATCATTTTTAACTACTAGAAACACTTTAATTCAAGTAGAGATGTCGTGTTTCAGCACCCCAAGGGCTATAACTTACACTAGCCTGGTTTGCAAGCCCAATAAAACTCCAGCATGGAGAAATGACACTTTTATTACTGTTCATTCCATTGTTAATGCCCCTGGCACACTGACAACTGAAATTTAATGGCAAATGAATAGTTCCTCAAAGACAAGTCCATTATGGTCTGTGTTTGGCTCTCAGCATTAAGCACATCTATATTAAAAAGCTTATCTATATTAAAAATCAAACATCTTTTAAAAGCGTTTTGGACTCATCGGGACAGACGAAAATAACATAGGAACCCCCCCCAGAGGAATCAATTCTCTCTGTGAAAAAGCCAAGACCATCCAAGCAGTACAAATACACCATATCTCATTCCTAGTGAATGCATCAGAAAAAAAACCCCACTACTATTTTAATCCTAATTGTAGTATATTTTAACACTAATGCCAGTATATTTTGTAATCAGGCAAAGAAAGCATTCAAGGAGTGATTATCAATATACACAGTTCTCATCACCTCAAAACACTCTCTTGTGTTTGTCTACAAGGAGAAGAAATAATAATTCCAGTGCCCAAGGGGTTGGCAACTGCAAAAGAGCTGCGTGGAACTGCTGTTTGGGGTGGGATACAGACACATAAAATCAACATATTCCTGAGTTCAGCAAAGCCTCTGTGCCGACCCCATGCAACGCATTAAAGAAACAAGGCTTGGGAGACTCCACATTTTTCCAAGAACCTTTTCCAGTCACATGCCACATTCCTGAGCTGTTTGCTCCACCAAGAGTTTGCAG
This sequence comes from Pseudotriccus pelzelni, assembly GCA_035584735.1. Lineage (NCBI taxonomy): Eukaryota > Metazoa > Chordata > Aves > Passeriformes > Tyrannidae > Pseudotriccus > Pseudotriccus pelzelni. Next base: position 56,126,105 of record JAWMRA010000041.1, read on the forward strand.
GTTTTCAGTTCCTAAGCAAACACAGTAGTAGAAAAAGCTTATGGCCCAACTCCTCCGGCCATAAAAGTGGAGACTCATCTGAGCAAACAACCATGTCCACATCCAAAGTGGCCATTCCAGCCCCTCTGGGAGGGAAGACATTTCCAGGGTGATTCATCCTGACCCAAAATAGATTCCTCCAGTTGGCTACGTGGAAGACAACAGTTCTAGAGTGATTCATCTCCATCTAAAATAGATTCCTACGGTTAGTTCCATGAGATGCAGCCCAAGAGGATCCACCTTTTACACAAGAACCAAAGCAACTGGCTCAGACTTGGATATCCACACTTGGACATGAGAAAGGAGTAGGATGAATCCCACTCAAGGCGGCTACAGAACTATCATGCAATTCTTAAAATATACCAGCCACAGGCTGGCATCACGTCCAAGTTCAAGCCCAAGATAGTCTTTCAAAATTAGTGCCTTAATTAATGCACTATCACCTCATGATCCACTCAACTCCCAGTACAAGGTCACCTTTTCCTCCTCATGGGTTTCCTAAATTATTGCTTTAGCACCAAAACATTATTTTGACTTTTTAGAATCATCAGAAGGCAAGCATGCAAGACACACAGAAGGATACAAGTCATGTATGTATCAATAAATTAATATAAAAGCTGTCAGTCGACCCTCACTGAGCCAGTTTAAAAAACAGCATCCAAATCCAGTTATCAGGATATGGCAGCAAAGTGGGCTTGAAATAAAATGTCAGTGAATAAGCACAGTTATAAAACTTACAGTGACACCCTTCACAGCCTGGGGATAAATAGACTTGGGAGAAATGTGGTTAATAATGTGTTAACACGGGCACAACCTTTCCAACAATAAAGAATTTTTAATCCAGCTTCCTATTTTGAAACACTTTCTGGCAGAAGGAAAGGAGGAGAAAGAAGCTGCTTTTAACTGAATTTCCTAAGATCACAGATGTCACAAACTATTAAAATGTGGATTTTCCAAAGGTATGTTCCTGGCACACACCTTGAGCTGGAAATTTAAGCTGTGACAAGTTTGAAGAACTCAAAATTCTGTTGGAAGTGGCTGTGAAGTGGCACAGGAGGGTTCTGCAGTATAAGGAGATAAGTTATTAAAATTGAAATGTGCTCACAGCAGCTCCTGGGCTGCATCTGCAGTGGGAAATCAGTGGCAGAACAGCAGCAGGTCAGGGGGAAGCAGCTGGTGCAGAAGCCCCCGTTTCTAAATTTGAAAGCAGTTCAGGGAGCTTACACTAAATCACATTTACTCTGGTTCACTGGGCCAAAAATCCTCACAGTGCATGTGTGCTAAAGCTGCCCGAGAACCCCCTGGTTCAGTCCCTGAGGGATGTGTGAGGTGGGACTGCAGTAGCACCGACCTTGCTGCAAGAAAAGCCGACTTTAGTTTCTCCTGAAAGGTGTCCAGTTCAGTGACACCAAAACTGCCCTGCAAACCAAACCAGGGAGCAGCGACTCTTGTCACAATGAACATGCCACTTTATTTTTTGTAAGATATAAAACGGAAGGATGGAGCAGCTCTGCTGTGGGGAAAGGCTGGGAGAGTTGGGATTGTTCAGCCTGGAGAAGAGAAACTTCAGGGTGACCCAATTGTGGCCTTCCAGGACCTGAAGGGAGCCCACAGGGAAGATGGGGAGAGACTATTTCCAAGGTCCTGGAGTGACAGGACAAGGGGGAATGGCTTCAAACTGACAGAGAGTGGGTTTAGATTAGCTATCAGGAAGAAATCCTTCCCTGTCAGGGTGGTGAGGCCCTGGCACAGGTTGCCCAGAGCAGCTGTGGCTGCCCCATCCCTGGAAGTGTCCAAGGCCAGGTTGGAGCAACCTGGAGTAGCAGAAGATGTCCCTGCCCATGGCGGGGGGTGGGACTGGCTGAGCTTTAAGGTCCCTTCCATCCCAAAGCATCCTGGGATTCTGTGATTCTAAATTCTATTTGGAAAAATGAAGGTCTTGTTAGACCCTCTTTCTTCTTCAGATGAGACCAATTTTTCTGTTTTTAATTAATCCTGACAAATCCTGTTGGCTTATTGCTGTACAGCTACAATGTTCTCAGTTATCAAAAACTGCTCCATATCTCACCATGTATTTTTGAGGAAGCTGTCACTGGGACCACAGTACAGCAGGCAGGGGGTCAGGGAGCTTCCTATACTATCAGTTCTATACTCTCAGTTTTATACTATCAATACTATTCAGTATTATCTTGCTAGATACTATTTTTCTGTCCAAACTGGCAGCTTAGAAGGAGCTCAGAGGAAGTTGGGAAGATGGGAAACACAGCACATCAACAGTTACCTGGCTCATATTTCTTTGCTTCTGAAAGGTGGTTGCTCTGGTTTCCTTTGACATTGGTTACCTTTGGGATCCTCTCTGGAACAGTGCAGGTTTCTGAAACAGAGAAACTGCTTGTGGATTTCACTAAGCTGTTGATGCTCTGCTAAGTGATATCCAGCCTGGAAACCAAGGCAGTGAGTGACCTGCTCTCACAACAGCCTGAATCTGAAATTAATACAAAGTTGTTCACAGATCTGGAGTCTTTAGTCCTCAGCATCCCTAAAACAGCTGGATGCCAGATGTGCAAAGTGTCTCCATAGCAGTGAGATCCCAGTTCAAGGGTGGGAACTGAGGCTCCTCTGTGCATGGAATATTCTGTAACTAGTCCAGGGCTGGAGGGAGAAGGCAAAAGGAACTAATGAGTTCCAGATACAATCTAAGCCCCTCTAAATCAGACCTGTCATGCTGGAAATTTGTTTTTCTGTCAGTTTTATCTTGTTTATTTGTTTGTTATAACACCAAAAAAAGTTGTTTTTTAAATAAAAATAATTGTCTCTAATTAACTTCTTATTGTCTGAATGTGACACTGAAAAAATTCAGGATTTGAAATGAATTTAAATTTATTTCAATGTATTATGTGTCTGCATCCTAAAATTAATTTATAAAATTGCTTACACATTTTCTTTGGCCACTAATGCAGTACATGACCTATTGATTATCTGTTATTTGTTTCCCCCTCTTTTTCTGTAAATTCTATCTGCTCCAATCAAACAACACAACTTCAACACAGATGCCAAAGGGAAGAAGAGACGGGATGAAGAAGGAATTGAAAAAATTGAAAGAGAGAAATCTGAGTGGCTGAAAGAAACAATGGCAGACAATGAAAGGGCAAGGAAACTTCGGCGCCAAGAACGTGCTGGTGATGAAGGTCATCCCATGGACACTGGCGTGGAAAAAACTGGCTGGTACAGGAAGGGTCAAGGAAGCAGCCAAGACAGAGACCAAGGCAGTGGCCAAGGCAGCAGCCAAGGCCACTCCATGGATACTGATGATGGAAGCCATATATTTTTAGGAAAAGAGGGGCTCCGCAAAACCCACACAAATGGAGGGATGGGGCCTGGGCAGTTTTCTGGAGCAGATCTAGATGGAGACTCAGTGACAAATGATGGCAGGACCTTTGGATTAAAAGGCTTAGGAGGCAAAAGTGGATTAAGGCCTGTGCATGGCAAGGACTTTGTGACAGGCAGAGAAGGTCCTGGTGATGGAGTAGGAGGACCAGAGGAATGGAATTCTGTGGCTGGCAGAGGCGAGGGTGTGCTGGGTGCTGGTAACATTGACATGGATGATGGAGAAGGTTTGGGCTCTCAACATGACAAGGATGGGAATTTAGGTGATCCCAGCTACACAGCTGGCTTTGGGGGTGTTGGGAGATTTGGTGCCACTGATGGAAGTTCTGTGCCAGATGGACTCGGTCTTGATTCAGCCAGAGTGAGAGATGGTGTGGGTGATCTGCTCAGCAGGACTGGTCCAGGGGCTGGAGCGTGGAGGAGTGCTGCAGGTGCTGAGATGTCAGGCAGAATGGGGTCCCACCATGGCAAGGATGGTGATCCAACTGTGGGTGGTATGAACAGAGCAGGGATAAACAGAGAGGGACAAACAGGGGCTCCTTATGACAAGGACAGCCTGACATCTCATGCCAGTGCTCAGTTAGGTCAGGGGGGGAGGTCTGGCTCGCTGTATGGTCCAGGTGGGCTTTCAGGTGGAGATGGGGCTCTGCCTCATGCAGGTGGCAGTTCTATAGGAGAAATTGAGGCTTTCTATGGTCCAGATGGTCGGCCAGTTGGAGCAGGTGCTGATGGTGTTGGTGGTTCAGGTGCAGGGGGATTTGGGTCTCCCTATGGAAAGGATGGTCTCCCAGCTGGAGCTGGTGGTGGAGGTGCTGGTGCTGCTGGTGCAGGGGGATTTGGGCCTCCCTATGGAAAGGATGGTCTCCCAGCTGCGGCTGGTGCTGGTGGAGCTGAAGGTGGTGGCTTTGGAGGTGTTGGATCTTTGTATGGAAAGGATTGTCTCCCTGTTGGAGCAGGTGTTGGTGGTGCTGGTGTAGCTGAGGGTGCAAGAGGAGTCGGTTCTCCCTATGGAAAGGATGGAGTTCCAGCTGGAGCTGGTCTTGGTGGTGCTGTTGGTGTAGGTGCAGGGGGATTTGGGTATCCATATGGAAAAGATGGCCTCCCTGCTGGTCCAGGCACTGGTGGAGCTGCAGGTGGTGGTTTTGGAGGTGTTGGATCTCCTTACGGAATGGATGGTTTTTCAGCTGGAGCAGGTGCTGGTGGTGCAGGGGGATATGGGGCTCCCTATGAAAAGGATGGTCTCCCAGTGGGAGCAGGTTTTGGTGCTGGTAGTGTAGCTGGTGCAGGGGGAGCTGGGGCTCTCTATGGTGTCCCTGCTGGGGCTGGGGCTGGTCCTAGTGGTGGTGGTGCAGGGGGATCTGGGTCTCACTATGGAAAGGATGGTCTTCCAGTTGAAGCAGCTCTTGCTGCTGGTCCACGGGGAGTTGGGGGTCCCTATGGAAAAGATGGTCTCCCAGTTGGAGCTGGGGTTGGTGGGGCTGGTGGTGCTGGTGCAGGGGGAGTTGCAGCTCCCTGTGGAAAGGATGGTCTTCCAGTTGGAGCAGGTGTTGGTGGTGCTGCTGTTGGTGGTACTGGTGTAGGGGCATTTGGGTCTCTCCATGGAAAGGATGGTCTTCCAGCTGGGGCTGGGGCTGGTGGTGCTGGTGGTGCTGGTGCAGGGGCAGTTGGTTCTACCTATGGGAAAGATAATCTCACAGCTGGAGCTGGTGTTGGTGCTGCAGCTGGTGTAGGAGGAGTTGGTTCTTCCTATGGGAAGGATGGTCTTCCAGCTGGAGCTGGTGTTGGTGCTGCAGCTGGTATAGGAGGAGTTGGTTCTCCCTATGGAAAGGATGGTCTTCCCGCTGGAGCTGGTGTTGGTGGTGCAGCTGGTGTAGGAGGATTTGGTTCTCCCTATGGAAAGGATGGTCTTCCAGCTGGAGCTGGTGTTGGTGGTGCAGCTGGTGCTGGAGGAGTTGGGTCTCCCTATGGGAAGGATGGTGTCCCAGCTGGAGCTGTGGCAGGAGCTGGTCATTTTCCATTTGGAGGTGAGGGAACAATGGGATCTCAGCGTGGCAGGGACAGTGGGCTGTGCAGAGCTCTGGGATATCCAGGTGGAGCAGGAAGGGAGGGCTTTTCCATGGAAGGTGGGGATGTCGGTGTCTCTCCAGTGTGGGGTGCTGGGTCTCCTTATGGTAAGGACATGGGATCAGCTGGAGCCTGGGCTGGTGCAGGTGCTGTTGGGAGATTGGGAGGGGATGAAAGGGATTCATTCCTTGGTAAAGGAGGTGTGGGAGGTGGTGGTGGACCAGGTGGTGAATATGGAAAGGGCATTGCCAGTGATGTCAGAGGATCAGGGAACCAAGGTTCAGCTTATGACAGAGAGTCACTGTCAGGTCAAGGAGGTATCAGGAGTGAAGGCAGAGATTTAGGACAATTGGGCTCCCTTTATGACAAAAATTCTGCCTTGGGAGGGGCAGGGAGTAAATCCCATAACAGACCTGTTGATGGGAGTAGTTCAGGTGGTTTTGTTCAAGGTCCTCCAAATCATGGCCAGATGTCAGGTCTTTTTGGTGGACTTCCCCCAGTAAGCCAGAGAAATGAGGAACCTGACTTGGATATAAAAGCAAAGGATATCCCGAACAATATGGAGAGTACGGGCCAAAAAAGACAGTCTTGCCTGGATGATCTCAAAGGTTCGTGGTTCAGTGTTTCATTGATGACTTTGCATTTGGATTCTCACGTTCCTGATACTGCAAAGAAATGGAATTTTATGAGTCAGACAAATAGAGTTCTGTGTAGAAATTTGGTTGTGATCCCTTCCTAATTCTCCCATTGATTTGCTGCTTATCTTACACAACTTGTTGTGATCAAATTGCCTCCAATATTTAAATGACCTTTGCTTACATGATCTAAATCAAGTCTCATCTGTTCATTCAAGTATGTTTCACATCCATGTAGAACCGACCGATTCCCATAAAGTTTCAAGGAGTATCATTGTGTTTCTTTGATATTGTTGTAATTTAAAACGTGTCGCTAATTTAAAACTTTTTTTTTTCTAACATCTAGTGCAAAGAACTGGGGTTTTCCAAATTATGGGAACAATTCTTTGCTTCTATTTGATTTGGCCTAATGTAAAGTGCCTGCTTATACTGGGTTATATAATGTAAAGAGCTCTTTTCTCTTGTAACATCATAAATAATAAGGTGCTGATATAGCAAAAGGGGAGTAATGTGTTTACAATTGTTTGAGTAAGATCTGTGGCTCCGCTAGCAAGCTTTTAAAAAGCTCTCTTTTCTCTTCATATGCACATCCATTTTCATGTTCTCACCATTTTCCCCTGTGACTGTTCAGTACCACGGTGTTACCTCAACAAGCAGCTGGCGACGGTCCGGGTGGTGAAGGGGGAACCAGCTGAGCTGTCCTGCACTGTCAGCAAAGACGATGTGACAGGAACCTGGTTTAAAGATGGGCTAAAGGTGGGTGTCCTTCCACTTATTGTTTTTTCTTTGGTTAGAAATGCTCTGCTCTCTGGCTTTACTTCCAAAGTATCGTGTCAAGGTGTCCTTCCCTCTGCCGTCTGCTGCAGCCTGACTGTGGCCCTGGAAATATTCACAGACTCAGAATCCCAGAATGGTTTGGGTTGGAAGGGACCTCAAAGACCATCTTGTTCCCATCCCCCTGCCAGAGGCAGGGACACCTTCCACTACACCAGGTTGCTCCCAGCCCTGTCCAACATTTATAGGGATAGGGCATCTCTTTCTTGATAGAAACCCAGAAAGATTTCTCCCCCTTCCTGCTACAAGACATTCCCATTCTTCCTGACAACAGGCAGCTTTGTGTTTTCCATTCTATTTCAGGGATCATGTGGCCACTTCCTTACAATGCAACCCTTCTTCTTTTCCTGGGTGAATGAGAGAAAAATGCCAAAAGCAAGGGAAAAGTCTTCAAAGGATCTTTCAGGCAGGGATAACATGAAGAGTCTTTCTTCAAATTAGTGCTTAAGGTCAAGCACAGACATCATACAGAATTATGGGGTTGTTTAGGTTGGAAAAGACCTCTGAAATCGTCAACTCCAACCTTGAACCCATCACCACCACCACATATCTATATCATATAGATATATTCTATATCCTTTGGAACACATTCTACGTTCCTAAAGAACACTGAAGAGTAATTCCAGCTGTGAGATCCAGATGATATTGTAGGACTTCTGAGGTTTCATACTCAAGCACTGATCAAAAGTTCTGTCATTAAGAACAGAAAGAGAGAGCTTGGAGGTTGAACTGACATTTATTTTAATTGATCTTGGAAAAAAATCAGGTCTTTGTGAGGAGTATGTTGATAATGCTTATCTCAGTTTCAGTTTGGATTGCTTTTTTCCCCTTTTTTCTCAAAGAATGGGTCTCTGTCCTTTACCTTATAGTTGACAAGCATGCAAGGAGTCACGTTCGAAAAGAAAGGTCTAGTCCACAAACTAATTATTAGCAAAGCTGAAGATATTCATGCTGGCAAATACAGGTTTGAAGGTGGAGATGTGAAAACTGAAGCTTCAATTTTTGTTGAAGGTGAGTCTATTCAACAATGCAGCATGTGAATCTCGATGGGCTTTAAATGTAATATATTTTATCATAGCCCAGTAGCTGGTTATGCAGATAACTTTATTATAAAGAATTCCAAGATAACTGAGAGATGGTTTTCATACAGGTTGGTGCATTTTGCATTCACAGATTTAACTAGGGAGCCTTCCCACATAGCTTCTATTGGTAACGCGAAGATTTTAGGGTGCACATAACACTTCATCAGAGAAGGCTCTTAATTCTTTGTGTTTAGTGTGTTGCTAATGAAAAACCTTCTCCAGTGGAAGGATGGTGTGATACCACAAAACCTTGTGAAAATTATCCTGTAGCAAAGTACAAGTTTGTGAATCCCTGAGCATGAAACTACCGGAGGTCCAGGTGTTGTGAGATTCTGAGACTTACTGGCAGGATCCTGAGGGGAGCTCTTCCCTCCAAGCCTTGTCCCCTTTGAATTGTGGCTTCTAATGACTTTGTATTATCTGATTAGACCCTCCACAGGTTGACAAAGTTCTCCTCAAAAACTTGACCAGTGTTCCCACGGTGGCCAAGGCTGGGCAGCCAGTGAAGCTCAGGATCCCCTTCGAGGGCCGTCAGCCCATCAGGGCCACGTGGCTCAAGGACAAGATGGAGCTGGCGGATGACACCAGGATCCGTGTGGATAAAACAGACACCCACACCACGCTGTCCATCCCCAGCTGCAAGAGGAAGGACTGTGGGGATTACAAGGTCAGGCTGAAGAATGACAGTGGAGTCCTGGAGATCAACTTAAAGCTCATGGTCATAGGTAAGAGCCCCATGAATCCAGTGCTGAGCTTAGGCAGGGAACCCATCGACACTGGTGACAATCTTATTTGGAGCTACAGGCTATTCAAAGAGGAACAAAACTGTTTTTGCCACTAAGTCAGGGTGCAAGATTGCTGACATGCTTCTTGCCCTTTAGTACAAAGTGGCACAAGTCTAGTTTGGTTTTTCACAGCCTCAGCAGCTGAGTTTGTGGGAGATGGGACTGTGCTCAACATGCAAATCTGAAATGGAGTATCAAGGCCAAATTCAGCCTTACCATAAATGTCTGGGCCTTTTTGGGAGACCAGAAATTACATTCTTCCTCTATTATCAAGCTGCCTTAGTGCAGTACTTATGGGAACAGTTGGCCCAGGGAGAGCAAGGGCCTGGTTTCCCCTTTCCATCAAAGTTAGAAGAGTGGAAATTTGGAAAAGGCAATTTCAGTGCTTAGCCCTCATTCTGCAGCTGTGTAGACTGTTCTATCAGGAACAGTCTCCCAGCTAGTGAGCAAGTGACAGTGTCTGCTCCAAACCCAGGAGCACATCTGGGTTTGGATCCAGCTCATCATCTCTCTGTCCATCTTTCCAGACAAGCCACAGCCACCAGCAGGACCCATCAAAATTGCTGAGAGCTCTGCGAACAACATCACCATCCAGTGGCAGCCCCCGAAGGATGACGGGGGCAAACCAGTGCAAAGGTACATTGTGGAGAGGCAGCAGGTGGGCAAGAACAACTGGGAGACTTTGGGAGAAACCCCCAGGAGCTGCACCACCTTCACTACTAACAAAGTGGAAGAAGATATGAGCTACTACTTCAGAGTGAGAGCCGTGAATGTGGAGGGAACGAGTGATGCGCTGGAGTCAGGTGAAGTGAAGGCAGTTGGTAAAGGTAAGGAGAACTTTTCACAATTCATAATTCAGGTTGGGAAATCTGTTATCAAAGCTGACATAAAAGAAAACTCACTTCATTTTGGATGTTGCTAGAGATCTAACTTGAATGGTGGCTGTGACGTCTTCACCCAAATCTGTGGAGGCTGCACAGCAAGACCAGCAGTTTATTGTAGGCTCTGGTGATGCTGAGGTGGAGTTGCCTTCTTGGCAATGCTCCATTCTGAATTGGAAACCAATTCCAGAGGGGAAATGCAAAATGAATCCAGATCAAAGGAAAATTTTCCCAGTGTGGCCAGAAAGGGAACATGTGAGGCCTTTTCTTAACTTCATGGGCAAAGCAGTGCCTCCGTAGAGCACTTTTCCACTTGCTTCACTCCGTGGAGCATTTTTCGGCATGACCATTCCATTCCCCTGATTTCCAAACAGCTGAATGTGTTCTTTGTCTTTCAATGAGTTCAAACACTAGAACAGTTTAGCCATGAGCACAAATGCAGTACTAGAGAGAGCAATGCTATATTGTGGTTGTTTCTACATTGATTATGTATTTTAAAAGCTTTAGCAGAGGGTTAAAAAATCCATTCTTGTACCAGTTTCTGTCATTAAAAGCAAGAATGATGCTAACTGTTCCTACCATGCAAGAAGGACACACCACACTCTGTTGGCTGACAGTGGAATTGTCAGTCCTGATGACAGAAGGTCCTTTGTGAAATCAAAACTCAGGAACAAGGTCCATGCTGGATCCAGGTTTTCAAAGCACATCCATGTGAATACCTTGGGGAATCTGGAAGAAGAAACAACACAGAACACTATTGTATCTTGCAATAAAAATATATCTGCTAATAATGGAACCCTAATCTCTTTCTAGCTTCCCCTGGTGCCCCAGATCCCCCTGAGATCGTCAATGCCAGCAGGGACACCATCACAATATCCTGGAAAGCCCCTCGTAAAACTGGCGCTTCCCAAATTGTGGGATATATGGTTCAGAAACGCAAGAAGGGCACCATGACCTGGCTGCCAGTCACCAATGGGCCTGTAAAAGGTGGGTATCCCGAATCCTGGAACAGTCTGGAAGACTTGACAAGGCAAAAAGTTCGTCTGGCTTCGGGAATGGCTTAGGATCTTACACCTTTTCACATTGGTGTTTTTTCTCTGGAATTCTTGAGCTGCTGACTGGCCCCATCACAGCCACTTAGCCTCTCTGAAGTTTTACCTTCTGTTTTTCTCAGCTCTGGTCTGTACATTTTCTCGCAACTCCATTTTTCTCCCAGCTAAGGTGTCATGGCTGTGCCACAGCAAAGCCAGCTCTTAGTTTATACACAGCTGAGCCTGGGGGCTGGATTATGGTCTTTTTTAAGTTGTGTGGAGGCAACTGGAGAAGAGCACAGAGAAGTTAATGCTGCATCCTGCGATGTAGCTCCTCTGATATCTCCATTTTCTGGAACTAAAGCCTTCACATACAGAACTACTGTCCTTAGTCCTACAGACAGGACTTTATAAATGCAAGGGATATAAAGAAACCCAAGTGATGTGTATGAACTCCAGAGTGTGCTTTGACTACAGCAGCATCTTCTATTAGGGGCAAGTTAGGACTTCTCAGGTATAGAAGTGTTTAGGATCACCCCCTGAGGAAAAGCAGGATGCATCCTGTATCTCTTAACTTATTAACTCTCAGTAGCACTGCTGAGGCTGCACCCTGAGTGCTGTGCCCAGCTCTGCACCACTTACTTCAAGAAAGACATTGAGCTGCTGGAGCATATCTGGGGAAGAGAAGAGAGCTGGGGAAGGGTCTGGAGCAGCAGGAGCTGCTCAGAGAGCTGGGGGGGCTCAGCCTGGAGAAAAGGAGGCTCAGGGGGGACCTTCTGGCTCTGCAACTCCCTGACAGGAG
>JAWMRA010000041.1:56146910-56167697 GCA_035584735.1 Pseudotriccus pelzelni
AATCCCCCCCTGCCCTGCTGCCCACCCTGCTTTGGGTGCAGCCCAGGGCACGGGGGGTTCTGGGTCATGTCCAGCCTCTCACCCACCAGCACCCCCAAGTCCTTCTCCCTAGGGCTGCTCTCGGCATTTAAAGGAGTAAATTGTAACCCAGTGCTCCCATTTCCAGCCTGTTTTGTGGATTCCACACATGCACAGCCATGGCTGGGGGGAATGTCTTGGCACCTGCCTCGTGTTGGAGCTCCATCACCTCCATATTCCAGCCCATCCTGAGGGGCAGGTCATTCCCCCATCCCTGGGAGGCAGCGAGGCGTTACCTCGGCTCGGGGTGTCTAACACTTGCTCTCTGTACCTGGAGGCTGTCCCGCAAAACGTGGAGCAGGGGCCGTGGCGACACTTTGACACAACAGCTCCAAGGTCACAGCCTCGCTCTGCTGCCGAGCCACCCGCTCATCCTTTAGTTTCCAGGGCAGGAATTGTAGAGACAAGGGCAGAGATGTTGTCTTTGGAGGGGGGAGCCTGGGCAGAGGCACCTGCAGGGGAAGGAGCTGCTACCAATGGCAGGGAACTGCCTGGGGACAGCACGTGGGGAGAGCGCGTATTCCTGGTATTCCTGGAGGAGGGAGAAGCCGCAGCAGATGGTGGCTCGCTAGAAACACATCAAAGCAGCTGGTACAGAAACAAGATGTGGCACCGAGGGTCGGTCCAAACTGTTCCGAGGAAGGCTCTGGCTCCACTGGGAAATGAGAAACCTGGGCCTGTGTATCCCACTTCCCCCCAGAACAGGGACCTTCCCGCTGTCAAATAACCCGAGGAGGGTGGGAGGAGGAGGAGGAAGAGGAGGAGGAGGAGGTGAGACGAGCTCTCTCTGCATCGGAAAGATTCATCTCCTCTCCCACCCACTGCAGTGGTAACATTACTACTGACAGAAGCCCATTGTGTAAGACACCCCAACCTGCCCTCCAGCCGTCCCAGTATTAGTGCACCTGCTGCTGTTTGGATGGTGACAGCTCTCAGGCAGCCTGGAATTCTGTGCTGCAGGGCCCCGAGCAGCTGAACCCAGCGTGGCTCACAGGATGCCTTTAGAACCTGCTTTCATCTTTGAAGTTCAACTGTGGGACAGGCATCTCACCAGCGCTGTGGTATTTACAATCTATACATGTGATAAAATCACTTTGCCTTAGACAAATGGAGTTGGAAAAGGCCTCCAAGACCATCGAGCCCAACTTCTGACTGATCACCACCTTATCAATTAGACCATGTCCAGTCTTTCCTCAAATAGCTCCAGGCATGGGGACTCCACCACCTCCCTGGACAGCCCATTCCAATGCCTGAGCACCCTTTACATTCACAAATACATTAAAGCACTTCCTAAACTGCAAATATAGCCAGATATAGCAAATATAACCGCTATGGTCCTCACTCCCAAGACAGACTGTTCGGGATATTCCTCCCCTCTCTTTCCAATGGATGATTGTCAAAAAAACCACTTTTATTGTCCAGAGCATAATTGTTCTGCTTAGGTACAAGGCACACTCTGTACAAGAGTAAGGCAATTAAAAATGCAGAGATATTTGCAGTGTGCTTTATAAGCCCTAAATTAAAATGTGATTTTAAAGAAATTTATACAAGCTGAAGGCACTGCCTTTGTATTTGCCATTGAAGTGCTATTTTTTTTGAGGAATTCTGAAGTGGGTGATGCAAGGAGATAAAGAACTAAGCTTGTATTTTCTCATGAGATATAGTTAAGGGAGGAAAAGGGTAATCTAATCCTGTTAAAACAGAATTTGTAAGATTCTGTTAAAAACCATTTCCTGAGTGAAACAGTGTCTCAATTCCTGAGGTGTTTCCCATTCTGGAAGAGAAATCCGGTACACCAGCGTGGGGAAAAAAACCCAAACAACAAACCAAACCCACAACTTTACAAAAAGAATGCTACTTTTATTTTCAAATGCTGTAAAAAGCCTCATATAAATTTTTATAATGCTTTTCTGTGTAACTTTCCCAACCACAACTAATGAAACAGTCTAGGAAAAATAGAGCAGTTGCCATTTCGACTCGAGCTGCTGCGAGATCCCAGCGCTGGCAGGACAAGGTACAGCCTGTCACAATGCCTGTGGGGCTGGACAGGTGAGAGCACTTCCTAAGCACTCCCTGCTGGCTGTGGCACAGGGGGATTGTCCCCTCTCGGGAAGGGGACAGCATATCCCTGCCCTCAGGCGAACATCCCCCTCTGGGGCTGTTTTCCGTACTGGATCCAACGGCTCAGGAGTTTAACAACTGACCTATAAAAATAACACTCGTGTAACTCTCCAGCAAGGCAAATTCCACAGTGCAACATTGGATTTCGGAATGCTGGCAGGTTTTCCTTTCTTAAACTCCTTCCGCATCCCAAACAAGCCCTGCTGATGTCCTGTACCCAAGGCCACTCACTCCTGCTGGTTGGAGATGGCACAAAGTGCAAAAGCTCAGCTGCAGCTCCCAATCCAAGCTTCCTCCCTGGTTCCAGGGAATTCGGATCCAGGCGCTTCACTTCCATCGTCACACTCAAGTTTTCCCTGCTGGAACAGGATAAGCTTCCCAGCAAAGCTCTGCTAACGAGTTGCATACAACAATTCCACGTTTTAACAAAAGTCTAACAAAAACAGACTCCCAGAAAATAAATTTTCACATGGTTGCAATCATCAAGCCATTTCAGGATCTTTGGTACTCCAAGAATAAGAAAAAATAAATGGCACAGTGACAAACATCACCAAAGGAAAACACACAACCATCCAAAGGAATCAGACAAAAATAACAAAGGATATGTTGTACTTCCACTTTTTTTTTTGAAAGCCAGTGTACAATAACCTGCTGTTCTCTTTAACCCATTACAGTATCACAGTTTCACCTTTAAAAGAGAAAATCCCTACCATCCTAAAAGCAGCAGTTAACATTGTTTAACATGACTTGCTGATTAAAATAATGCTATGGTTTTTTTAAAAAAGAAAATAAAAAATCAACTACCACAATACAGGAGTTTATGCTAGATAGGCTGCAGGCTGTTTCCCTATGGATATAACTCCTATGTGAGCACTGATATGATTAATCATCTGCAGTTTTAAATGAGTAGTTATTACCTTGAGTGTTACAAATAGAAGGGTTGAGCTTTTGCCCGAGTTTGTAAACCAGTGAGTATGTACAGACACAGTTGTTTAATAGATAGCTTTAAATTAAGTGTGTATTTATCTTGCCCTCCCCCAAACCCCACAGGAACAAAAAAAAAAAACACCAGATCACCAGTATCACTGAGCATTTGCAGTTTCCATGAAACTTGCCTTAGCAAGTCCAAGCAAAGATTTGTTTTTAGGTCATGTTAAAAGGGTCACTGTGGGCTTTTGGAAGGTGGTGCTTGCAGGAATTCCAATTCCAAGTGCACACAGTGCCCCAGGAATGAGCCTGGAAATGAAACCCAAGCAAAATTGTTTTGAATAGCAGTGTCCTTTGGGGGCCAACTTTCATCTCGGGTATTTTCTGCCTGAGCTCCTCTGCCTTGGATGGAAGGCCTGGGAAAAGGCATTTCCTTTCCTGAGAAGCCTCGGGAGCTGTCGGGGCACTGGCAGGGTGAAGCCTGGAGGGTGGATTTAAGAGAGTCGCTGTTTTTGGACAGACTTTGGATGGCCACACTGGAGAATTTCTGAGGGACCTTGTCCCAGAAGCAGTGAAAGGGGCATTAATTAGCACAAGGGCTGGGGAGAAAACCTGGGAGAGCACTCGGGCAAAAGTTTAGCTTAGGCATGTTCTGATAAAAGCCTGTGTAAACTCTGGGCCCGGAGGCACTGGCTGCTCCTCCTGGATGAGCTGGAGACTGAAGCTTTTTTGTACAAAGAACAGATATGAGATGCTTGAAGGGAGACATGACACTGGAGGAAAGACATCACTGGAGCCCTGGAGGAACCCAAGAGCTGGATGAGGGAACCCAGCTGGATCAGGGAAGGCTACCTGCACATCAGGAAGGTGCTGATGCACAGAACTCCTGCTGGTAAATGGTCTCTTGGGCAGCAGATGAACCACCCAGTGTGTTTTCCAAAGCACACAAGTCTTTCAGAGCAGCTGATGCAGCAGTAAATATTTCTCTAATGGCTTTCCAACAGTCACTTCCATATTGCTGCAAAAGCCAGGGGTCTTTCCCACTGGATGCTCAAAGAGCCTGTGCTTCTCTCTGAGGGGGCTGCAGAGGTTTTAGGGTGCCTTTCACTGGTGTTCATCCCATGGCCACATTAGAGGGAGACACTACAAGGAGACAGAGCCCACTGGAGAGTCTGAGCCTCCTGGGACACTCCATTCCCTCTAGCTGGGCAGAGGCTGCTCCAGGACATCCTGGAAAGAAAAGGATTCCTTCTGCCTGGAACTCCTTAGGGAGAGAAAATAAAAAGAAAAGAAAAAGCCCCAATTTGATCACTTTTCTAGAGTACATTTTGCAGAGAGAGAAAAGGCTGCCTGAATTATGAGCAGCACTAAGATGATGTGCTGTACAGCAGAGGCAGGAATGCAGTCCTGGAAACTCCACCATCCCTTCAAAACTTTGTGTATCAGAATGTTTCCCTTCTGTTAAACATCTCGGTCACTTCTACTCAGATTCCTTTTTGTTTTTTCTCCTGGAGCTGCCCAGCAGGCATCACCACCTTGAACAGCCACACCCATCAGAAATCCCACTACTGAAATCAGAAATGCCCCTACACAGACCACAGATCCCACTGCCACACACAGTGGGGAAAGGAAAGGACGATGGGCTGGTCAAGTCCTAGAGTGGGAGGAAAACGAGAGCAGAAGCAGGACACTGCTATTTAAAATAATTCCATGGGGTATCAGCAGCCCACAAATGGAAAACCCTCGAGCAGCTGCTCAAGAAGTTGGCAAATGTGGGCAATTTTTAAAATTTATTTTGTTTTTTTTTTATACTGCGTGTCTAAAGCCCAGCAGGTGAGCAGGCCAACAACAACGCTGCACCAAATGATATGTTTTCCCTCCTGGGGTGCATTAGATGGTTTACAGTACAAACAAAGCCACAGTACAGAGAGAGAGAGGCAGGATTAACCGTTATCCACACATAGGCAGTGCAGCAAAAGGGATGCACGTTCCTTTTATTCCAGTACCTTTGTATAATAAAGTTAACAAAAATATTCAAATATAAAAGAAAAAAATAAAGAAAAAAGAAAACAAAAACAAAAAAAAAAGAAAACAAAACAAAAACCAAGCCAGCTGGCACTGCCAACTAATTCCTGTAGTAGTCTCAGAAATCCTAATCCTGTAGAATTTCCGTGTGAAGTCGATGCGCACCAGAGTCAATGTGCTGATAACGAACGAACGCCAAGCGGGTCTGGTGATGCACTACCTGAGGTTTGTGGTTTCAATTCCTTCTGGGGGTTTCGTGTCCTGCCTCACAACTTCCCACTTTTCATGTAGGAAGGGATGGAGCCACGCTGAGTGAGCCCTTCAAACCTCTTGTAGGTGTAATTGAGGAAAACCCAGTCTTTGGATTTGTAGTCAGGCTCCGTCGTGTTTGGCACTGGAATTCACGGAAAAGCAAACACGCGGGGAAAAAAAACAACAAACAGTTAAAACCAGTGGTGCCTCTGAGAGGACTTTTCACAGATATAAACAGCTCTGAACTCTTTACTTCCCTCCCCAGCGGAAATTCCTGGAAGAAATCCTGTGTTTAATCAGGTCAGTTGCCTTTTGTCAATGGTCTGAAAAGTGCTGCTTTGAGTTTTCTGAGCATTCTGAGTTTTCAACTTCAGAATAGAACTCTGAAGTTGAAAAAGGGTGGGCTTTTTGTTTGGTTTGGGATTTTTTTTATTGTGTCTACACACTACACCAGGTTCCCAGACCTTGAGAGGAACCTCTCACACACCCACAGGAGACAGGATTACAAAACCCGTAACATTTACGATGCTCTGAGCACAACAAACACATTTACACACCACAAACAAGACATATCCAAGTTCTCCCAAGAGAATAGTAAGTCTCCAAGGACTTAGTCTCTGCTTAAAGCTTCAGCAAGGCTTGCACAGCCTCATTCATGTGCAGGCTGCCATCCTGCACACCAACAGTCACTGGGCTCATGCATTTACCTCTCTGGCTGCTGCTTTTATACCCTTGTAACAATATTTCCAACTTAAAATGCCCAGCACACCGATATCCAAGTCTGTATTTAGGGATCTACGAGTACAAAATCACTTCCAGTGGGTCTGAAGTGCCAAAACAACACAAATGCTCTTGGCATTACCCAAATGTGGACTTAGCCAGCTTTACTGAGGCACTGGAGATGGGTTGGTTTGCATTTAAAGGAGATTTTAATGCAAAGCCATCATGAACAAACTTAAAAAAACCACAACACCTAAACCCAGCTTTTGTATAATTCTTATGGATAATGTTTTACCAGAATCTGCACAACAGGAGACTGTAGTGCTTTCTGTGCTCAATGTCTGTGCAAACTATTTTTACCAACTGATTGAACTCTGAAATTTTCTGGGCCTCTTTTATTTTCTACTCCAAAGTCCCAAGAAGCTCTAAAGAGATCCCAGGTTTACCCTTATATTTCAAAGTAAGTCTCTAGGTGGAGGCTGAGTGTGAGGGTATCAGAAAAATGAATGTAAACAACAAGCAAAGCTCCTGGGGAGTATTTCTGGCACGTTCCAGATGGCAACGTGGGATTTCCAGTGACAGTCTCACCTGGCTGTAAAATGTCGGACTCAGGGAATTCATCGAAGTTGGAAGTATCATCAATACTTTTGATCTCTATGGGGATTGCAGCTGGTCTTTCCCTGCAAGCAGAAAGAAACGCCAGCACGGTGAAGAGCAGGAAAAGACACTGAGTTCCAGTTTTGTTTAACTTGGGTTTTTACAGGTACAACACCCCTTTAATTCAGGTTCCCCTGGGCCCATCAAGGTGTGTCTGACTCACCTGTTTCTGGCATTCCCTGGTTCCCTATCTAGCACTGGGATCTTCCTGGCAGGCTTGGGGAAAACAACATTTTCCCATTAACTGGAAGAGCATTCCAGGCTTATCTGGCTGCCAGCTATCACTGCCATCACAGGCCCAGCCTACCCAGCCCAGCAGGATTTCACTGGCATTTGGAGCCATCAGATGTGCTGCTTTCCAATCCCAGTGCTCATCCAAGCACCTTCCCACTGCAGCTCCTGCCCCTGTCACCAGCATCTCCCATCCCAAACAGGTTGGCTCTGACACATTCCTGCTTCAGCAGCTTCACAATTAGGGAGCCCTGGAAAGTTTTAAGGTGCTTTGGAAACGGCCCACGGGATCTGTCCCACAAAAGCCTTCCCACTGGGACAGCCCTGTGGGAAAGGTGGGCCTTTCCAGCTGGGAACTCGGACAGTTGTGACTGTTACAGTCACAATTAAACCCAGAGCAACCCGAGGCATCTCTCATCAGAACCAGGAGCGTCAGCAAGGCCTGAACACCTTCGCTGTCACCCACCCACTGCCTTTCAAAATCAAAGATAAACTGGAGATAATCATCCTTGACATCACAGTACATGAAATTCTTGCTTTCCTGGCTTTTATTCCCTCTCCAAGATGTGGGTGCATGTGTATATTACCTGATATGTCCCCAGTCGACTCCTTCAAAAAAGGGATGACTTTTTATTTCCTCTACTCCGTTGCTCCCGATTCTGTTTTCTGAGTCGGTACAAAACCTGAAAAAGGGGAAAAAAAAAAAAAAGAGAATGTTACAATAAATGCAACCAGGAGCAACAGCATCCTGTAGCAAGAATTTCAGGAGGTTCTTTCAGGAAGTTGCATCCAGGAGAGATGAGAAACAGAAGCAGAATATTGTGAGTCCTGAAAGAAGAAGTTACAATGCCAACAACTTCCACCTTTTCTGAACCTTTGCATCCCCACTTTTGAGGTTTGTGCAAAGTTGCTGCGTGTTCGAGCCCTGTAAGATTAGTTTGGAATGGAGGCTTAAATCCCTGCTCCCAGGACAGGGTGAGAATTCCAAAGCTTCACCCAGGAATTCCTTAAATCCCAGCTGTCCTTTGTACGTGCTACAATTTTTCTTATGCCGCCCTTTGCGGACTCTTCGAGGGGGGCAAAGGGTGTCACAGTGACACAAAGAGGGAGCTTTGCAACATGATTTGACCCCCACAAACAGAAAAGCTTGGTCTTGCCAAGCCTGGAGCCCTCTGGAGACCTCTTGGACATGGGAAACACTTGGCAGCACGGGCAGAGTGGTTTTGACCTCATTTTAGTAGATTATCTCCAACTAAAGATGTTTGACCCTGATTGAAATCTTGCCATGTGTAGAGACAAACTAATAAATGCCAGTAGTCATTGTATGAGCAAATTCATTAGCAAGACACACCAAAAAAAATACACTGAGATAATTAAAAACTCCCCAAGCACAGCCAGGATTGAGGAGGAAGAATTCCCTGGCAAAGAACTCGGGATGCTGACAACATACAGGAAGGCTGAGCAGAACACCAGAGAAACAGAGACTAAAAAAGCAATAAAACTGTTTTACACAATGAGGATTTGCAATAATTAAATGATTTGAGCTGCTGGTATCACTGTAACTGGATTCAGGATCACTTTTATTAGTTATGCTTTTGTTTGTGCTGCTGAAGCATTGCTTGAATAATAACTAACAATAAATTCTAATTTTGTGAAGTACGTTCCTCTTTCTGCCTGCAACAAAACTGTGGAAGTTTCTAATATTCACTTTGAAAAAAAAAGAGTTAAAAATAC
The DNA here is from genome assembly GCA_035584735.1 of Pseudotriccus pelzelni. NCBI lineage: Eukaryota > Metazoa > Chordata > Aves > Passeriformes > Tyrannidae > Pseudotriccus > Pseudotriccus pelzelni. Next base: position 56,155,656 of record JAWMRA010000041.1, read on the forward strand.
CAAAGCCAAAACCCACATCACCCCCACTCCAACCTCAGAACCTCCCAGGGCAAGAGAGCATTTCTCTGCCTGACCTTGTCACTAAACCTCTCCCAAAAACTGCTGTGCAAACTGATTAAAATGGATTAAAACCTGGAATTTTGGAAAAAGTGCACAAATCCAAAGCATCTAGAGATTTCTGTTCAGTGCAGGCAATGCTGGTGAGCAGTTGTTTCTTAGTCTCTCTGGGAAGAGAAAAGATGTGTGCTAATCTCTTTTTTCTCTTCCTTTTTTCCTTGCCTGCTCTGTTTCTCCTGATATTTTGGAACAAATCAAGATGATTCCGGCTCATTCCTTCATGTGAAACATGTGGCAAAATGGAGAAAAAAATGAAATAATCCATCGAGGATGGTGGCACAGAAGAAACGAACTGTCCCTGCAACACGAAACTTCCTTCCTGCAGAACAGGAATCGAACCTGGAAGGTGCCCCTGGCTGAGCAGGTGGGGCTTTTCTTACCGACCTTAGGATTAAATCCTTGGCTTTGTCCGAAATGGGCACCTCTGGAGGAAATACCAACGTTTCTTTCCAGTTCATGACTTTCCTGTAAGTCTCCTGGGGGGTTTCTGAGCAGAAAGGTGGATACCCTGCACGAATAAACAGGAAATTAAGGGGCTTTTCCCAGGAGAGCCAAGTGACCTGGGCCTCTGCTCTTGTCAGCGGGGCTCCCAAATCTCACAAGCCCCAAAAGCTTCCCCTTCTGAACAAATGGACAAATGTTACCTTGGAACAATTTTCCAAGTCCTTTGACTTACCTATTAGCATTTCGTACATAATCACTCCCAAAGACCACCAGTCACACAGCTTGTTGTACCCAGTCTGCATAAACACCTCTGGTGCAATGTAGTCTGGGGTTCCAACAGTGGAATAGGCCTGGGGGAAAAAAAGAAAAAAAGAAAAAAAGGAATAAACTCTTTAAAAAGATCAGCGTTACAGTTTTACACCTTGCGAAACCTTTTGCTGGGCATTCACACGTGTCTGGATGGACAGGAACGAGCATGAGAATTCACAGTAAGTAAAAGCCCGATATTAAAAGAGTAAACATGGAGAACCTTGAAGGTAAATGAGAATCATCCTCCTAAATGTTCTGAAATCATGGAATATTCCCACTGCAATAGGAGAAGGACATTTCAGCCAGAGTTTCAGCGCTCCAGTGCCAACACACTCCCAAAACATTACTTAATGGTTTATGTTTTGAGGGTTTGGGGCAAAAAAAAACCCCAAGCATTATTTAGTGAACTCACCAGCTGTCGCCTGTTCTTCTTCCATGTTTCTGCTTTCCTCTTGGAGTTCATATTCTGAAATGCTAATTTGCAAACCAGTTGTTAGATAATAAGTGAATTTGTGAGAATTAAGAGAAAAAAGATGGGTAAGATTTCGTCCTTAAAGAAGAACTTTTGTATCTTTAGAGTCCTTTAGTCTGGAAACAACTATTCAGTGATAACTGAAACAAGGGGGAAATTAGAATAACTACTGCCCAATTCACATGAAACTCATCATCACCAACTCCAAATTAGAACTTGCTAAACGTTTTAGAGATTGATCTCAGAGCAGCTTCTGAAAAGCTTCACGAGATCGTCACTGATTGCAGTGCTTTGGCACATGGATCCCAGGCCCCTCCTGAAAGAGCATTTCTGTAACTTCACTAACATTAAATTACCATAATTCTGGACACACTACATTAAAGATTCATATCTAATGTGCAAAAAACATGGGGACACCATAGAAACCATCATTTCTTTCCTGTCCCAGGGAACGAGCTTTTCCAGTTTTCCAATGAAATGCAGACAGCCTGCCCAGTCTTGCTTATCCCGGCAGAAACCCACGTCCCATGCACAGCTGCAGGTCCCAACTATTTCAGCGTTCAGCTGGGGCGGCTCATACTCACAGAAGTCACTTGGTGGGTTGTGTGTGAGGTTCCTGTAGAACTCTGTCCTGTGAGCTTTCTTTAGCCCTGTGCAGAGCCCAAAATCAGACAGCTTTACGTGACCCTAAAGAAAAAGAATAAATCATCAGAGAATATGAAAACGTTCTTGAGACAGGCAGTGCTTGGGGGAAAAAAAAAAAAAAAAGGTTTTAATAACTACACAGACTTTCACAGGACAAGCAGGCAAATAAAGGCTGAAACTTGGGGTACTGGCAGAGTGGAGGTTTCTCTCAAACAGGTTATTTTTCCCCCAGAATGGTCATATCTACAATTTTGCAATAGCTGAGGGCAGCTACTTTGCCTGGTTTTGAACTGGATACCACCATGACTGAGAAAAGGCTCCAGGACAAAATTCCTTTGGCCTTGTTTTGGCTTTAATCGGGATTCCAGACGTCAGTGCTGGATGGAACCTCTCAAAGCTGACAGCCTTCTGTGGGTTGTGATAACGGTTGGGCTGGATGGTCTTAGAGCTCTTTTCCAACCTCAGCAATTCCATGGCTCTGTGACGATTAACTGGGCTCACTTCATGGTCAGTCTCAGAGTGTTGTGAGGGGGAACAAAATCAGAGAACTGTAGGAATTCAACTGATTATGCTCCAGTTACTGCAAGGTGCAGGACAGCAAGTGGACCACTTTTTAATGAATATGAGCATCCGGACACCACAAGTGGTGTCCCTTAAAAGCCTTGCTCTGTCAGGCTTCCCAACAAAACCCAAGGGGGCTTTTGCTTTGTTTAAGCACACAGGGAAAGTGCAGTGACCGTTTCCTGCCAGCTGAAATCACGGAGGTGGCACTCCAGGCTCCCCCCGAGCAGCACTGTGACCTACAGACCGGGACCTTGGAAGTTCAACGTGCTCAGGACATGCCTTGGCATCCAGCAGAAGGTTGTCTGGCTTAATATCCCTGTGGATAAATCCCAGCTGGTGAATGGCATCTATGGCCAGCACAGTCTCAGAGATGTAGAACTGTGTCTCCTCCTCTGACAAGGTGTCTTTCTTCATCAGCAAGGTCATCATGTCACCTGAGCAGAGAGAGGAAAACCCAGCTCAGGAACCAGAACATTTCAACCACCAGACTCTAAGAAACCCCAGCAGAATCCAAATTTAACCTTGGAACTGGCCCTACAGCTACTAATTATAAAACTGTGACTGCAAGGACCTACAAACCCAACTGACTATTTCAGTAAAAGGGGTGTGAAGCTGTTAAAAATCCAAAGCAGGGATTTTAATTGGACAGCCCAGGAAAACACCGTGAATTTTAACACACGTTACACGTATTGCACGGTGGCTTTTTCCTAATTTCTTTTGACTGTTAAAAACTCCAGCAGGAAGAAGTAGAATTACTTAATTCAAGTCTACTTAATGCCCCTTTATAACCTTTCCCCTTCCTCTAAAAATCAGGAATGGTCACATGCCTGGAACTTCCTTTAACCGAAAAGTTCAGGAAGAAGTGCCTGTAGCACCCAAAGCCACAGCACGCAGCTCACCTCCAGGTAAGAACTCCATGATCAGGTAAAGATTCCTTTTATCCTGAAAGCTGTAAAACATTTTTACTACCCAGGCTCCATCTGCTTCAACCAAAATATCTCTTTCTGCTCGGATATGGGCCACCTGAAAGTTTTTTAAAAATCACTATTATTAGAGTACAATGAAATATTTCAACATAATTTTGTATTCCTAGACCTACGAAATATTTTTCACAAGGTTTCGCAAAAAAACCCTTATTTTCATGTGCTTTTCCTACCAATTTGTCATGAATTTTTACTAGATCCTACAAAGTCCTCAAAAATTACCCCCCAGAAAACCACAGAAATTAACTCAGGGCTGAAAATAAGTTCACACAACTTTGCAGAAGAGATCTCTAGAAACACAGCTTGTTAAGCTGGTTTTGTTTGTTAGAAAGAACAAAGCTGGTGGAAAAGATGGAAGTGTTTCTCTCTAGTGAAACACAAGGCAAATGATGGGTAAAGTTTGGACTAAAGTTAAAAAAAAAGTAATTTTTTTTTAATCTGCCTTTTCACTTGAGAAATCCACCCTTGATTTCCTTGCTAAAGTACTTTTAGCTAAAAAACTCAAAGCAAAAACAAATAAACAAAAAAGCAAAGCAAAGAAAGGTAACAAGACAAAACCCACCTAAAAATGCAAAACAAAGGGAAACAAAGTCAATGAAACACCATTAAGAGAGTTTTTACTTTGGCACAGGATCATTTCTCAAGAAACACTTCCCTTGAAAAGCAGTTTTACAGATTCACTGATATAAGGTCCATGTTGATAAAGGGAGAAAATAAAGTCTTCGTCACTGTTCCAAATCGGTTGTAGATCAAACATTTTTAAAATGCTGTTCTCCATGACCTTATTTCCTAATTTCTGCTCCTTTCATGCTGTGCTGGCAACTCCACAGTTTCTAAGATGGCAACTATTTTCTAGACAGGCTAAGTCTGGATTTGAGGGGATTTTTACACCACAAACCTGCTCTTTCTCCAGCATATCTGCTTTTCTTAGGATCTTCATTGCATAAATATGCCCCGTGTCCTTCTTCTGAACCAGGCGTACCTGTGAGGGGAGATACAACCCAGTTTAGGCTTCCCTGCCCTCAGGAACCACATCCTGACACGGAATTCTCCTGGCAGGCTCCAAATTGCCAGGCATGGACGAGTTCTTCCGTTAAATATTTAAAAATACAGAGGGGGGAAAAAAAGAGTATCTTAAAAGCACACACAGAGTGGTGGCTTTAGGAAAAGGGAGCAGGCATAGTGAACTCCAGGCAGGCTGGGATTGTGTTAGCCAGAATTCAGGAGTGGATATGACTGAGGTGACACGTGGCAGGAAGGAGGTTTATGAAGAGCTGCGCAACTGCAAATCCATCGTTTCATGGGCAACATCAACTTGGGAAGCCACGGGAAGCCAAGGGCCTGGAGAAACTGGTGCAGGTAATTAATAGATTACCAGACTTATCCCCCTTGGAGAGCTGCACAAACAGCTCCCCTTCTGCAATAGAACTCCCCACCCGGAACTTTTCATTCTGTAATTAAAATGCTTTAGTGCCACAAACCTCCCCAAATGCTCCTCTTCCTATAACTTTCAAAGACTCAAAGTCATCCAGGCCGAGTCTGGTCCTCTTCAGCCTCAGAAACTCGGTTTCCTTGCGAGCGTGCTGGGACCTGCGCAGCTTTTTCTGAGGAGACACGGGAACTTCTCAGTCACTTGGCAGCAGAAACTCAAGCTGTGCAATCTCCCCTCTCTCTCTGGAATCCCAGGGGGAGAGGGAAATGTAAAAGGAGAGGTGTTTCTGGTGCTCGGGCACCTGCCAGACCCCGTGCCTGGATGCGGCCCCGTTTAAAGCCACAAGATGGCATCCCACACCCACATTACCACTTCCCGCTTCCCACCAGCTCCACAAAACCTCAGCAATGACCCAGCCACTCTTCCTACTTATTTCCCTGCCTATCCTGAGGGCAGACATGGTGTAATGGACCTCAAAAAAGCACCTTTGTGACCAAAGCTCTGCGAGGCGGCAACCAGAGATCCCTCCTCATCCAAACGGAGCAAAGCTGGGACAGTTTGTTGTTTAATTCAGCGTTTTGCTTTCGAAGCACGTCCCACCTTTTTTTTAGTCTTGCCAAATATAACAGCAAACAATTTCCATCTTTGAAAAACATGCTGTGGCCATGTGTCATGAGAACTAAGGGTGGCATGAAAAGCCTTAGCCAGCTGTTGGAAGGATCATTCAAGCATATTTCCAGTTTTCTTTTAGAGAGGCAACACTGATTTACAAAATAAAACTCGCTGTCTTGCTGGATGATGTTTCTGTAGGCTACTCAAATCCTGTCTTTGAAGCAGTTTTTAAGGTTAATTAAGTAGTATTTTTTTACCTCTTCATCTGCAAGGCCTTCCTCTTCCATAGCCACTTCCAGCTTCTTCTGCCTGCCAGGGGCAGAAACAGGGGATTGTTTATTAAAGCTCAAACATAACACTGCAACAAGACAACACCTTTGCTTCACATATTCCAAACACTGAAGAATTTGCCTCAGATGGAAATGTGAAGGCTCACAGCCCACTCCACCCAGTTACTCATTTCTTTGTGCCCAAAGCTGTGGAAAACAGAGAAGCAAATTTAAGCACGTACTTCTGGATTTGCGGAATTAGGCATCAAATATATAATAATCACTCTAATGACTTACATTTCTTCATATTTCTCTTGAATTAAGGCTGGTTTTATCCATTAGGGTTACAAAGCAGAATAAAAATCGGGTTTTTCACCGTTTCTGTCTCAGCTCTACCTCCAGCACTCCAGCTTTCAGCCCCGCCAGTCCGAGGCTCTTCCAACTGGGGCCGTGCCAGGCTGGGAGGCTCTGAGTGGGGAGCAAAGCCTGGGAATACCCCCCAGCTGGCAGGGGGTCAGCACATGGCAGTGTGGCTGCTGGACCCCTCCTTTTCCCCCCTCAGGATGCTTCTTGACAGCTGTCAGGGGGCAGCTTTCCAAAGGCTGGTTATCCACCGGCAGCAGCCGAGACTTGGAATGCTGGTGGTGTCTTTCTGCTCTTGGGGAAGCACAGCAGGATCCCCCAGATCAAAGGCCCTCAGTAGAGAGTCTGTTCTCCCATTCCATGGAATAATGAGGAAACGTGACGAAGAGACAAGCCCTGCTGCTTGAGTGAAAACCCCTCAATTAAAACCATATTGCCAGGGCAGCGATAATTTCACACACGAATGACAACCTAAGACACAACACCCCTCCCAGTCACACGCTCGGGGCTCTGACACTTCACTCAAGTGGCACTTGAGAATTCAGGGACAGGACTGGGCTCTCGGAGCAGCTCAGGTGGTGCTGACCAACACACTCCAACTTCCCACGGGCACGGAAGAGCAAGCACCACCAAAAGCAGGAGAAGCTGCAGAGGGGTGGGAGGGAGCAGGGGCAGTACCTGGTCTCCCTCTCCTCATGCTGGATGATGAGGTTGCTGTAGAAGTTCTCCAGGGTGAGTTTGGCCACCGTGACTCTCTCCCGGGTGTGGTTGCTCATGGGAAAGGATGTTGTGGTCCCTGCAGTCATCGCCATGGTAACATGTACTGGAACACAGCATGGCAAACCATTACTCACGCCAGGAAAAAAACAGAAAACAGCTCTCTTTCCCACTCTCCGTCTCCAAATTCTCTGGTAAGCTTGTCCACAAATAAGGAAAATGTCCCTCTGGAAGATCTGAGCCCAGCCTGGGGGAAGGAAAAGGCAGCACAGCACAGAAGGGAAAAGGGGAAGGTGAGAGGAAGACCCCACAGCTGGACACGTCACAACCCTCTGGCAATTCCAGGAGCTACAAAAAGACCAGGATAAAATGAAAAAGGAAATGGATAAAACCCCTAATCCCAATCCACAGGAGAAGCTGTTTCAAGGATAGAAAACAACTCCCAAATACCTCTGAATTTTAAAGCTGCCCAACAAAGTTACGTGTGGATTTCTAGAAGTCACCACATCAAAACTGGAACTGCTGTATTTCAAGTGGAAAACTTCTGTTGCTGGGGTTTTTGGGGTGGTTGGGTATAATAAATCAAGAATCAACCACCAAGAAGAGAAAAACCTTTCCCCACCACAAGGCCATTCCTCTTGTTTCCTTTCCAGCCCACCTCTGTTCCTTACAGAGCGCCCTGTGTTTGGATTTTCCAAAAAATCAGAGGGGAGTCTCCTTAGGCTGCTGTAAATATGTTACCCACGTAGACGAAGCACTTGCAGCTTCTGGCATGTGGTCACTGGGTGCTTAAAAACTGGGGAGAGAGAAAGAGGAAAGAGGAAAGGCGGCTCTCCTCAGGAGCATTCATCCTGATCCCAAAAAACTTGGATGTTGGAAGCCATTGCCCCTTGTCCTGTCCCTCCAGGCCCTTGGAAATAGTCCCTCTCCATCCTCCTCGTGGGCTCCCTTCAGGCACTGGGCTTCCTGTTGGTTATTTACATAATCCTTCCACTTCACCAGGGGATTGGGGGGAAGCCAAAGCCCGAATTAGGATTAGGATATCCAAGCAGATCCTGAGACCTTCTAAAGTGAACTGAGTAGAAGTTTCACACAGAAGAAAACTTGCCTGTCCACAGCAGGACAGGAGCATTCCTGAACTCTGCTCCAGGCTTTTTTTTTTTTTTTTTTGATGCTGCCTGTCACCCTCTGCAAGGACAGGATTTTACCCCCCCCCCCAGATGGATTTTTCGTTGGATTTCATGATGTGGCAACAGGATATTTGTTGCCGGAGATGCAGCTGCTGTGTCACAAATAAAGGCATTTTATTATCATGGAGATGTTATTTTGGCTGTCTGTGTTGAAGACACCAGAGTTCTGAGAATAAAAATATATATCTCTCTATATAGATACAAACAGGTTTTAATGGCATTGCAGCTGCTTCAAAATGATGTCAATATTTCTATTTTTTTATCAGTCTTTCATACCCTTCGGTCTTCCACTAAAGAAAGATGAGGCCTGTCAGTTCTTAATAGTCTTGACCAAAAATTCAGGGGGTCCATCCTTCACATAACCCATGCTGGATACGGCTCCAAAAGCTGGGAGAATTTAGCACTGTTCTCCTTGTTGAGTTTGTTTGGACTGTTTGACACTTTTTTTTCCCCCTCTTGATAGGTGGGAAAATATAAATATAAATACAAAAGAGGTGGATGAGAGCAAAGCGGACACCGTGTTGACACACCCAGCTCAAACAGAGCAAACTGTGATTAAGTTATTTCAAGAAACAACCTAACAAGGTAAAAATCTGCCTTCTGATAATTTTGGAGCATCGGGATAGAGCAGCCCTAAGCCAGGCTTGGAATGGATTAACCTTAAGGTATAACTGGCACACTCCAGCACCGGATATTTCTATTTGCACGTCCCTTATTCCTGGGAGGATAAAACAACGCTGCAGTTTGATTTCCTGCTGATTTGTTTGCTCCTGCAAACGCTCACAAATCCAGGCAGTGCCAAGTCAAAGTCACTGGGTTTTATTTGCTTGGTTTATGTTTGAAACCTGTAAAAAAAAGGAGATCCCAATTGCAGCACCGGCACACCACCTTATCCACAGTGGGAATTCCCCTCACAGTAGGAAAACACAGAGGAGTGTCCCCAGTTATTTCTGCCACTGTGGAAAAATAAAAAACAAGCCAAAACCACCACCACCACAACAAAATAAATTGTGAAACCAAGAAATGCCCTAAACTCTCCAGATTCCCCAAAGTAAGCGGAAAGAGCACAGACCTGGCAAGGTGTCCCGCAAAATCCTGTGGGATTTCTCACAGCTGAGAAAACCTCTTCAGGTTTTTCCTCCTGCCTCTCTGCTTCCACAAAGGAGCCCCCCAAAGCAAGGCACAAATCCACATCCCAAACTAAATACCCAGCTGGGAGTAACCGAGCACAGCCCTTAAACATGACCTTTATAAACAAGTGATGCCGGAGGGGACGGGGGCGGGAAGGAAGAAGCTTCAAAATAGGACCTTTTATTGACAGCACAGAGCCTGGACTGACCTCACTACATTACCGGGAATGCTTGGAAAAGGTGCCACCCAGAGTTCTTGGAAATGCCCTCAAAAGCCTCCTGAGTTCACCCAAACGGATGGCACTTGCATAATGGAACCATTCCACTCCTGCTGCATCAGTGGCTCACCAGGGAGGGTCACATCCAACCAGCCACACTTGGACAAAACTCCTCTGGCTGACAAGGATCACAGGCCTTTCTTTCCAAAGGGCTGGGAACGTGGAAGAGAAAGACATCAAAGGGATCTAATGGACAGGACACACTGGGCAGGGCACAGCCCTCGGTACAAGGCCGGGAGCTGCCAGGGATTCCATATGTGCTCCTGTCCTGGAAACAGGGCCAGAGCCTCCCGCAGGGATGGCTCAACTCCCAGCCTGAGCCTTTCTCCTCGTGCCTGCTCGGCACCACAGAGAGCACCTACGGCATGGGAACGAGGAGCTGGGGATCTGCAGCAGCCAGGGACAGGTCGGACAGCAGCACAGAGAAGGCAGGAGAGCAAGGATGTTCCTGAAGGACAAGAGGGAGCAGGGAACAACAGCCAAATGCTACTGGAGTGTTCAAGAGACTCCTCCGAGCAAGTCTCTCCTGATCCACCACAGAAGAGCCCAGTTGGAAGGGTCCTCCCCTTTCTGGTAAGAAAATGTTGCCTAATTGACCTTTTTATTCCCAGACCATTCCTGACTGGGAAGCAGAGAAAGGCCAAGCAGCATGTACTCCAGTTTCAGTCTGCACCCCTGTTTGTCACAACAGCTCCAAGTCAAACTCTCCATCCGTTTTCCTGACGGACTCTCTGCATTTAAAACCCCCCCCCGCCCCCAGACTCTGCCACACCACTGGTAACTCAAAGCTCATGTGCTCTCTGGGGCACTTCTTGGCAGCTCCCACAGTCTGTCATTAATGGTTTCCTCAGATTTCCTTGGATTAAGACTCGGGTTAATGAGAGCAAAGCCACTGAGGCTTCCGATTCCACCCGCTCCAAAGAGGAGAGATGGAAGAAATGAAAGCACGTGGAGAACTGATCTCCCCTGAAACGCAGTGGGATCCCTTTCTGATCCCATGAGAAGACAGAATCCAGTCTTATTTTTGAAGCCATGTGTGCAGTATAATTATACCACAGCCCTGGAATAAATTGACTCTGGATTCATGGGCATATTCAGTCTGGGAGTGAACCCCCCGGAGAGAAAAGCACCTTTTTCCCCCCAGTGAAATGACAAAGTCACTGGGTCTCCCATTTGGATTTAAAATGTCAAGCTGCACGCACAGCAGGACAGGGAACACCAATCCCTTCTCCAAAATAACCCCATCAACCCACAGAAAGGCTGACAAGAATTTTCATGCACCCATCCAAGCACAGCCCCTAAAGCCCAGCAGTCAGGAAGCTGCTACAGTAAAAAGGGTCAAACTGCAAAGTTCATCAAGTTCCCATTTAAATTCCGAGGGAATTCGGCTCTTCAGGGAAAGCCTCTGGACAAGGCAGGTACCAAAACATACTCCTGCCTTGGAAAACTCCCTTTTTTTTTCCCAGCATGACATTGAATCTGCCCCTGAAATGAAGCACAAGCGTGGCGTTTCTCAAGGAAGAGAAGGCAGCAAAGCAGAAATCAAGGCTTTCGGTGCCAGACCAGTTCCAAAGGAAACACAGAGAGCTCAGTAAAGCGGTACCTTCAGAAACTCGAGTTGTCACTCGCTGCTGGGGCTCTTCTGGGGGAGAAGTGAGAGCTGCTTGGCTCCTTCCAGACAACACAGCACAGCGGCTCCCCAGGCCAGGCAATAAACCCCACTGTTGACAAGGATTATATCTAAGAATTGAAGTGCCGTCTAGGAAAGCAGCACGGCTACAGCAAGGCTTGGAGTACGAGCACCAGCCCTGCTGTCTCCAAGTTGTCTGAATTCTCTTAAAGACAGACAGGATATATATATAAAAATGGAAAAAAAAAAAAAAAAAGACAAACAAACCCAAACCCAGCCCAGCACACACAAATAACAGCATGATTCACACCAAAAGGGTGGGCAGGGACAGATAAATGGGATAAACAGCCCAAGGCTCAGCAGGACGACGTGGTGTGACGTTCTGAAACACAGCCCTGGGTGGTGTGAGCCCACACACAAACAGAGAGCAGGGATACAAGTGCTGGACAACAGCTGAGGGTCCCCAGGGTGAAAGAAAGGGAAGAAGTGGTCACGCTGTGGGATCAGCCCCAAGGGAAAAGGACTTTCTGCACTACGGTTTCTGCCGCTGTGCTGGGCACCTTCTCACCATCCAACTGTTTGTACTGAACCTCCTCCTTGGGAGAATCATGGAATGGCCTGGGTTGGAAGGGACTTAAAGTTTATCTTGTTCTAATCCCCTGCCATGGGCAGGGGTACCTCACCACCCTCACAGGGAATAATTTCTCCCCAATATCCAATCTAAACTGCCCATCAGTGTGAAGCCATTCCCCCTTGTCCTGTCACTGCAGGCCCTTGGAAATAGTCTCTCCCCATCTTCCTTGTGGGCTCCCTTCAGGTCCTGGAAGGCCACAATTAGGTCACCCCAAAGCTTCTCTTCTCCAGGCTGAACAATCCCAACTCTCCCA
>JAWMRA010000041.1:56167797-56197032 GCA_035584735.1 Pseudotriccus pelzelni
GGATGGGGCAGCCACAGCTTCTCTGGGCAACCTGTGCCAGGGCCTCCCCACCCTCACAGGGAAGTATTTCTTCCCAATATCCAATCTAAACCTGCTCTCTGTCAGTTTGAAGCCATTTCCCATGTCCTGTCACTCCAGGCCCTTGGAAACAGTCTCTCTCCATCTTCCTTGTGGGCTCCCTTCAGGCACTGGAAGGTCACGATTAGGTCACCCCAAAGCTTCTCTTCTCCAAGCTGAACAACCCAAACTCTCTCAGCCTTTCCTCAATGATGATATGATCCTACTAACAGTTTCTTTTATCTCCACAGGCAGTTACACGCAAATTACAGTCCATATCCTGCTTCTGCTTCTATATAAAATGAGTGTCCTGTAAGTCTTCAAGAGACAGTCAATTGGCAAAATATTTTAAAATTTATTTATTTACATTTAATTAAAAATACATAAAATGTAATAAAAAGTAATAAAATATTTACATTTTTTAACATTTTGTAACTTCATTATTAGTAACATTAATGATACATATACACATTAGCAAAGCATACTGGGAACACTGACAGAAAGTGCATATTCTACAATAACAAACTGAAATCCACCACAGTCTCAGGAAACAACTACTGCCTCCGTGGGACTCCATAACCCAATGGAGTCAGCTTATCTCAGAACGTATTTGTGGGGGAGAAAAAAAAAAATTGCCTCCCTTAAATTTTTGCTGATGCTTTACCCTTTAGCTTGAATCCAACTGGGGTGAGTTCATATAATCACACACTGCAGAATCATGTTGACTTCATGTTACCATTCCATTAGATGCTGACCTAAAGCCAAAAGAGAGCCCACTTATCCACTGAAATTTCCAAAGCTTTCATCAGCATTGCAGCAGACACGGCTCATGTTAAGTATGTGGATGGAGAATTCAGGAGCCCAGTTCTTCATTTGTGAGAGGCACCTACATGCCATCATCTTGAAGAATATGCTTTGCTCAATGAAGGCATAGGGCAATCCCTGAGCAGCTTCCAGAACTTTAGAAGTGGCTGTTCCTGACAAAGAGACCCCCTTGTACACAACAAAAAGCCCTCAGCAGGGAGCAGTGAGGCTTTCCCAGAAAGCCAGTACCTATTCTAGGTATGTAACAACACATAGCATCTCTAAACCTGCTCACCCTCTTACTTCTTTCTTCTGCCCTCACTCAATTTGCCCAAATGGACGTGGGTAACAGCAAGTACATCTACATCAGTTAGTTTCTTGGAAATAGCTTAGAGCAAGTATCTGTCAACCCTTTCAGCTCATACTTATTCCGTATCCTCACCCACAGCTGCATCTCTTCTCCAGAGTGTTCATAGAACAGAATAATTACAGCAAGAAGGGACTCACAACAATCATCTGGTCCAACTGTCTGAGCCCTTCAGGGCTCAGCAAAAGTTAGAGCACATGAAGGGCATTGTCCAAATGCCTCTGGAACACTGACAGGCCTGGGGCATTGACCACCTCTCTGGAAGCCTGTTCCAGTGTCTGACCACCCTCTCAGTACAGAAATGCTTCCTAATGCTCAGTCTAAAACTCCCCTGATGCAGCTTTGAGCCATTCCCATGCATCCTGTCACTGGATATCCTGGAGAAGAGACCAGCACCACTTTACCCATTTTTCTGCCTCAGGAAGATGTGGAGAGCAAGGAGGGCACCCCTCAGCCTCCCTTTCTCCAGACTGGACAAACCCAAAGTCCTTGGCTGCTCCTCACAGGACATGCCTTTCAACTCATAATATTCACACTGAAATAAATACAAAATTTTCACTCCATTTTCACACACATTTATTGCTACCTGACAGAGATGACTACAATTGTGTATTTTTCTGCTTTTATTCAGATTAAAAGACTACAGTGCCTTGGTATGGCTATGCTGTCATACAGGAGCTCTCATGAACGCAATACTTCATAATCAGAGTACGATTCTTCAATATGTACAAAAACTGAAGCACAACCAGTCAGCACATTCAAACATTGACAGTAATGCCACTAGAAAAGACACAGCACATTAAAACCCTTTTTAAGTCCTTTGTTGGAGTGAAATCAACAGCTCTACTAACAGATCCAAGGCTACAATTACTACCGGAATAATTTGAGTTTGGATGTTTTGTACCTTAACATGTGCTTGCACACCCTATACCCTTCCTCTCCAAAGAAAATAGTTCTAAATACTGTCTGTCAGCCCTTAGTGCCAGATTCCAACTGTATTCCATGGATTACAAGCAATCCACCCTTCTGTACAGATTGCTTTGTCCCGTACACTTCTGCTACAGCCTTATAATCCAAAGGAAAGGTGAACAGAAACAAAAGTCAGCATTTGGAACCACTCCTTAAACTAGCATAATTATTTTAATTACTTTTTTCCTAGAACAAACAAACAAAAAGCCCCAAACATTTCTGTTGCATAGTCACCTAAGATCAGTTTTTACATATGCACAAAAATTCACCATCTTTTCCAGAGGGGCTGCACTAAAATGAGACAGAATTTTCCTGCGGTCCGTCTGAAGGTAGAAAAATTGGTCAAGACCTGATCAACATTTCACTGCAACTGAAAACATACCAAACTAGTTAATACTTGAGTATTATGATCAGATGGGGAGATTCACAAAGATTAGCTAAAACATTTGAATTTGGTTCTTTGGTCAGGAAAAGTGCTAAAGAGGTGAAAACTACTACCAGAGTTGCTAGTGGGAACCTTAAAAATCAGAATCTAGCCTTGTATCATTTTCAGTAAGTGCAGGTTTTTAAAGACCTCAGAGTTCCACAAAATGCCTGAGACTTCAGATCTTTTTACTTGTACTAAGTTAGCACTATAGTTTGGACATGCCTGATTTTCTTAAACCTAAAACTTAGAACTTGGCGCAAACATACAGAAGAGATATTTTATACTGACTGAAATCAGCGATTTAAACTCATGGCATTTCCCAATTCTTATGAATTCCCAATATCTCTGAAAGATACACAAAACCTGAATTTTTTATCAATTCAGTGACAAATTGCAAAAAACCTGCTTTTCTTTTATTGGCATTATATAGGTATAGGCACTATACAGGTATATAGGATAAATATTTCTCTTTCTGAAGATTCAAAATGGCTTTATAAATATTATGCCCATTTATCTAGCTCTGATTCAAAGCACTGGCAAGTTTACTAGACAGTGTCTGTAACGATGTGATCACAGGAAATATTAGCCTCATGTATGCAAACAAACTCAAGCCAGACACAGATGCCACATCCAGCTGATGGAAAACTGCAGAAGAGTTCAATGAAAGTGACATCCCTAAAAATATGTTTAGAAATATCCATCACCACTTGTATGTGTGAAGTAAAAAACTCAATTCACTTTTTTCTTAACTCGAAAAGTCCTCTGTGACTGCTTAGAAAGAAATTTATGGGTATTTCTGCTTCTTCTAGCATATCCTATAATGGAATTTACATTTTTAATGGTTTCACTGAAAGACTGGACAACTGCAATAGGACTTACCAGAAAAGCTAAATCTATCCCTCAGATTTAAGGTATTTATTTTTACCAACACAAGCAAGGGTTATTCCACACAAATTTTAAGTCTTTAGAAGTATGAGAGAGCCAAAACAGAAAAACAACCCCTGCACTTTGAATTTCTGGTGCATTCTTAGGATTATAAATATCAAAGTAACAATGTAATGAAGGGTAACATGATAAAATACAACGTCTGAAAGTTACCCTGCAACACTTAGATAATCTGCCACTTACACTGCACTTAAATGTGGATTTAGTCTGCATGACTTAAAATTTAGACTGCAGCCTGAAACCTCAAGTGTGCGGGGGGAAAAGCCCAATACAGAAGAAAAAACATAGCTGAAAATGTATCAAGATTGGTTTAAGATTTTTTTTTTCCTTCATTATTATGATCAAATTAGTTTTTACATAAGCAGAAAGAACTTTCTTGCAAGGGCATTCAAGCATCAAACACTGCACAAATGGACAACAGATTACAAAACACACACAAGCATATCAGACACAAACCTGGTGTACCTGAATGGACTCAAATGACCATGGACAAGAAGGTGGTGTGAACTTTACACTTAAAGATTCACAAAAAGCTTGTTTCCATCATACCACAAACTTTTTTCCATTTGGTGTTGCAAGCTTTCCTGGAAGTTGGGTTTTCAGTAAGCCAGGAGGAACCCAGCCAACTGCTCAGATAGACACCATACTTAGATGTCTCAGCAGTTCTGTAAACATTTGGAGAAAGACAGTTATTGCCCTTACGATTGCAATTCGATTGTTCCTCTGGACCAGAAATATGCTTTCCAGCATAACTGTATTTTGGCACCTCCAAATCAATGTAGCTATCACCAACCTGACACGCAGAAACAGCCAAGAGTGTCTAGGCAGCAGTATTCTTCACCCAACTTCGGCAGTAGTCGTGTCACTTGGAAAGAAGAACGAAGTTGGCCTTACAGTCCCTGGTGTCAAAGACATGCAGAAAACAGCGAAGGAGTCTGTAATTAATACAAAGAACTTCAACTGCATTGAGTGTTCTAGTGAGGCATGGACTGACCAACGTCTGCAAATCATGAAATCAGAGAATATCTGAGTTGGAAGGGACCCACAGCGATCACCGAGTCCAACTCGTGGTTCTCCACAGGACCATCCCCAGCAATCCCACCATGTGCCTGAGAGTGTTGTCCAAACATTCCTTGAGCTCTGCCAGCCTTGGTGCAGTGACCACTGCCCTGGGGACCCTGTTCAGTGCCCAACCACCCTCTGGGGGAAGAACCTTTTTCTAATATCCAACCTAAACCTCCCCAATGCAACTTCAGGCCATTCTCTTGGGTCCTGTCACTGGTCCCCACAGAAGAGAAATCAGTGCCTGCCCCTCCTGTTCCCCTCAGGAGGAAGTTGTTACTGAGGTCTCCCCTCAGTCTCCTCTTCTCCAGCTTCTCCTCGTCTTCCACACAAAGTGCCCTCAGCTGTTCCTCATACAGCTCCCCCTCAAGGCCCTTGAGGAGGTTTATGTATGAATACGACAGAAGCAGATGTGTCACCAGGTATGCTCAGTTTTCAACAATTCTAGGTAGTACTAACCTTGAAGGAAGCCTTAAACTTAATTGTAGCAACAATCAGTAAACGATTTGGATAAAAACATATTCAAAGGTGACAGATCCTATTTTGATGCTCATTGTCTCAACGTGGTTGTGTACACAATCCATCTACCTTCTCAACTCAACTATAGCGAGACACCCTCTCAGCTTTAGGGTAGAGGGAATGTCTCAGGCTAACAGCAGAAGAAATTATTGGTGCAGTTCTTCACAAGGACATGTTGAGGCACAGAGCACACAGATTAATCTCCCAGTCTCCTGTATTTAATTGTCTCCCTTTCAAAATAGCACCAGACTCTCCATTATCTCTTTAAGAGATTCTGAAAAAGGCTCTGGGATTATCTACTATCCATTGAGCATCCAAGCATCACCTGTTTGAACAATACTGTGATTTTGTTACTTCAAATCCTACCAGCAGGAAGATCACTACCGCACTTAAGAGACACTGTCTGCCCTGCAAACTGTGCTTGAGAATGGTCAGCAGACCATTATGAACTGAGAAACAGAGAGAAGTACTTACAGCACTAGCACCAACATTTATTTACTTTAGACATTCAATCTGTGGATGTGGAAGTACTCAAAACAAAGCCACACGTTTGAAAAATGTAGATGGAAGAGCCAAATCTGAAGAGCAGAAAAAAAAACCCCACCTAGAAAGCAAAATCACCAGAAAGCAGTGAGAGCAAAATTAATTACACAAACTACCCAAAGTGCCATTAAAATACTGCAGTGAGGTGGCAAAAGATGCATTCACAACGTGCAGGTCATAGGCAAAAAGGAATTGCTGAGATAGGAAAATTGCTTATAAACTGTAGTCTCCTGAGAAGAACCAAAGCTGCAGCGAGAGTTCAAGAGTATTCCACTGAAGGCTCTCCTCAGGTGCTGAGGTATCAGAAGAACACAGTCCACCCTACTATACATATCAGAAGCCTCAAAAATTAATCTGTTCAAAGACCAGAATTATAGAAAGTGTTTTAGATGCCTGAAGATTCAGAAAGATTTTCAGGAATACTTCCAACACCTAACTCCACTCCACATAGTAACGAATATTAGGCACCTCTGAAAAATCAGACTAGACAGTTCACCACAATTAATGATCCTGGACAACGTTTGAAAACTTGGCCATGTACAAGTTCAGTCTTGGAAAGCAAAGACGCAGAGAACTCACGGCCAGGACTTCCCAACCTCTGAGCTAGAGAACTAATCACAGGGTTCTCCTTCCTGTTGACAGGGATACCAATTTTCTGCTACAGGGAAGGCAGGCAGGCAGGCCCCTGCTGCTGCTCCTCTAAACTACTTCTACATCCCCCTTTTGTAGTGACCCTTACGCTACATCATTAAGAACAGCCACCACCGGACGTGGGTATCCGTGCTGTGGCCAGGGAGGGCTTGGAGGAGAAGTCAGGCAGGAGAAGAAGGCAGGTGATGGCAGGTGAAGGCAGGTGAACTGTGGCACAGGGAAGGCTTGCAGGACTCAGGCAGGAGAAGGCAGGTGATGGGAAGTAGAGGCGAGTGGAAGCAAAAGGCAGGAGAAGGCAAGTGAGCTGCGGCACAGGGAAGGCTTGCAGGGGGAGTCAGGCAGGTGGAGGCAGGTAAAGGCAGGGAGAGGCAGGTGGAAGCGGGTGCAGAAAGGTAAAGGCAGGGGAAAGCAGGTGAAGGCAGACGGTGGGGGAGGCAAGCGAAGGCAGGTCGAAGCAGGTGAAGGCAGGTGAGCTGCGGCACAGGCAGGGCTTGCAGGAGGAGTCAGGCAGGTGAAGGCAGGTGCAGGCAGGTGAAGTCGGACCTGGCCGGAACCACCACCCGCACCCACTGTCCGGCCGGGCTGCACGCCCGCAGCCCCGCCCCCGGGATCCCTCCGGGAGCAGCGCCCGCCCCGGTGCGGGCTGCGATTCCCGGCGCTCCTCACCCGGATGTGCATCCGCGCCGCTCCCCGCCCGCCTCCCGAGCCGGGGGTCACCTTGGAGCCTCCGCCGCGCTTTGCCTGCCCCCGGGACGGGGTTTTCTCACCTCCCGTAAACGCAGCCGGATGTCGTCAGGTGACTTCTACAACAGGAGTTGCTTTAACGAAGGAAAGGACCTCGTGTTTCGGGCATTGCGTAGGATTACATCACCCAAATAAATATGCATTAGGTGGGCGGGGAGTTTGAGTAGATAGGCGGGGTTAGTCAATTTTACCCTATAAAAGGTGCAACTTTTTACCCGCAGCTGTGTTGGAGTTGGGGAAACCTTCAGCTGGCACGCCGGGCAGAATAAATAATGTCTCTTTATTCTAAGCTAGATTCCTTTTCCGTGTTTTGAGAGCTCCTAAAGTCGGCAACAACCTCCGCGCCGGGAGCGGCCGCTCCTCACTGTTCCCTCCCGGGGCAGCCACGGAAACCCGACGCCACTGGAATCACCGCCTGGCGCCGGTGTCGGAGCAGCCCCGGCCCTGGATGGAGCCTTTGCGCCCTTGCCCTTTGGTACTCGGGCAGTGGTTGCTGACCCAGCCTGTCCTCAGGCTCGGTGCCTGGCAGACAGCGGCCAGTGCGGGCAGCACCAGCTCCTCCCTTCCGTGCCGTCCTGGAAAACAGTCACAGAATCCGTAGGGTTGGAAGGGACCTCTGGATATTGTCTAGTCCAAATCCCCCTGCCAAGGCAGGGTCACCTGCAGCAGGTGACACAGGAGCGCGTCCAGGTGGGTTTTGAGTGTCTCCAGAGAGAGAGAACTCCTGCGCTCCCCGGGAAGCTGACCAGTGTTCTGCCACCCTCAATGTGAAGCTCTTCCTCATGTTGAGATAAAACTTACTGTGCTTTAGTTTACAGCTATTGCTCCTTGTCCTGTCACAGGGCACAACAGAAGGGAGTCTGGAGCCATTCTCTTAGCACCTGCCTTTGAGATATCTATATGCATTAATGAGATCCCCTATCAGTCTTTAGACTAATTAGACCCAGCTCTTGCAGTCTGTCCTCATCAGAGTAGCGCTCCAGACCCCTCATCATCCTTGTGACCCTTAGTTGACCCTCTCTAGTAGCTCGATGTCTTTCTTGTACTGAGAAATATTGAAACAAATCAGGAGCGGGCCGGGCAGTGAAGATCACACCAGCCCCGGGCTGGGCAGGAGGAGGTAAGTCTTTGTCTTGTCTGAGCAGTTGCTGCAAGGTGCTAAGAGTTCATGGCATAAAGTGGCCAAAATAAGAGGAAGCAGCCAGGTCATGAATGACACACCACACTGGGATGAACCAGGGAAACAACTGGTTAATTTCACTACTGAATCTGTTTTGTGAACAGAACACTGTCAGTATCTAACAGAATACTTAATGAGCAGTACATTAAAGGGCGTAGAATGAAAAAGGTTTAAAATTATGGTGCTGGAACAGTACCCTGCAGCAATTTTCAGATTCTATGCTTGGTGAAGAAACTTAACATCATAGAATCACAGAATGGTTTGGGTTGAAAGGGACCTTAAAGATCACCTATTTCCAACCCCCTGCCATGGGCAGAGACACCTTCCACTTGACCAGGTTGGTCAGAGTCCCATTCAACCTGGCCTCAAACCCTTCCAGGGATGGGAAATCCACAGCTTCTCTGGGCAACCTTTGCCAATGCCTCACCAAAATATTATTAAGAAAGAAGAAGATATGATGGTGTAGGCTCTGTGTCCCATTACACCTGACTTCAGAGTTCCTAAAATTGCTATAGAACATGATTTTTTTGGTAAATAACATACACCTTTATCTGTCTTTTTCCAAGCCATGCTATGAAAAAAAAAAAAAAAGAACCAAAACTTATGGACACTACAAAATTTGACAGTTTAATGGAAGTTTCTGAATCATTAATCATCAGCAACCAAAAACAATTAAGGACTTGTTTTCTGCATTAATTAATCTTTTACTGAAGTATTTTTTCTTCGTTGTAAAAGGGGAAAAAATCTCACGAAGAAAACCTTGTCAATATTATATATTAATTATATTATTAATAATAATTCAAGAAGTTCTATAAACTTTTAATCAGTAGTTATCTGGTTTCTGTAATACTGAAACTGATCATTCAGATTCTCAGAACTTCAGGAGATTCTTTCTGGGATGGTTTTTAAACACACTCTCTGCTCTCATTTTGTCACTAAACTGAGGATTTCACTTTTTTTGACTATCAAGATATTATTCACTTTGTACAGATTAATGCAAATTTCTCTTACTGAAGGCAGTAATCCTAAAATATGTTATGTTTATAATCAATATATTCTGTTTTTCAACTCTGTAATGTGTTCCTTTTCTATTTTATAGTTTGCTATACAGTTTTTACAGAAGGAATAAATATTTTCTGGGCAAAAAGCCAAGAAAAAGTAGCTCTTACCAAGCTAAATTAGATAATTACCATTTCACTGTGTCATTAAAGCACAGCTGTGTCTTTTGGGTTGTGAGAATTAGTATATAATACACCTAACTTTACACTTTTCTTCATGTGTAAAGGAAAGTGTTCCCTCAAGATGCAGACTCATCTAAACAGCCCATTTTCTCCATTTTTAAGTAAAATTAAATGCATTTATTATTATTATTATTATTATTATTATTATTATTATTTCTGAGTTTAATGTTTTACAGTGGCAATTATCAGACTTCTCTTATTTTTTCTGTGTCAGAATTTGGTAGGTGAGAAAAAATTGAAAACAGTTGTTTTGATTTTCCACTAAAACGATTGCATTAATTTTGTATCTCAACACGTTTCAATGCTGTTTTAATGACAGGTAATAGGCATCAATGAAAGATGACATAGAATTACTCTATCCTTAATTCATGTACCAGCAGTATGAGAGCAAAGTTCCAAAAAGAGTCCAGATATTAAGGATTTTCATGTACATTATTGTTTAGCTTGTCCAAAAATCAATTTCAACATCTCTTCTGCACAATTTAGATTTTTGTATCACAGGCCTCTATCTCTGGTTGGTTGGTGGGGAGTTTTTTGTGTTTGGTTTTTTTTTGTTTGGTTGGTTTGGTTTTTGTTTGTTTTTTGTTTGTTTTGTGTTTGTTTTGTTTTGGGGATTTTTGTTTGGTTTTTTTTGTTTGGGGTTTGGGGTTTTTGTTTGTTTGGTTTTGGGGTGTTGTTGTTTCTGTTGTTGGGGGGGTTAAGGCTATAATTTTCTAAATATTTGTATTTTTTTGTTTCCTTGGGGTCTGATGTAGTGATGTGGTTGATGATAATCATCTTCCCTGCAGAGTTGCCAGACTGTAGCCCTTGAAATAAGCTGCTACGGGTGAATCTACTTTGACTTTTCTTCAGCTGACCCATCTCAATGCGCACAGAAAATCTGCCTGGATAATGCTTCTTATATTTTGGGAGTATTTCCTACTGTAGTGCACCCCAAGTAAATAGACCTATATTTTCTTACTGACTAGAAAATTTTCTTGGTAACATTGCAGGTCATTGAATGCCCCAATTTGAACTGACCATCACTATAAACTGGTGGTATTTTTCCAAAGCAGAACTGATTCTTCACAGCCACTATTTTGAAAAACTGAAGGGTAAAAAAACCCACAAATAAAACCAGAAAAATCCGTTTTTCTCTCTCACTCTCAAACTCATTCCTTGAAGCCTGGGTCTGACAATTTAATAAGTGTAAATTCAGCAAGTGAAGAAAAAGTAAGAGGAGGAAACACACTGTAAACTGTTTACAGCTTTTAAAAGGAATTGGGAGGAAAAAGCTGGATGGGAGGTTGGTATTTTGACTTAAGCTTGAATGTTGCAATTAGCAAAAGGTTGTTTATGTTTGGTAGCTGTACTCAGCTTTAAGCTGTGTTCCTCTCTCTAGAGCTTTATGAAATATGAAAAAGACCTTCCATAATTCTTTGATTACTGAAAAACAAAAGGCCCAGTACAATTGCACTCAGATTAGTTTGAACTGACCTAAGACCAAAAAACTTCTTCATTTGGGCTGAATGTTATTGTTATGTCCCCTAGAGAGCAAAGTTTGTAGAGATTCCTGTCAGTTCTGAAACTTTTTTAGAAATTCATTCAGCATTACATGGCATCGCTGGGTGGTGATAAACAGGTGGGTAATACCTCCCTCCAGTCAAGCAGTTTGTGTGGCATGAAGGCAGTCATATTTCTGGGTCTTCCGAAGGGAACAATGGTCGTGATGCTGTTGGACTGGAGGCTTTTCAAAAATCTTAGTAGAGAAATAAGAAAAACAGCTAAACAAGCACAATTTACAAAGTAGATATGGATTGATTTACCATTATTAAATTCCATAATTAACCTAAAGAGCTGACTTCCTCACTGAGGGAAATTGGTGATAGAACTCAGCCAAATGAAGCACTCACTTTTCTTATCCTGAAGCAAACTGAAACAATGGGACACAGGACAGTAAGATTCTTAATAGGAAAAATCACCACTGTTTTTTTCAAGTACAGTCAAGGCTTATAGCATCTGAAGTCTTTAGGATATGTTATTTGGTGATCCAAAGGTAAGAATGGACCAAGTTCAGCTTGTTACCAAACTACCATTTCCAGGATAAGGACCGGTCTAGTCTCATTCTTGTGGTTGTTATTAGGAGCAAGATTAAAAAAAAATTGGATGGGAGAAGAAAATACTGTGTCAACACTGAAAGTAGCCATCATGTGTAGAATAATTGAGTCTGTTTCATTACCTTAAATCTCTGATTTCTGCCCTATTAAGGTCACTACTGGCATTGCCTCCTACTTCAGTCCTCGCTTGTATTACCACCACTGGCAATAAAGCAAAAAGCATATTTGTTGCTAGACTGCAGTCTGCCTGCTTAGAAAAATTCTGCCACCTTTTTTCCACCCACTAAAAAACCCTAATCAAAGCACACTACACTTGTTTGCCTTTTAGGGTTTTATAGGAAAAATCATGGTATGGAAATCATTGCGATTTCCTTTCAAGAACATTTACTAAAAAGTAGACATTTAAAACTCTTGCTCTTAAACGAAAACCTGCCATAGAGTACCTTTGTTCCTCTCACTATTATAATGTATTTCTCCTCTTAGATTACAATAGCAGAACACAGAGGCCACATTTTAAAGTGTGTTTTTTTTCCCATTTATAGAATGTTTATTGGCAGAAATGATGAGTTTTCTCCAGGTCCATCAAGTAAACATTCTGGTAATGTGTTGTGCTGTACCTGCCACCTCCAGTCGTGCAGCCCTGTCTGTGCAGTGTGTCAATAGTATCCACTTTACTAACCTTCTCTAGCTGTCACAGCTTTTGTGCATCTAAATAGGCACTGTACTGAGTGACAGTGTTTTTCTGGGTTTGGGTGTTTTTGTTTTAAGTATTTGATCTTGCTGGTTTTTAAATTATATGGAAGTACTTTTGAATTTGCAATCAGTGATCTATTTGTCAGCTACTTTTTTCCAGGTTTAATTGATTTGCATGTTAATTGCACTTGTATAAGCAGCAGTGCTACACTGGAGACTTCTTTGTGAAATCATGTAAAAAGGTTTAAGACAGATTTTTCATTTACAGGGCAACTTTGTTTAAATCAGTTTCTGCGTACATCTGCAAGAGCAATTTATGAATAGTGCTCTTACTTCAAGTAGTATTTTCCTACATTATTTTACTTTCCCTTATTTGAAGTTAAAATAAATAAATATTTGAGTTCATAGAAATTCTAGAGTAAACAATATTGCACAAAGAAATCACCTAGTTAATCACAGAAACCTGTGCAAGTGCTGGAAGTATGGTTAAGCTGTGAGGGAAATATCCAAGTGGTCCTTTTTAAAGCCATTATGAGCATACTTGCAGCACTTAAAATCGGACAAACCTCCTCAACAAGAACTGTGTCTGTGTTCTTCAGCTGGCAGCTACTGCACACACATTTTGTGGGAATTTGAAAGAGTGGACAAACAAGGTCCATAAGTTCTCTCAACACCAAGCGTAAGAACTCTGAACTTTACCCAAGACAAATAATTTCTGAGGACAAAAGTATTGCCATTTGAAAATAATTCTGTTTTTCACACTTGGCTTTCTTAGAACTTCAGGATTCAAGACTTGTATGGATCACCCTGAAACAATTTTATT
This sequence comes from Pseudotriccus pelzelni, assembly GCA_035584735.1. Classification (NCBI taxonomy): domain Eukaryota; kingdom Metazoa; phylum Chordata; class Aves; order Passeriformes; family Tyrannidae; genus Pseudotriccus; species Pseudotriccus pelzelni. Next base: position 56,180,919 of record JAWMRA010000041.1, read on the forward strand.
TGTAACATAATCAGTACCTTCTCCACAATGTTGCTGAAACATAAAGTTAAGCCTATGTTATGGGTTAATGCCCAGTAGGAGACAAATTCAATGGGACAAAAGCTTTTTTGAAGCTTTTGATCCTCTTCCTAGTGTTTAGTGGTGTTTTTGTGGTTTTGTATTTATTTTAAATTTTAATGCATGCATAGAAAGGACAGGCTTTGCGGCACTACTGGATTTATCCTAATCAGCTTGGTTTTGTGGAGACTGCTTCAAGGAATGAGAGAGCAGTGAAATCATGCTACTTCACTTACATTTAGTACCTCCGCTCAGAGTACCAATATTCAAAAGACAGAGCTTTATCATAAGGACTGTGGGTCTAGGTAATCTAGGAAGCCATGCAGTCAGCCCTGAATTTCCTTAAGCGGGAACTGACACAGCTCCCTCTAAGCTATGGAAATGAAGAGCTGACCCTCAGGATCTCAAGTAGATGATCAAACAACTAAAAGCTTGGTGCAGAATTTTCCAGAGAACCCGAGTGAGCAACTGCTCCAATGACTGAGTCAAGGGATGAGCTGGAAGGCTCAAAAGACAGGATTTTGTAAACAAGGTCATATCTGCACCCCAAAGAAGGACAAATACTCGTGTTTTGGAACAGCTGCTTGGAATTGCATGTCCTACCATGCAAAGCATGACTCTAGTACAGTAGTTGAGCCAGATGCAGTGCCACGTTAGTCAGTCCAGGAATCCTCTCTGACCAAATTTGCTGGAACCAAGTACTGCTTCAGATTGTTCAGTGTATTAGCATATCATTCCGTATGAGTATCTTAATACCCACTCTTAAAAATAGCTTGCAGTATGACCTAACTGTATGGCAGATGAACTCCAAAAAGTTACTCCAAGAAGGTTCCTAACTACCTCACGTTAAAATCTTCAGAGCAGCCCCTTCACAATCCTGGAGTTATTTATAATCACCTATGAATCTCTTATGTTTGAGACAGATGCAGGCAAACGGCCAGCAAAGTCCTGGCACAAAGATTCCTGGATTAGTTCCCTTTGTAGAAAGTGTGGGTCCTTCCCTGAGACCTGGACTTTGTCAGCAGGTCACCCGTTACTGTTGGGCAGCTCTTACACGGGGAATGACATTCCTTCCGCCAGCAGTCAGAGGGACTGACCATTCCGTTCCCCAGCAGTAATCCAACAGCGTCAGGCAGCTGCACCAAACGGGAGCCCTGAAGGAATGTCGTATCCGTGTCTAGATGTAGCCAAAGATGGAGTTTGAAATGACGATACTAAAAGGAACATACATATTTCTGTTCCGTTCCTCTTTCCTGAATGAAGGTGTATTTTTTCCATCTCTTCCCACTGAAATTTAGGGAGAATGATCTGCCTCTGGAATGAGAAGCAATCAGTCATCTCTGCTGGTTGGCCACTTGCAAAACAGCTTCAGCAGGGATTTGTTCATATTAGAATTTGGAATAACTTATTTAAAAATGCAGGTAGTGAAAATGTAGCAATGGACAAATACATTTCTTTTTTAATCCTGGATAAATTAATTAATTAGCTTTAATGCTGCTAATTGAAGTGGTTTAGCCAAGAATTTATGTAACCAATGTAGTTTTGTTTCATTAGAGAAGGAAAAAATTGTGGAATGAAGATCTGAAATAATAATTATATTTAATATTACTGTCTGATACAGAATAATCATGCCAGGCTCATAGCAAATGTTTTGCATATTTTTTTTTCTCTGTGCAGCCATGTGATCCTTTTTTTTTTTTTTGGAACATTTAGCATTGTAGTAATAATTATCAGGCAAGTAGATGATTACTGTCCAAATCCTGATTATTCATTCATCTACTGGAGCTTGTTTTTTCCATTAGAAACACTCTGAAGTAATTCAGCTGCTATGTAAAAATCCAATTAAAAACATAAAAATATAGTTTGACTAGATATTTTTATTGAAAACAGGTAAGGTATCAAATATTTGTTAATGTGAAAGGGCAACAAAGAAACTGCCTGATGAACAAAGAAATACAAGTAGCATTGGAGATTTTGATATCCATAAATTCCATTATCACATTGAAGAAATTAGTACAAAAAGACACCCCCAATTTTTTCTTTTTAAAAAAAAGTTCACTGGGCAAACCTGGAAGTTGCTGAGCAGGCTATAAGTGCTACCAACTCTTACTGCTTTCAGTGGAAAAAAACTGCCTGTTAAACTGGCTGTTAAACATACTAATGGAATCACAGAATTGTCTGGATTGGAAGGGACCTTAAAGATCATCTCATTCTGACTCCCCCTGCCATGGGCAGGGACGCCTTCCACTATCCCAGGTTGCTCAGAGCCCCATCCAACCTGGCCTTGGACACTTCCAAGGATGGGGCAGCCACAGCTTCTCTGGATAACCTGTGCCAGGGCTTCCCCACCCTCACAGGGAAGAATTTCTCCTTGATGTCTAATCTAAATCTACCCTTTTTCAGTTTGAAACCATTCCTCCTGTCCTATCACTACACTACTTGATAAATAGTTCAGCCCCACCATTCCTGGTGGCCCCTGTGAAGTACTGATAGGCTGCAATAAAGTCTCCACAGAGCCTTCTCTTCTCCAATCTCCAAAATCCCAACTCTCTCAGCCTTTCCTCCCAGCAGAGCTGCTCCATCCCTCTGATCATCTTGGTGTCCCTCCTCTGGACTCTCTCCCACAGTTCCATGTCCTGTGCTGGGCCCCCAGAGCTGGAGGCAGCTCTGCAGGGGGGTCTCCCCAGAGTGGAGCAGAATCCCCCCCTGCCCTGCTGCCCACCCTGCTTTGGGTGCAGCCCAGGGCACAGTTGGCTTTCTGTCTCCTTTTCCTATAAGCCCACATAAAATGCTCCAGGATCCTGAAGCAAGGCAAGAAAACCCCACCGCTCACGTCTATGTCAGTTATGGGTCAGTATTTGCTACGTCTTGGAGCCTGATCTCAACACTTGTGTTATTACTAAACGCAGCTTTCCATGTTCAGAACAGGACTTTGCCCAAAGTTCCCTCATGTCGATAAAATAAAAACCCAAGCCTTCAGCTCAACAGGTTTTGACCTAATATTCCCATTCCAGCCTCAGGGTGCTGCTCTTCCTGAAGCTCAGGGTTTTTAAATCAGCATGTTCACCAACCACTGCGCTGGGGGACGTTTCAGACAGAGAAACAAATCTTACATGGTGACACAATTCATGTTTTCAGTGGTATCACCATTCACAAGCCCCTGTTTTATTGAATCTGCCACCTAAAGGAAGCAACACTCCCTGATAAATAAAATAAAGCAGATACGTCACATGGGGATTCTTCTTCTTCTTCAGTGCTCTACTCTGACACTCTCCAGTTTTTACACCAGTCCCCACCGAGAGGGAAAAATTAAATAAAACTGCAACAAGACATCACTGACACTTCCCAACGTTATGTTTGAGTAAGCTTTGCTACTTTAAAGCCACAGGATGAATTATATTTGTTCTATTTAAAGCAGCACTAAGAAAACAGAGTAAAATTAGCCCCGTCAAAGAACAGGCTTTGCTATTTAAAAGCAAAAGATGCTCAAATGCTTTGGCCATTTAAAGTCATTCGCGCTTTCCCCATGTCTGGGCGAGCCACCCGTTATAGTCCCAGCTAAAAGCAGCAAGGGCTCCATGACTTGCTAAACCAAACCCAGGGGACGCTCCCAGCCCCTCATTCCCACGGCTGGGGGAAAACCTGGAGGAGAAGTTCACAGACACTCAGGGCTCAGGACGGAAACGCTGCAGCCACGGTGACGGTGGTGACACCATGGAGATCCAGGGGACAACGAGGCCCAGAGACCCTAAACTCTTAATTAAGAATTAAGTAGAGCTTAATGCACCCAAAAAAAGATGCTTCCAAAATAAACAACTACCTTGGAGAAGACTCCTATAAACACCCAAAATGTCAACATGGGGCTCTGATTAGAGAAGGCAAAAAGCCCCTCGGAGAAACACCAGTAGCCCCTCCCGGCCCAGGCCGTGCTGTGCACACATTCCAGGCTGGAATGAGCCAGGACTGAAAGCAGCTATCCTGTTTTCCATCAAACCATCTGCTTGTTCCCCTCCCGCTGCCGCTCCACGGTTTGTGCCAGCTGCACAGCCCAGATTGGGGAACCAGGATGAAATGAATTCCTTAAAAAACTGGCTTCGGTGAGGCTGCTTTCACCTGACAAGGGCCAGTCTTCCCAAAGCTGAGCCTGCTGCTCCTTCCTTCCCAGGGAGTTTTCCGAAAGCGAGGACGAAGTGACGGCACCTCCTCGTCTTAATCTGGCTCCCAGTAATTAATCTGGGAAATCATTCCAGCACGCCTGCAGTAATGATAAGGAAATATTTCCTAATATGGAATAAAACCTGAATATTGGAGTTGTGCTGCACTCCAGGATTTCCTGCCATTCAACACAGCTCTCCCATGGACAGGGGCCGGCATTCAGTTCCCTGCCACTTGCGACGAGCACTGAACATGAATTCACTTCCTTGACAGGAAAAGGGGGAAACTGTGCATGGATACACAAAAATATACATAGAAATATATATATATGTAAACTAGATAGAGCTATACACTGCATTTATTTCCTTTTAGAGTTAATCCTTCATGCACTTCAACCAGCAAAGAAACTTTTGATCCCAGCGTCGTACCCTCGGCTTTCCCAAACAGTGGGAGACTGGTCATCTAAAGTTTGGGAAACACGAACCCACTAATAAGGTCATGGCCATGTCAGCTCCACTTGCTGAAGCTTTGGCCATACAATGACACTTTTCATGCTCTTTCAACAGTCTGTCCCCAGGTCAGGAGCACATTTGGAGACACTCTGCGCTCAGAACACTCACCCTGCGTTCAGCGACACACCAACAATCTTCATCAGCTCAGCTCTTTCCAAATAATGTGAGCTTCTCGGCTTTTTAAGACAATCCAATAGTTTGGGGTTCAGAAGTACCCTCTCAAACTGCTTTCACTGGGTGTGGCTGCAAGGGAGGGCTCCCCACCCACCTCGTGAGGAAAGGGGATGGAGGGGTTGTACTTCTGCTCCATCAGCGGGGATGGAAGGCTAGAGCTGGGAATGGGAATGGGAAGAGAGGTGCTGGTGTATCCACACACTGCCGCGCTCCAGGGAGTGCTCCACGTGGGAGGTCAGCTCAGGGCAACCCCCCGAAGCACAAGACACGATGAGGGAACCAGACCTGCAGTCCCATCCCTCTCTTCCAGGACTTACCGTGGCACCTGAGCTGATGCATTTGAATTTCCCGGGGACAAGAGAGAGCAGCAGCTTCCTGGAAAGCCAAGGGAAACAGGATTTCATAGCTTTGCTCCAGCCCACTTGTGTCTGCCCTTCCTCCTGGCTCTCCCCAAGTCTCACAGAGCTGCAAATCTTTGTCCTCTCACAAGTGTCTAAAAACAGGAAGCCCTTCTATGTACTGGAGTAAATTGCATTCCTGTGCACTTAAGCATTTTCATAGCTTTGAGCAGGTACTTGCAGCCAGGCATAAGAAGACACTGGTTTAAGATCTGCTAAATTAAGTGGCATTAAAAAAAAAAAACAACACAAAATCCAGCTAAATATTTTGCTGCAATGTTTTAGACCATGAAATAACTCCAAACAGAGCGAGGTCGGTGATCAAAAATCTGCTTCCTCCTCAGCTGGATAACGTTCTGCTCAGATCCAAGGAGAAATATGTGCCACCCTAAAACATGTACAACTGTCCAAAAGGAACGCGGAGTTCTCTGCATCTTTCGTGGCCCAGAGACACAACTCGGGGCAGAAGCAAAGGATAAGAGAAGGAGCTTCCGATACATCTCCTACTTAAAGTGCAACACAGTTTTGGCTTCGATCCGAGAAACTCTCCTCTCAAATTTTAGGCATGCTCTAAAGCTCTTCTGTTTTCAGGGAGCCTGGGGAAGCAGGAGGGGCTTGTGCACTGGAGAAAGCTGGAGGAGAAGGGAGCACCGAGTCTGCTCCTCCTTTTCCACTGCTGTGTGTTCGAACCCCCGACTCTTGCCAGGCTCTTTTTAGATCCCATCAATCAAATTAAGTAATTACACACGATAAGTCTGTGCCAGCAGAGGAGCTGAGTTGCTAAATGAGCTGCAGAACCCCAGTGACCTGCCATGGCCTGTGCAGTGCCTCTGGCCAGGGTTAATGAGCACAACAGATCCCTCTGGCCCTACAAATCCCTCAGTGCAGGTAGTGCGTGTTGTCAGCACATGCAGCACTGGAGAGCAGATGTTTGCCTGGTCAAATCCCACTCCAACAGCTCGTTCCTTTGACTGTGATTTTTGGAGAAGCAGACAGCTGTTGGCACGCAAAGCAGACCACCTTGGGCCTTATCCCTCTGAAATTGGGAGGTTTAGCTGTGGAGGAAAACGGCTCTTGCAGAGGCAGAGCCTTTGTAAAATCCCAGAGTCTTCCTGCAGCCTTTCCTTAATGCCCCAGCTGCTCTTCTCCTGCAGGGCTGGGAGGGGGATCAGGAACGCTTTGTTATGATCCCTCCTACACAACCTCAGCTTCACCCTTCTAGGAAGATAAGGAAAAGGCAAGGAAGGCAAAGGAAATAAAAGTCGTGCACGAAGGGGACAGATGATGACAGTTTGTGAGGGGTATTTCCCAGTGAAAGGTAGTTCTCCAGCCTTGGACTGGGAGAGCTCACTCGGAATGGGTGGTGTTTTCCTTTAAATTAGGCTCAGATATTTGATTCTGTTATCTGGTTTCCTAGTTAAAGGATAAGAGAGGCAAAACAGGGTGTGGGGAAAAGCTCTGGCTACATCCAGCTGCATCAGAGAGGGGAAAGGGTAGGAAAAGCTTTGCTGAAGTTTCTCTTAGGGCTGGATGTTAAACATACCAGAAAGGGAAAATTTCCCCATTAAAACCAAATAAACCTTTAAAAAGCCCAGTTTCCTGTGCTTTCAAGATGAAATGGATTACGGGCAGAAGAAAAGAAAATTCTCTTGGAGCAAAACCTTTCCCACCAAGGAAGCCTTCAGAGCAGTCTTGGAGCATGTCCTGAGGGCTGAGCACTCTCCTGACTGGGAAAAGGAGCAGGATCAGCAGTAAGAAGGGCTCTTCAAGGAACACAGGTCACCTCATTCCAAGGAGAAGCCCCACTCGTGTTCCTGCAGAGTGGCTCTCACTGCTCCTTCTCAAGGTGTCCCTGTGCCCTGTGAGGTGACCCAGTGCCGCTGTGCCTCCATTCCTTTATCTGCCGAGTGGAGATGATAAACACAAGTGGAGTTCCCTGCAGGAAACACCAGCTCAGTGCAAAGATGGAGCCTGGTGGAGTGGCAAAGAAACAAGTCCCTCAGGCAGCCGCATGAACTGCCTGACAAGCTGGACACGACCAGTTACTTCCCATAAATAGCAACCAGAGAAAAACCCAAATAGGAAGAATGAGGTCATTTCCACTTTGGAAATATTATTTAACATGAACATTTCCTCGTGGGGATGGGCTCCATGCTCAAGGCCCTCACACTGACAGGACAGGCACTGCTGCCAAGTCTTGCTCCAAGGACTTGCCAGTGCAGGTCTGCAGTTACTTCTTGGAAAGACAGGTCCCTTCCTCTCCGTGTGGCTGATCCCTCTCCAGTCCTGGCCAGGCATTCCAGCAGTTTTCCTACTAAAGGTGAGTCAGGCAACCTCAGCTGAAACAATCCACAAAACACAATCCACTTGATTTTCATGGGAATGGCTGACCATGATGACAGCAATGCCTGACCTACAGCGACACACCAGGAACACCCACCCACTTTAGGGCTCGCTCATTCCTTAATCCATTTCCTCTCATCCCAATCAACAATTCTCCTGGCAGTTACCAGCTTGGGTATTCCCAACACAACCTCTGGTGGTGACTTGAGGTGGAGAAACCTCCCTGCAAACTGAAATTTCTGCCCAGTGATGCAAGAAGTCCTGAACGCTTGGAGATGATGTACGCCCCGAGGAAGGATGCTCTTTGGCTACAACACAGGAAACTGCATTAAGGAACAGATGATCTGGAGTCTGTTTTATTTCCCCCAAGTGTAAAAACAAACCCCACAGAGGAAAAAAAAAAAGCAAAAATTTACTTAGGGTGTGCCTGCAAGAAAATAAACATCATCCCTGGAGCCAGCAGGTCATGGTAGGAGCTCGAGGCGTTCGTGTGTATGATGGACTGTGGTCTTAAGTATCCACAAATTATTCATTTGCGCTGAAAATTCATCATTTAACCCAAAAATATGAGACGTGTGGCCCTTTCTTTGCCTTGCCTGAGCTGCCCATTTGGGGAGTGCAGACACTGGCCTGTGTGTTGTGGATTTGGGAGGGAGTGTGGCAAAGTGAAGCACCGAGATGGTTTTTCCCTGTCCCCAAGGACGGGGTTGAAATCTCGGATTTCAGAAACAGGAGGAAAATTTATGGGGAAGAGCAATAGGAAGGACAATGAAATATTAACCCACTGCAAGAGGCCAAGTTTGGTGACAGTATTTCCAAGCTGAGCAGCCTCAGCTTGGAAATGCTGCTCCCTGAGTCCAGCTGAAAGCATTCCTTGGAATGACTCCCCCAGCCAGTGTTTGCACACTCTGCTGCTCATATGCAAATATCATTAATCAGCTGCCTTTTAAAGCTCTGATAAACAGCCAACCTTGGGAAAGTTTGACACTTTCCCAGTCGAGCCACACAACATCAGGAATGCAGTTTGTCACATGGATGTAACAGAGGGGAAGGAGGGAATACATCCCAGCTCCACAAATCACCGGGAAGCAGCTGCTCTGCTCTGTTCTCTTCACTCCTGGAAACACAGTGCACCAAAAACATAAAGAGAAAGTGGCCTAATAATGTAGTGTTAGCACAGAACCAAAAACATTTACATTTATGATTCCTCAGATGATTAATTATTGCTTCAGCAGAGCCTTAAAACACATTTTAACTGCTCTGATTTACAGAGAGAAAACCAAGTGAAATCCCAGATTTTAGAAGCCCTGAGGAAAGACCTGCGAAAAACTACCACTGTTTACTCCCCAGATTATGCCCCACGGATACTGAGCCCTACCTCCCTAGCCCAGATCCATAATAAAAATTTCATTATTCTCCCCAGACCTAAAATGATAATTCAGGGATGGGACAAGATCTGGAGGCCAGGCTGCTTTCCACTCCCTCCCCCCTTTTTTGTTTGGCATCCCCTCGAGTAAAACTTCGCAAAATAAATCATGGAAATTCCAGCAGATCCCGAAAGCACAGGGAAGTTGCCGGCAGCCTCTAGGAGGAAAGGTGTGCCCTCCCTCTTCCCAGCATGCCCAGAGCTCCAAAGGTCTCCTGGGGTTGCTCCCAAGCCTCAAGCTGCTTTCCTCCCCTCTGGGTTATTCCTCCTCGTGTTAATAGTGCCAGAAAGGATCTTCATCTTCCAGGGAGCTGGAGCTGCAGCTTTATCCTGCTTCCCTGGGTCAGGGACCTTCCTCCCAGCCTTCAAGCAAGGGATGTTTTGCCCCTTTAAAGCATTTTCCACTCCGAGCTTGAGGTACTTTATAAACTGTAGGGAACAGGCCCCTTGCAAACCCACCCATTTAGGAGCAGGGATATATCCAAGATAACACATAGTCATAAAGGTTGGAAAACACCTCCAAGATCATCGAGTCCAACCCATGTCAACTAAACCATGGCATTAAGTGCTTCATCCAGCCATTTCCTGGACACTTCCAGGGCTGGTGATCCATATATATTCTCCAAATAGAGTTCTCAGAAAACGTGGACAATTCCAACCTGATTTCAGAAAACGGGGCAAAAGTGAGGCACAACAAAACCAAGCAGAGCCACCCCAAAAAATCAATTAAAAGAAAGTTAACTCTGCAGCACCACATCAGCGTGTGAGGCAGAAAGGGACACCTGCAGGAGCTGCCAAAAAACCCCCAAGGAAGAGCTGAGGCATGGGATTGTTGCCTCAGTCCTGACTCTTACCTTGAGTTTAGTGTTACAGTCAGATGAGGTCAGAGCTGCTTCCCTGGCAAAGCTTCCCGCAGATACACGTTGGAAGGACAAAATGTGTGCACTTAAGGAACATAAAAATGCTTTATGGAAGCCTATTTTTAACACTGAAAATGGCACGGGGAACTCTGGGAAAATCCAGAACTGCAGCAGGAAATAGGGAAAAAAAGGCACAGTTGACCTGAGCCCAGGGTTTTTCAGAGGTGCAGCTGCTGCTGAAGGAGCACATCCTTCACGCTCTCCTGGAGAAAAACAAAGGAACTCTGACTGGGCTGTCGGCAAAACAAAAGGAGTCTGGGAATTCCCAAGTTTTGCTGTGATGGGGATACCTGGAATTAGCCTTTGGGTTTAGCAGTTTGCGTCTCCTGATCATCTCCAGAGCCTCTGTTGGCCTGTGACAGGTTTCTCAAGCAGTTTTAGAGACCGAGCCTCAGGAAATATTAGTCCTACAGCAAATGGATTTTACATTTAAAATATGTGTTACCTTAAAATATGTGTTATATTAAAATATGCTCCAAAGGCCAAATGAAGCAAACAAAACAGGTGCCATCCCTCCTCTCTTCATCCCTGAAAACTGGATCCCCCAGAAGAGGAGGACCTGGAACTGTCTAACAAGGACAGGCACGGCTCCCACCAAACTCCAGGCAGCTGGAACCCGACTGTGGCTTGAGCATCTTGGCATTTTTACCTCACAGACAGTGACAACATTCTCCACACAAAAAAGCAGAAGAGATGCAGATCTGAAGCTCTCTCTCTATATATAGTGTTGGCTAAAAATACCTCTTTGGAGAGACATCCTTTGCCAAATAAGTGCCAAAACTTCAAAGGCTGAGTTCTCCTGTTGAAATATTTGTAGTGCAAGTTGTTCTGATTCTTGGGAGGCACGGCTGGCACTCAGGGATGGCATCTTTCAGCTCCAAGAGCTGGTCCAGGCAGTAACTGGAAAAAAGCTCTTTGGTGGCTTATGAGAAGTGAGCCAAAGGATCTGAGTCTCAATAAATTAGGAACCACATCACAAAAGCATCTGTAAGAGTCACTTCCTTTGTTGATACCATTCTAAAGGCCAAGGGCTGAATGAGGTAGGGAAAAAGAATTATCCTCCCTCAAAATAGCACATTCCTTCAAAACATCAACTGCTTTCAGCCAGCACTTTTGGTGGAAGCATCCCAGAGCGTTTTTAACAAAACAGGAACCAATCAGGTGTTTCTTTAAGTACCACCTGTAACCCAACACTTGCTCAGTACTAAAACCCAGGACCTGCAGAACTCCAACATGCCAGAGCCATGCCAAAGGAACATTCCCATCCCACATTCTAGCTGCGCTTCCTCCAGGAGCCAACAAACATTCCAGAGCTCTGTAACAAAATCTAGGACGGAAACAGAGGCTCACTTTGAGCTTCCTTTCATCAGCAGGTGTATTTGCCCTGTCCCTTTGCCAGGAAAGGGGCACTGAAACAAGTGAGGCGAGTTTAGAAAACTAAGGAACAATATTTTAAACCCTTCAAGAAAGCAGAGTAATTTTAGTTACACCTGTCACAAGCACAGTTCAGAGTAACGGCTTCGGAAAACGAAAAATCAGTACATTAATTACTTCGTGCATTTGGATGGCACAACGTAATAATCTAAGCACACTTAATATGAGGGGCTGGTGCTGCCCAGTAAATGTAGAGATGCTGAGCAGAGCAAAAAGAACGTGTTTCATTCAAAGATGAAAGCCCTCAGAATTTTAGCGCAAACAGCTGCTAAACTGTGAAGCACGACGGGGTCAAACGTGGTCAGGACCTCAAAGAGCACCATGTGTTTCAAGGCTGAAAAAGCACCAGGGAAAACCATCTCAGTGCAATTTGTATCTTGTTTCTCTGCTTATGACTTCAAAAAAAATGGCCCAGGTATCCACAACTGAGGTTGGATTATCCTTTCCCAGTCCACTCTCCCTCAACATTGATGAGGATCACACCAGCAAATTCAATATGGGCCGCAAATTTATCAACAGGTTTCTGGCTTAGATAAAATTAACACTGACTAAGGTACCAAAGGAAATCAAGAACTGCAAGAAATGCATTTTATTCATACATTAGTCATTGGCAAATATCCCTTTAGATGCCGTTAATCTGGAAAGCCATTGGAATGCACTCAGTGCAGCTGCCTTGGCTGAATTTTATTTCCTTAAAAATCCTGCATTCGTGGTCAAGCACAACCTGCATTCCTGATCTAGCCAAGGAAGGGAGAACAGGAGGGAAAAAGCCCCTGTTTCTCTTCCTAAATGTACATATATGAGAGAGCCCATTTTATAAGTGAGTTCACCTTGTGAATCAGATTTGCTGACGAAATGATCACCACCCAAGACACCAATTCAGATATTCCAGACAGGACTCTCCATCCAAGACAAATCTGGAGCTTAACCTGCACTGCTCCCACCGTGGTGTGTTAGTTTGCAGTGTCTGGAGAGGATTCACTTTAGGATTCAAGGAGAAGGGAGGTGGGTGGGCCTGACTTAACCAACTTGGCAGCAAATTCCAGCCTTGCCAGGCAAGAGAGGGAGGGAAAGCACTTGGATTCTACACTGACAGAGGAAAATCTCATCATCTTCAGCTGCAGATTCACTCCCTCTAAGGTCCCAAGGAAGGGTACAGAAGCTTTGATCCCCTCAGCCCTTGAAAGATGACACCACCAACTCGGAGCACTCAGGCAGAAGAACCAAGAAAGATACATTTACACTTTGCTTCCCACACTAAGAAAATTACAGTCAGGTAAATAAGAAAGATGCTGTCAGGACCAGCTGCAAAAGTGAGCTTATACAACATAAAAAAATGCAAAGAACACTATCAGGTTTTCATTTTTAAGTTTGGGGGTTTTTTTGTGGGTTTTTTTTTTAAGCAAAAAGTAGTGCAACCAAAATAGTCATTACAATTCTTCTCTTGCAGCCCTCGCTCATCCCATTCCTGGGGGTCTAAAATCTGAGCCCGCAACTGGACCTTGCACAAAACTGCAATTGGATTTCCAAATATTGCTGCTTGTTCAACAAAAAGGGTAGAGGGAAAATGAGCTACAACTACTTGTCTTTGTTAGAGCACAGCAATTTCCCCCCAATTACTTCACAATTACTTCCTTTTTCATTTTTGACTTTCCACTGTGTTTTCAAGTGATATAAAATGGTCCTGAAAAAAATGGATGTGTAGCTATTAGGGGTTTATTTTCCCCCCTAAGCATTGCTTGATTGCAAAGACTATTTTATCGAGCAGAATGATGTTATTTTTCTTGGTTCAAACAGGCAGTGGGAATTTCTTCCTTGTACCCTCACAAAGGCCAGAGTTTTGCATCCTCTGAGGACTGAAGGTGAAGGCAGCAGCATTTTGGGTGGGCTCCAAGGCTGCAGGACGAGCTGTGAGCAGCGACTCCAGTCGGTGCTGGAGGTCAGTGGGTGTTCAGACAGGAGGAACAATCTCCCTCCTGCTTTTGGTGCTTTAATGTTCATCTCTTTTTCCTGAATGCTGAAAAGGGATTTGCTCTTCCCTTTTTCGTGTGCCACTACAAAAGTGGCTTTAAAGGTCTGTGAGCAAAAGCAAACAGTTAACGTGGATCCCCCTGGGATTAAAAGGGGCTTAAAGTTATCCAAGTGTGAGGCTGAGACTCTGGAGTTATGAATGAACCCCAGCTGTCAGACAAGGCTTTCAGCCTGCACTGGGAGCAGGGAACGGGGCAGGTTGTGCTCAGATGCCTCCTAAAAATCAAGGGGGAAGCTCCTTTAGTCACCCCACAGTAATATCAGCACCACCAGTACTGACTGAAGGAGCTGGGATGCCTTAAATCCACTTGGATACCACTAGTCTGAAATGGTCACTGGGGCTCCTGGACTTCAGAGTGTTCCCTCCTGATGAAGGAATGGATGGATGTTCCCTGGAAACACAATTACTGGTCAAGAAGCTGCAACATCAGAAAGAAGCTAAAAAAGTTTTCCAGCTTCTTTTGACGTTTGCCAGCATACCTTGAAAATCTAAATTGTTCCACTTGGTTGTTTTCCCTTCATCACTGGCTCGTGGGAAAAAAAAATACAGAGACAAGAGAGGGAAAAGATTTAACAGGCAGAAGAAGAAATCTCCATCTCTACTCCCTTCACCTTCCAAACCAACTGGGTTTGGTTTTCCACTTCTCCTTCTCAAAATCAAATAGTAAAGGATAATAAATCCCTGTATTCTGCACTTTGGGTTTTTTTTAAACACTTTGAAACAATCTCTGCTCTCCAGAGCTTTATTGTCATTGTGCCTGACTTCAACTTCACTCAATTGCTAGTTGGAAGGACTCTTAAAATAAGCCACTTGCAGGAGATTATTCCAGGTGTTCTTAACGTAATTGTTTTAGGGTTTTTTTTAAATAAAGAAGGGTAGAAAAAACAAAAATCAAAGAAAAGTTTCTGATTGCTGCAGTGAGGTCTCCACACCCAGATAGAATTGGACTAAGATGCACATAATACATATTTTATATGAGCTCCCCTTCTCTGTTAAATTAAACTTCCTGAAAAGATAGACAGACAGGGCAGGGAAAGAGTCTCCATACAATTAAGCCTAAGAGGATCCACCTCCACCTAACACACTTCAATATAAAACGGTCACTGATGTTCTTTGTTAAAAAGTAAATTGTGGCAAGTTCAGTCATAAAAAACAGCAGCTCCCCTGCTCAGCCTGAGCTTTGTCACCTCAGAGGACAAACCAAGCACAAACAAAACCAATAAAGCTCAGTGACAAACATGCAAGTTAATGACACCAGAAATGATGACATTCCCTTCTTTCACTTTACCCTGGAAGTCAGAATTTGCTGCAGTGCATTCACTGCTCTCCAGGACACACAACTGTTCTGGTCTGCAGCGCCAGACAACCTCACTCCACAGAACCATGGGAAGGTCTGGGTTGGAAGGGACCTTAAAGATCATCTTGTTCCCTGGGCACGGACACCTTCCACTATCCCAGGTTGCTCAGAGCCCCATCCAACCTGGCCTTGGACACTTCCAGGGATGGGGCACCCACAGCTTCTCTGTGCCAGGTCCTCACCACCCTCACAAAAAAGAGTTTCTTCCATATATCCAACCTAAATTCCCCTTCTTTCAGTTTGAGATTCCCACAGTCCTGCTTTCAGTGGCAGTGCTAGAACCACAAGGTCTTTGGCCACACTGCCACAAAATGGATGTGGAAGTGAACACCACCAGGAGGTGTGTGCTTAGGTTCTCTATTCAGCTTCTAATTTCAGCAAAACATATGAACTTCCCATTTTCTAAACCACTAATTCTCTTCAAGTCTGGCTAAAACTCACCTAAGAGGTTCAAAACTCACTGGGAGGAGCGAGAAGTGTAGACATGAGCAACGTCCCCTTGAAGTCCTACAACCATCACAGAAATCATGGAATGACCCAGCAAAGAGCTCTTCAGGAAACACAGGATTCCATGCCAAAAGTCTGACAGCAATTAAGCAGAAGTCACAGTCTGCTATGCCAGTGGAAAAGGGATGTCAGGTCACATTCAGTGAGGGGGGAAAAAAAAGGCTTTCATTTACCCGTTCCTACTTTCTTTCTCTGTTACAACCATTTTTAAACCAACACAACTTTAAACAATTATTCCCCTCCGTGTTTTCTGACAGCACCTACATTTTGTACCTTTCTTGAGACAGAGCCTTTCATCACTGGCCACGCAGTTCCAGCTTTCACCTCTGCTCTTAATGATTACATCTTCCTCCTCACTGCACCTCGGCAGTGAGTTGCACCCTCAGCAACCTCACCCAGAACAATGACCTCAGGACAGACTTCTGGAGTCAGCAGACCTGCCAAAAGTACATCATATGTGATCCACTTATTTTCCTTCAGGAAGTCCTTCCACACTCATCTCTGCCCTTCCTGTTTCGTGTGCGTTTTCCCCAGTGAACTCCTGACACTTTACGGTTCCTTTGCAAAAGCCACCTCAGAACACACACCTCGAGGAGGAACTCTGGTTAAATCTCACTGTCCTCCTTCAAATTCTCCCTTTTAACCTGCTTCTGCAAAGTGCCCACCCAAACCCAGTGGATCAACAGGTAGCACAGTGTGACCCTACTGCTTCTCACTCTCATCTCCACGTGCCCTGCACACCTTGGGCAGGACATCCCTTTTCGGGGGGGGGGGGGGGGGGGGTGTGTTACCTTTTGGA
>JAWMRA010000041.1:56202743-56219306 GCA_035584735.1 Pseudotriccus pelzelni
CGCTCCAGGAGCTCCATGTCCCTCCTGTCCTGAGGAGCCCAGGACTGGGCACAGCACTCCAGATGTGCCTCACAGGGATGAGCAGAGGGGCAGATCTCCTCCCTGACCTGCTGGCAATGCTGTTCCCAATGCCCTCCAGAATTCTGTCTCTCCAGCAGAAGCCTTGGTGCTCAGCCCCCTCCGGCTGTGGGGACTCTCTGAGGGGCTCGTGGGTGTGAGGGGTCACACAGTCAGGAGTTAAAGTGACCTCAGTAGGTGCTCGAACACACACAGCAGAATTAAGTGGAAACATTGTATTAGGAGGCTTTTGGATTAGTGGAGCTGTCCTGTGCAGTGCCAGGGCTCGGACTTGCATGGTCCTCGTGAGTCCTTTCCACCTCAAGATACCCCATTCTATGATTTGCCTCCTTCTGTGCCCCTGCCAAAATACACAGGTGAGGGTGTTAAACCCTGCTGTGGTTTTAGTGCTACCTGAGCATAAACCAGAGCAGCAGCATTGACGGGGAAAGCTGTTTTCCCAAGGATGCAGTGGTACAGACTCC
This sequence comes from Pseudotriccus pelzelni, assembly GCA_035584735.1. NCBI lineage: Eukaryota > Metazoa > Chordata > Aves > Passeriformes > Tyrannidae > Pseudotriccus > Pseudotriccus pelzelni. The sequence goes on from JAWMRA010000041.1 coordinate 56,203,286, forward strand.
ATGCAAACCCAGCTGCTGAAGATCAGAAGGCAAAGAAGGCAAATCCGGCAGCTCAGATTGGAAGAATGACAAAGTACAAGCCATCTTCTGCTTCTGTCACAGCATGGAGCATGTGGAAGGGAGGGGAAGGTTGTTCTGGTGTCATCCCTTGGCTTGAGGAGAGTTGCTGATGGAGGAGGACTTGCTTGGCAGACACATTGGGTTTGTTTGCCCTCATTAGTCCTTATATAGAGACAAGGAACTTTGGAACCCCTGTGCACTAAAGCAGATTTCTTACACCCTCAAGAGCTGTGAGAGTATCCACATGTCTCCTTTGCCTGCAGACAGAGCCAGGGAATTCACCACGGAGCTCCCTGGGCGCTGCGGACCTTCCTGCTGAGACTGATTTTCAGGAGGACTGGATTTGGTAGGTTTGAAATAACACAAAGCCTAAAATTAACATGTTTTAACTTGAAGGAGGTGCAGGGGCGCTTCCTGGAGGGAGTGGCTGTCCTTTGGGATATCTGAACTCCCTTTCCACGTTTGGAGCCCGTGGTAATGGAGCTGTGCACTCCCATTTGCCAGGTGCTGGAAGCACAGACACATAACCCAGGAGCGGAATTAGCAAGAGGGAAAAAGACGCTCTGTGATAAGTCAACCCAAAATAAACTGGTTACGGACCTAGAAAAATGAGATTTTCACCAAAGCCCCCCTCCCAGAGCAAAAAATCCTTAAAACTCTCTATCAGTAACAGTGGTAAATGGGAATGACAGATCCCCCAGCAGGGATGAGGGCTGGTTTTGACTGGGGATTCCGATGCTGGGAAGCTGTAAGCCTTGATTCCAGCACCTTGCTCCTGGCTGCTCCCCTGCTCCAGAGCCGCCACGGGGAGCTTGGGGGAGGCAAAGTCAGGCTGGGAGGGGAGGAGGCCCAGCTGTGACAATGAATATTCACAACGTGTGACATTCCAGTCCCTGCCTTGCTGCTGGTGCTCCTCTGGTGGGTCCTGCCAGCACAGCAGATGGCAAGCACTGAAAGGCTGTTGTGCCAGTGGAAAATTCCTGTGTTTTGTTGGTCCTGTGCGTGTGTGAGGGGGGAAGTGGGGTAAGCTTCCACTTATTTCATTATTTTCAAGAAAGAAATGGTCCCCTAAGACTGCAAAAATCGCTGGTATTTAAGAACAGGTCTCTTCTTTTTCAGGTCTGGTTACATTCTAAGATTTCCCTGTAATTCCATATAACTTTCCTCACAAGTCAGGATCCCGAGTTTTCTAAGCGGTGGTACAATTAAAAAGAGAAACAACATTGCAATATCAGGGCTGGTTGTTTGCTTCCCAAGCAAAGACCTATGGAAAAAACCCAAGTACTTCATGGTTCTATTTTTCATGTGGCTGTAAAAGTGTTTATGTCAGTGGGCTTTCCATCGCAGGACAGATGTGGTGTGTTTTAACTTCCCAATTTTATGTGTATTTTTGAGCATAGTTATACACATATATTATGTAATTAGGCAGAGGTATTACACTTTAGACTTTGCAAAAGCCTGAATGCCTCTTGTCAGATTCCACTGGAGCCTTCAAAAAACTTAGGGGAGAGTCAGAGGCAAAGCAAAACAATGTTGGCCTCGTTACTGCAGATCAAAAGAGGGATCTCTTGTCACTGAAAGGACATTTGGGTGAGGTTTTGACATTTCTTTCTTTGCAGTCAATTGGTGGAACAAATCCGAGTTGCCACGGCAGAGCCGTGCTGGAGGTGCCTCTTGGAAAGATTCTGAGGGGGGTTTAACCCTGAAAGCTCCTTCTCAGCCTCAGAAAGAACCTAAAAATGTTTCATTCACGAGTAGTTTGCGTCTAACTGCTTAATGCAATGGTAAGGAGTCAAGTCTGACTTTCTTACTTTCTCACTGTTTTTTGTGATAAAATCCAGGTGTATTTCTTCAGAATGAGCTAAAAAAGCTCCAAAACTTTTAAGACTTGGTCAGGAAATACTACAGAGCTAGATAAGGGCAAGCCAATCACAAACATTCCTACAGATTTTCCAGTGCCTTGTCATGACTTTTTTAGCTGCTGTTGGTACTATTTTTAATCCAAATTTTCCTTGTAAACTCCCTGATCTGTCTGAATAACAGAAGTATGTTGGGTTTGATATTTAATAGGTGGAATTCAAGGGGGAAAAAAGCAAATTATTTTATTTGTTTTAAGGCACTTAACATTCTGTTACACAACTCTGACAAGATTATTTCACACCTGTAGATCTTTAATTGCTTGATTCCAGTGGGGCAAAGGAGTGGAAAAAACCACAGTTACAGAGTTAAACAGTGTCAGAAAATGTCAAGTTTTTACAATGAGGTGCCTTTTGAAGGCATTTGTAACCACCCAGCTCTGTTTCATCCAAGCAGCCACAGCCAGTTCTACGTCCACGCCCCTTCTTAGAAAGGTCTAGTTTATATTTCCCGAAATCCCGGAGAATTTCCCATATATTAATAGAATCTATGCCACAGGGAAACCATTTATACTTCCATATGTGGAGTCTGAGGAACAAAGCGACTCCTTCAGCTCCACAAAACCCAGGAAATCACTCCAGTCACCTCAGAGGCGCTCAACTCATATCCTGAATGTCCCAAACGCAGCATTTTGCCAATTTTCAGCACCATTTAAATCACTTCTTTTCTATGTAAGTAGTATTTTTTTTAATTTTTTTTTTTTTTTTTAATGGGAATTTCTGGCCGGGCTGTGACTTTTGCAGGCAGTTTGGAACCCACAGCGTGGTTCTTCCTGGCACAGGAATGCCAAATTCCTCATGCTGGAGCTCAGGATGTGACAAATTTGATACGTTTTGTAAAGCAATTCAAGTATTTATAGCTGAGTTCACTTAAACAGCGTCACCCCTCCAAATGTTATTCCTGGACTCTCTTTGGAGAAAATCCTTGCTGGACTTACAAGAGGCTTGTTTATGGGAGCTTTTCCCATGAACAAAGAAACATGGAAAGCCTGGAACAAAAGGAAAAGTTAGCAAACACACTAACTAATGAGAACTATTTTTAATTATGGAAGAAGCTCAATATTCTGCCTCAGTTAGCATGGCCAACATTGTCCTTTATTTAAAATTCCAGGGAAAAATGAAGCTGACAATCTTTCCAGTCAATCCCAGGGAGACAAAATAAGATATTGAACAAAACCACTCATATTTTCCAGACAGTTTAGGCTTAATTAATATATTTGATCTGTCCTTACACTGTTTCAGGAGTGATCAGGTGCTTTTTTTCCTCTTAGTGAAGATGCTCTCCTAAATCCACTGTTATTTTCCCATTGTCCCCAGACAAGGGAGATCATCTGTGTGTTGCAAGCTTATCCACACCGTCTGTCTCCTTACTCAATGTTTGCTTCCTGCCTGGTTTTGCCACATCCCTTTCTAGTTCATCTCTTCTGGCTGACATAAAGCTCCTAAAATAAATTAGGAAAAGAAGAAACTGGAACAAGAAGTAAACAAAATGATGTAACTTTGCTGTTACATTCTGTTCTCTGTTTTTCAACCCTAATGCAGCTATTTTAGGGCCGGGTACTGAAGCCTCTGCAGTCCCAGGAGTTATCCCAACGAACACAGACTTCTGGAACAGCCCAGGGAGAGGACATTCTTGCTTGGGAAGGATGGCCAGGCTTCCACAGGACACACAGAACTGGGAGGCTGGAAAAGAAGAAGATGACGGTGATGAAATCCCAGGGTTTAGTCAAGTGCTGGGGTTCTTTAATTTCCTGTGCCTTGTTCCTTCGCTATTATTCCACATGGAATAATTGAAAGCCTGACAAACTCCATCCCAAAATGCAACCCCTGCTCTGCTGTATTCTCGATTTACATTTCCAATCCTTTCACTCACTGTCTTCCAGCTCCATTCCCCAGAGCCTTCCCTGTTCCCTAAATACCCTTAGCAGTACCTGTCTGTCCCTGCACATTCCCACCTGATTTCCCCATCTCATGAACAGCTTGGCAGAGCTTCTCCTTGGTTTCCAAGGTGTGTGGAACACGTCCTTGTGATCCTTGTGATGTCTTCCCCCTCTCACACAGTCATTGTAAAGGTACAGGAAATTCACCCTTTTTCTAGGAAAAGAGGAATTGTTCTGCTGGTAAACTATCACGACCAGGTTCTCAGCTGCCATACATTTTTTGGGGTCTCTGACTATCCATTTGTCTGTCCTGCCCCACAGTCAGTAATTAAACCTGGCATGTGAAGACGTCGAGTGTACTGTAAAAACACACCTATAAACATGCTGTAATTTCCTTTTTTTTGCTGCTCTTCTTGGTGAGGCTTCCTTTTGTTGCCCTTCTTTTTCACTCTCGAGGTAAATGCAAACACAGATTCCATAAGTAGCCTTTTCACTCTTCAGTATCCCACAGCTGCCCCCAGAATGGAATGATCCGAGCACAGGCTCCCTCTGCAGAAGAGAAGAGAGTGGTTCCCAGCTAACAGAATAGTTACAAACTGAATGCAGCCTCACACTTGTTTAGACTGCTAATGAGGGAGAGCAGGAAAAGGAAAACAACTCAGTTCCATTCCAGTTATCTCGTGGGCTTGGATCTTTAAGTGAAAATAATCCAATTAATTGTCGCAGCACGAGGAAAACGGTTGGGTCTGATAAAGACCAGACAGAACCCTAAAGGAAAAAGAGATGTTTGAGGTATTAATTGAAGATCTCCTGGTGCCCAGGGGCTTATTCTGGGCCCTGCCTCTGGATAAGTGTAATGTCACAGAGGGGTAGAGCAGTCAGCCCATTAAGAAAGACCAGTTGGACCAGCTGGATAAAGCTGGATCTCTCCCGGAGTCCTTATGTCAGATGAAATCCTTCTGGAGCGTAGGAATGGAAGCAGAGTGAGTAATTAAGCTGTGGGGAGAGGCCACAGGGGGCCCAGTAAAGAACAGCCTTTTAACGCATCATCAAACAGCAAATCCCTGGAACTCTGTCCTTCCCTTCCCAGCCAACAGTCAAGGATCTGCCCAAAAATGATTGGGATTCAGAGGCAGGGGCAATGAGCTGCCAGCAGGGTGTCAGTGGAGCTGGAGCTGCCAAAGTCGTTCCCCTTCTCCAGAGGGAATAGAATGTTAATCAACGTACTCACTTCTCTCCTTCCACTCTAATTAGCCATGCGTGGCCACAGCTTGACCACCTGAGTTAGCTCCAAACTCTTGGAAAAATCAGTGTATTCAGAAGGATTGCTGACAACAGGGAGTACCTTTGGAAGGACAGGAAGCAGCCAAATATCTGGTGTGGGTTTGTGAGGGTCGAAGCATAGGCACTGCATGCAAAAATTGTAAGCATGGACAAAAACCCCTTTTAGTTTTCTTCAGATTTAACCAGTCCCCTGTCTCCCTGGGACAGTAGCATTCCTTAGGGAAAAATGTAGCTCCAAGGCTGTTTCCAAAGGGATTGCATCCATTGGAGTTGTTCCACTAGCTGGGAATTTTTCATCAGCTGAACTAACTAAGAGATAGGAATCCCTACTCTTTAATGTTTGTTCTTCTCCTTCCAGAGAGTCTGTGAATGTTCCATCCTTAGAAGTGTCCAAGGCCAGGTTGGATGGGGCTCTGAGCAACCTGGGACAGTGGAAGGTGTCCCTGCCCATGGCAGGGGGTTGGAACAGGATGATCTTTAAGGTCCCTTCCAACCCAAATCATTCTGTGATTCTTTAGCATATAGAGGTGAAGGTAATTCAGGAAGTAGTTTCATTTGTGCTGGGAGACAAAGGTGTGATGTGATGGTGTTCCTGCCATTTTCCATGTTATTATCCCGGTGGTGTAGCCACCGGTCAGGGATTTCCAGCTGCACATGCATGACTCCCCCTTTGCTATCTTTAGCTCCTTGTAGTTTTTCATGGTGTTTTCTTGCTCAGGGACAACCTGCACATTTCAGCAGTTCACAGCACCAATAAACCAAGTGAGAGCATTTAAATTGCAGCAGCAACAGAGAAAAATCCGTTTTGTTCAGTTGTGGAGACTGAAGAGTCCATTGGGGTTTTATTTCCAAGTGAGGACATGCAAACATATGTAGGAGGCTCTTGTTAGTGGCGTCCTTGCCTTCCCCTCTCATCATTCTTGTTGCCTCTTGCAGACAGCTGAAGGCAGCCTTGCTTTATGGCCGTCTTTCCCAGGTATCCTGTATCATTCCACTTGCACCACAAAGTCTGGACTGCTCAGCTCTGTGCTCCGTGACTGAGCTTTAATGTGGATAACCCGGAGCAGGTTTCAAACCATCCAGCTTGGACACCAGTGACAACAGACTTGTCTCCATGCAAACTAGGTCAGATATCCACCAGGAACTAAAAGCCAGATCCACATCTCCAGTGCCAACATTCTCACACTCCGTACAAAGCTCGGAAGTCACAACATAAAGCTTCTCCCGCCTCTGCAGGCCACGGTGTTACTGCCTCACAGAGACACAACATGAAGGCAAAAGTCTCGAAGGATCCTTCCAGAAGAAAGAGGAACTCTTGAAAGACTTTCAGAAGAGTCTTGTCTTCCAAAGGGAATGCTCTGTGTCTCTTCTGTTAGTCTTCCTGCCCTCTTTGCCTCTTGTTTTCCTGCACCTAAGGAGCCTCTTCTCCTCCCTCAGAGAAGTCAGCACAGTCTGGCCTCAATATAACATCACATGCACTCCTTTGAACTGGTCTGAAAAAGAAAGTGTCCGGGAGCTGTGGGCTTCGAAATGAGCACACTGGGAGCTCCCCATTACATTCCACAGTGTCCCAGAGGGCAGGCTCTCAGGAAAACATCCGGAAGCTCTATTGGAACCTGGATACTCACAGACACGGAATCTGTTTGTGCCTGAGAAGCTGAAGCACAACAACATCGTGTGGCAGGGACTCTGTAGGTCATTCTATCCAAACACCCACTTGAAGTGGGGCTACCATCAACTCTGCAATAGGTCCTGAAATCCTCCCAGGGCATTTACTCCAGAGTTTTTCCACCCTCCCACCAAAAGCACATCCCAGTGTCCAATGTGGACTCCCCAGAACAGCTCGTGGCCTCCACATCTGCCACTGCTGAGGAGAGTTCAGCTCTCCTGTGGCTTGTCATTTTTGCAACTCCTCTCCAAGTAGTCCTGTTTTCTCTTTAATGCATAATTTTTAAACAGTTATGCTACTTTACAGGATGCCAAAAGTGCTGTGTGCTGCCTTTTGTAACTGGCTGTGGGAAATGGGTCTCTGCACAAGTAGGGTTTGCTTATCTTGTGGGCAAAGGTCACCAGCCACAGGTAGGAGAGTAGACTGAGGAGATCCAGGGACACTGGTTTTTCTTTAGGTTCCAATCCCTTCTTTTCCTTTTGAAACATTTGTATTCTATGTGACAAACCTCTTAATCCACTGGTAAACATTTAAACCTCAGAGCTGGTGCTGGGAGTTGTTTCTGCAGTTGATAATCCCCCAGATGCTCCCCTTTAATGACCAGCAAGAGGAGTTGCTACTTTGCTGTTCCCGGAAAGTGGTGTTGGCTGCAACCTCTAATAGACCTGAGCATATGTGAAAGCTCCTTTTCCCCGTGTATTCATTCCCATGGACATTGTGAGGTTCAACTCTGTTCTCAGCTCCTGAGATCCCCTGGAAGCTTTCTGGAGAGCTCTAGGACCGCTGCAACGTATTCCTGTTAAACCGTCTGCCTGAGAGATCAGTTTTTTCCCCCTAGGAGATGTCCTGGAGTCTGAGTTTAGAGCTCTTGATGGCACAGTGAACGGTGCAGAGATTTAGTCAGGCCTTTTATTGCCTTTTATTGCCCATTAGAGGCTTTCTGGCAACAGGATGCAGGCACTGAACTGCTGTCAGTGTGTTTCTTAGGCTGCCCTCAAGGGTGGTTTTGCTCTCATCTGGTCTCACCTGATTTTGCTTTTTGAGATGATTTTTTTAAAGGCATCAGCTGCTGCCAACACAGGCACAGAACATACCTAAGGTGTTAAAATAATTCCTTAAAGTTCTTCCCACAAAATATTGGTGAAACTGAACTCTGCATCCACCTCTGCTTTCCCCTCACATAAGAAAAAACCTATTTCAAGCAGGGTTTTTATCCTACTACTATTCTGGCTTGTCAGAGGAAGCCACATCATTAATTTTAGCCAAGTGATCACTACACTTGTGATTTTTTTTTTTTTTTTGAGCTTGGTTTTTTTATATCCATCCTTCATTTGATTGCAAGTTCACATGCTGTATTTTAAGCAAGAAATTCAGAGTCTCCCAGCTACGTGAGCAGAGCTAATCTTGCCAGAGAACAGACTATCACTACGTTATAAATAATTGTCTGCAGGCCAGGATTTCTTTACTACTCTTGATTAGGTTCTGTTGCCAGTAAAAATAACATTTCACTAGCTGGCCTTTCAAAAATATCCTGATGCAGCACAAGTAAATCCAAGAAGGCAGAACTTCTGCCATTGCTCTGTTGCCCTGTCCAAGAACTATTTTAAATCGAGTTGAACTGCAAAAAACCCATCTGAGGACTCCTGAAAAAGGGAACACTCACCAAGGAACGATTCCTAAGTAACCTACTGATAAAGCTGCTTCATGCTCCAGGAGTTATCACATCTGGTGCAGCAATTTTCACTTAGCTCATAGTAAAACTTCCTGGTTTTGTTTGAAATGGCTGTAATTCCCTCCCCTGATGTCTGAAGCGCCGTGCAGTGCCTCCAGAGAGTGGGTGGCTGCATGAGAGCGAGGGCCAGAAGCAGGTGACAGATATCTGCTGCCCTTGCCTGCAACAATATTGGCAGGTGTGTAATAACATGAGAGAGGCAATCAAAAAGAAAAGCAACAAGTGCATCTCAATTAAAAATGCCACACCCCTTTGCTTGTGACAATTTCCTCACACCCTTCCTAAAGTGACACCTCTGAACCAGTCTGGAGATCTTCCAGGAAAGGGAGTCATCGAAGAGACAGCTCCCGAATGTGGGAGATCGACAGGAGTTCAAGCTGTTGTGGTATTTAAAACAGCCACTAAAACTCTTAACCAGGTTTCTTAAGCTTTCTTAAAAACACTCTCTTCAGAAACTCTCCTGATTAATGCCCAAATAAGATCTTTTCAGGCGATGTTTCAAGAGAAGCTGCCACCAGTTCACATCACCCATGACAGGAACGTGGCAACACTTACCCAGCTTCATGTATCTTCTCCTGTGTGCATTTTAAGTGCTGATATTTTAATTAAAAATACAAAGAAGGACTAAGGAAAGGAAAAGTAAGGAAAACTGGCTGGTAAAATGACTAGTGAGGAGTGAAAGAGCCAAATTGCAGGTCTGCTTGAGCTAAGGTGTTTTAAATTAAAGGAGCTCAAAACGCAACAAGTTGTTGGTGATTTTTGCTTTCAAAAGAGTTGTGTAATGAAAGCTCAAAGGAAAACTGGCTATGGCAGCCTGTGCTGGTCAACAGGGCAAGATTTAGTCAAAGTTCAAGGGATTTCTTTTTGCTGTTGTGCCCAAAATGTAGGGCAAAACATTATCAACTGGTTGAATCATCTGGGAAAAAAACATGTGTCTGTGTAAGAGGTTAAGGAGAGCAATTAGGCAGAGAAATTATTCCCTCCGTTTTCCTCAGTTAACCCAATGGATCTTCCTCACACTTCCCTGACTGTAACCTGGACACAAGGAGGAGAACTTCTGGCCTCAGTGCAGCTTATTTTTGGAAGGATGGGAGAGGAAACAGGGCACGGAGCCGTGGGCCTCCTGCAGCAACATCTGGCAGAGCAGGGAAGGCAACCCCACAGTAAACGCTACTGACCACATGTTCATTGCTCACTCCTTTCCCGGTGTGCTTAAAGAGAGAACAATATAGGCACTGCCTTGAATTGCTGTTGTTTGTATCCCTGCCTGTGCACTGAGACTGTCTCCAGATATTAGAGAGAAATTTTTCCTGTCCAGAGAAGCTCAAAGTTCAGGATAGTTACCAAGCCCAGGGGACCAAAACCAGTATCCCTACCAAAAATCCCAGTGCTGGTGGAGTTAAGTTTGCCTCACACTCCTTCAGAAGGGGGGAGTGTGTGGATTCAGATGCAGCCCTCCAATTTATGTCTCTCTCCCTTTGGTTGTATTGTCTGAGTCACAAAGTCCCCAAAAATTCACAAGTGGAAAATGCTGAGAAATAGCAGGCTTTTTTTTATGGGATCAATTTACCATCCCAGGCAGGAAAGACAATTAAATTAAAAAAAATCTAACCTTTTGCTGAAACTGCTTCATGTATTTTCTCCTCATCAACTTTAATTAAATTGTTTTCCTAGAACTCCTAATTCCGCACTCCCTTCAATGATGTTTGCATTTCTCATCTTCTTTATCATCTGAGTGTTTATCAAATTTCCTTCAGCTTCATTCCCAAAAGACTTAAAAACCCCTTCCAAAAGAAGTAGAATTTGTTCCGAAAGAATTCTCCAGCAAGGAACTGAAAACAAGCCTTGACGTTTCTAAAGTCAAGTTACTTCACATCTGCTTTTACATCAGAAGAGAAACTAAAATGGAAACACCCAACACCTTTCTTGCTTGCAGGTTGTCTTTAGGAAGGAGCTCCAAGCTGGAGTGAGTAGGGTGGCCTTGTATTTATTGATGTCACCTCAGCTGTCACCTGTCAGCTACGAAAGCTCTTGGTGTGTCGGTGGAAGGCTTCAAATGCAACATGGGAATTGTGCAGCAGGAAAATGGCTTTGGCTGAACCGAAACTTTTCTCTCTGCCTTACAAACCCTGTGGGACAGCACCCCATAAATGGGTTTATACACTGCAGGAAACGTGGACTTTGGAACATGAGGTTCCAAGAAAGCAGCAAGTTAAGAAAGAAATTCCCCAACCCAGGCAGAAGGAATTGCAGAGGAGTCCTGGGGGCTGTAATCTGAATCTGTGCTCCCACCTGGGACAGACTTCTGGTGGCCAAATATTTATCCAAGGCAGGCAAAGCACATCTTTCATCACCTTGTGGGTGGCTAAGGGCTCGATTTAATTGTTTTTCTGCAATCAGCACTGAACAAGCCAGAGCCAGTTTTGCCTTGCAGATGCCTCAGGGCTGAAGTGCAGATTGACCACTCCTATATTTCTTTCCTGAAACAGGCAAATACAGGAATTTACCAGTGCAGAAGGAAGGAAGGGGGGAACGGTCCCTCAGGAAGCTTTGCTCTGTTTGGGTGCTCTGTTCAGGGAGGTGCTTCATGGATGAATTCAAACAGACAGAGGAGATCCCTCAGACTTTGTAGGTGACAAAGTCTGACTGGGCTGATCAGCCCTCCAAAACTTGGTGTTTCCACTGTTTGAAAGGTGATCCTTGACCCCAAAAAATCTGTATCAGGAAAAAGCAAAAGACTAGATGGATCTCATTATCCCTGTTATCCCATATTATCTTTATCAAAAAAATTTGTAGCTTCTCTTGGCTCGCTGGCTCATGGTCTGTGAGGAAATCTTAAATGGGAGATTCATATTCACTAAAGTACAGTGGTACTGGCAAACCAATGCCTTTTCTGCCAGGGTGTGAATTCCCAACTCCTTGCTTTGTTCTGGTTTATGGAGTGCTCTGCTTTACCAGCACAGCTCCTCCCTGCACTTTATGCTTCTCGGCAGGGATTTCGGGATTCCTGAGTGCTCCACACGGGGTCAGGAATTCTGATCTCTGAAAAATCAGCTGAATCAACTGAAAATCTGTCCTTGAGCACTGCAAGAAGCTCTGATGGACTTCTGAGAGTTGGATCCAGGGTGGGCGCTTGATCCCTTGGTAGCCTGTGTTGTCAGGGCCCGGGAGGAGCCACCCAGCCCAAAGTGGGACCTCAGTGTGTGCAGAGCGTGTTTAAAACCCACCAGGATCTCTCCCCATGTCCTGGTGTTTAGATTTTGCTCCCATTCATCCCCTCTGTGCCTTAGAAAAATGGGAGGAGTTTTTACAGCAGTGGGATGATGACAAGAGGGGCACCCTGGGGGCTGGAGCAGCAAATCCAAGGAAAGCAGAGAAGAAAAGGCAAAGGCTTCCCATGGTGGGAAGGTTCAGCTTCGGGAATGCTGGTGTAGAACCCATTTTGGTAACACACTTGATAATTAATGGTGTTTGCCTCGTTGTCTCACCAGACTAATGATGAGTTTGACTCTGGCTGTAAATAAGACAATCTGTGGTTAGAGCAGAACACAACCTCTCGCTGGGAGTTTGACAAATAACTGCAGATTGTGAAATACAAATAGAAATCTCTACCCTGTCCTGCACTGTAATTCCACAAAGGGTTGTCTGGCTGAGTAATAAACCTCCTGTGAAAGGCACAGGCTCCAGGAACAAGAGGTCAGGAATTTGGCATCCGTGAGTGATCTCAGACCTGGTTCCATGCAGCTGGTTTGTGTCACTGGGGGCATCGTTGCTTATCCAGAGCAGGAAGGAAGGGCAGAGTTAGGAGGAGATCACCAGACCGAAAGGTTTCACGGTGCAGGGATGACAGAGGGCAAATGTGACTCTGCAAGGAGAGTAACAGTGGGAATCCTCAAGGAAAGGTGCTGCAGTAAGACTATGCCAGCCTATGTTTTATGAGGATGCTGACATATTTTAGGAATGCTTCTGCTCATGGATTAATCCTTAGGAGAATGCAGGACCTGCAAGCTTCTGTGGCTCTTGCAAGTGGTTGTGAGTAGATGTAAGGTGAAGATCTGGCTCTCATACCTCTGCCTTCCCATTCCTCTTGTGGGGTTCTTCCCTTCTGACACCTCTTGTGGGATGAAGTTTCCATGATTTGTGTGCACGTGTGAGGTTACGGCTTCACTGATGGAGGTGAGGGCAGCAACACACTGACCCTTCTCCTTCATTAATGTGTTTTATCACCACAAGTCGTTTAAGAGTGGAAAGGACTCTGCACATTTCATGTGTCTTTGGCTGTGTGCATTTTAATGGTGATATTTTAACTAAAAATAGAGAGAAGGACTGTGTTGTAGGGAAATTTGAGCAGTAGGGTGACTAGCGAAGAGTTAAAGAGCCTGTCAAGTTGAAGGTCTTGTCGAGCTAAGATGTTTTAAATTAAAGGACCTCCAAATGTAATAGGTTCTTGGTCATCTTTACTTTCAAAAAAAGCTGTGTAATGGAAGCTTAAAGGAAAACACAGGACCTGCAAGCTTCTGTGGCTCCTGCAAGTGGTCGTGAGGAGATCTGAGCTGAGGGTCTGGCTCTCAGCCTTCAAATAGGTCTGTGGGTGGCAAGGATTTTCCAGCACCAGGGAGGACTCCCTCACTGCTCTCTTGCCCCATCCTGCACGACATCCTTCATTAGCAAGAGCAACAGAATGAGACAGCACTTAAATTGCTGATGTGACTGGGTATTTCACAGACATTCCTCTTCTGAGCAGTGAGAACACTGAGCTGGAGATGTGTCAGCACAGTCCCAACTCAGCATGACCACCCACGTGATGAAGCAAAACCTTTTCAGGGAAGTGATTCATTGCTTTGGGTTTGCTTGTTTTTAATTATTTATTTTTCTTGCATTATACATAATAAGCATTTAAATGTGCTTTTGTTTATAGCTGCCCCTGGGACAGGAATACACACTGTGTGCATCACCAGCTCAGTAATCCATGTCTGCCCTTCTCCAAGGGTGCAGACCTCAGGAGAGCAGGACTGAGAGGTGACCATCATGTAATAATGATGTCTCCTCACGCTGACTCAGCTCATTCTGATGGAGGACAGCCTGTGGGAGATTGTTCTCCTGGAGCATCTCTCAGGAGCTGTGAGGCTCAGGATGTCCTGCTTGGCTGTGTCTGCCCTGGAGTGCTCAGTCCTGTCCTGTCCTGTTGGTCTGGTTAATTTGTTAATGGGTGTTTGATTTAATGGGAAAGGAAGGTTTCCTGTTCACAGTCAGCCTCACAGTCCTGCCTGCCTGGGTGTGTAGGATGCCAAGATACTCCCAGATCACGTTTCTGATGTTCCACCTCCTCCCAGTCTGTATCTGATGTCCCGGTTTACGGTGTGTTCCAGCCAACAATGAGACCTAAACAGGTGTCCCAGGGTGCAGCTTATCAGGTGCAGATTATCAGCTCAACCCTACTGGGCTCAGGGACTTGTCTGCTCTTCAGAAACACAGGAAAAGAAAGTTGGTTGAGTGGCTTTTTTGTTTCTTTTTTTTTCCCCAGGAATCGAGAGCCGTGGATTTAACGCAGTGTTTTACGTGAGACTTCCCGTGTGGTCTGAGACAAACCATGAGTTGGATTTCCTGTTGTCTGGAAAGAAATAATCCTTCACTGCTATTTGTGCCCTTGAAAACCAGCCTTGAGGTCATCTGGCCCCTGCAGTCATTTGTAAGTTGTTCCAGTTTAGGAGAATGGGACAAGTGTTAGGAATCCTCTCTGCTTAAGAGCAGGAAGCATTCCAGTCCTCATAAAAGAAAGTGGATGCTGAGCAAAGGTAATTTGAAAATTATTGCTCTGATTACCGAACTGCAGTGCCAGTAAATAATGTGCCATCATAAATGGAGTAAATAATTTGCATCCAATTTCCACATTTTATTCTGTCTGGAATCTGAAGTGCTGCATCCCAGCCAGTTTCTGGAGCTCAGCCCCACGGGAAAGATCAAGGTTTGCTGCTTGTGTTTAACTCCTGAAAGCAAAAATCGAAGAGAACAGTCCCATCACCTCCCTACCACCAGGAGTAGAGAGGGCTCCCCTTTCAAAGGCTTCAGTGCCAAATTAAGTTCTCCTTTAAGCCTAGAGCCAAATCCCTTGAGCTTGAGCCCTGTTTTTATCCCTGATCACCCTCCCCAGACTTCAGAGCCTGGAAGACAAGAGCCCTGGGCTGTATCCTGCTCTGACAGGGCAGGGCAGACAGGCATGGCTGGCAGGACCCTGCCATCCCAAGTGCTTCCTGCTGGGATACTCACATGTGTGTGAGGCCAGTGGCACTGCAAACTATTTCCCTGTTTATCTGAACTGCACGTGGGACATGTGTGTGGGTTTTACTTCTCCTACAGCAAAGTGCAGCAAAGCCTCCAGAGCGCTGACACGGCCCCACACCTGCATTATCCAAAGAGGTTCGTTGTGGGGATGCAGTTAATGGTTCTCTCCCTGATTTCCCAGATGACTGACAGCTTGGGAAGGCCCGGGCTCACAGTTGATGGCAGCACGTGGCTCGCCCTGCTGTGGCCTCCACTCGGGGTGTTTTGGGGCTGCCTGGATCTGTGTCACTACTTGCCATCAGTCTACCACTTGGCTTGCCCAAAATGCTGTCACAGCTGCTTGTGCCTCACATCTCTGAGTTACCCACGTGGAACAGCCTCCGAGTTCCCAACTCTGAGCTCCAAGTGTGCCTGCCTGTGGTTCCACATGAACGAGCAGCTAGGATTGCTTTTATCCTGCTGTGCCCATCGTGGCTATTCCTCAAAGGCTGGGGCTGCTTTCCTGAGTTTATAGGGATGTGAATGCAGGCCACCACTGTGTGCTCCCTCAGTGGGATTGCCCTAGGATACGCGTGCACCTGTGCTGTTCAGCATTTCCCCCTAATCACGGCAGTCACCCCCTGCTCTTACAGCTGATGCTGTCCCAGGTGGATCAGGGATTGCCCCTCCTCCTCACTGCCAGCAGATCCAATGCACTGGCACGTGGTTTCTCTCTCTCTTTCCTGCAGCTAATGGGCATGCCACTGTAGGGCAGCTGCAGAAGAGCCAGATTCACCCCCCAAACCTCCTCCTCCTGGCTTCTGCTTCTCCAGTGTTTTATCAGAGTGCTCTGTTGGAAGTGATTCATAACCACCTCTTGTCAGGATGGACCAATATTTTGGACCCACGCTGGTCCCATGTATGGCTGAACCAAGTTCCCCAGAAGCTGATATATTGTACACACCTTGAACACCATTAATGACAGGTCAAATCTTCAGCATCCTTTAGCCTGCGCAGAGTAATGAAGATTCCCTTTGGAGGGCACGCTCCCAGCTGCTTCTGCTGGTCAGAACTTTTTATGGACTAAATAATCTACTTCACGGAATCACAGAATCCCAGAATGGTCAGGGTTGGATCATCTCGTTCCAACCCCCTGCCATGGGCAGGGACACCTTCCACTATCCCAGGTTGCTCAGAGCCCCATCCAACCTGGCCTTGG
>JAWMRA010000041.1:56219406-56251801 GCA_035584735.1 Pseudotriccus pelzelni
GTGTCCAAGGCCAGGTTGGATGGGGCTCTGAGCAACCTGGGCTAGTGGAAGGTGTCCCTGCCCATGGCAGGGGGTTGGAACTGGATGATCTTTAAGGTCCCTCCCAACCTAAACTGCTCTGTCCATCTCCTTCCCTACCCTGCAGCAGGAATCCCGATGTCTTACTTTTAGATTGTGTGTTTGGACTTTACAGGAGATCAGCACCAAACCCCCAAGTCAGAATGCTTAAGATGTTAAGATCAGAGAAAGGATTAGTGACTGCTTCTAGCAGTGATCCAGCACTCCCAAATGGTCATTTGTTGTTTGGTTTTTTGTTTGTTTGTTTAAATTTTGCTCGGTGCTTGAATGAATTTTGGTTTTTTTTAAGAATTGGCTGCCTCCTCAAACTCTGTCACAGGGCTGAGACATAACCTTTGATTTCCCCCTTTAAGATTAACATTTAAATAGAGGAACTCTATCTTAAAAAAACAAATTGTCTCATTTTACTGTCAAAAGACCAGCAGGCTCTGCTGGGGATTCCATGGTCTAATACATTAAGGCAGTCAGTATTGATGACATCTATTCTCTCATTTACATTAAGAGGATACTCTGGTGGTGGATTTGGGAGTTTGAAACTGTTTGGGCTTTGGAACTCTCTCTGTTTGCTGTTTACAACTCTAGTTGATTGAAATTCAATCTATTTTCTTCACTTCAAAAAGCCTCTGACAGGGAGAAACTTTATGTTTCCAACTAGTAGAAATATCAATCCTGCCAGACCTTTAGATTATCATAATGCTCCCTCTCTTTTTCCGGGAATGTGGGAGGCTGTGCAGAAATGGTTTTAGAAAGAGATTGCAGGCAGGCTACATGGCACCCTCTTCTCCAGTGACTTGTTTGATGAAGGATATTCAGAGTTAAGGGTCTTCTTAAAATAGAATCCTCCCTCCACCCAGGAAATACCTTTTTAAAAAGAGTGAGTCACTGAAAAACAGTCAGAAAATGCTATCCCAAAATCAAGTGCATTAGACTGTTGTTACACAGAATTTCCATAACAAGCGACTTAAATGCTTGCTGTGGTCCAAAAATGATAATGTGTTTCTAGATTTCCAAGCAGAAGGAACTAGAGAAGCCAGCAGATGTACACTGATGCTCTGAAAGTCCTCCTGAGGTTTATGTATTTCACCCAAACAAGGCTGGGAAAGCGGCACAGCGGCAATCACGGCTGACGTCCAGATGGGATCTCCCATGGTATCACAGACAGGGCAGACAGCTCAGTTATCTTTATCTGTGATGTGGTCTCTGTTTTTCTCTTAAACTCGAGAGTTTCATTCTCTGAGAATTCCTGCACGTTTGGTCCCTGTCTCAGGTGCGGTCCCTGAGGGTTGCATCCTTTGTTACATTTCTATGGCAACCCCTGGATCCTCCTGACGCCGCTTCCCATCAGCTGCTGTAATTGTAGATCTGTGATCAGGTGTTCATTCATCCTCAGTTTCTAACTTATCTCTTTAGGACAAAGCCAGACTTTATCTGCCCCCTTTTTATCAGCATGATCCTTGTAAATCTACCCACAAAGAACTCCCTTGCCATAAGTTGTGTCTCAGGAGCAGAGAGTGGCTGTTCCAAGAGACATGCATGGAAAGCTCTCCATAGGGACAAGGAGGATAGCAGTGCGAGTAGAAACACAGAGGTAACAAAACCTGTGAGCTATTGTCACTCCTTGTTTCAGCAATGAAAACCAGCTAAAATCTCTGCAAAGGGAAAAAACAGTGAGCAGAGGAGGAATTTCTGCACATTTAGTGCATTATTTCATAGCCCTTTGGACCACTCCAAATATAAAGTGAAAACTCCAATTAAAACAAACAGGCAAACAAATGAAAAGCAAAATGTCTTGGTGAGTAACTACACCTGGTCACAAATCACCAAATCCACACTCCAGACTTCATGGAATCTCATTAATAGGAACGTGTGTAACTGCTCATCTAACCAAAACAGTGCAAAATGGAAGCCACAAAAGGGAGAAATGGGCTTGTTCGAAGCGTTAGCACAGATATAACTGGATTATCAGGCAACATAAAGTGTGTCCATGTCTCTGTGGCCAGAAGAAACTCATAGCCACTGAAAGACTTCGCTGCTCCATTTCCTGCAGCTTCTCCTTTGGACTGTTGGTGCATGGTAGTTTTAAAGAGCTTTCAGAAGTTATTCAGGAGAAGAAATCTCCCTGGGTTACTCTGTGTTCAAATGCCATCAGGTGGGGAATTCAGCCAGATGAACACTCTCACAGCAGTTATCCTGAGTTTAAAGAGGGCCTTTGGGACCTGAGTGAAGCTGCAGGAATGTTAATCTTTTCTGTCACATCTTCTTCTGGCAGACCTGCCCACTTTTTTTAATCATCAGCACCAGGTATCTTTCTTTGTGACGGACTTTCAGTCCTCATCCTTCTCGGCTTTGCTATCTAGGCTTCATCTGCAAGTCAAGCTTTCGTGACACTCAAAGTCTTCCCTTTTCCAGGAAGAAAAAGGTAGCCTATGTGGAATTATGTCTGTTAAATTGCTGCTTGGAAATACCCAATTCACCATGCACAATATTTACCACTGTTAGCAATAAACTGTTCTGACTACAATAATATAACATCTGTTGCTGTTATGCAGTCTCACCCTTTAATTAGGCACAGATGGTCTTTCTGTTCCCCGTCTGGTCTGATTATTTTGCTTTTGAGGAGAAAATATAAGCCATTTTTGTTTGTGACCTATTCTTTGTAGGTAAATTCCTCCATACCTTGTGCTGGGTAACTCATGTGCCCAGTAACACAAGTTTTTCAGATACAACAGTGCCTTTATTACACTTAGAGGTAGGGAGAGAGGAGGAGGATGTACACCTGAACTCCCAGGTCTTACCTTGTGAAGACCATCAGCCTGTGTTTCATGTGAAAGGCCCACAGACAGTGGAGGCTGAAGAATAATTTTATCCAAAAAAAGGAGTACAGAATACATGCTCATTTTGCCCTACGTGCATATTTTTCAGGGAAGTTTCTCTGCATTAGTTATTTTCTAAATGTGTTTTAAACTGTACTTAATCCCTCAGTACTACTGAAACTCTGAATATTCCCATCCTTTACCCATCATCTGCAAATGTGCTCAATTATTAATTGATTACTCAATTATTAATAGCTGCATTAATTAACAGGGTGCCTTACTGCCTCTTTCACACCCCCAACGGAACTGTTAAAATCAACAAGATTCTATAACAACTCCTGAGACAGACTGATAATACCCTTTATTTATACATAATGATCTGATGAAATCTTTTTATTTATGTGTATTTTCAGTTGCTTGTTGACACAACTCTGCAGCTTTTCCTGATTCTTGAGAGAGTCACTGATAATGACTCCTACTCACACCTACAGCATTTCCAAACTATTTCCAGTTCCACAGCTATGGTTTTAATGAGCAAAATGATTGCTATCAAAGGATTATATACATGCCATTAATGTGGCCACCTGAGACAAGATCCCCAGATTCAAACCTCAGTGGAAGTCTTTCTTTTGGATTCAGTATCCCCTTGATCAGAGAGCATTTTCTCTATGCAACTCTGTGTGCAGCTTTCCACCGGTTAGGTAGAGAAATGTGTCTGCAGTGAAAAAATGTGCATCCACAGCAAACTTCCACTGCTGTGGTCCTGAATGAGCCCCACTATGGAAAATGTGAGCAGCCAGCAGTCTGGAATTTGACCCTGTGTTTTCCTGAGATGGCATCACTCTTCAAAACCAACTGGCAGCTAACTGGTGTCTTGTCAGACCTGGCTTTAGTAAATTTGACTTTCAGAACCGTTACCACTCTGTGCTTCCATGTGGCATGGACTTAAGGCTGACACAATTACTATACAGTTTGGAAAGCTGTGATCCTTGAATTAAAATACAGAAGGAATATTGATCCAACACCCAGTAAAATCTATGCAGTTCCTGTAACACAGGCAAATTCTTGTAACAGGCTGCCTGTTATCAAATGCTGTAGTGTTTGATTTCAGCAAGTTCAGGGAGAAAATAAACAGGGAAGAAACATCATCCAACAACTTGGAAAAGCTACTGCAGCCCTCTAAGTGAACCAGGCATTTTTGGGAAAGGCAACGAAAGCTGTGCCTTTAAAATCGAAGGAAGCTGGTTAGGAAAGTGGAACGGGGGAGCAGGAGAACAGGTCCATGAAGGTGTGAGAAAAAAGGTCCCTGCACACTCTTTGCTGGTAGACACAGGCATTTCAGAGCTTACCTATATAATATTCTAGTTCACAGCCTCATTCTTCGCTGGAGCAAACTGTCCTCCGCTTGAAGGGAGACTACAGGAAGAAATCACAGCCCTGCCTGAATCTGCCCCACAAGGTGAGTGAGGTCTGTTTCTTGAGTGATTCCTGACTCCTCTGACAAATTTTATGCTCAAAAGGCAGGAGAAATTCAAGCAAAAATCGGTGGAGTTTTTGACTGCACAAACACAGAGAGAACTTCCAATGTTTTTTGTGCAGCGGTTTAACAGAGAGCCCCATCCTAATGAGCTAATTCTTAACAGGATTATTTTCCAAAAGCTATCCAGTGGCCACTTCTTTAACTAAGGGATAAACAAATATGACAATAATGTTATATTCAATCTTACAGGTGTGGTTTAAGCTTTCCTCCAGGATCTAGATTTTTAATTTCTTTGCCATCTCTTATCAAGCTTCTTTTGTTGCTGGTTTTTTTTTTTATTTTTTAATTATTATTATTTTTAAAACGACAGTTACATATGGCTGGTACAACTCAAATCTCAGCTAAATTTGACAAAACATCCTTCTGTTGATGCTGGGAGAGGGTTTTTACTTCTAGTTGTTGTTTTGCTACATCTAATCTTTTGAGAAAAAACAACATATTTTCATAAGAGTTTGGAAACACAGAAGGTCAGTAAGGACAAGAACCTATGAGGACATTTAGATCTAGAATAGTATTCTTACTGCCAGGGCTCTGATTAAGAGACTGGAAAAGGGGAAGATTTAGTTTACAAAATGTGGATTTAGCTATAAAACTAAAATAAATCAACTATAAAGACTGGATTAAGAAGTTTCTTTTTTTTTCTTTCTCCCAACAAGAATAAATAAATATACTCATAACACGTTTTATTCATTCATAAATCACATGTAGAACTGGTTCCAGTAGATGGAGCAAGAAAGCAAAAGGAAAACAATGCCACATACCCAGGGTACTCAATCAAAGGAGGTGGGCATTGAATTATAGAATCCTTTAGGCTGGAAAGACCTTTAAGATCATCACATCCAACGTGTCCATGAGTCAGGACATGAACTGCACGCATGTTCACAAAAGGTGTTTCAAACCATGGGAGGAGAAAGCACTTCGAAAACTACTCCATGGCTTCAAGTTCAGTCAGAACCACTCCTCACATAACTGACACTGACAGGAGTTTTTCCTTGGAATTGGCTTAGTAGCTGAAGAAAAATAACCACTCGGGATTTCCTCCAAAGCCCAGAAAATAGATTAATTATAACTGGCTTGTTATTCTCTTGGCTTTAGTGGAGATTAGGGCAGCTTAATCCTTCAACAAAAGCTAATGCTGTGAAGAAGTATTAAAAGAGACAAGCTTTACATATCCCATATGATCTTCAGCCTCTTATTTTTCACTGCCTCTCTCCCCTGACTCTGTGTGTGCTGGATGTTGCCTTGTTTACTAATGGGTTGAGCATCACGTGCTGCAGGAAATGTGGCCAGAGGCCCTGCACAGGCACAAGCTCCTGGGAGACACCTCGGCACCTCGGCAGCCAAAATAAGGCCAAGCTCTTCATTTGCGATAAAACGACTGTTATTTGTTTGTTTGCTTTTGATTTTCCTTTTCCCCCCAAGTTTCGATCTTCTGGAAGAAAACGAAACCCAGCCAAACAAATCCCACTTGTACTGGTGAAAAAGGAATGGGAAGAGGTCACCCTCACACCAGTGATTATTTTTTTGAACTGGACTTATTTATCACGGAAGCCTCCGGCAGACGACCAGCAACATCCGCAAGGTCTGTGTCGCATCACTGGCCCAGGAAGTCCGTGACACCCAGCTTAAGGGAAAGGGGAACATCTGCAAGCACGGCTCCTTCCTCTGCTGACAGTGAGGAGGAGGGTCTCCTTCCTCTTCCAGGCTCAGGGGAGGTCAGACATCCTCCTTCTTGCTTCTTCCCGTGCTCCTATACCTGAGACTCAGCCCTGTGCTATCACTTCCAAGCCCTCTATGATCACCCCCACTGGAAGGTGTTTTCCACCCCATTTCCACAGAATTTTTGTGACAACAACGCACAGCTTGATCTCACTTTCCAGCTTCATCTCTCTGCAATTTCCTGAGGGTTTTTTGCCAAAGTTGAACAGAACAAGCTATTCTGAAAATGACATAAAAAATTGCCGTTCATTTCTTCTTAAAATCATATGGAAAAAAAATCGGAAAAAAACCCCCAAGAAAAATATTGCAAAGATGCTAAACTTCTTTGATTCTGCCTGCTTTGTAAAAAGCATTTTTGACAGAGACTTATTTTGGTTTTTTGTTTGGCAGGTGGAGGATCTGAATTGGAAGAGATGCTGTGCTGGTACCTGACTGCAAGGCTGCCTCGGAGCAGTGGCTGGCCAGGCTACAGCTGCTGATTCAGGTGGGACACACAAGCAGTAGAAATCACACGATCATTGAATGGTTTGGGTTGGAAGGGACCTTAAAGATCATCCAGATCCAACCCCCTGATGTGACCTAATCACAGCCTTCCGGTCCCTGAAGGGAGCCCAAAGAAAGATGGAGAGAGACTATTTTCAAGGGTCTGGAGTGACAGGAAAAGGGGGAATGGCTTCAAACTGAAAGGGAGTAGCTTTAGACTGGATATTAGGGAGAAATTCTTCCCTGTGGGGAGGCCCTGGCACAGGTTGCCCAGAGAAGCTGTGGCTGCCCCATCCCTGGAAGCATCCTTTCAGTGACAGCCTTCTGGGGCTCCCCAGGTACTCAGCTGCGATTTGTGACCATGTGGACATGGAGATGTACATACACATCATGTCAGCCTTGCATCAGCTCCATAGTAGGAGGATCTGTGCTTGTAGGCAGCAATGGTACTTCCTGCTGCGGGTAACCCCTGCAGGTTAGTATGGTTTCATATTTTATCTTTCTCTTGACCAAAAAAGCCGGGGTTTCTACCCATTTTTTTTCTCCTGTATCAGGTTCCAAACTCTGGGAAAAAGCAATGACTCACTTGTCTCCTACAAAACAACCCTTTACTCTGATGTGTCCTTGTTGTCCTGCAGCACGTGCCTGCCATGGCCACAAAGAGATCTATCTGGTCTGTGTCTGGGGCACGGTGTGCAAGAAAGCCAATGGAAAGGTGTAGGGATGTTCCTACACACCAGACCACACTCCAGGTGTGTATCCAGGTATGGATATTCATATATTCATATTCATGTATTCATATATTGCAGGTACAAGATGAGGAGTGTGAGCACCTGATGCGAAGAAATAACGCAGCTCTCCTCTCCTCTCTCCTTCTTCCCCCTTTCCTTTCAGTAAAAGTGGAAGATGTGAGCGATGAGAGCCAGCATATCAGGGAAGGAAGAGAGCCAGGGAGCCAGGAGACTGTGCTCACACAGCATTTTACAGCTGTTGGCTGTCATTGCACAGACAAACAACTTCAGGGAGACCTTCCCAAGCTGTACAGGACCATAACTTCTATCTGGGACTGGGAAAGCAAAACAGTGAGTGAATGAAGAACAGAGAGATGTCTGACACTATTAATTAGTCCATATTTGTAGAAGAATGTGTGTCTGGACATAAGCATTTTCCATTCCAAGCTGTTGCATAGTTACCCGTGTCAGTCACTCAGGCATCACTGCCTTGCACTGCACATCCTTGCAGAGATGGCACATCTCAAAGAAGCACAAGGGCAAAACTACCGAATAAGAATTCTGCTCAGAATGTCTGTAAATTATTTTTAATTAACACCAACTTGGGGAAAAAAACAGTGTTTTGCTTGTAGATGCTTTGTGATTGGAAAGGGTGGGATTTGTTAAATAAATAATTCCTTTTGAATTAGTCACCAGGTCTAATTAAGAGATACCAAAGGGACAAGGAATCAGAAGAGCAAGTTTAAAGGGATATCTAGCTAAAACACAAGATAAAAGTAGTATTTGGAAATATCAAAATAAACAGCGTGTGTGAGTGTTTTCCTCGGGAAAAATTTCCAAGGGAAATATTTTGCTGGGGTTTGGCCCATACAATATGTAACAGATTAAACCAATCTTGTTGCTCTTTTGAATGAATTCCACAATTAGTGGATAAAAGGAGATACAGTTGCTGCTAAAGCAGAGCCTGTATGTCGTTGGAGCAGTATTACCTTGTAAATCCTGATGGTTTGGTCCTGTTATGTTACATCCTTTTAAAGAATTAACTTTCTTTGACTTCAAGGGGCTCACACCTGATTTCATCTGTTTGAAAGTGGAAACGACTCTTTGATTCCTGGCAAAAACTTTAGAAGACCCAGCTCTACTGGCAAGAAGTCTGCAGTTGCTGGGGGATTTTTCCTTTTAAACAGAGATACAATTAACATCTCTAATCTGATCCCAGGAAAATCTATTAGTCACAGCCTCTCCCCTCGAGCCATCCAGGCAGCCCAGTGGATCCTCTGCCCTTACTAACAAGGTTTGCCTAAAGCCTGGTGGGTTTCATTCCAACAGCTACTAAGTGGCTTAAAACGTGCAGATGCTGAAGGCAACTCATGATTTCCGAGCTCAGCATTGCGGATCTGGAGACCAGACACCCCTTTTCAGTGACCACCTGCTCCCCTCTCTCAGACGTAAATCGGCCGCACAAACAAAGCCGAGGTGAGAGGAGACTCGGTCAAAAATCTGATAAGAAAATCCAGATCCCGTGCTGTCACTGCTGGGACACACTTCCCAGCCGTTCCTGCTTTCTTCCCCTGTAACTTCAGTTAACTTTGAAGTGCAACTCCAGCTCTGTAAATGAGACAAAAGAAAACACGAAGTGAATGTGAGATTTAAAATTTCAGTGAGTTCAAAATGCCTGTTGTGGCACTTGGTGCCACATTAAATTCACAACTTTCTATTAAAACACAAAATTTACTTCTATCCACATTACAGTTTGCTGCTAACAGCAAATCTGTACTGTTGCTGAATTTCCTGGCACTGCTGTTCAAGAAGAATGTTTTTTTTATATGCCTGTGTGTATCAGTGATTCCCAGACTCAAAGTCAGGTGAAGCTGGGAGGAGTTTTGGGAGCCTATACCAACAATACGTGAGCAAAAGGTGTCATAAAACCACTGTAATCATCAAAAAAGCCACGTGTTTCAAACTCAGGAAACTAAAAAAATTAGTTTATAGTTACAAATATTTATTTAAATGTAATAGAAATCAAAGAATGCTAACAGAAAAAAAAACCACCAACAGTTAAAACATCTTTAAAATGTTTACTGGAGGAAAAGTATGTATAAAACATACTACATTTTAAATCAACTTCTTTTAATGTGAACACTGATATGTATTAATGATAATTATGCACCTATTACACGAGAGTATATCTGCTTGAACTTGCACATTCTCAAAGAAGTCACTCTACTCAAAAAAAAAGGTAAGAACTGACCTCCTTCTGTGTCTAAAGTCAAACGTTCAGCTATGACAGTGTTATACTGTGTTTTAATGGTCTGTGTATATACAGACAGAGGAAGGAAATGGGTCTCCAAACTAGAGGTGAAGCCCAAAAAGTAAAATAATAAAAAAAAATAAATGCATAAAAAGAATAAGATAGACATTTTTATCATTTAAAAAAATATATACATGAGATATGCTGGAAAGAAAGTGTTTTATACCTCAGATCCTTAGCTTGGGGCAACTGAAAGAAGTCTACTGTAAATGCAAGTAAGATTTAAACCAAATTACACTCTTGTCTTCATCTCAGATCCTTTTGTTTGACTTGATCTTGGGTTCCCATCTCCAAAAATAAATACAGGTTATGAGAGAGAAATGTAAAAGGTGGATCATTTCCTTCTCTGCTGTAAAAATTTCTCTGTAAACTGTTGCATATCCCACACAAAATGATTCAGAAGAGGTGCTAAGGATCACAGTGAGGGAAGACACTGTTATTTCAGCCACTCTTTTAGCTTTCACAACTTGCAGCAAAAATTGGGACAAACTCTCCCTTTGCCATGCATGGCATTACCAAAATCAGTCTCCATTCCTTCCAGTGGTAACTATGGTTAAACATGGTAACTAGTGACAGACAAATGTGGTACCTGTAAAGGGATGAGGTAGGTTATTTATTTACTTATTTATTTATTTACTAAATACCATCGTTATCGGATGCATTTGAACATTTTTATGCTCCTTTTACATTTCCTTCTCCCATTCTATTTTGAATGTGCTATTCAAGTGTTCCGTTTTGAATGTTTCTCCCAGGATTTTAAGCAGATAGATAATAGAAAAAGGTTAAGCTTTTGCACGGGCCATATAAACCCCTCTGCATCTGCCAGTTGCTCTGGGGATGTTATTTGCAGCCAGAAGGGATACTTTTGAATTTAAATGCAAGGAGAACTTGTGTCTGGCTGCTGGAGTATGACGGGTAGCTCACTTTCCTATTTTTTATTAAAAAAAAAAAAGAAGTCTGTCTTTGGGCCACATGTCCATCCTGTAGAATTCTGGTAGAGCTGAATTCCCAGATGTGAGTGTAGTGCCTCCATCATGTTACTGCTGACATTCAGCACTGGTTATCCAAGCTTTCATCTCTTCATCTTTAAAACACTGCCATCTGTTGTTTCCAGACGGTTCAGTCTTCTGTTTATCCAAAACTTTGTTCCAGGCCATATGGAAAAAATATCTATTTTCAATTAATCATCATATTTTCTTAAAATATACCAGAGTGATGAGAAAAAAATAGGCATTGCTTACGCAGAGCTGTTCATGAAGGATATGACAACTTATTACGTGCTGTAGTTTCAAGATTTTGACCATGTGGTCATTCAGTACACTCAGATGCCACAAAAGCTGGCCAATTTTGCAATGACACAAACACATCTCAGGCATTTCAATGCTGTTATCTTATATATATTTTCATTGGTACTGGTGTATTGATCTACTTGTTTTCATTGGGAACATATCTAGCATTTTCCTTCTGTGGTCAGAAATTTGCCACAGGAACATAAAATCATACAGTGGTTTGGGTTGGAAGGGACTTTAAAGTTCCTACCTTTAAAGTTCCTACCAACATGCTGTGGGCAGGGACACCTTCCACTATCCCAGGTTGCTCAGAGCCCCATCCAACCTGGCCTTGGACACTTCCAGGGATGGGGCAGCCGCAGCTTCTCTGGGCAACCTGTGCCAGGGCCTGCCTACCCTCACAGGAAAGAATTTCTTCCTAGCATCCAATCTAAACCCGCTCTCTGTCAGTTTGCAGCCATTGCCCCTTGTCCTGTCACTCCAGACCCTTGGAAATGGTCTCTCAGGGAAGTCTGTGAGCTCTTTGTTCCAGCTGTAGAGAAAACCTCTTTTCAGCATCCCATGCAGGTGTGTCTTGTGCTCTCAGTTTCCAGCTTCTAATGACAAAGGAACAAAACAAAGGCTTTCTGTTCTCAGGTGGTTTCAGAATCAGGTGAAGTGCTGTATTTCTTGCAGTCACATCACTTACACCGATGTCGCCCTTGAGGACAGTATTACCTCACACACAACAAGAGAACGTCTGTGCTCTGAAATGTCAGGGCTCCTGAGACAAGAACTGCTCTGTGTTAAGCGCTGGGATAGCTTTCCACAGTTTTCTCTCTCCTTTGATCTCTTATTGGTGCAGGGTGGCCCATCACCCTTGCCCAGGTTTCCTCAACACAGCGGTCAGTTTATATTTTAAGACATTTTTCAGCCACAGCCAGCGGAGCAGCCCAGGTAGAACTGCTTTGACACCAGCGTGTTTGCAGAGCCATCTCCCCCTTGGCGCCTCCTTCTTTAACAAATATCTCCATCTGTGGCTCCGCTTCTCCTCCCCCTTGTTTGTCTTGCCTTCCCCTAGTGCAGGGTCATGAGGATAGCACCTGCCTCGCTGTTTGTGCCTTCCCCTCACCACGGGGCTCTTGACTTTGCACAAGCAGCACCTCCTTAGGCCACTGCTCCAGAGTGGGAACACAGCTGCCATCTGATTCCGCAGTTCATCCATAGGCCCCCTGCTAATTGCCTTTACACAGCAGGCTGCACAGCCTAAGTAGTGCAGGAAAACAGCTCGTGTCAATCCACAGAACAGGAACGAGAATAACCAGCCATTAACACATCACATCACATAACAAATGCTGGAGAGCGCATCTGATGGCTCAGCATAATTTCTGAGGGCTGGGGTTTTTTTGTTTTATTTCCCAGCCACAGCTTATCTTCATAGGAAAGGGCTTTTCTCAGGATTGTAGATCAAATAAAACTCTCTGTATGGTGAGTTACAGTAGCTGGGGTTACAATTCTAGACTTACCCATTCAAACTTTTCTGCCAAGGCCACATTTCACTCTGCAGGTCAAGGAGTGCAGGGCCAGCGGGGGGGAGTGTGTGGAGAGCAAAACTCCCTAAATCCAAGCACTTTCACAACCAGGCTCAGGACTGGGTGAAGAGGGGTGGAAAACACACTGGTGAAGGGGGCCAGGATGCCCTGATGTGCTGCTTTCCTACCCAGCTCACATGGGAATTCTGTAAGTAAAAAGGGTTTGGCATTAATCCTTCCTGCACCCACAGAGAAACAAATTAAGACATTTGGAAATAAACTACCTGGAGCTAAAACTTTGGGAATAGCAAGTGGAGGAGCTTTCTGACCTCAGGTTTGATATTTCCTTGCCAGTCTCAAAGCCGTCCTCACTCAATTCATGTGTCTGTGTGACACCTCTCCACAGCAGAGACTGGCAGCTGCTGAAGAGCACTTCTTGGTGTGGGAAACAGCAGGGAATCAGTATAAATGCAGAAAATGAGGAGTGCTGAGTGCCCTTTAGTTGGGCAGTAGTGAGAGGGGAATCTGCAATGCCATCATGAGCTGGGATTGGACTTTCCTCTTCCAGATGAAGCTCCCATGGGACTTTCATGCCCAGTTCCCAATCTTATTCAAGTGGGTGAGAATCTTATTGTTCTTCTTTGCAATGTTCTCCTGTGGCTCTACAGCTCCAATAATTCCCTTGGACACCAGGGAGCTGCTGACGGCATTGCCACAATGATTCCCAGCTGGAATCTCAGTCAAACCTTCAGCTCCCTGAGGGTAGCTTTGCTCTGGAGGCAGCTCAGTTGTGTTCCAGCCAATTTTGAATGTCACTCAAAAGAAGCACATGCCCACAGCTTGATTCCCTCCCCTGTTCCATGGCTTGATTATCTTGGCATCATCAAGGAGTTGACGGCAGTTGCCCCGTTGAGTTCCACCAGATGGGCTGGCACAGCCTTCAAACGTGGATGCTCATTTATTTTCATTACAGGGGCTGCATATGTTTATTTTTGGTGAGCTTGTTGCAAAGCTGGTGGAATTGTTTGGGAGGCTCCAGGTTACCTTCAGCGTGTTTGGATCCAGGCCCACAGGAACGTTCATTCCTTTTTGCTTGGAAGAGGGAGATACGTCAGGCTTTGCTCCCCGAGATAAAAGCTGAGCTGGAAAAGAGGGATTCCTGGAAAGGCAAACAGGGGGAACATTTTATTCTCCCAATAAAGGCCATATTTTGAAATATTAGACAACTTATAAAGCCTGTTCATTGCATGGGAGGGAGTTCTACTGAGAACTCCCCTTATGAAAAACCTGCTGGCAAGTTTCTGTTCTCACTAAACTGAAAGTACAGAGTGTTTTTTATAAAAGTTATTTCTCCTCTCGACAAGAGCTGATCCCAAAATGAAAAGTAACAGAGCAAGAAAAACTCTTCATGAAGATCAGAGAAAAAGTGTCCCATGAAATCTGAGACTTTCAAATAGTCCACATCAGGTCTTCAAAGAGCAGAGGGGTATCAATGAACAAGGAGAACATTTCCCTTCCTGTGTCTTCCAACACAACCTCTGTCCAGTGGGTACTGCAGGATCCTTCCAGAAGGGAAAACTTGTCCCTGGTTCACATTGTATCTCACAAAGAAGTGGTATTTCTTGTAAGTGGCTAGAGTAACAGCAATTCGGTGACAAGAACAGCAATTCAGAAACTATTCCCCATTTGAGCTGGTTTAAAAGATAATCAGTATTTGTACAGTAAGTAGAATAACAAATAAAGATGTCCAAAGTTCTGGTCAGGAGGGAGGGGTGTGTGTGTGGGGGGGTTGTGTCTGAGTAACCCTTTGTCAGCTGGGTCTCTGCATTTAAGGAAAATTCTGGAAAGAATGGATGTAAGATTAAGAGTAAGAAAGAATGGATGTTGTTCGTAAGGCCGGTGCAAATCCTCCATAAAAGATATTTCAGTTTAGGCCTGAAGAAAGTTCTGTCAGAGGTACTGTGGTCCTGGAGGCCTGAAGGCCTTAATATTTTAGGAAAGCCCTTTTTCACTCATCAGACACTTTTAATTCCTCAGGAATTAAAACCAAAACACCCAGAGGTGGCAAGCTACGATATCTCTCCTCCCTGGGGACTGCAGCCTTTCAGGACACCGCTGGGAATAGGGAAAGAAAGGCAGAGAAAAGTCAAATAATTTGTCCATTGGGAACAAAACGTGCCTTTTGATGAAGACCTGCTCACATTAAACTGGCAGGTTAAACCTGGAGTAACCTCCTTCCTTGCTTCCAGCCCTGCACTCTCTCCATGCTTGGGAGGCCTGGAATGAACTGTGGCTCATTTCCTCTTGTCTTTGCTGCTCTCGTGGCCCTTTACAATGCAGGATTTAGTATTTTATTGCATTTATTTTCCGAGTAGCACAATAAAATAGGGAAGTGCTGTTATCCAGAGCTCACAGGGAGGTAACTGGGACACAGGGACTGGGCTGCAGGCAAAGCACTGTGGATGGAGGGGATTCTGTCCCTCTGCCCCTGCAGAGCTGCCTCCAGCTCTGGTTCCTCAGCTCAACAAGGATGTGGAGCTGTTGGAGAGAGTCCAGAGGAGGGACGCCAAGATGATCAGAGGGATGGAGCAGCTCTGCTGGGAGGAAAGGCTGGGAGAGCTGGGATTGTCCAGCCTGGAGAGGAGAAACTTTGAGGTGACCTAATTGTGGTATTCCAGTGCCTGAAATGGGTTTGTAAGAAAGACTGGGGATAAATGTTTAATGTTTGCTTTAGGACAAGGGGTAACTGGCTTTAAAGACAATAGGGTTGATTTAGATTAGATATGAGAAAGAAATTGTTTTACAATGAGGGTGATGAAACACTGGAAGGGGTTGCCCAGAGAAGCTGTGGCTGCCCCATCCCTGGAAATGTTCAAGATCAGGCTGGCTGGGGCTCTGAGCAACCTGGGCTGGTAGAAGTTGTCTCTGCTCAGGGGAATTCAAAGAGCAGGTTTTTCCCTGGGTTTGTGATTGCGTGATTATGATTATAAACACAACATGACCTTTACACAAAGAATATTGCAACATAGAATTATGGAAGTGAAAAAAAAAAAAAAAAAAGGAAAACTTTTCCACTTCCCAAATGATTTGCTGTTGCTTTTATGTTCCCCACCCTTGTAAAGAGCCTTTGTAAGTTGTTTTTTTGCCTAATGCTCCTGCAGTAGCTCTCCCTTGAGGTTCTTATCTGTCAGCTAAAGCATTTTAGATAAGGTTTACTCCATACACCTGACTTTTCAAGCACATTGTGCCTGCAAACCTGTGAATGAACGTGGCCACTGCAACTGTGTTTCAGATGCAGCACCTCTTTTATTCTGTTTTCTGCATGAACTCAGAGTAATTTCTATCTTGTTTTGATTTTTCTTCCTTTTCTTAGAGTTTGCATTTAAAAAACAAAGCGAGAGGAGATGGGACTCTTCACCTCCCAAATGGGTCTGTAAGGGATATTTCTGTTTTAAAAGGCTATTTTTGAAAGAAAATATGTTCTATATGAGAACTAATTTCAGTCCCTTAGTCACACCATCCCCAGTAACACTTATGTAGGGCAATGTCAGTAGGCAGAGCATAAAACAAGGGGGTTGTCCAGTGGGAAAGTTGATTTCCCTCTGTCCTTGACCAGTGTTTCAACTCCAGACCTCTGAGGAGCATTTCTGCTCCGGAGATAAGATTACACTGTCTGAAAGAGAGGGGGGAAAAAAAAAAGGAGAGCAACCAGTCTGAGTTATTAAAACATGAGAGTAGCTTGGTTTCATCCTCTGCTCTCTGCTGACTCACTTGGACCTTGAAGGAGGCCTCTTCACGTTTTCCTGGCTGTGAGAAAAGGGTAACAACGTTTTCTGCTTCCTGGAAAAGGGTGTGAATGTAGCTCAGCATGTCTAACACATGCAAGGTGCAGTGGGGGCACAAAGTTGTTTTTTAACATGTGCCACAACCAGAAAGAGTTATAACCCCAAAGTCTGTAATGTCAGAAGCTTCCACACAAGTCTTCTTTGGGGCAGTGTCATCTGGGTGTAAAAATCCCTCTTTAGCATATGTTACATTCAGTTACAAAGCCAGTTGAGGAAAACAGGTGGCAAAGAAATGCTCACCCATGAAAAACCCTGGAAATGTCACTCTTGTCATGCCTGAGCCTCTGATGAGGTTATAGCAGAAGTTCGGAGCAAACAGCAGCAGGGTTGCAGCTATTCTGATACGAGGATTTAGGAAACTCCAGAGAAGGTTCTGGACCAGCTGTTACAAAGGAACTTTGTAAGTACCTCAGTGATTCTAAACTGATGGAAGAAACAGCCCACAAGGGTTGCTGAGGATGGATCACGTCCAGCCAGTCGAATCTCTGCCTTTGGCTGGTTAAGAAGCACTTTTTGTCTCCTAACACCTAAACGTGAAGACAGTGAAGCCCTGGAACAAACTGCCAATGAAACTTCCTGTTGGACATTTTAAGGAACAAGTGAGACAAAGCCTTTTTGAAGATTTCTAGGTATGGTTCACTGGAGAGTCTCTTTTCATCCCCTCCCATTTCTGGTGCTCTGTGATCCCCACCACAGAGCTGGGGCCAGGTCTGTGTCAATAATCAGATGCTGCCGAGGAAGAGAAGGGCTTTGTTGTGACAATAAAACCCTCCTTACGCAGCCATTGTTCCACTTTCTGAAGCAGAGGTGAACTCCCAGCTGGAGCCCTTTATCTGCTGGAAGCGCTGAGCAGAAAAAGTCCAAGGAAAAGCACAGAAAAGCATCATAAGTGGAGCAGAAAAAGTGACTCTCAGACGAAGGTGAAGGCACTGGGTTGCAAAGGGAAAGCTGGGAAATGGTGCAGCAGCTTTGGGGGGGATTGACACAAATGGGCCATCAGCTTCGGACATCCATTTAGGGATGGGCAAAAAAGAAGCAGGTTCACCTTCCCCTAAAATATTTAGGCGGGATATTAGATAATCTCTCTGTCTGGGAGTGTGGCGAAGTGTTAGGAATAACTACCCAGGGATATTGATTCCCTAAAGTGGAGTTAAAAATGTCAGTGTGGTGCCCAGGTACTTTTAAGCGGCCTCAGTGCAGAATGTTGGATGAGATGAACTCCTGAGACTCCTCCAGGCCTGCCAGATCTGGGAATTTATCCTTGGCAAGCATTTATTTTGGCAGGAGGGTGAAGTGTGGAGAAATGGAGCCAAATGAATATATCCGGGAAAATGACTCTGGGAATGAGCGTGAGCCCTTTCTGAGAGAGAGAAAACAACTGCGTTGCAACACGTCACTGCCAGGGTGCTTTATAAACATCGTTATTTATAAACATCACTATTTCCATGTTGTTTTTGCAACTCACACCATTCCAGACCCCTGTTAAGGCCTGAATTTGCTGGCAAGGGCCAGGACACGTTGGCACTCGCAGTGTTCGTGTCCTGCTCTCGTTCGTGCTTTGACAAGTCTCCTGAATTTTGAAGGACATCTCTTGGGTCAAAATGTGCTTTCAGAAAGAGAACATGAGTCACACAGGAGCTGCTGTTGGTCTGCCAAGGTGGCGAAAAGTCTATTGGAAGCTCATTCCATTGACAGTTAAACACATTCTGGAAATCCTCATCCTGCAGATTTATTTCCAGATTTGCTAAAATCAACTGGTGAGGACTAGGACTGCTGCCAGGACAGGCCTCAGCATCAAAAGTCCTCTCATCCTCCAGCAGCAGCTGCTTAATTGAGGCTGTAGAAAAAAAAAACTCTGCTGCTTTCCCTCTGCTCAATGGTGAAAAGGAACTGCCTTTGTATTTGAGAAGCTGGGAAAAGTTGAAATATTGGACTGTTAGATGGAAAATCATCCAGTGAATGTGAACCCAAAAATGAAAATATTCACGTGTTTCTACACACGAATCCAAATGCAGTTGACACATGCTGTGCTCTGTCAAAGCCAAAGGAATTCCTCCCTTCCCTAGTTAGCTGGATCCTTGCTCTCTCTTTTGAAAGGCAAATCTTTTAGTGGCTTTTCATTTGATAATAATTTTTTTCTAGAGGAAAACTGATTTCATGCTGTATTACTGGAGCAGTTGGCAGGCAGAGATAATGAGCTTCACCTTGCCATTCCTTAGCAGGGAATTTGTTGGGAAAACAGCCCTGCTGTGGCTGTCCCATCCCTGGAAATGTCCAAGGCCAGGCTGGATGGGGCTCTGAGCAGCCTGGGATAGTGTTCCTTGGTGCATGGCTTTGTCTCCAAGCCTGAGATCACAACACTGGATTTGCCTCTCAGTCAGGCTTAAATGTACAGGGGATTAAGGCTTTGATTCAGGGAAACATTTCAACAAGAAGTCTTGTCTTTAGCAGCAAAACACTTCAAGGGCTATGCAGAATGTGTAATAACCCCTCTGCTTTGATACTGTAAAATCTCTGTCAGGAAAGGCAGGTTTGTAAATGCCTTTAACTGCTCTACCTTAACAATGGAATGAGCAAAAAAAAATGCTGTTGGAAGGGAAATTAAAAGTATATGGCACTTATCAGGAACATTTAAAATACATCTAAATATGGAAGGCTGTGGCATGTTCCTTAATCAGTCACTAGAAATCTGGATTTCCCATGAAATGCTGATGGGTTTTTGCTTTAGGGAAGACACAGAACTCTGCCCTCCTAATGGCATGGTCTGAGCTACAATCACAGCACCTTTGCTCTGAACATTTCCCACAGACAGCTTTACCAGGGCTTGGCTTTCCCCCTTCTCACTCGGTTCTTAAGCTCGCTCTGGAGTTTTGAAACTTTGGGTCTCTCTGCTTGGCTCCTCAAATGTCATTAGAGACTTTATATAAGCGAGGGATGAGCTGATCCTTGCCTTTGATAGAGGGAGGCATAAACCAAACCAGTCTGGTACATAAGGCAGGGAAAATAAAATATAGGACTTGCAGTAGCACTTGGAAATAATATGGAACACAACACATTCTCTTCTAGAAGTCTTTAAATCAAGACCAGATCCCTTTCTCAAACTAGGCTTTAACCAAAAATTGCACTGCTGAAGGAAGTGGGATGCATTTTAGTCGCTTCTGTTCTAGAGGGACTCAGATAAGATGATCCTAATGGCCTTTGCCAGCTTTAGGATTGCTGAGTGCTCTATTGAACGAGCAAGAGAGTGACTTGTAAGTGCTCAGTTATTTAAAATTAAAGCTCCTCTGTATGTCACTGTATTTTCTCCTGCGTTAACCTGGTGGAATTGTTCCTTTCCAGAGATAAACAAGGAAGCATGTCAGCTTTCCACAGGCTCTCAAACATGAGCAATGCACCACTCAAAGGGGTCTTTTCTTCTGCTTATTTCTGGCACAACAATGATTAGGACCTCTCAGGGTATTTTTAGAGAAATTCTATTTTTATAAAGTCCTCACTGTTTCCTGACAGCAGAATTTAGGGGCAGATGATAACGCCTCTGTGTGTGTTTCACTGACATCTTGAAAGTTTTCGTGTCGCTACAGGAGATGAGAGAAGTAACATAATATTAATCTCATATTCCATGAAGAAGCAAACATTTAAAATCCACCTGTGGAGGGTGGATGACACAGCCACAGATCCCAAGGGGCATTTCACATTTCTCACTCCTCCTTTGAGCAGTGCCCTGAATAATCCACCAAATAGGAAGGAAAAAATAAAGATAAAATACTGTTTGGACCGGCAATTGCAGTGTTTCAATATTCCAGGGGGAATTGTGCCTCCATTCCAGTGGATGTGCCCCTCAGTGCTGTGGTTTAGTTGACAAGGTGGTGACGGGTCACAGGTTGGACTCAATGATCTTGGGGGTCTTTTCCAACCTCAATGATTCTGTGACTCTATTTTAAAAAAATAATTGATCACTAGTTGGAATAATTTCTGTGATTTGTTCTTTTTTTTGGCCACCCTTTATTGCATTTCTACATTTAACCTGCCAGAGTTTCCTGGCTCCTCTCTGTTCCCTCCCTTTGGACATGCCTTCAGCTTTTGAACTCCTTCCTACTGCCTGTCCTCGCTCTGCTGTCCAGCAAAGCTTTCTCCAACCTTTTATCCTGCTGAAGGGCTGGAACCAGCCCACATTTAGGGAATGGTATCACAGATGACTAAGAGTCTGTTTATCCTGGGCTGTGCACGGCAAACAAGGGAATGGGAGAGAAACAGGAGCTTGTCTTGTAGTTGCACCAAAATATTTTGGACCGGAAAAGCTTCCTTGAGGGGACAGGTTGCTTCAGTGGCTGATATTCTCTGGAATATCAGGCATAAACCCTTGTCACGGGTTCAGTTCAGAGGGAATAACATCTGTGTGAGGAAGTCAGTTCAGTGTGTTATCAGCCAGGGAAGGCAAAAGGAAATAAATGACATTTATTGTGTCTTTACAGTTTCCCAGAAGCAGGGGAGCAGATTATGGAGTGCTGGGAAGGGGCAGGTCCTACCAGAGAGAGTGACTGTGCATTTCTGAGTCCAATAAACATGTGGCACATCCAATCTCAATATTGTCTCTAAAATTTCACATCCTGAAGGATCAAGATGAAAAGCCCAAAGCTCTCAGAGTGCCTGGGACAATTTTGTCTGGGAATGTGCCAGGAGAGCTGGATCAAAGAAGTCTGCTGTGATGCAGTGAAGGCACCTCACCCAAAATTCCTGCCTAATCCACAATTTTTGTGTAGCAGTGACTTTGGGTCTATTTTTCTAAGTGCAGGAAAGAGAGGAACACTTTCCAGTGAAGCCCAGTGTCACGTTAACTTGGACAGGCAGGTTTTACGGCATCAGGGGGTGAAACAACACACAAACCCAGCCCCATTCCCTAACATTTTCAAAGCTGTTTGAGGGAATGTCAGCTTCAGTATTCCTTGAGGAGCTGCCACCATGGGAGGAGCTGTCAGGTGCTCTCTCCAAAGGGATTCTTCTGCTCAGTCAATCTGAAATCTCCAGCTCATAGTTCCAGAGGGAATGAAAAACCATTAAAGTCAAGCTGAATATTTCCCTTGACGTCCAAGCATTCTTGGAAGTTGAAACTGGGAAGGATCCCCTGTGGCACTGCTGTGATGGGAAGAGATGCCCAGGGTTTCCTGGCTCTGAGGAATATGCAGAACATCAGCTGAATCAGCTTGGGAAGACTCAGGGTTGGGTGGGAATTGCTTGTTCAGGCAGTATCAATAACTCTGGTGGCAGCTTGACAGTGACTTTAAAAACAAAGAACAAAAATGAACGTACAACTGATAAGCAGAGAAAGGGTTGAAAAGCCTGGGTGGGGTTTTACCCACGTGGCTGGGCTTAGTCAAGGATTCCTAGAAGGAAAAGCATGAGGTCAAGTGGCAGCTCAA
Source organism: Pseudotriccus pelzelni (assembly GCA_035584735.1). Classification (NCBI taxonomy): domain Eukaryota; kingdom Metazoa; phylum Chordata; class Aves; order Passeriformes; family Tyrannidae; genus Pseudotriccus; species Pseudotriccus pelzelni. The sequence goes on from JAWMRA010000041.1 coordinate 56,241,144, forward strand.
CCCCACTTTGTCTCCCAGACAGTGACAAATGGTGGGCTGGGAGGAAAATCACTCCCAACATACACAGACTTTTCCACAGCTAATCTGAAACTTTACATTTAACCGGGATGCAGATGGAGTAGTGAATAAGAATTTCTGCCTCAGTGACTTTCCCATAACACAGCAATAACAAATAGGCATTAAAAACATCCCAGACATTGACAAAATACAGACTATCCTGTTCCTTTGTTGGGCTTTTTGTCCCTATATATAACTCAATATTGTGGCCGTGATCTTTGCTTAATGGTGACCTTCAAGCTTCAAAACAAATTGGCTCTTTGGCTGTGTAAACACACACACACAGGGGCTCTCTGCTTTCTAACAGCAGAGGGGAAAATTCATTTCCCCCCCTAGGCTTTCCTGTTCAGAAATAATAAGAATAAAATATCAAATGTTTGGGCTTTACTGAGACATTTATGGGAAGTGTCAGAAACCCTGTTTTCCCAGCTTCTCCCTGAAGAAGCAGGGGAATCACATCTTTGGTAGGCACGTCTTTAATCCCAAACGTTTCCCCAAGGAGCTGTGTTCTGTTTATTCTCAGTTATTGCTCTTTTTTTCCAGTGTAAACCATAATATACAGCCTGAACCAAGCAGTCCTTCCTCTTTTCACCTTTACCTATTTAACCTGTGCCAAAGATAAAATTACTGGAATTCAGGAATTTTGGGATCCTCCAAGTGCCCCACTTCTTTCTGGGTCCTTTAATTCTCCTTCCTGCCCTTCCTTTGTCCTTCCCAGCCTCTTTTCCTGGAGTACTTTAAACCACTCCAGGATACAAATCAATCCAGTGCTTTGACTGTGAATAATACTGAAGAGGTTTTCATTTAAAAGGTTGGAAACCCAGCAGTAACTGAGGTAGAGCAAAAATGTCTTCAGGAGGGACAAACAATTAGAATTCACCAACGGGGTGGCTCTTCTTCCACCCACAGGAAAAAATTAAAAGCTTGCCATGACTTTCCCAAGATTTTGGGGTTGAATATGATTTTGTACCAGGAAAAGAATTAAAAGTAAGCACTGGGTGTTACTTGGGGTCAGCTTTACAGTGTATTTAGGAAGGGCTTGTAAGTTCAGAGGGGTTTGTAAGTCAAGAGGAAGCGTGAGGAAATACCTAAAGATGCACTGAAGGGGCTTGAAGAGTGAAGTTCATTTCTGAGGGGTTTTAGGTAGAAGAGAGAGATTCAAGTACTTAAAGAGAGTTCCAACAAGCTTGGAAGCCCATGGATGGCTGGAATTATCCAGATGCAAGAATTTGATCATGTTTCTAACTCTGAGAACGCATTTTTTGTAAACATGAAACTTGGTGCCTATTGAGCTCCAGGGTAAGTCTTTATTTCAGAAAGGAGCTGAACAGTCTCCTGGACAAAGCTGTGTAGGTAGAGCAAGAACTGATAAGAAACCTCAAAGAAAATACAAGATTTTCCATGAAACCACATCATTTATACAACAACACCAGGTTTTAAGTTATGACTGATCATTCTATATAATCGATCATTCTCCAGACACAAAAAGTACCTCATTTCAGAGGGGTTTTTTGCCCCACTCGATTCCAACCCATGAAATGCTGGAAACCTTGTTCTCTCGGAGCTTATTCCCAGTCTGGAGCAGGCACGGGAATGTTTGTGTGATTCTGCAGGACGAACACTTGAGGGATCCGAGTTCCCTGGTGGAGGAAGTGAGTAATTCAGTTTGACTTCAGTGCCAGTTACTCATATCCTGTGAGAAGATAAGTGGGAAGGGGGAAAAAAGAACCCCCACACAAGTAGAGAAAGATCCAAGAAAAGAGGGAGAGAGTAGTAGGAAGGAGAAGCAATGATAACCAGTGAAGCCTCAGGGATTAATGGTCCTCACTTTGTCCTTAGCTGGCACAGCCCAGGGAAATTTGTCATGATTTAGGGAACACAAGCAGTGACTGATCCCTGATCTTTGTAATTTCCTCGGGTTTCTTTTAACAGTTCTTCTTTCAGTCACACATAGCAAAACACAAAAATGTTAAATACAGCCGCAGGTTTGAGCTCCTAGACAAACATTGGGAGTGTGGGTGATGTCTGTGTACATATTTATGGGCACAGAGATGTAGGAGTGGCTTTGGATATTTAGGGATAAAGCTGCAAATCATTACTGCAAGTATTACTCCAGTTACCAATCCTGACTTGCCTTTGCTTTAGGGATCAAATCCAGGAATACTTGACAAGAGCCCTTGCTCTGTGTGCAGAAATTGGCACTGGGAAATCCAGAGAGCACCTGACCAACCACATCTAGGCTTGCCCAGAGCCCGATCCAGGTACAGAAAGGCTGGATTTTAGCGATGCCAAAAGCCACTGCTTCCCACCAGAGGCAGATCAGGATGTGCAGAACAACGGCATTGCTCTGACACACCACGCTGTGCCCACGTGGAAGTGCTGAATCAGGGTCGGAAAGAAGGGCAAGGCTAATGCACTGCACATAAACTGCTTCCTCAAAGGTTTTGGAAACCTCTGCCATCGACAGAGCTCGTGTTCCTAAGAAATGAGTTCAAAATAGGGCGAGATGGGTTTATTTTTACGCCGTGAAAAAGCCAGTGGTGTTTTAAAAAGTTCAGCAAACCGCCTGCCCGCCATCCAAGGAGAGCAGCAGTGCCACCTGGAAAATCCTGTGCCTAAATCACTGGGGGACAGAGCTTCCCAAGCGTGTTTGAGAGCAGCTTTCAGTCACTGTCACCCCATCACCCACAGCACACGCCAGGTGGGAGGGAACTGTAAGCCCACAGAAACGTAGACCTTACAAATACCTCTCACAAATAAGGAACTAGGAAAGGGGTGAAGACAAAAACGATTTTCTTTCCCCTATGAGTGTGTAAATAGGATATGGCCCCAGGAAGTGTGGGACAGGCACATAATTCACTGCCCAGAAGCAGACGGGACCAAATTCTCCTCTGTGCCCACACCCACCCTGGTTCTTGGGTGGCAGATGATCAGCCTGGGGAGGGGAGGAGTTTTTAAAGGATGATGTGATGAGCTCAGGACTCAGTAACAAAATACTGTGCACAATGTTCACCTTTCGTTTTCTGTCCTGTTTGGTTTTCTACTATCTGGCTGTTCCTGGCTCAGGTCTGTTACAGGAGGATTTAGGTCAAACCAGCCCACCCTTAAGATAGGCAAGAACTGCATCCCTTTGGATATCTGTGCCTATGGAGTGAGTCTGAGAACTCCCTGAAGTCTCTCCAGTGGGATTATTCACCTCCCTGCTCAGCACCTGGAGCTATTTTTAACACTGATCTGCCAAAGGAGGCACCTACAAACCCATGTGATAAGTAAACACAGACTTGGGAATGGTGTCAGCCTGAAAAACCCCCTTCCCACGGCCTCTCCCAAAGGACACCAACGAAAATGTTGTGCTTCCTGAGCAGTGTCTGGTCAGCTTAACCATTAACACAGGCGGAGCTATTCAACCTTCTTAATAAAGGCAAACTTGTGGGCAGCTCGTGTGGGATGACATTTGCCTCGGGTGACATCACTCCACAGTAATTTCATGAAAATACTGTGATGAAACTCGTACAGGAGAAGTGTTGTGGCCTTCCCAGACACCTGTGAGTCATCCCAGTCTGCTTTTTCTGCCTCAGAAGAGAGGCAGTGACAGAGATGGTGTTCTGAAAGCAGCAGCAGTGGCAGAGGCACCAACATAAAGAGTGATTAAAGCACCTTGGTGGCATATTCTAGCTCTCTCAACCTCTCAGACTACTTTTTTCCCCCAACTTGCTCCAATTTCACGAGGTTTATTTATTATATATCTCAATCCTTTGCAATATTAAGGCATCCAAGCTTTAAAAACCCAATTGTTTCCTGGTTTCTGGAGTATTTAACACCTGTCCCTCCAGGTGGGGTGTCAGTGCCAGGAGTGCAATGACAAAACACTGTGCACAGCGTTCACCTTCTGTTTTTTATTACCTGTTCTTTACTTATTTAGTTTAATTAGCCACCAAACCTGGCTCTTCCTGGCTCAGTCTGTTACAGGAGGATTTAGGTCAAGCCCACACTTAAGAGAGGCAAGAACTGCATCCCTTTGGAGTGAATCTGAAAACTCCCTGACATCTCTCCAATGGATTATTCCTCTCCCTGCTCAGCACCTGGAGCTATTTGACCTGGAGTTCCAGACTTCTGGAATGGTGAATCTTTGCATCCCTTTCCCAGCGTTACTCTGCGTGTTCGCTTTTGCAAGGACTGGAAGCCGTGACTTTCCTCCTCCCCTCGGATACACTGACTCACACCAACACACGAACCACATCCACGCGTTCCCAATCCGTCTTTCCGGATTAGGGACAATTTGAGTGATTCCAGGCAAGGTTGGAACATCTTTGAGAGAAAATCCTGGCGTGGAATTTAAAGTTTTACAGGCTTGTGTAAAAACCCAGGGTATCCCTTGAAAACTGTGAGCAAACACGACCCCCTACAGTTCCAACAGAGACACTTTGTCCTCCAGGACTCCGTGTCCTTCTGGACTCAAAGACTGACCCGAACACGTCGGGAAAGGACTGGGTGCTTTGGAAGAAAGGAATTCAGCTCCTGGAGACCATCCAGGTGGCCACAATGAGGAAGGTTTAAGCAGAGGTTTAAGGAGGGTTTAAATGCCAGAGCTTGCGTTTCTGGCGAGCGGCACAGCTGCTCTATTGTGTCTGGGACGGCAGTTCCTGAGCACGTCACGACCGTGAATCATCCACCAAAAAAGAGAATTCCAAGTTCTGCAGTGCAGTGTCTCCTCACAAGTATTCCAGGGCAGTCCTGCACTCCCATTTCTGGGAATCACACTCCCTTTGACCTCAGTGGGGCAGTGCAGTAAATCCCCAGGACAGGCTGTGAACACCAAGGAGCCCGGGGTTTGTGCGCAGGTTAGACTGGGATTGACGTGAGGAGGACTAAACACGGGATGGAAAGGAAAGGGGCTGACACTGAGCAAGCACATCACCACAGGGGCTTTGGGGCAGGTTTAAATCACACCACAAGGCTAAAGCTCCACAGCCCAAGAGCCTCAAATACTGGGCTGCCACAGGTTTTTCTGGGGATTCTCCCTGATGGAGTTTCTCTGAGTGGAACATTTTCCTTACATTTTACCCTTCAATTTACTGTGTGTTCCACAGCCCAGCAGAGTCAGGACTTTATCAATATCCACTGTTACACAGCAGACAATTAAACGTGACCTGGCCATGAATAAAAAGTGCCACAGTTAAGGAATACTGGCACCTACAGATGCCAAGGGGTTTTCTTAAATCATAAATACAAACCCATGACACAACCTGTGTGTAAAGAAAATGGATCCCTCCCTCCACAGCTACACCTCAGGTTAAAACATTGTAATTCCTTCTCCTGGGAGAGAGGCTGGCAGGGATTAATTAACTTGTAGTTGGTCACTGAAGGGCCAGGTGGAAGGAAGAACACAGGTGAGTGTGGCTCCATCCTCATTTGGCTGAAGTAAAAGTAAGGAATGAAGTCAGAGAAGCTTGCTGGAGTCACAGGAAGAATCCCCCTTGTTGTGGGACAGCACAAGCCAGGGCAGGTGCCACTCTGTGCTCCCTGTCTGGACACTGAGCGTCTCAGGACTTGTGTGGAGCCTGGAATGGCAGCTCTCCTTTGCCAAAGCAGTGAGGTTTGGGCTCTTGGATGCCTGGAGCAAGCTGGAACACGTCACCCGGCTCCACTGGAGGCTCCTTTCCATGGCTGGTTCCCACAGTACAAATTAAAACAATGTAATTTCAACCAGTTACATAATTTTACATCCAGACTCGGTGCCTCTTGGGGAAGAAGGGCCACATCCTGCATCCCTCAAGAATCCAGTTTAGCTGGGGTTTTTCTCCTTCACTGTAGTGTTTCCCTCCTGCCATTTCACGCTGTAAATCACACGGTAACTGCACTTTATGGTGCCTAGGACTGTTAGGATGCTTCCTAAGCTTTACACACACTTAGTCCCACTGAAATAGAGGATCTGCTTCCTCTCCATCCATCACCTTTGTCAGCAGCTGGATGACTCTGCTGGCTTTTTGACAGCACAAGCTGGATAAATTCCTGCCCCCTCACTGCTCCACTGCACAAGAGAAGGCTTTCTGACAGCAGCTCCTGGCCGTTTTTCAAACACCTCCAAGGGAAAACCTCCCTTGCCAAAGCTCTCCCTTCATTCTCAGGGCCATTAAACTCCCAGGGTGCTCACTGGAACATGTGGAGAGGTTCATCCTGACTGCAGAATGTGAAAACTGCCCAGCTTTCACAATTAATACTGCCTTAAATAGAGTGTTTGACATGAGCATCCAAAACAAAAATGGCAGCTGACTGCAAGCAGAAGCCACCCTTTTCCTGGGGCCTCTGGAAAGGCAGCCCAGAGGGAACCCTATTTTTAACTTTCAGAAAGTCATCCTTCATTAGGTTTGTGTACAGTTGTATCCTGACATTTTTCCTTTAACATCTCCCATCTTCAGCAATGAACTAAGATCTGCCTCCCCCTGTTTTTTCCAGTGGAAGGCACCAAGCAGCCAGGCTGCTCCACAGTCCCAGCAGGGTCTGGCTGCAAAAGCCCTCTTCTTTTGAGCTCTCAGCTTCCAAGGTGGTGTCCTTTTCAGGAACATGGCTTCTTTGCCCTGATTTGGGAAAATAATTAGGATTTTTCTCTCACACTTCAAGTGCAGTCACTTGCTTTCCCACACAGCCACAGGATGGAGTACGTTGATTCCTGAAAATGGGCTGCTATTCCAATCTTCTTTTAAGTGGGCAGGGTGGGGGGAGGATGAAATCACACAGTCCCTACTCAGCTACAAATTTCCACCTCACAAAATTAATTCATCCAGGCCTTCAGTCAAGCATTTAAGGCTAAGGAGGCTAAATCTGGTAAGCTTTACAGTAAGTAAACAGCAAGTTAAAACAGCCAGTGGAAGAACTGTTTGTGCTGCTGGGTTAACATTTGAGTGCTGCTATAAAGAGGAATTCAGAAGAAACAGGGTGATGGTGTAAACACCTATAAAATAGGGAGTCCTTTGTGCTCAGAGCAGGCTACTTGGTGCTGGCTGAGTACAGCAGCAGCAGGAACATAAAATTCCTGGTGTGCCTGTTTCCTACCAGGCTTTCCAAGAAACAAAAATAAACAGAAAACCTGCACCTCAGCGTACACAAACAGCACGCAGCAATTGCCAAGCTCCACTCCTACAAAGCACTTCACGCTGAAAACACTAAAACAGCCAGAAACTTCCTGAGGATCATTTCCACCTGAAGCAGAGAGTCTGACACGGCTGAAACACGAAGAAAAGTTTGCAAACTCTGTTTTCTGTGCTCTTTGCTGCTAGAACATGGGTTAGAGGGAAAAAATTACTGTTACTTGTTCTTAAATCAGTGAAAGCAATTCCAGCTTGCTTCCCTAGATCTGAAAGAATAAGCCAGAATAAAACTTTTGCTCTGGTTCGGTGCCTGAAAATTGGGCTCTCATTATTTCTTACGTAAGGCTCCACAACGAGCTACATAAAACACAAATGCAACTCCTTTCTTCAGAGGAGTCTGCCTTTGTCTACCAGTGAGTCAGCATCATGTGACAGATCAATTTTCTCCAAGTGTAGGATGTGGATTTTGCATATCACACCCTCCAAGGGCACCTGTTGGAAACTTGGGTCGCCCCAGCGTGGAATTTCACACCACACGTAAGGTCGGCTCAGTGGCCTCCCAGCACATCAACAGCAATGAGGTGACACCAGATACCCCAAGTTTTCTGCCCTCCAGACCTGCCTTTTGATAATGGGGACACAGCATTCCTTTGAAAATCTCTTGGTTCTCTCTGAAACCCTGCATGTGTCCAACATCCACAGGATCCCTCAGGTCGGAGGGAACTTCAGGAGCTGTGTGCAGTTCAGCCTCCAAAGGTGGGTCAGCTGGGAGGTCAGCTGAGGTTGGTCAGAGCTCTAAAGCAGCCAAGTCTTGAAAAGCTTCCCAGGATTTCCAGCTTCTCTGGGGACACTGTGTTCCAAATTTTAATTGTGAAGAGCCTGGCCCTGTCTTTTTATAACCCCCCCCAGGTGTGGGCAGGCCGCTGCCAGTGCCCCAGCTGCAATAATAATAAAAGATTAATTTCATAAAGGCATAAAGTTAAAATAATGCTAATGCACTTTTATCTTCAAAAACAAGTGCCCAAACTCCTCTGTGTTCCTGTCTCTGAAAAGAGAGCAGCTGCTGTGAGGTGTTGCTTTCCTCCGAGCACGGCTGTTTATAGTAAAGAACACAAGGCTTTGATCAGCCACTTACATTTCCTAAATTGATTCCAACATCTTTGCCAGTGGGCTCTATGGATTCCCAGCATGAGATGCTCCTGCTCATTTGAAGTGGCTGAGACTGCTTTTCAATGGAATTTTCCATTATGTTCTGCACTGTCTTCCTTCCAAGCACAGTTTGCTCACTGGGCAGGACTCCCTGTCCAACAGAACGTGCACAATCTCTGCTCAATACTTTTTCTCCTCATGATGTTTTACCTCCATCTATTCTCTTGTCTCTTCCCTCCCTGCAGAGCTGCCTCCAGCTCTGGGGCCCAGCACAGCAAGGACATGGAGCTGCTGGAGCGAGTCCAGAGGAGGGACACCAAGGTGATCAGAGGGATGGAGCAGCTCTGCTGGGAGGAAAGGCTGGGAGAGTTGGGATTGTTCAGCCTGGAGAAGAGAAGGCTTCAGGGTGACCTAATTGGGGCCTTCAGTACCTGAAGGGAGCCCAAAGAATCATAGAATCATAGAAGAGATTGGGTTGGAAAAGACCTCCAAGATCATTGAGTCCAACCCCTAAGAAAGATGGGGAGAGACTACTTACAAGGGCCTGGAGTGACAGGATGGGAGGGATGACAGGGGGATGGCTTCAAACTGACAGAGGATAGGTTTAAATTACATATAAGGAAGAAATTACTTACTGTGAGAGTGGTGAGGCCCTGGTACAGTTGCCCAGAATAACTGTGGCTGCCCCATCCCTGGAAGTGTCCAAGGCCAGGTCAGATAGAACTGAACAACTGGTCTAGTAGAAGGTGTGCCTGGCCATGGCAGAGGGGCTGAATTGTGATGATCTTTAAAATCCCTCGCAAAAGAAGCCATTCTGAGATTCCATGATAACTTGGATAAAGGAAATGATGGATTTCAGGTATCTCAGTGCTGAGTGCAATGAGATGGGAAACCAGGAAGATGCACATGGCCAGTTACACCACACTGCGCTCTGTGCTTAAACACTTCCCCACGTGGCATCAGGAAAGGCAGCTGGAAGCCACAGCGGATGTCTCAACCCAGCTCATCTTACATTTGCACTGAGTCCATTTGATAACTGCACTGACAACGCACATTATCAGAAAGTGAGCAGAAATTATCTGTCCCATTGATGAACAATTTTTGTGGGTGGCTATCTCCTGCTAGGAAACCAGACCAAATCTTATCACATATTCCCGTCATCCAAGGGGTAGGGAAAAATCTGTAAAGTACGTGGACATAGGAAAGACACAGGGGAAGAGGGTCTAGAACACTGTAAGGGAGTTTTAGTGCGAAAAGAAATTAGGCTCTTTAAGGTCATGTCTGCACGGATCATTTCAGACAGTCAGGAATTAACATTGCCATTTACTGAGCTGGCAGGACATGACATACTTTTGATCAGAAGCCAGTGTAAAGATGCCCAAAAAATCTCAAAATCTGAAAATATTAATGTGATCTCAGCTTTTGGAATGACAACTGCTGCTTTTCCTTTGTTCTGCCACTCAGTGACGGAGTGAAGGAATTCAGTGCTTCAAGGCATTCAGGTGTAAGTTATCAATGAGATTCTTACAGCAAGGCAAAAATTCAAACATTCCCATATCTTAAGTATAGGCAGCATACAAAAAACATGGGGCAAATGATTCCGTCTTTGTGAAGGACTTGTACACACATAGTCTCAGAGCCAATCTAGAATCCTGTAATGGAAGCAGATAGGGAGCCCACGGAAACCTACAGAAATGTAACACAAATGTGGAGGAGTGTATGATATCACAATACTCAGTACTAACTTAGTGAAAGCTATTATCTACAAATCACACTGTTCTGCTCTACAGCTTCATGTAGAAGTGTTAAAATAGCATGGGCCCAATTGACTCCAATGAAAGAAATACTTTATACACTGGATCTTCTGTTACCTCGCCTTTTAGGTCACTTCTGATACACTAATGCACAAAATTGATTGTTTAAACCCTGTCTTTATGTAGCAACACTTATGGTTTATTCCTAATATAAAGTACATAATCATATAATGTATATTATTTGAGCTTTGGTGATCTAGTTCTTGCATTTTTATTCTAAAGATTAGTTCCAGGGTTTCTTGTTCTTCCCATTACAGTCTTGCCAAAATAGTAACACTACCAGCCAGACCTGAGTGGTAGATAGTTCTACCCTGTAAACCTTGAACATGTTATTTTCTCTTATATGTCATTCTTCAGCCTGTATGTAGGAATAAAAAAAGAATAAAATAAAATTGTGATGTCATCTTCTAGGAGCTAGACTTGGTTTTGCAAACTTCCGGGTTTTAAACTGAAAGGGAGTAGGCCAAGATTAAATATTGGGAAGAAATTCTTCCCTGTGAGGGTGGGGAGGCCCTGGCACAGGTTGCCCAGAGAAGCTGTGGCTGCCCCA
>JAWMRA010000041.1:56273845-56285906 GCA_035584735.1 Pseudotriccus pelzelni
CCAGGTTGGATGGGGCTCTGAGCAACCTGGGATAGTGGAAGGTGTCCCTGCCCATGGCAGGGGGTTGGAACTGGATGGGCTTTAATGTCCCTTCCAACACAAACCATTCTGTGATTCCATGATTCTACTATCTTGAGGTGAGGAATAAAGGGTGTTTCTCAGTCTCCTAAAGCTGCGGTTTGTCTCCCCTCCAGCTGAACATCCTGGCCTCTGGAATAGTGGGCTCTTACACAGTGGTCCTGGCTATTGCTTGTTACGTCTACACAAGCCTTGCCTACATCACCCTGGACCTGCTCCGAAGGGTCCTCAACGATTACTTCAACAGGGCTTACACCAACGTGCCTTTCCAAAGGAACGGTGAGTCCTCCCGGCACTTCTTTCTTCCTGCTGCTGTTGTGACCAGGGAGTGAGGGCAGGAAGGGGTGGAAGGACATGTGGGGATGCGCAGACAAGGCTTCATTTCTGCCACTGAACTTGTTCAGTGTTCGTGCGTGGGAAAGGAAGGAATGTTCCGCTCTGGTGCAGGAATCTGTTTTCCTCTTTTCCAGACCTGATTGTCCTGTCGGTGTGGGCAATGCTGGCCCTCAGCGGGGTGACCGTGCAGCTGCGCCGGGAGAGGAGTGAGGTGCCCTTCCCACCACACCCCTATCTCACCTGGAAGCGGGAAAGGGAGCGTAGGAGCACCAATGTCCTGGACCCCAGCCATCACATCCCTCCCCTGAGAGAGAGGATCCACAACAAGCTGCTGCACATCAAAGAGTTCTTTCAGAAAGACCAGCCGGCCGGGGAGAGAACTCCACTGCTTCTGTAACGTGCCACATAACTGGTGGGAACGGAAAGCCCTTGGAATGGCAAGATGATTCCCAGGAAACCAGGCAGTGGTGCAGGGTTTACCACTGCTCCCTTGTCCTGCTGATTGAGAGGATTGCCCTGCGGGAGCAGTTCCTGTCAGTTCACACTACGTGCCGTCTGTGGCTCTGCTGTAACGTGCTCGTGTCCAGCTGCAGGGCCTTGTCCTTGGGGTTCATCTGGGGGTGGTCTGGGTTGCTCTTTGGATGTGGGAAGTGTAAAACAGCCCCTGGAAAGCAACTGGACCATCCTGGCTGTTCCCTTGTGTGTGGCAATCGCTGCTGAGGTACTGCCTGGGTCACTCCTGAGTGTGTCCAGCTGCCGGGGCAGAGACAAGGACATACCCAGGAGTTCCAGCAGGAGCTGCAGCGTCACCTTGTACAGGTACAGACTGTGTGGCTGCAGGCACAGCCCTTCCCAGCAGTGTTCCAGCGCCTTGCAGGCTGGACCAAGAGACTTGAGTTTAAACTGCACTGAATGAACTGTTGTCCGTGTGCACTCCGGGGCTCGGGATGTGGGCCTGACCTGGGACGAGAAGACTCTCCCTCCTCTGGGTGGTTCTGTAGCAAGCTGGTCATCTGGCCTCTGTGCAGGGGTGACTGCCAAGAGAACACGAGAGGTCTGTCTCCCTGTTTGCTTTCTCAGCGGCCTGTGTCTTGTCTCTGCTCTGGTATGATCTCTTCCTTCGATGGTGCTGTCATAAAAGAAAAAGCTAAGTAAGCTCTTCGTAGCCAGTGGCAATTTTTTTCCCTGGAGTTGGCTGAAACACTAATGTTTATTTTTAATAATCTTTTAATTTTGCCTGTCAGGGGTGTGAAAATAGCATTTAGCCAGCAAAATACTGACCAGGATCCCTGCTGACTGAATGTATTCCTTACCTGTTGGAATTGCATCTGCCCAAAGCAGAATGCGGGATAGAAAGAGATGAGGGACCACGCCTGTGTGCAGTGGAGGATTGGGATCTCCTGTGGTGACTTTATTCCCTTCCTAAAAGCCAACGCCAAGGACGGTTGAAGTGTTGCATCCTGTATCCTGATACAGGTTATGGTGACTCTTCCTTCCCCTTGGTTTTGAGCCTCTAGTGAGGGCAGCCAAGTGCACAGTCCTTCCTTTATGGAACCTCCACCAGGGAATTCCCCAGTGGTGGAAGCTGAAGTTCTCAGCCCCCCCCCCTTTAAATTTTGGTAGTAAGTGTGTGAGAAACAACTCTTCCTAAGGAGACTGGTTTCTCTGGGAGCTTAGTTGGAAGTTAAAACACCCTGGCAATACAAAGGAGTTAATGACTTTAACATGACTTGTCTTTGAGGAGTGAAAGCTCAGTGACAGTGTCTGAGGTGACTGAACTCTCCTGAAGTTGAGGGAGACAAATCCCGTGGTTGCTTGGAGCTGGAACAGCAAAACAGGGCTGAAATCCTGCAGTTTGGGGCATGTTTCCCTGTGCTGTTATGTGGGATAAAGGAGGAGCTCTTCCCTGGGTCTCACTGACTGATCCTGAGCAGTCCCTACCCAGGATGATGGCAAGGAGCAAACACTTGTGGCCTGGAAATGCTCTTACCCGTGTTTACCGTGGTGGGGTTTTTATAACTGCTGTGATTAATGTCGTGCAAGGAACAAGCCTAACTCGAATTTTCTATGTCTTTTATAATAAACATGTCTTTTGGAAAGGACGTTGGAACTGAAGGGCTCTCTTTGAATCCAGTGATGGTTTTACAGCTGAGCCTCTGCCTTGGAACTTGTAGGGATGGTTTGCTTGCAAAAATTTCCTCTCCCCGAGGGGTGAGGTGGGGGAGCTGGGCTGACCTGTCCTATAGACCTGTGGCTGCAGTGACACCCAGAGGATGGAGTGTGGAATGTTCTCTGGGAAGCCACCGAGGAATTGCATGGTCCAAGGAGGCTTTTTTTGGATAGCTTTGCCGGACGAGGTTCTGGAGAACAAAGGAACGATCCTGTTCCTTGAAATGTTGCCAATATGCAGCTGGTGGTTGTCCCCTCCCGCCCCTGGGATTAGGAGGTTTGGTGTTGGGGTTTCCTCTAGGAACAACAGCTCCACTAACACCTTTGTTTGTCCAACGGGTGCTCGGTGTTTCTAACAGTTGTTTTCCTGCTCTCAGGCCCTGCCTGCTCCAGCCCACAGCTCCAGGCACCCAGCTGGCTCCGGGGGAGCCGGCAAGGCTTTGTCCTTCCATGCTGGGAAGAAGAGAGCTCCAAAGCAGAGCACCAGAGGAGCTCGTTCTGGGGGCGAGAGGGAGTGGCAGGAGCAAAAGGTCTCATTAAACTTCCCTGCCTGCTCAGAACTGGCCTTTCACAAAAGCACCTGTAGCAATTTGTCCATGTTACCTGGTGCAATAACAGATTATCTAATGGACTTAAAATGAGTTGAATTGTTTCCTTTTTTTAAATCCTGAATGCTGAGGGGGAACAGAAGCCGCGTGCAGGAAGCAAAGAAGCTCAGGAACACTGAAAACAATTTTTAAAGTGACTCATCAGTGAATTCCTGGCGAGCCAAGCAGCAGCTGCCTCCTACAATTCTCAAGTTGTGCTTTGATTCTCAAGTTGAGAATCAAGACTGCGAGTGTTTCCTTAGCAGTTGGTTAAAGAGGAAAGGCTGGGAGACGGTGGCCTTTGGACATCTCCAGCTGAATGTTGTTCCTTGTTCTTTCCCTTTTGGTTTCTGGTGGCGCTTTTGGACCTTGATGTTCCTTCCTGACCAACCGTGCGATGTGGAAAGGGCTGGTAAACAAGTTGTCTGATGCTGAAACTTCTCCACCACATTCCTTCCCTTCCAGCCTTGCTTTAATCATGGAAACATCTGTGTTTTCAGTCAGCTTTATTGATAAAATAGGTTTCCTGTACAGTACACAATTCAAGCCATAAATCCTTTCCAAGCCATCTGAGTTACAAAAATAACAGGTATGCCATGAAAAATAGTCACTCCACACACTGTGAAGGCTCTTCAGGATCCTGAAGTGATCAGGGCAGGGGGTGAGAGAGGAGACATATCAAATGTGAGGGCTGGAAGTAGATAAATTAAGTCACATTTCTCTTCAATTTACAAAAATAAACACTAATCAAGCATTATTTCATAATAGAGCAACCTCCAAGTACTGCCACAGACCAACAACCCTCCTCTGGAGCGGGAAGCCAAGCCAGAATTCAGCCATGGAGCTGCATCAGCATCAAAGGGGTGGAAATGTCTGTGACACCAGTCAATGGCTGAAAAGATGCTTCCAGAAACAGGAACTTCAGCAACTGAACCCAAAATGTCTCAAAGTTTGCAACAACAGAACACTCCAGTGAAAAAAGATGTTGCTTCTGGCAAGATGCGGCAGAAATGCAAAATCTAAATCAGAGCAGCACTGGCAGTTTTATAGAAAATAACAGCAGGCGAGAATATTCTGTGCTGGAGCTAAAACGTTCCCCAAAAAATTCCCCTTGGATGTTGGGCAAGTTTGGAAATGGTTCTAACTTTGTTTCCATGCAGGTGAATGTCCTCAGTGTGTTGTTAAGCCTAGAAGGTGCTCTGGGAGGAGAAGCAGCAGTTTCTCCATTTATAAAACTGCTGTGAAAATGAGCTGATTTATCTGTCCTTTCAGCATATAAATGAACGGATGGAGGCCCAGGAAGCTGGATTTAAACTGGCACCTTTGGAAGTGCTGGATCTAAGTTCCTTCTGTGTTGTTGTCACTGAAAATCAAACCTGCCTAAGTGGTGATTTCAGAATAGTTCAGCTCTGCTTAACTCACCTTGAAACCCTTCTGGTGACTGGTTAGTCCTGGAGAAAGGGAAATTCAGAGTATTAATTGCAGGCTGCCAACCTTGCCTGAGCTGCTCCTCCTCCCACCCACCTTTCTGCTGCCACTCCTTGGGTGCTTTCCACTTGCTATTTCCTAGTTAGGAAGCTGGGAGAAGGAATAGATGGGACTAAGGTGGCTTCTTCTGCCTCTGTGCCCTTTCTATCAGTTTGGTTGCAAAATGAGGATTTATTTAAAAAGAAACCAAAGGAAAAAATGTGGATCATGCACAAAGCATATTCAGAAGTTACTGCTTCTTAGCCAGAGATTGCACTTGAAAGCTTACCTTTTCTTATAGAATAGTTGCACTGAGACTTCTCATAAGCAATAACTTACATAAATTACTTGAAATCTCACCTTTTATCTGCAAAATGATTTCATATAAAAGGAATTCCCATGAATCCATTTCCTGATGGAGTCAGACCTATGGCAATGAGTCTGTCACACCAGTGTAATTTATTTCATACAGTATAAATATAATTCATTTCACACAGCTGGAGTTTGACACATCCTCTTGCTGGTGCCCTATTCAGGAACAAGTGCTTGACCAGTGAGCCCTGATGCTCCCTTGGAAAAGTGTGCAATTGAGGCTTGCTGGCTCCCACAGTCCTTAGCTCTTCCTCAGGCTCAAATCACTGCTTGTCACTAATCCTGACAGGGAGGTGCTCTCTGAGGCATCCTCTTTCTTGAGGTTCAGAAATGATTCTCTAGTGATTTGGAGGATTTCTCTCAAGCCTTTGTTTTCTTGCTAAAAACAGAGAAAGAACAAGGCATTTAACAGGACTCCAGGAAGAAATCATGGGAATTACATTAGCAACCTCCCCTCTACTCCAGACTAATGCAAAAGGATTAAAATCCTTTATCTTCTACAAACGAGAGCATCAGGTTTCTGACCCTCCTGCTCCCTCTGTTAGGGCTGCCCTCTGCACCCCACCTTGAGAGGAAGCTGGAGTGGGGAAATGGCACTTGCACCCCTCCAACCAGGGAACTGTAACACAAGAGGAACTCCACAGAACCGGCTGTGCCGCCATTCCCTGCCTTGTTCCCTGCTCCAGAGGTGTTCCACCCTCACCTCGAGCTGGGTGATGCGTTCCTGCTCTTTGCAGCCGTGCCTCTCATCGATCTCAATGGCCTTTCTCATCACTGCTGCCATTTCAGTGATCTGGTCCACGTGCACCTGCAGCTCCTGACACGAGATGGGTCAGTAATACAGTAACTGAGCAACATATTTAACAAAACGAAGCATTAAATGTGCATTTTAACTGCTGTGACAATTTATGAACACAGACCTAAATTCTGGAAAACAAGCACTCTAACTTCACTCTGAAGTTGGGCACCATGGTCCTATTTATTTTGTCCCACGCTGACCTCTTTTATGAGCATTTTCTTAACTGACTGTCTCCCACAGCCTCCAAGTAGAGTCAGCCCCGTGCTTGCCCTGCCAAGGCCTTCCTGTGCAGCAGGAATTGCTGTGTATCATTTGGGATATGCAAACCAACTCAGCTGAGAGCAGCAGGGTCTGCAACATTCTTTCCAGTTGGAAACCTGATCTCCAGGACCAGCCCATGGACATTTATCTCTTCAGGACACCAGGGCAGTGGTCATCCTTTCTATGTGGTGTCGTAGGAAACTCCCATCTGTCCTTCACTCTTTTTTTAGATACTTCTGCTTGAATCCACCTCCAATTCCAGCTTATGTGGGATCTGGGTTTCAGAGGTTCAGGAAACACTGAAGGGTCACTGCTGCCTTTCCCTGCAGAGTTTGTGCCCCTCTGGAATTCACTGCTGCTCAGTTAAGCCAGAGGGTGGAATGGTGTTTCCAGAAGCTTTTGTCTTGCGTTGTCTTTTCCTCCACTTGTCTTTTATTCCAGCTGTACTATGATGCCAAGCCTTTGCCATTCCAACTGCCCAAGCCCTGATTCAGCTGTTTCCTCCTCCAATGCCCACTCCCAATGGGAGGGGCCAGGGAAGAACTTGCTGTGAATCTTTATTTACTGCTCAGTTTCCAGTGCAGGTGATGACACAAAACATTTTTTCACAGAACCCCCAAATTTAGCTGGGCAGGAAGCTGTGGTCAGGCAGGGATGAGCCTTGAGAAGGGTGTGGGTTTTTCACATATCCTGCTCTCCTCCCTCCTTTCTATTTTCCAGCTTCTGTGCCTCTGCAGCAGTGTTGACTGCAGGCCTGTTCCAAGGTCACTGACGTCAGATCAGATATTAACAGAAATCAATGATCTCCTGTAAACAGGCACTGAAGGTAAGAGCTGGCACTTGAGGAAACAGCCCTTTCTGGTACAGCTGAATTCCTTGACTATAATGGATTTTTTACTTAACAAAAGTGTTCAAAAAGTGCTTCAAGATTGTTCAGCCTTACTGAATGTGAAGACCGAGCAGGAGAAAAAGTAATGAAACCCCAGAAATCCTAAGTGTCAGGTTAAGGGAGATAAATCCCTTTCATCAGGCATTCTTGTGGGATCACGCTTAACAGAAATGTAGAAGCCCAAATCTCCTGTCTCTCCATAATATTGTGTAATTTTTTTTTCCCCAAGCTTTTAATCCATTGCAGTGCTCCTAAATGAAATTTCCAAGTCCGTTTGAGGATGGATATAATTTTACCTTCCAGTGTTGGTGCTCCTGAGCCTGTAAGAGCTGTTATACCATGTGCTGAAGTAACTGCTTCTCTAAAGGATCTATACGTGCCCTTCTGTAAGATTTTATGCTAAAGATGTAGTTCGAACCCAGTAATGTTTTTCAATATTCCAAAGGGCTTAAAAAATATTTTTAAAAATTTATGATATTTAAGGTAAAAATATTTGAATATTGGATTTCCAAAGCTCGTTCTTCCTAGTAAGCACAGGTTCACTAATTACTTGTTGGAGTCAAGAGCATTAAGCTAAAACCAGTCTAAAGATGTGATTATCACTGAGATCTGGCAGTGCAATAGGACAGTTGCCTTAAAGATAAACGTAAATTAAGTAGATGCAGTAATGAAATGCTACTTGTTTAAAGTTTAAGTAAGTGAGAAGCTGGTAAGGTTGAGTTACTCAATTGCTCAGGTTTCCTGTTCGTGTTGCATGGACTGGATTACAAAAATTAGGACTCGGTGGCAGTACAGTGATACAAAAACTGAGACAAAGTAAGCTGTGAACTGACCCACTCTGAAATGTAATTAAAAAAAACAAAGGCAAAAACCCCAGTGAAGTTCTTACCTTGGAATGTTGCTCTTTTAACTTCGTTATTATACTTGGGACATCTTTTTTGCTGGCCATGAGCAGCCTGAACATCTGTTCTCTGTACTTGCTCATGATGAGCTCCAGAGCTGATTGATGCTCCTCCAGAGACGTGCGTAGTTCTGCCAACAGGATTTAAATTCAGTTAGAGCTTAACAAAGAACCAAGACGGGAGGAGATGTACATTCCCAGTGTACAGAATTCCACAAGGAATTACACAACTGTGCTCACACCACAACTTGTTCTGACTGCTCCTAAGTTAGTTGTTTTTAGCAGTGGGAAAACACACCTCCAAACAGATCCCTCTATTGCGGAATTAAGTTCTATTTATCTCCTCACTATTTCCAGTGACACAACTGGAACTTGCAAAGGACAGAGTATTTCTGTTTTACCTTTATTTTCCTGCTGCAATTCCCTAATCTGTCTGTTTTCCTGCTGGATCCCCATCACCAGTGTGGACCGAGGGCGATGTCTTGCTACTTCATTGAGCTCTTGGATTTCTTCTTGGTACTGGGTATGGAAAAAACCAACAAGGCACAACATTATTGAGTAAACAAAGGCTGTGACATTACACAGCAGGTCACAAAGCACCACTTCCCCCTGTCAGTCAGGGTCTGTAACCAGCAAGACAACGTTTGTTTTTAAACAATAATATCAAACACACGCAGTTCTGAAGGTGTTGTTGACATGCTGTCCTTTAGAGACATAAAAGCATCGCCTTTGTTTTTAAACAAGTTTCATTCCATAGATGTGTGCAGTGGGTGTTATTTAACCTTCGGTTAATGCAGGTCAAGTTCACCGTCAGGTAATTCAGAACTGAGAGAGATGTGGTAGAGACAAACCATGAGGTATTAACCTCTCCATACCCACTGTGGCTTCCCAGTCCCTTAAACCACAAGACTGTTGTGGGTGCAAGTCACACAGATCCCAGTGAGTGGATCCTGACTCCCAACAGAAGGGTAAATTCAATACTCTTGATCTGAAGCCATGAAGCCTCAGCGTGACGAGTTTTACGGGGCTGAATCACATGCAGGGTTTTATTATTTTATAGCCCCATTAAGATATCCTGTGTTTTATTAAAGTGACAGGATGAACTCCCACATGGAAAGTCAGGAGACACCCTTACATTCTCCAGGAGTCTCTACTGAAATCTACTCAATCTGACGACATGCCTTGACCAGCTTAACATCAGAGCAGAAATGATCACAGCTGAGAAAACCTTTTCACAGGATGCAACTCTACAAACAATCTATTTTTAGGTGGCAGTCAGACCTACAGTAAAAAAAAGGCATTAAAGGATTAGCCGACACTACTGATTGTACAGTGATGGAATTGAATGCCGACGTCCCAGCGGAGTAACCAAGGTTGGAAAGCAAACCTGTTTCATGGCCTCGACCCTCTTGTTGAGCGCCGTGGTCTGTTCGATGAGCGCCTCGGCCGCGCTGTCGTGTTCCCGCAGCCGCTCCACCAGCGCCTTGGCGTCCGCCAGCGCCTTCTCGATCGTGCAGCTCATTTCTGAACATCACAAACCGTCATTTCCACCACACCCCCCGCTCGCCGCACACACAACAACTCTCTGCGGGACGGAGCTGTGGTTTTTAGCCTGAAGCAGCTGGATACAACTTCCTAACAGGAGGATAATTGAGGTATAAATCCGGGTTTACGGCGGGCTGGAAGATTTTGATGAGTTAAATCGGCAGAGAAGGAACAGCTCAAACTGATGGAGAAGAGAAAACTGCTCGGGGAAAACTCAGAGAATTAAATTTCTTCGTGTCTATAAACGAACACAAACATCACTGCCTGGAATGGAACTGTGACATTTTCCACAGGATGGAGAAAGACAGCGAGGAAAAGGACCGACTGCATAATTAAAACACCAACTTCCAATTGCAGTAGTTGTAAAGACAAATTACTTATGGCCACAACTGCCAAGCTTGCAAAACGCTTGGACATACCAGCATTTCCAAAACACTGCCTTTTACATTGAATCTTTTTTTGTATTCTTGTTTAGTCGATTAAGTTTCAAGACCAAGATCATCAGCAACCTTGCACTTGTTCTACTGAGAAGGAAATCTACTTCAGTTCCTTCAGCATCAGACAGCAGGGATAGAGGCTTATGGGAGTTACAGGCCTTATTGATATCAGGCCTGTTTTTGATATTTGCTTTAGGAAATGTTCTAAGGTACAGAAGGAACCAGCTAAACTCATTTCTTAGCTAGGCTGTTTAGAAAAGTAAAGATTTTTGTAAGGATTAAAGATTATTGAGTCTTTCGCTGAGCTACATGGGAAAAAATTGCTTCAAGTTGATTTTTTTTAAAACTTTTTCAGGCACCTTTACAAATCATAGCACAGGATCTTTAAGCCAAGCTTAAACAAATCCTCAGATTTACCTCAGTTGACCTTCTCCCATTGTCCTGGGTAAGATGCAGAAGGGAGGATATTTCAACCACCAGAAATTTAACCTGCATTTTCTGGGATTCGTGTGTTATCAAAAGCATCAGGAATTTGGCACATAGATTTCCATGGGCATTCCTAATGTTGATTCCTTCCTGTTTGTTTATCAGACAGCATTTTTCTTTAAATTGCCATCTGATGTATGTGAGCTATCAAGTTCTTCAGCAGACCCTGTGTTATCACTGGTAGTTCATTTATTCACTCTGATTTCACAGTTTTTCTTTTCAATATTACACAGAAAGGAATCACAGTGCATTGCTTTTAGGGATCTGCTTCCCTGCTCCTCTTTCCAGTCTCAGATTCCTACTGGACCACAGAAATATCCCAGGCAAGAGATGGCTTTCCAACTGGCTGAACTGCTGCAGGAATTGATTTAGTGAGATCCATGCTTAAGGAAAACCTGAAGAGCAGCCTTTCACTCAATCCATGGTCCATGTGTAAACAACTTAAAATTCTCTCTGGCTGCCTGTGACAAACAAAACCTTTGCCTTATCCTGCAGTTGAGCTAAACCTGGGAGTCAACCTGGACATTTGGGGGGGAAAAAAACCCCAATTAATTAAATATAATTGATTTAAACGAATTTTTATGGTATATTAGAACTACAGGAACTAAATCTAATTATTCCTGAACTCTGCCCTACAAGAGATGCCCAGTTTAGACCAACTTCGTCAACAGGTAGCAGGGCAACAACTCAGCCCAGCAACACCCCTCCTACACACCTATTCCCTGGCATTTCCTGCTATTTACTAATGGCTTTCATTAGCAAATTAAAGCAAAAGCAACATTAAATAATAAAGATTTTCGTGCTAGTACCTAGTTTTCTGTCTCTCTTCTTTCCTTCGTATCCTCACTGGAAACCTCCCTTTTCCCACAGCTCCGGGTTTTACCACAGGGACCAGTCTGGCAGCGCTGAGCCAGGATGCAGTTTCCAAGGAATTCAGGCGGATGCAGGAGTCCACCAGCATTCCCGGTGGGACAGGACCATCCCGGGGGCGTCACCGCCGGGAGCGGCGCCTCCTCCCCCCCCCCCCCACTCAAAACCCGCCGCAATCGCGACACTCAGGCACGACAGCTGCGGCTGTCGCGACAGCGGCGCCTGCCAAGACGGGCAGAGGGGTCCCTCGCCCGCCCCCGCCCGCGGGTCTGATGGAGGGAGGGGAGCTCCTCCTCCGTCGCGCCCCTCACGGCGCCCCAGCCCTGGGGAGGCCCGCCGCGAGCCCGCGGTGCTCCCGATCGTCCGGCCGCGGCCCCTGCGGCGCCCCCTGTTCCCACGAACCCCCTCAGGGATACTCACTCATGCCCGGGGCTCCGGCGTCGCCGGGGTGAGCCCGGGAGCTGCCCCGGCCGGTGACAAATGGCGGCCTGAGGGCGCCGCGTCCCGCACCCGCCAGGGGGCGCCGCGGCACCGACAGCGCGCGGCTCTCGCGAGAGGGCAACCCCCCCCCCCCGCCCCAGATCTCGCGAGAGATCCCGGCGGGCGGCCCGGAGGGGCCCGGCGGGGGTTTGAGCCAAACTTGGGAAATTTGTTTCAAAATTGTTGATGAGCAGCTGCGGCGGGACGGGGGTGGTTAAAGTATTGCGCTGTGAGCTGCGTTGGACCGGCTGGTGGGGACGCCTTCTTCCCTGTGAGGGGGGTGATGGGGGGAGGCCCTGGCACAGGTTTGCCCAGAGAAGCTGTGGCTGCCCCATCCCTGGAAGTGTCCAAGGCCAGGTTGGATGGGGCTCTGAGCAACCTGGG
>JAWMRA010000041.1:56287338-56320479 GCA_035584735.1 Pseudotriccus pelzelni
CGCCGGGCGCGCCGGCCGGAGCCGGGCCCCCCCGGCCCCCCCGAGCCGCCCCCGCAGGGCCAGCAGGGCTCAGCCCCATGGAGGGCGCCCGGCCGGAGGCGCCCGCGCCTGGCCCCGTCTAGGGCGGCCCGCGGGGCTCGTCCCTCCTCCTCCTCCTCCTCCGCCGAGCGGGGCCGCGGCCGCGCCCGGGCGCGCCGGGGAGCGGGAGCGGGGCTGCTGCACCACAGGAGGAGCCGGCCCAGGTGAGGAAGGCGCGGCGAGCGCCGAACGCTTCAGCCGGACCCTCCCTCCCCACCCTCCGCGCCCGGTGCTGGGCTGGGGACCGGGCACAAACCTGCCCCTCGTCCAGCCCCCACCGGGAGCGGGGTGAGGACCCGGTTTTGACTCGCTCGGTGATTCCTCGTTGCGTTGGTATTTTAGGGTTGGGGTTGTTTTTTTGGGGGGGTGGTCGCGTGTTGTGTAGCTCGGCAGAATTACCGCGGAAAGGTGGGTTGTTACGGTGGGAGCCGACGGAGCTCGGTGGTGCCCCGCGACGGGGCGAGGGGTTGGTGGAAACGCGAGAAGTTCCGCCCTCGGAACGAGGAGGAGCTGCTTTACCCCGAGCCCTGGGAACAGCTGCCTGGGGAGGGTGGGGAGCCTTCCCTCTCTGGGGCCGCTCCAACCCCGCCTGGACGGGTCCCTGCGCCACCTGCCCCGGGTGACCCTGCCCCGGTGGACTGGATGGTTTCCAGAGGGGCCCCCCCCCGCCCCAGCCCCAGCGGTTCTGGGATTCCCTGAAACCTTATGGAAACATCTGGAAGCTGCGTGCATTTGATGGGAAGTACGTGGTTGGAGTCCGGTGCTCTGGGCAATTAGTCTAAGATTAGTTTTCGTATGCAGTTCAAGTCCCTGAGCCAAGGTCTGCCCCAGGGTTTGATGTTCCTCCGGAGGTATTCCTCTCAGTTGTGCTGTGGGAGAGGAAAAGCCAGGCTGTGGCTGTGGAACAGGAAAATGCTCCACGCTCCGTAGCAGACGGCTCAGGCTGCACAGCTGGGAAGCACACAGGGAGAGCTCCTTTAAGCCTTGCTGGATAAGAAATATTTACGCTATGATTTCACACTTGGTGTATTTGTCAGTGAGAGACTGAAGTACAGATGCAAATACGAGTTTAAAAAAATCAAGATGTGTTTAGCAAAGTAAAGGCTGACGTCACTTTAAAGTCTGATTGTGCTACTTCAAGTTCTGTAAAGCTTAATCATAAGTTGATTTTTTTTTTCCATGTAACATTTTTGGGAAAAAAGCTTTCAGTAGGAAGCACTTAGTGCTTATTTTTACAAGTTTCTTTTAACTAGGCAAGTGGAGAGGGCAATAGCGTGAATTCCTGTTGCCTTCTCAGCAGTATAATCTTTTTTCAGCTTTTTTTCTCCTGAGGAGAAGTGGTCTCTTCTGATTAGAAAGCTAATCTGCTAAATATGGATTAGTTAGAGTTTGAGAGGAATGTTAATAGATTCTTAAAGTGGGGCTTTTTGTGTTTTTTTTTTAAAAACCTTGAACAGTTCTGTCAAAGTTGGAACCGTGGAATCACAGCATGGTTTGGGTTGGCAGGGACACCTTCCACTTGTACAGTTTCTCCCTGATTTTGGTGTCTTGTTTCTTTTAGGAAGAAAATGAAAATATTTTCCGAGTCTCATAAAACTGTTTTCGTGGTGGATCACTGCCCCTACATGGCGGAATCATGCAGGCAACACGTTGAATTCGACATGTTAGTGAAGAACAGGACACAGGGAATTATCCCTCTGGCACCCATCTCCAAATCCCTATGGACCTGCTCCGTGGAATCATCCATGGAGTACTGTAGAATAATGTATGATATCTTCCCTTTCAAGAAACTGGTAAGTTCTTCCAGCCTTCTTGGTAGTGTGAGGAATATTTTTCTTCTTTAAGTGTTTTTAAATCATTAACTGTTGGTTAGATTGAAATACAAAATAGAATTCATTATTTAAAAGTTTCTTTCTGCTGCTGTTATGCTTTGTACTACTTTAAGTTGGTTTTAGTAATGTATGAATCCCATTGCATATTTAATTTTGGGACCTTTCATTGTCTCACTGTCACTTTGTAACTTGACACTAATCATGGACAGGGGCTTTTGGGCAACTTAGAGATGTATTTCCTTGTTCTCCTGAGCTGTGACTTTACAAAAACTTGAGTGAGGGATTGCTTCGAGCTGAATTCTGTTGCTAGACACACTTGGTAGCTCTTCATGAAGTTTATGGGGTCAACTGGCATTCTGGGCTTGAGGAAGAGGTGGGATCACCCTGAAACTGCCAGTTTGGGAAAGTGGGAGAGCTTCCTGGCACACACAGCTCCCTGTTTTTCTAAATACGTTTTCCTGGGCGATGATGTTTAAATCTTGCTGGATATTTACCTCGTGATGCACTGTGACAGTCCTTGGAGAATGATGTGCAGTATTGCAGTGTCAGATTTTATTTTGTGCTGAAAATATTGCTTAATTATTGAAATACTTAACAATCTGCAGTTCTCATTTGGTGTAGAGACTGGCTTTGCGTCTTAAAAATATGAACAGGGTAAGAAGTTGTTACTTATATTGCTAAAGGGAAAAACTGAACGTACCAGGAGTGTGTGATTTTGGTGGTCTGTTGTGTTATTTTGAGTTTGCCTTGTCACGGCATGTCCCCAGAACATCAGGAAAAAGGATTGTAATTCGTGTTTGTTTGGATTTAGGGAAGTGGCACTATAATATCTCACAGGTGATTTTTTTTTTTGATCTTTTCAGGTGAATTTCATTGTGAGTGATTCCGGGGCTCATGTCTTGAATTCTTGGACTCAAGAAGATCAGAACTTGCAGGAGGTATGGTTTGCAGCTGGTCTTTTGTAGGTGTAGCTTAATTGTGTAATAAATAACATTTTATTATGTTCAGTATGAAATAACTCTGGTTAATTAACCAGTGTTGGTGGATCTGGTCTGAATTTGTTGCATAACAGTTTCAACCCTGGATTACTCTACAGACAGCTTTACAAAATTTAAGAAGTCTTTCACTATAGATTTACATATTAAAATAAATAATATAAAATTACCTACGTATTTCTGCTGTAATTTGGTGCTGCTTATTAAATTCCTTTTTTTTTAAATTTGCATAATAGGCAAATAAACCTTTAAGTTCATCACAATACACACACAGAAAATAAACACAAAGCATGAGATGCATCTGACTTTTTTTTTCCCCAGCCAACAAGAACATTGGTTTGGGGCTTAAAAAAAAAAAAGGCGACACAAAAAACATCCCACGAATAGACAGATAACATAAAACCCCAAATCAAACCAGAAAAACGAAAACGAAAACCAAGCATCAAAACAAACAAAAAAACCCCACCAAAAACCTCCCAAATCAAACCAAGACCAAAAAAACCACCACCACCAACAAAAAAAAGTGTTAATTTTAACTGTCCTCTTTGTTATCCTGTTATTTCGTACTGAAAGGGGCTTATCCTCTGGAAAACTTACACTGGGGAGGAACTGAATTTCCAGATTCTCGCGAATTAAAAGCAAAACGGCAACTTAATAATGCTGGGGTGCTAAGCAGGTATTTCTCTGTAATAAATGAGGCTCAGTAACAATTAATGAATTGAATTCCAGAGGGTGATTTAGGGCCAGGTGTTTCCCAGAAGGCCGCCAGCATAAAGTGCTGGTTGCTTGTCCTGTCTGTTCGTCTGCCCGGCAGTGTCACTGAGCGCGTCAGGCGCGTCGAAGCGGTGACGCTCCCGGTGCTCATCTCCCCGTTTCTCGCCAGCTGATGGCAGCCCTGGCGGCCGTGGGGCCCCCAAACCCGCGAGCAGACCCCGAGTGCTGCAGCATCCTGCACGGGCTGGTGGCAGCGGTGGAGGCTCTGTGCAAGATCACCGAGTACCAGCACGAGGCCCGCGCCGCCCTCCTGGAGAACGCGGAGCGCGTCGGCAACCGCGGCAGGATCATCTGCATCACCAACGCCAAGAGGTGTGTGGGATCCTGTGGGATCGGGGCCTGCCGCCCTTAGGGAGTCACCTCAGGCAGGAATTGGGTGCCGCCTTTGCCCTGTTAGAAGTGTTGCTTGTGGAGGGCTGGAAGTAGAGGGGTGTTCGGTGGCGCTGTGAGCCGGTGGGTTCCGGCATTCCAGGAAATTCCCGGTGTTTTTCCAGTGACAGCCACGTTCGGATGCTGGAGGATTGTGTTCAGGAGACCATCCATGAGCATAACAAGCTGGCAGCCAACTCTGACCAGTGAGTGTTGCTTTCTGCACTATTATTATACTTATTACTGTTGTTATTATTATTAATATTGACTAGTGAGTATTGCTTTTTCCGCACTTTTATTATTATTCTTACTGTTATTATTTTGCTTTCTACCCACTTAATATCATAATTATTATTAAAACTGTTATTGTAATTATTATTGCAGTAACCCGTATCATCATCATTATTGTCTATAGATATTATCAGTATTTGTTAATAATTGTTTTTCTTGTGTAAAAAATATGTATTTAATCTATATTGGTGTATTATAAATATATATTAATTTACATCTATTATGTAATATATTTGGGTCTTAAAATATTAATATATATTTATATAAATATAAAAATGCTTTAATGTTTATATAATAATATAAATCTATAGTAATGTAAATGTACTTAAATCTATTTTCATATCTTTTGTATAAATATATAAATATATCAAAATATAGTTTATGCAAGTATATTGAAATATCTTTATATAAGTAACATGTATAATTATATGTTCATGTGTTATACATGAATATACTACTAAAATAAATGTTGTTTATATTATTATTATTATTATTACTTAATATTAGTTATTTTTATTTTATTAAGAGCAACTTAATTGAGTTTCTCTCACCCTGCACATGCCTGGCATCTCCTGCATGAAATGTGGGTGTATTTTTTTTAAGAAAGGACCTGGTTTCTGCAGGATGCTTTCAGAAAGAGCATGTTGTTAATACATGTTTACAATTCTGAGTTCTAGAAGTCAAAGTGGATGTCATTTCTGGGAGATGGCAGGCTGAACAAAATGTTTTTATTTTTCAGCCTAATGCAGATTCAGAAATGTGAGCTGGTGTTAATCCACACGTACCCAGTTGGAGAAGACAGCCTGGTTTCAGATCGTCCTAAAAAAGAGGTGAGGAGCTGAAACAGAGAAAATTTAACCAAAGATGAACCACGTCAGTCTTTGTGCCAATTACTCTCAGTTGTTCAGCAGCAAAACCACGTGTGGTGGTTGTTGGAAACCAAGTACACACAAAACATTTAGTGATACATTCCTCAATTTGCTCTGCATTTTACTGTGCTCTCTGTAAGAATGAGAAAAGACACAAGAAAACAAGTCTTCTCAATGTGAAAGGCATCTAGTCCTCCATGTTATTTATTAAATAAAAAGGACTGTAACAGCTTCCTTCCCGAGATTGCCTTTTACAAACCTCTGCTGTAGTTGTGCTAAAACAAAAGTGAACAGAAGGGAATAAATTGAATTCTAATTCCCTCTGTAAGGCAGTCACTTGGTTTGGTTTTGGGGATTTTTTTTTTTGGTTGATTGGGATTTTTGGTGGTGGTTTTTTTTTTATTACTGTTGTGGGGGGTTGATTTTTTTTGGTTATTTTTTGATTTGGTTTGATTTTGGGTTTTGTTTTTTGGTTTGGTTTGATTTTGGTTTGGGGAGTTTTGGTTGGGCTTTTTGTTTGATTTTTTGTTTGTAGGGGTTTTTTTGGTTCTGGTTTTGGGGCTTTTGTTTCGTTTTCTTGTTTTGGTGTTGGTTAGTTGTGGGGTTTTCTTCTTTGTTTGTTTTTGTGGTTTTTTTTTGTGTTTGGTTGGGGGTTTTTTTTGTAGTTGGTTTTTTTTTTAAGCCCAAACCAATGTTCTTTTTGTCTGAGGAAAAATCAGATGCACCTCCTGGCTTCTGTTTATTTTCTGTATAAATATATATGATGTCCTTACAGGTCCATATATAAAAATTATTTTGCTCCTGTTACTCAGTAGCTAAAAGAAAGAAAAACTGCTTCTATTAACAATTAACGACCCAGATTTGTTTTTAGCACTCTTGAATTTTTTTCTGCCATTTGTAGTAACTGTAGCAAGTGACATAATCTCAAAATTCTGAATTAGCAATAATTTCTGCTTCTTCCTTGTTATTTGCTTTGCTGTGGGTTTTTTGGGTGGTGGGTTTTCTGCCCTGAACTCAGCAATGGAAATCCTCATTTTATGAGTTTTGAATTAACTGTTCCATGATGTTAGAGCCTAATCCATGAATTCCATGTGTCCCTTTGTTTCAGCTCTCACCTGTCCTGACCAGTGAGGTGCACAGTGTCCGTGCAGGGAGGCATTTGGCCACGAAACTCAATCTTTTAGTGCAACAGCACTTTGATTTGGCTTCAACCACCATCACAAACATCCCCATGAAGGTAATATGATGTCTACAGCTTTGTGTGAACTTGCTGCATCACTTCTAAATTTGTTTGAAAACTTTTTGATGTTTATTTTAATTGAATTTTTACATTGTTTTTCTCTCCATATCATATTTTCTGTTTTGTTTTTTTTTTTGTTTTGTTTTTTTTTATTTTATTAGCCCACATTCAATGTCTGTGACCAGGTTAGTAAAAAATCAAGAAGGGGGAAATAAAAAAAATAACAACAACAACAACAAAAAAGCAAAGAAGGATCACAGAACCAAAAAGTTGTATTGCTGAATCTCAATTTTTGATGTGGCAATACAAGTTGTTATTTCAGTTCTGTTTGTGTTACTTTATATGAATATATAATCTTATTTACCTCCGATTAATTTGTCTGTGATTCTTTTGTCTTTTTCTAGTTGTGTTTAGATATTCTTGACCCTTGTGCATTCTAGTGGCATAGTGAGTCTCTTTTTCCTCTGTTTCATTACCATGCCCACCCAACATAAAGGTGTTTGTAACTGAGAGCTGAGTTGTGAGTAAGGGTTTTCCAGTAGGATTTCTAGTTTGAAGATCCATGAACAAGAAACTGGGAAGGGTTATAGCTGGTTAAGAAACATTAAATTAAACATCTTGTGGTAAAAGTTGCTTATGTCCCTGTTTGAATATTTTTTTGCAATTGGGAGCGTCAAGGATTAAGTGCACAGTCATTTTCTGATCAGGCAGCAAGAGAAATTTGAAACAGAAGTGTCAGTATTCAAACAAACAAAAAGGGCAGGGGCAGGTAATTTCCATGGTTTAAAAAAAATCCATTACCTTCTGATACAGTCAATCAGCAATGGCACCTTTGAAAACTAGCAGTACTCTAGGGGTTTTACAGGTTAAACCATGCTATTAAAATTATTTTCACAGCTTTAATGAAACTTTGAACATGGGGCATGGCATCAATGTGACTGAAGTTTGCAAATACCTTGTCTGGAACTTCCCGACCTGTGTGCTGCTGTTATGCCTCTCCCTCCTGCCTTTGTCCTTATAGTGACTATGTTGGGTTCTCTGTGGTTCTTTTTCTCTCTTTTTTTTTAATTTTTATTTTTAAACTTGGAATAAATGACCAAACTTACTGTTCTGTTCTTGCTAGTCCCCTTGTGGCTGTTTCAAGATGCAGCGTCCTCTTTGCAGAACCTCATTTTTAAGTCGTAAAAGTCTAAAGAGGCGCACTCTTAGCTCTTTCTAAGCGGAAGGAAATGATAAGAAGTTCAAAGTGTGGGCTTTTGACTTGGATTCTTGAGATGTTTAATTATGAACAGTAATTGTCACTCTGCCCCGCAGTGACCATTCGTTGCCCAGAAAGCTGTAACTGCTGGTGGTATCCAACATGTCGTGGTTTTCCTTCACTAATTTAAATCAAGCCTAATTTTTGCCTCTTTTGCACTATGCAGAAGAACGTGACACCTGTAAAAACCTGTCATGGCACCTGTAAAAAGAGGAATAGGGTTGCAAAAAAAAAGAGGAAAAGCAGGTGGCTGCACCTTTAAACAGCTCAGAGAGCAGACAGTTTCCTCAGCGTTGCAATCCCCTTGTTGTCTGAGGCGCTTTGGAGACCTTTTTTTGTTTCCTTCTGCAGTGAACGGTAAATGTAGAATGATTCCTGTATGAAAGTGGTGGCCTCTAGCTAAAATGATGATATTCCTTCTTTCTGCCTTTCTGTTTTCAAGGAAGAACAACATGCTAACACATCAGCCAACTATGATGTGGAGCTGCTTCATCACAAAGAGGCACACGTTGACTTTTTAAAGAGTGGTGAGTGGAAATAGCTCTCCAAAGGTGGCTTTGGATCAGCCAGCTGGAATTATTCACAAAGAAAGGTTGTGAGCTCTAAATTCATGGAAATCTCAGGCTTGAGGAGCAGATTCTTCCATTCCTTGCAACCCACAAAACTTCCTTTGTAATGCTGGTATTGGAGTTTTACTCATTATTGGCATATTTTAATACAGTAATAAGGACATGGCAGTGAAAAAACAGGTCACATTCACACGTGTTCAGGATATTTCTGCGAGATTTTAAATACCTCCTATTTTCTTTCTGAATTTGGAATTTATTACCCAGTATTCCTCTGCAGTGAATTTTTAATAACTCAACTCGAGGTTAGAAAAACACGGCCCTAAGCCTTATTCAAAATTATTTTGTAGAGGAAACAGTACTTGATGTAAGATTTTGTTCATAAATCAGATTAGAACTTCCGTATTAGTGGAATTAAAAGTCCTGTGGTCCATAAATGGCCATTTTGGGGAGCTGGTGCCTTTTTTCCTCGTAAGGGGATTACCATTACTTGGAAGAAAAGGAAGGAACTCCTCTGTCATATGTCCCCCGTATTTTAGTGGAGTGCAGGATGGAAAAGAATAGAGTGTCACAGTAATGAATGGAGACTCACCTGAATTTGTGTTAAGATGTTGGAAAGCTTAAAGTTTTATTGGAAGGGCTCAGAAGTAGTTTTGTAATAACTTTTGCAGGTTAATAAGCACATCAAACTAATCTTTCACGTGCAAACGTCTGATATGAAATAAAAGTTGTAAGCTTAGACTCAACCCTACCCACTTTGTTGCCAGCCCAGCCCAACAGTGTTGCCTGGTGATGTCTGTGATTTTCCTTCCAAATACTGTGGATTTGGGCCTCTTCAGGGACTCTGTGATTCTGAAACTTCATGCAGAGCTCAGTTAATTCTTTCCCGAGGCAATGTTAGCCAAAGATCATGAAGACACTCAAAGCTCACGAGAAGAAACGTAGTTTAATGTAAAAGAGTATTGATAATGTCTGGTTTAAGGCCCTCAGGTGGCTTTTGCGAGACCAGTTACCAGTGAGACCCTGTATGAAGGGATTTCAATAATGAAACATGTCTGGTCAGTACATGCTCACGTTATGTGTATTTTTATACCCTAAAAGTTCAGAGTTGTCGTGCCGCAGTAAAGAAAATGTGGTTGATCAGCCCCTTTTCCTGCCTTTCTCTGCAGGTGATAATCACGTGGGTGGCAATAGCAGGGAAGGCACTTTTAAAGAAACTGTGACGTTGAAATGGTGCACCCCTCGGACAAACAGTGTGGGTAGGTAGCCTGGAACCTCCCAGAGCTGGGTTTGAGCTGGTGCTGAGCCCTGTCCCCTCTCTGCCCTGCTGAGAACCTGCACAGGGAGGGGCTTTGCTCCTTGCTTGTACCTCTGGCTGGTTAAACTCTGAGCACACCCTGCTTTACTACTGGTTGTACCACTAGGCAGTGGTTTGGGTACCAGGTGAGAGAGGTTGCAATGCTTTTATTTTTAATTTGCCCTGAAGTATCACGAAATTGTTCCTTAACTGAAACTATTTGCCCCTCCCACAGGGCCAATGTGTCGGTTCCACATAGTAGCTTTGGGATGTTGAATTTTTTTGGGTTTTAATTATTGTTTTGGGGGTGTGGGATCAGGGTACTGTCTTCAGTGTAAAAGCTTTATAAGGGAATTAAATGTATGCAATGGCCCTGTAAGTATCAGTCCCTCTGTATCAACTTTCTGATCTGAGTAAGGGAGAGATCTCTACTCACATCTGAGTAGAGGAGGGAAAGGGAATTCCTGAGGCAACACAGGAATCCCCTGGAGACTATTAGCAATAAATGTTGACTCACTGAGCCAGCAAGTCAAAAATACAGGTAAGAGAAAAAAGAGCGGGCAGACTGTACAGGAAAATATTCCAGGAGATAAAGAGCTGGGGTTCCTGTTGGAAGCAGGGCTTGGGAATGTCTTGGGCTCTCAGAGAGCTAAGGGGAATTGGGAATCCTCCCAGTGAACCATTGCAAGGGAGGTGGTGAAGGGAGCAGGCTTTGAGACTGAGAGGCATCCAGACTTTTTCGTTCTGCTGCTGGTTGTGAACTGACTTCCTCTTCTTCCTTCCTTTCATTTTGTGCATTGTTTCTCCTGTCTGTGGAATTACACTCAACCTCTCTGCTCACTTGTGTTTTTCAGAGCTGCACTATTGCACTGGAGCATACAGAATTTCACCAGTAGATGTAAATAGCAGACCTTCTTCATGCCTTACAAACTTCCTCCTCAATGGTAAATTTGTGTCCTTGGCTAATTATTTCATGTTTTAATTTTCAGTGCTGCAGTTAGAGCATATAGCACATGTTGGGTTGTGCATCAGTAAATCTCTACATGCTGTGAAAATACCAGGTTTATTGTAACAAGTCCTGTAAATAAGAGAAGAAAGTCGTTCAATGTCCTGAAAAGCAAATGGAATTGTTTTGAAACTTAAGGATGGGTGAAAAGATGTAAAGAAGGAACAAGTAGTAAAATCAGTGTTTGTATGTTTGCAAGCAAAATCGTATTACAAACGTTCTTTTAACTGAATGTTTTCTTCAGTCAAGTAATTTGAATGTCTAAATGTGCAGTGGTTTCATTAAACACTGTATTTTCATGTATTTTTACTAAAGAGTCTGTACTGAAAAAGCGCTTTGATTAATAAAAATTTTTAGAACTAAAATTAATAGCATATTTCAGATATTTTTGCTGGTTTTACTCCCTCATAACGAGCAACTTATTTGGAGAATGCACCCTTTTAAGCGTAGTTTATTTTACTGGAAACAAGGGCAAAGGAAGTTTTTATTCCTCTGTCTCCAAAAAACCACATCCATGTCAAGCGCTGACAACAGGCGTCAACTGATGCCTTTACACTCAAGTGGTTGTTTTATCACTTCTTGGAAGTTGCTTTTAATGAGGGTGTTTCAGCAGCAGAGCCGTTTCCCATCTATTCACGTAGCTTTAATTAAAAATTGCAGCAGGCAGCAACTGATAAAACCCATCCCCATCCCAACAGGTCGTTCAGTTCTGTTGGAACAGCCACGCAAGTCTGGCTCCAAAGTCATCAGTCACATGCTCAGCAGCCACGGAGGGGAAATATTTTTGCATGTTTTAAGCAGCTCCAGGTCAATTCTGGAAGATCCCCCATCAATTAGTGAAGGGTGTGGTGGAAGAGTCACTGACTACAGGATTACGGTAAGATCCTTTGGGGTTGTTTTTTCCTTCTGAACTGTTGCTCCTCTTCTCCGTCACAGTAGATGTGTGAAGGAAGTGTTGGTGCATGTTCTGGAGAGCTGGAGCCAAGCTTTTTACTGCTGATAGATACTTAATACAAAATAGCACGTCTGCTTATTGCTCTGCTTCATAAAACGCTTGCTGTGTCAAAGAAGGACTTGCCTCCTTACGCACTCTGAGTGTTTAAATTTGTTCTGGGTCTAGAGTTAACGTTTTTCTTGGCAAATCTTTCCTGTGGGTGGGATGCACGTAGGACTATCTCCCAGTTGTTGTCAGAAGGATAGATTTCACAGGAGTGGTTTGTACAATAAATAGAAAAGATGAAGTTGTCAGCTTTGAGCCCTGATACGGAGCAGACATTAATTTTGCATTTCCTGTATTTTTTTCCACGTAGCCTTTGTATCTCTTGTAAACAAGCAGAAGTGGCCTCTGGAAAAACACAGTATAACTCTCACCATACGTGAAATACCTTGCAGATCCAGGAGGCCTCCTCCTGGATGTTTAACCCATGTTTCTGTACCACTGTTTTTGTGTTCACCCTGATAATTGTCCACGTGAAAGCTGGAAAAGGGCTCAGGTTGGCAGGGCCAGGGAGAGCAGAGGGGGTGGTGCAGGTTAGTGATAAGCCCATTCAGTGAAAGTTCCTGTGTTAGAGAAATGCCTAATTGTATCTTGTTTGGTTATCATTAGGATTTTGGTGAATTTATGAGGGAAAACCGATTAACTCCTTTTCTAGAGCCCAGATATAAGATCGATGGAAGTCTTGAAATTCCATTGGAACGTGCAAAAGATCAGTTAGAGAAACACACTCGTTACTGGCCTATGATTATTTCTCAGACCACCATCTTCAACATGCAAGCTGTAAGTAACCTTTTGGTCTCTTCTAGATTAATTTTCACCTTGCCACTTGATGAATTGTTAGCTCTGGTTTTCTGATAAATCACCACGAAATCAGTTTATTTTCACTGGCATGCTCTGTATTTAATGCAGTAGATCGTTGGGATGCCATCTAAGTGGGGTGGAGTGTTTGAGCTGGGTCAAGAAAACACACATCTGTTTATACCTGCTCAGAGTTACTGCTAAATTTAGGATAAGAAGGTGGGATTTTGTTGTGTGTTCCACGGTTCCACTGCCTTTCATTTACACACAGATTGTCTCATTGGCTTCTCTTTTGCCTTGCAGGTGGTGCCATTGGCCAGCGTGATTGTAAAGGAGGCAATGACTGATGAGGATGTTCTGAACTGTCAAAAAACAATTTACAATTTGGTTGACATGGAGAGGAAAAATGATCCACTGCCCATTTCAACAGTTGGTACCAGAGGAAAGGGGCCAAAAAGGTGACATGCACCTCTCTCTTTGTTCGTGCTGGACTTTAGAAATACTGTATTGTTTTCATACCAGATTTTCAAAATACAGCCAGAAATATACGGTAAACTTAAATGTTGTGTGTGCTGTGAATCCTTTGCATGTATCACTGAGGGGCTGTCACAGCACTGCATGTTGGGGGGAAAAAAACTCCATCAATTTATTACCCAAGAACTTTAAGTGTGCTAAAAAATGTGAAAGCAGAGATAGTTGTGATTGATAGAAGTTGGACAGACAAAGTGGAATCACTTCCCATTAATAAAAAGGAAAACTTAAGCATGTTATAAATGAACAATGCTTTCAAATTGGCATATGTTAAAATATCCCAAGCCTTTTGAAACAGTTACTTTGAATATGGGCTGAAGAGACATTAAGATGCGAATTTGCCCATAGGACTGGAAGTTATTTACAGTCCTCATTTCTTAATCCACAGAATTTAATAATAATTCATTTGCATGTCAGTACATGGCACTGCATAGTTAGCAAACACCTGAGAGGTTTCAGAAATGCCTTTTGGCAGTGAGAGCTGGTGAAAAATGTGATGCCAGTGGACAGAAGTCACTTCAATTTAAACTTGGCTCTGGGTGTTAATTGGGAAACGTGGCATGCAACGTGCAGGTGGACAGACCTCCAGTACAGGAGGACAGGGAGTCTCTTTGGAGTTATTTTTGATTTTGGGACGGTTCTTTCTTTGTTTCTTAAGGTCTGCCCTTTTATTCAGTGCGTTCAGAGGTTCAGGAAATGCTGACTGCTTCTTTGTCCTGGCCTTTCTCAGGGACGAGCAGTACCGGATCATGTGGAACGAGCTGGAGACCCTGGTCCGAGCACACATCAACAACTCTGACAAGCACCAGCGGGTCCTGGAGTGCCTGCTGGCCTGCAGGAGCAAACCCCCTGAGGAAGAGGAGCGTAAGAAACGGGGCAGGAAGAGGGAAGACAAAGAAGATAAGTCAGAAAAGCTGGGGAAAGACTATGAGTCAGACAAGCCGTGGCAAGAATCAGAGAGGTGCGTTTTCCAAAGGGAAAGGAAATTGGAGCATAATAGTTCTTGTTGGTTTGGATCAGTAAATATTAGCAGGCTTGGGAAGTGGGCATCTTATTGCAGTGCCTGCTTAGCGGACTTCTCAAATTCCCACGTTTTACAAGCAGTGTGGTTTTTGGTCACGTTGCTGCCCACTTAGCAGGGTCTTTCAGCTTGAGGAGTTGCTGCTCTTGGGTTTTGTTGCAACCATACCACCTATTAGACATTCAGAAATACAGAGCATGGCTTAAAACTCAGGTAGTTATCATCTTTTAAGCTCTAGATAGTTTAGTGTTCAGGTAGATCAACAGTCTGGATTGATTTGGCTCTGCAGTTGAACGTCAGGATTAATGTCCATGTACCTACCTAGGTCATGTTGCTGCTTGAGCTTGTCTGAGTGTTAAGGATCTATCAGTTTGTTCTGGTTTCCTTCTTTCAAACTATTCCAAGGAGATCAAACAGCTTAATTTGCATGTATTTCGTGCATGCTGTGATCATTTCAGGCCAGGAGGACCTTTCCACCTTTATTGCCACCACTGCTATGACCCTTCATGCCTTTCTGTGCGTGATCAAATCCATTCCCACAACTGCTTTTAGTTTCAGATGTGGAACAAAACCAGGGACTAGGATAAAAGGGGTTTGCTATGGAATGGGTCTGAATTCACCTAGAAAAGGTAACAGGAAATTGTGTGGTGTTTTTGTATGTTCATTGGCACTTAGGCTTTCCTTCAGAATTCAGACTGATCAACTGTCTCAACAACTACAATATAAACACTGCTGACTGAAGTGAAATTTTAAGATCCTTCCCTTTACATAAGGCTTTATCCAGATTATTTCCCTGTTGTTTCTCACCCGTTCCAAGGGATCAAGAGAAGTTTTTTTATGGTGTGGATTCTGAACAACTTTGTGAAGTGCAGAATGGTATCAAGAATTATGTTCTGCTCAAGCACATTGTTCTTCCCTCTTTTTCTTCCCTCTCCAAAAGGTTAAAAGGTCTTTTGGATCGGGAGAAAGAAGAACTGGCAGAAGCTGAGGTTATCAAAGATTCCCCTGATTCTCCTGAGCCCCCCAACAAAAAGCCTCTGATTACAATGGATGAAATGCCCACAGTTGAAAAGGCAAAAGGTAAACCAGAAGAATTTGCAACATTTATTATGATTTCTTTTAAAGATAGGTGGTGTTGCATCAGTCTGTATTTTCTAAAGGAGTGAGGTGAATCATTCTGGAGGTAAAGCTAAGTCAGTGAAGATAATTTTTGATGTTGAGATTCTGCATTTGAAGCAAAGTCCTTCTCATGTGGAACAACTCCTCAGTTATCACTTTGAATATTTTGTATTTATTTAGCCTCTCTTATAAGACTGTTTAATATTAGTGGGTTTGGCATGTACTATCATAGTCTGTAATTTTTTTAAGCCATTATAATGGTTTAAGAATTCAGAAATTAAATCACTTAAGACTCTTTTTACTTGCAATTTTAGGGCCAATGTCCTTGCTGTCCTTATGGAGCAACAGAATTAACACTGCCAACTCTAGGAAACACCAGGAATTTATTGGTCGTTTGAACTCTGTCAATAACAAAGCTGAGCTGTACCAGCACCTGAAGGAGGAAAATGGGTTTGTACCAGTAAATAAATCACTGCAGAGATCTTAGCAGGGGTCAGTGTGGAGCAACACTTCAGTTTGCAGCATTAGACACTCTTCTTCTGAGGATTAAAATGGATAAATACATTTCTTTGCCCTCAGTGTTGATGGAGAGCTACAAACCAACCTCTTTAGTCACTAAGGTAGTGGTAGTCAGGGGTCAGTGTGAGAGGGGTGAAGTCCTTGAAAGAAACTGCCAAGGCTCCGGTTTTCCAGATGGATTCCCTAGTCACATGAATATTCTCCAGCCACAGGAATATTCTGTCTTTTGGTGAGGTTGATAATGGGTGGCTTTTCGCAGTTGTTGCTGGAATGTTCCTGTTGCAGAAACCTGTCAGATGGCTGCTCAGAGAAGTAGGAGGAGGAGATAAGATCGGTGGGGCAGGGGAAGACAGGATGGTCAGTGATGTAAAAAGTGGTTATGGAAGCCTTTAAGGCTGATGGGTTTTTTCTGAAGCTGTTGGTGGCATTTCCTCGCCACAAACCTCACCACTTGTTTTGCCTTCCAGAATGGAAACGACGGAAAACGGAAAAACAGGCCGGCAGTGATGGCTTCATTCTGTTCCTCTGGACAAAACTTGGCCAAATCCCAGAAATATTTGATACTGGAATTGCTCTTGGTACTGTTTCAATACAATTGTATAGCTCTGGTTGGATTGGTTTTTACATTTTTTCTATTCCTATTTTTGCTATGAAATATGAAATCCGCATATCACGTGAAACGACCTGTGTGCAAACAGGAGCTGCCCCTGAGTGTTCCCAGTTGTGCTTTGGGATGAAGAAAACCCCTTCTCCCATGGACTGAATCAAGTGATCCAAAACGTTAGTCAGCTTAAAGTCCCAGAAGTACTGGGTAATATTTCCAAATCAGTGATTGTTTAAACAGAAAAAAAAACAAAACCAAAAAACTCAATTTGTAATAAGCTGATAACGTTTGTTAATTTTTGGTTCATGAAAACTTTTATTTATATGAAACTTCCTCAGGAGTCCAGAATTATGGAGAAGACCTCACACTGAGTCACTGAGCTGAGAAAATGCCAGTCTTGGTTTGCAATTAAGGGGATGGGAGGGTGAGGGGTTTTACAGATAAAAACTGTTGGTTTTGAAAACTGTTGACTTTTAAAAATGAAATGGAAATGGTCTTTAGAAAACAAGGCCTTTCAGGTTGTTGTGTTGGAGGTAAGGCTTTGTAAGCAAAAGTAAAATAAATTTTTTGCTAATAATTATTTTTCTGATGGAGTGTGCTCTCTAAGACGCTGGTGGTTTTAGGTGTGAGCTCTTTGAAGAGACTTTTAGTCTGAATATTAATGGCTGTGCAATGACAGAGTAGGTGATCTGTCTTCAGGTTCTTTGAGTAGAGGCTCTTTTTCTCTTACTGGAGAGTAGAATTCTCAGCTGGGAAAACTTCCTAACCAATGCCTGTGCTCTAATCCTTTCTGAGCTCTCCAAGTGCCTGAGCCTTCCTCTCATCTGCAGCTGGCTCCTGGAAGCACCTGGAGCTCTCACAGATTCGATATCTCACAGTTTAAGTTGATTTAAGGCACATCTTTGTGAGAGTCTCTGAAACTAAATCAATATATTCGTATTCCTTTACCTGAAACTTCAATGATGCATAGACCTGAACACAAATACCATGCAACTGTCCTTTGCTTACATCAGTAGCTGAGCCCTTTGTTCAGCTGTTCTTGACTAGTTTCAGGGTGATTATTCAGCCTCTGTGGTGCAGATGTGTTTTCTGCTGAGTGATTTCGGGGCCGTTTTTACAGAGTGATGAAATGGTACTTGCATAGCAATACTTTTGATCACGTTCTAAAGCTTATGTAGCTTTTACAGAAGCAGTGTGTCACTTTTGGAGATCCTGGCCTGAAGACTTTTATTCCTTTGAATAAAATATTTGTTGGAAATAGGATGTGCTGGACCAGCACATCTCTTGATATCCCATGTCCAACGTTCTGATGGAGAAAACTCTCGCATAATTACTATTTCTCATGAGTTTCTGGGTTGTTTTAACCTGCTGTTGTTAAACTATATATTTGTTGAGCTTGTTTGCTAACTCTGTTTTCCACATTTGAAGCATCTGCCAGGTCAGGCTGTTCAGTGATTAAACGAGCAGGGGGTGACTGTGGGTTTGTATTTTACAGACTTGAAGAGTCTTACAGGGACATGAGATACTACAAGGGCTGATGTTTCCTGCAGTAATCCTTTGGATTTTTATTTTACCACTCTTATGTCTGTGGGCTACAGGTGCAGGGAAGATTCTACCAGTTCTAAAAGAGTTTGCAGGTTAAATGGGGAGCAGTTTAATCCTAGTTATGTAATTGCAATATGTAGTCCATAATTAAATTATGGATTACGTTTTGTGTGTGTCAATCTCTTAAACTGGATGGAAGGATTTAAAAATGTTTGAAGAGCTTTTGGACATTCTTTTGTGGAATTTTAGAGATTTGTAAGGCCCTGTGGCCCTTGAAGAGGTGGAAGTGGACAAGAGAGTGAGTTTTACACCTGTAACTTTTAAAACATAGCTTAAAAAGTACATTACACCCGATTCCCTAACCGGAAGGGTTGTGTTAAGTAGCTACCAAGTGCTTATGGGAGGAATAAGGACAGCGCCTTCTAGTACAAATTGTCCCTTTTTTTGGTAATTTTTGGGTGGATTTTGCTCTTAATGTCATTTAAAAGCCCTTCATTTGAGCCTCTGGCTGTTGCCGTGGCGGGTGGTCACACGCTCCCCATAGCGGGGAGGGAGTTGGTATTTTGGTGGCTGGAAGGGTGGTGTGATGTGGGGCCGTGGGATTGCCCTGGGGCGCTGATTTGGGGAGGCGAGTGGTGCCCCAGGTGGGATCCCCGGTGGAGGTGGGGCTGAAGGCCTGCACTCGTGGACAGGAGCTTTGCGGGGCTTCAGCACGTCCAGTTCCACGTCGGCACGGCCTGACTGGGAGCTC
Source organism: Pseudotriccus pelzelni (assembly GCA_035584735.1). Lineage (NCBI taxonomy): Eukaryota > Metazoa > Chordata > Aves > Passeriformes > Tyrannidae > Pseudotriccus > Pseudotriccus pelzelni. The sequence continues at coordinate 56,305,799 of JAWMRA010000041.1, forward strand.
CTCTGCAACAGCACGCTCCGGGATCCAGGAATTCCGGGACACCCGCAAAGGCAGCAAACCAGGATTGCCAGGAGCACCCCAACAGTGGCACAAAGACTGCTGACTAAGGCAGGTGGGGTCTCCCTCACCGTGGAATCATTCCCGGCTTGAAGCGTAGCCCCATGGAATGGCCTTGTGGTGGCAGAGCAGAGGTCGCTGTAGGAAATGCTGAAAGTCACGTCAATCTTGTATTCTGGCAGCATTGCCTGGACGAAGTGTGGGCTGACGGAGCCACCCGGCGCCCCTAATTTCTCCAGCGCTCCCTGGATTTCGTCCCTGGCGCACCAGGATCCGTCGGCACGTGCGCACAGCGAGCTGTCGTACCAGGAGATGAGCGTGGAGCCAGGCTGGAGAGCTGTCACCACCATGCCCCTGGGGCTGCTGGAGTTCAGATACACGGAGAGCTTCTCCAGGAACAAACCCACCCTGCTCCTCTCCCTCAGGAAAGAGCAGTAGCTGTTCTTTGCGCGGACGGTGTAAATGTGGCATGGTGCCTCGGTGGGCTCGAGCAGCTCGATGGTGAAGGACTCCCAGGCCGTCAGCCCTCCCGAATCCACAGCAGACAGCACAAACTCCTGAGGGGAATACTGCAGGTCAACATCCAGGGGATAGCCGTGCATGGTCTGCTGGGAGGCGTTGAACTGCAGCCAGCTCTCCGATCCCGACGGAGAGCCGTCGGCTGGAGCCACTCGGAGAGACAACCGGGTGGAGTTCCCGTCTTCCTCGTCGTGGAACGTGTTGGCAGGGACAGGGAAAAAGAAGAGGCATCCAATGGTGGCTGTTAGGAATGTAATGGAATGAACAACCTTTGGGGAAGTGTTTGCTTGCCCTTTAGAGAGGAGGGAGAAAAGGAAAGGAAAGAATTATGAGGGGGAATTATGGCTTTCTGTTACTGGAGGGTGGTGAAGAAATCTCATCAGCCTCAGCACTGTGGAGCGTGCTGGCTGGAAGGGATCTCTGGAGGTCACCTGGCCAAGCTCCTGCTCAGAGCAGAGCTGTAGACAAGGCAAATGAGATCAAGCATGGCTCTGCGTAGCTGGATCCTAAAAATATCAGGGGACGAAGGGTCACGAGTCTCTCTCGGTGACAGGGGAGGTTTAGGTTGGATCTCAGGAGAAGGTTGTTCCCCCAGAGGGTGGTTGGGCACTGAACAGGCTCCCCGGGGCAGTGGGCACAGCACCAAGGCTGCCAGAGCTCAAGGAGCTTTTGGCACGTTGTGCAGTTGTTGGGGTGTCCTGTTCAGGGCCAGGAGTTGGACTTGGAAGGAACCCACAGGGATCATCAAACTCAGCAGATTCTGTGACTCTGTACCCATTTTGGAAAACGATTTTGAGTGGTTTTTAGCTACTTTTTCTGACTGTTAAGGTGGAAATGTGTTGGTTTTCTGGAGTTTCTGTGGCATCCCCTAATGGGGATCCCATGCTAGGCCTTGGGTGACTTAGACTGGAAGTATGTGGGAGATAATGATGGAAAATCCAATCAAACATTCTGTTTTGTTCATTCTCTTTTTTTTTCCAAACCCAACACTAACAAAGACTGATTCAACATGGAATCAGATAACCTCTAAAGCAAATAAAAAGGTGAACAGTGGGAAACAGACACAAATTTCTGAAGGAACAACTCTTAACTCTCCAAATTGCTCCCAGCCCTGATGTCCGAGCGCTTCATCGTCAGACTCGGAAACGGAGCTCGTGGACGAGGTAATTATTAAAGCATGATATTGTTTCATCTTTCATTTCCAACGCTAACCATGGATTTTTTTTGTTTGAGGGTTTCATGAGACTGAGAGGGTGTCCCAGCATCACCCCACAGCTCCCTGGCTGGGCCAGGATTCCTGTGGGTGCTGCACATCTGCCTGGCTGGAAGAGCTCCAGTGAATGTGGGAGTGGACACCAGGTGAGCTGTAGGATGGTAAAGTGTGGGGATGAATTTCAGAGGGAATCTCCTCTCTGTGACTGCCGGGGCTCAAGGAGTAAGAAAGCTCAGGATGCAGGGAGTCCTTGCAGCCTGTGACAAAAATGGGCCTCTCTTCCTGCTGTTTCTGGATATCGTGTATTTGTGTTTTCCGCACTTCAGGATAATTTGCAAGGTTGAGTAAAATCATGCCCTGTTATCTTCTTCTTACATATTACCTAAGGTAAATAACAGGGATTAATTCAGGACATGAATCTTTAGGCCATAATCATTTGGGGACTGCATGGGTTCTAGTACTGGAAACCAGGGAAGGTGGATTAAAAGGTTTATGACAGTCACATTCAGAAGCAAGAACAGAAAAGTAAACTTGTTTTTACCTTGGGTTATAGTCTGAAGCCCTCGTGAAACAGAAAATGGAGGAAGAATCCATGCACTGTCCGTGAACTTGAGGCTTTCAGATGTGGGAAACAGCCAGGTGCTTGGATCCTGGTGGGATGGCAGTAGTGTCTGAACTTCCTCTGGGAAAATGAGAATATCATTGCAGTTTAAAGTGCAAGATCATTTAGATATAATGTTAAAGGAATCTTACATCAATAATTTGTTACAGGGTTGGGAATATCGTCTAAAAGCTTTTATGAGATGTGACTGAAAACTCTGCAAGCATCTGCCAGCATGGGAAGGACCCACACAGGAAAGAATTCCTTCCTAACACCCAATCAAACCTCCTCTCTGTCAGTTTGGAGCCATTCCCCCTCGTCCTGCCACACACTACGTGCTGGTGTAAACAGTCTCTCAGTGATGCTTGCTTGGACACCTAATTGGAGATCTACATTTCTCAGGCTACAGTCTTAGGTCTAACAAAGTTTTACAAAGAAGATGGTTCTGAAGGACGTCAGCAAGGCCAATGCTTTAAAAATGGGGGCAGTCAGATCATGAGAGAATGGAGGTATAGGCTGGCTCTGCTTAGTAACTATTTAAGATCTTTCGTGTGTGGCTTTTTACAGATTTAATATAAGCTGATTCAGGCTGAATCCTGTGAATTTACCCAACTGGCACTACAAACAAACCATCTCTGTACTTAAACCCAAATCACAGATTCATGCAGATGGAAGAGAAGGCGGACTATAAAGTGTGTCTGCTCTAATTTTTTTACTCCATAGGATGCTCATCTACTTCTGCATCAATTTTGATAAATATTTAATGTTATGTTCTTAAAAACCCTCCACTGTGTCCCCCAAGCAACTCTTCTAATGTTTTATTATCCTTACTGTGAGAAAGTTTATCTAATGTCTAACTTAAAATCATCTTAACTGCAGCCAAAGGTCATTAGTGCTCCACCAGTTCCCAGGGGATACTGTGAGTGCTTCTTTCATCTTCTAAGCAAAACATGATGGAAACCTGCATGTTTTCTCAGCCTTCTGGACTCATTATTTCATTTTGACATGTTTTCTAGACCTTTGACCATCCTTGTGTTCCTTTGGAGCTTTTCTAAGGATCCACATCTTTCCTTAGAGTGGCCTGATTATTCAGCTGAGCTGGTATCTCCTCCAAGCTGAGAAAAAATTTGCATTCCCTTCCTGGGAATACTGCTGCTGATACGTCCCTTGGGCCTGCAAGTTGTGCTTTTGCTGAAGAAACTGTATTGAACTGTTCTGTTGGGGACTCAGGGTAGGAAAGAAGGCGAATAGGGAGTCAAATCCCAAACATACCTGGTGTGCTGCTGGGCAGGTGAGAAGTGGCGTTAAATAAAGTCACCAGAGGTGCTTCTACAGCATCTGGCTGGATGTCTGAGGTTTTGTGTGGCTCCAGGGGAGGCTTGGTGACATTTGGCAAAATCCCTCTTGTTCCCACATCTTTGTCTGAGTGCAAGTCCTTCGTGCCACTGGATGAAACACTTGCAGCCTTACTGAGGACAGCGCTGGTTAACATGCCAGGAGAGCTGCCCGGGCCTTCAGGACTGCGTGTTTCTGGAGAGAGGGATGTAGTGGAAAGCATCTGAAGTTCTGGGAAGTGGCTTTTTGCCCCGTCACTGCAGCCTGGCACTGCTGATGCTGACATTGCTTCTGGCAAAAACACGTGGAAATGGGTCTTGGGAGGAAACGCCTCTGCTGAGCTGTGGGGCCATTCGTGGAGAGTCTTTGTCACCCGACTGTCCATGGGCCTGAAAGGCTGCTCTGTGCCTGAAGTGATGACCTGTAGGGGATGGTGTGTGGATACTTCTGATTTACTAGAAAGGAAATAGGAGTCTGCCTCAGGCAGGTGAGGTTCCAGCTGCTCCCACACCAAGGGCGTCCCAGAAGCTCCAGTGGGCAGCGCTTCCAGCTCAGTGAAGAGAAACCTTGTTCCAGTAACCAGTGAGGGTGAAAGATCTGGAAAATCAGAGTCTGCAAACATCACGGATGCTGGTGGGTTAGTTGGTGAGTCCATTCCTAAGGTGACCAAGCTTTCTTGACTTACAAGCTGGATATTGTTCTGCATCATGCAACTTGCTGTTGTTACACTTTCTCCACAGAAAGGTGATGAACTCTGGGTAGGTGATGCCACAAGCTGTGTGGGTGAAGGGCTTGGCACGGTGAAGGCCAAAGGCCTGGGAGCCTCTCCTGCAGCTGGTCTCTGGGTAGCTCTGACTGGCTTTAATGTAGGTGTTGGTGTGATCATTAATCCCCTGCGCTGTCGTCTTGCAGACCTTCTTTCATAACCACCTCTCCTGAGGATTCTCCAGCCTGCAATTCCGTAGCCCAGCAGCTGGGAGAGGTGCTGGGAGTCCACGTTGTGCCGCAGGACTTGGGTGAACTCGTGGAGCACGGCAAACCCTCCACACCTGACCGGCCAGGAGAGCCCCACGTGGTGGTTCCCCGTGAAGTCCACGTGCTCCACGTGTTCAGCCAGCACATCCAGGCTCTGGGAGCCCCTGGGAGCTGGACCTGGGAATTGCAGCAGGGTCAGCAGGGAGGGCTCCAGGTGGAGATACTCGGCCATGGTGCACACCAGGGACAGGCGTTCCTGGATTTCCAGGGCTTCTGCTCCAGCAGAGAGAATGATTTCAACAGAAGTGACGGCAACTTCCTTCCCGCACCTGGATGTTGAAAGTCCACTGGTTAAGAGTCATTTTTCCAGCCCCCTGTTTTTGTGAAGATCCCTGTTGGGATTTAATCTATCATCCTACGCACGCAAATAGTTCTAAGTATTACCTCTTAATCCAAAACTCCCTCCTCCTGGATGTGTAAATGTTTCCTATTCCATTAACTTCAGTGATCACTAAGTTTGGTCCCATTGCTTGTGTAGAACACAGCAGCGTGGCCTGAATTTATCAAACACTATCCTCATTAGGGAAATAATTCACTTAAGAGATATTCCCAGCCAAATGTAGGTACTTAAGAAAATACCATCAATCATAACAATGTCTTGTGGAGGAGAGTCTCACTGGGAGCCTGACTCTCCATGCTGACAGAAGGGCTCCAGTTAGGAGCTTCCAGACTCCAGGGAGGCTGGATGTGGACACCTAGAGAATTCAGTGTCTGGGCTTGCAGTCCTCATGCCCAGATCTGCCCTGCTGCTGTGAGGCAACAAAACCTCCTGCTTTTAGGTTCAACAAGTGCTCCTTCGGTATTTTGTGGGGTTTTGTTTTCTTTTTGTCTCCCTGATGTCCTTAAAAAACCCTCCCTGTGTCAGTTTGTAGGACCCATCTCTTAGAATTGCTTTTCCTCCCCCCCACAGGTTAGGGTGGCAGTACTCACTGGTGGCTGTTTGGCATGTATTCCAAGCTCTCCTCCGTGTCCAGGGATAAACTGCTGTCCTGAACGTGGATGGTGAGGTTTCCAGCAGCTCCTGGTGTTCCCTGGGCATGGATCCTTGCAGAGGCAGCGATGCTGAGCAGGTACATCCCACCCTCCCCTGCCATCGGCAGCCCTTGCAGCATGTTTGCGTCGGAGTTGAATTCCAACCATTTTGGCAAAGCTGCACCGCTGGCTAAAGTGACCTGCTCCATCAGAGAAGCAGAATTAGAGACAGGAAATGGTGTTACTACTCCAGTTTTATATATTGCAAGCTCTGACTGGACAGAAGTCCAGGAGCAGCTGCTAAAAACAGTCAATTTCAGAATCTTAGAAACCACAGTGCCTTGATTTTCACACAGTGCTTGCTTCGAGTGTTTTTTAGCAACACTTACTGGCCATTTCCAAGACCCTGCATTATTCAGACTGCAAGTAGGTAAAACACATGCTGCGTGGAGGGGTTCTGTGTTTGCTGCCTCAGCAGTGAATGGTGGTCAGATTTTTGCTATCACTTCTAAGTGTTTCTGATAGATCTGAGGCACTTTCCAGGAGGAGATTTTTTAGCGAGTTCATAATAAACACAGAGTGAATGTTTGCTGCAGGATTGTACCAAGAAGTGTATTTAAATGTCATTACCTTGTACTGGGTTATCGTTCCCTGCAAGGCGAGTACTGGCACTGGGTAATGGAATATTTTTCCCACAGGGACAGTTACGTCTGGGATTCCTTGCAGGCTCTTTGTTTCTTCACTTCTGTTATTTGATCCCTTGGCAACCGCAGCAGGTGAGCTCACACAGACAGACGCCAGCACAAGGAGAAGGGGGAGCAGGGGTAGGACTGTCCCCGAGGCAGGAGACCTGTTGTGGGTGCCCGCTGGGTCCCTCCAGGGCTCGTCCATCCTCATCCAGCGCCGCTGCTACTTCAGCACACTTGGGGTCTGTAGGGGAAGGGGAAAACCCAAACCCATATGCACCATGCACTTCATTTAGGCAGCTGCACCTCATGGTGCTCTCAGATCTGTGAGACTTCACGTTGCATTTGGTCCTTTTTAGGGCCACAGTGACATTTGGGGAGGGTTGTGGGCTCTTAACAAGCCTCGGTACTTACAGTCGCTGCTCTGCTCAGCCGAAGGTTTTCCGTGAGGAAACACCCCGTAGCACAAAGCCAGTTCATGGTGCTTTTTAACCCAGTTTCCTCCAGTCTTGCTGTTGCTCCCATCTCTGCTGCTGTTGTGACAAAAGCCCACTCAGGGATGAAATGCTACACTGGGGCCTTCAACAAATGGCTTAGGGGAGAGCCGGGTGACCAGCGCAGTAACCTGACCCGCCGGGATGCGGTGCTGGGGTGGTAGCAGAGGGAAAGGTGAGTATGGCATATGGCAAACAAACCCTGAGGGCAAAGGCAGGCTGAGACTCACTGTCCTTTGCCTTGCATTTGCTACATTTGGTGCTGCTTTTTCGAGAGGAGATAAAAGCGATAATAAGGACTCTCACGAGCCTGTGAGAGCCTTCCAGCTTTTAGGTGAGTGGTGCACACAATACGCCTGGTCTGGCCTGCTTAGGGAACAGCCTCATTCAAAAGCACACAAGAAGTAAATAGCATTTGATTTAATAAACCAACTGATACAGCTGGAAAAGCATGGACAATGTTTTGGAGCCAGACAGCAGCGCAGGGAGCGCTCCTCTCTCAGTACAGCAGGACCGTGGTCTTGGAAACCACGGCCCACTTTGCCTTGGCTCCACAAGCTCAGTGGCCTTGAATCAAGGAATGAGGTCTTGCTCTGCTGGCTTCTGACAAGTATTTTCTTCCTTCTGTTCGTGGATGTGTTTGCAGTAGTTTCTTTGGAGCAGTTGCCAAGCTTTCTGCTGTGCTCCCTTGTACACGAGCGGAGCTTCGGATAGAGGGTGAAACGGTGATGTAGGTCTCGTGGAAAGACAAAAACTGTGTGATCACTACTGAAAGACAGCAAAATCTGTTTCAGTTGCAACCATGATTGGCTCTGAATGAATCAGAAGTTTGTGTTTCTTTTTTGACGATGCTCAGTTATGCTGAGAGACGAGTTGCTACACTCTCCTCTCCATTTTTCACTGTCAGCATCTCCATGTTCCTTTCTCCTACAATCCCTGAAAACATAATGGCATGTCCTCCTTCACTGATTTTGAACAGTGAGTAGGTGGTGGGGCAGAAGTTCAAGTTGGAGATGAGGACTTTTATTTAAAGAATATAATTCTTATGCAAGGGAATGGGTGCTTGACAGCTGACTAATCTCTCCTAATGAATTTGCCTCCTGAGAGCTGAGTAAATATTGCCATGTAACCATGCATGAATCATCAGCCTGCTCTGAAATGATGGGAACACTCTGAGAATCCCATGGTTGCTGTGAGCTGACAGTAGTCCAAGAGCAGATCTCCATCTCTTGAGTCCAGCCATGGAAGAAATTCTTTCCTGTGAAGGTGGTGAGGCCCTGGCACAGGTTGCCCAGAGAAGCTGTGGCTGCCCCATCCCTGGAAGTGTCCAAGGCCACGTTGGATGGGGCTCTGAGCAACCTGGGGATAGTGGAAGGTGTCCCTTTCCATGGCAGAGGGTTGGAACTGGATGATCCTTCAGGTCCCTTCCAACCCAGACCATTCTGGGATTCTATAAAACCATCTCATGCCATTCTCTGTCGAAGTGCAGGAAAACACTGTGAACGAATGTGGCCCATTCAAAAACAAGGACTTCTGGGTTAAGGTATTCATTTCCCACGCAGATCCAGGAAATATCAAAAGCATCAGGGAACAACTTCATTCTCATGTGAATTCATGACCAGGGTAGGCGTAGATAAAGGTGGGCAAGCTCACCTGACTCAAACAGCATTTTTTGGGGCACCTATAAGTACTTGCTTCACTTCTAGCTGCAGACACACTTTTTACTACAGGCCTGTGTTACATTTACACAGATACCATTCTGAAACTGAGGGGGGTGGAAACCCACCCCTAAATCTTTATCTGCAACACCAAAGAACACAACTGAAGGATGCACTATCTTCTGTTTTCGTTTTGGGTGATGCTGTAAAATGGAAACTCTGACTGTCTTGTTTTCCCTGTGCTGCCCCTGCCAAAGGCACTCTCTTGTCACTCCTTAGGGGAAATGGGAGCAAATATCCAATGCTTGTCTGTCAGTGCCCGGCAATCCTGCTAGGTGGGGTTTGGGGTCTCCTGCAACATCCCAAATAGCCTGGGACGGTTATGGCATCTGCCACACAGCTAATGTTTGTTCTTGATGAAGGTGGGTTTTGTATCTATTAAACCCCCCAGCACCTGGAATCAGGTAATTGCTTGGCAATTGCAGCTTCCTTTCAAGTCTCTGGGATATTCCAGCCGCCTTCTCCGCTGCAGAGGAAATCCAGAGCTTTTCCCGGTGTCCCCAGAAAACTCAGCAAGGGGAAGGTGATTTAGTAATAGCATTTAGGTGGCCTTTTTCATGTCTGAAGCCTGGCAGTGCTGACAGCCCTGGATTCCACACCTTGAGGACGTGCCAGGCAGTTTCAGGGCAGTTTGTGTTGACCCAACAGGAGATCTGGTGGTAGCACATCTTCTGCTGAATCGTTCAGCATACGAGTTTTCCACCTTTGACTTCCATGACATTCCAGGAAAAGCCTCCTGTGTTGGAGTTGCCTGGAAACCTGTGGAGATACGCCTGCAAACTGGCTGTTGGTGCAATTGAGTCTTGTGCAAGATGTTTTTGTTTGGAGTGTTGCAATAAACACGTTGCCTGTTTCTGGAAGGCAGACACCTGGAAACACTGGGTGTTGGGAAAGGCATAAATGGATACGATGGAAAAAAGGAGCCTGTATGTTCCTGTGGGTCACAACCACTTCACTCCTGTGTTGACAAATGCAAATTAGTGAGAAAGTCAAAGTTTTGGTATCTGGGATAAGTGTCAGAAAAAGAGTTGGGTTTCTTTTCGTGCCTTCTCAAAATAATAATACACCTCCACCCATCCCCAATTTAATAATTTTAATCCTGCTGATGTTTTATCTTTGAGTTGCTGCCTCAGGTTTTTGGGGTTTTTTTCCTCTTATTTTAAAACAAATGTGGGAAAGAGTGGAATGGACAAAGAAACAACATCTGAGGGAAAGCTGCTTCTTAAACCTTGTCTTTACTTGCTTCCAGTTCTCATTCTGCTCTGCACTGGGAAAGTAATTTCACTTCCCACCTCACTTCCCTCCCAAACCCTTACATTTCCTCTGAGAGAGACATTGCCTATGTGGGAAAGTTTAAACATGAAAGCCCAGGGATGAATTTATACCAGGGTTAAATTTGGGTTTAACTACCCATGTGAACCCTCTTGTTTTGCTACAAGCTTTTTTTTTTCTTTTTTTTTCCTTTTTTTTCCCAAATGATGGTTTTCCTCTTTAAAGCTTAGCTTAGGACATTGCAGACTGAATAAACTGAGCTGGAAGAGGTTGTAGTGAAAGGACTCAGGCACTTACAGAGTTACAGCTCCATATCTGGCAGATAAAAACTTGCCTGCTTGGACAAGCCCTCACTATTTCATCTTAGTTGTTGGTTGGCTTTTGTTTTGTTTTGTTTTTCTCCTGGGAAGAGTTAAAACCTGAGAAGAAAGAATTTACTTCCGTGATTTCATTTTCTCAAGTGCCTTTTTTTTTTTTCCATTTCAACTTGTTTGAAAATGAGGAAAAGGGATTAAATTTGGTGTCCTTCTTCTTTTAAAGAAAAGATCATCTCTGGATAAAGTTTAAAACAATATTAAATGTTGGGCTTTTCGAAGTTATTAGTTATTTAATAAGGAAAAGGTCACTAGGTTGGTTTGAATAAAGATGCTCTGTTGTAGGAAGGTTTGGTTTTTAATTCTGTGCTCTGCAGGAAGAGAGACAGGAGGAGGTGCTAGAGCTGCCCAGAAAGCAGGACTTTGGGCTTTACACCTTCTGTTAAGTTTACTGTGAGACCTGCAAACCTTTGAAACCTCTTTAAAACTGCATCTCTCTCCAGCTGTTAATACAAACACAGGCCGTCACTTCCAAGGGGATTTTAGAAATCCTACCAGTTGATACCACTCCAAGCTGTCCTTGGTGGCAAAAGCAGCTGAAATCTTTTGGCCTTGTCGCTGGCAAGTTTTCTCCCCCTCTGCCCTTTCTTTGGTCAAACGAGCAGAGCTGAGCTTTGCACAAACACCAGGGCAGGCTGGAGGCTGGTGTGCCAAGCTCCAGCCTTGTGGGATTTTTAAAGGAGGGGTGGGTGGGTTATGTAGGAAACAAGGAGCACAAGGGTTTTATGGCCGCGCTGACAGAACCTTTATTTATGGTGCCTGCTGCCTCTCCCAGGCCCAGCTTTTGCATTCAGCTGGTGTTGCTGGCTCCCCACAGCAGGTCTTCAAACAAGTTTGCTGTAATAACCTCCAAATGCTTTTTGTTTCACTCAATGGACTCTGTTTAGCCTCGCTCTCAGCTGATGTGACACTTTGGGACAGTTGCCTTCCCCTGGCACCAGCCCCAAATTTGGCTCAAAGCTCTCTGCTCGATCCTCCACATGCGCAGATGCTGTTGCTGATGCTCTGTCCTTTTATTAGGTGGTTCTTGTCTGCTTTGCTGGAAAGAAGGAAAAATCCCATTTCCCCATGATCAGAAGTGGATCCTTCCCTTAAGGAGAGTTAATTCAGCCTGCTAATTCATCCCCTGCTGCCTGGAGGTGATGAGGGAGGCATGGAGGAGATGCCCCGAGGCTGGATGGGGTCAAGCTGTGCAGAGAAACTCCTTCACCCTTGGGCAGTTTCAGAGGTGCTAAAAACAGTCTGTTCACCCCTGTTTGTTGGTTAAAGCCAGGCCTAAAGCTCTCTCCAGAAAGCAAGGAACAGCTGAACCCCTGTGCCTTTCTTGTATGGCAGGAGCCTGTTGACTGATGGGGATAGGAAGCAAATTTCCAGCCAGATCCCTCTTACCAATTTCCACCCCCCCAGATGTTTTGCTTTCGGTGTTTGTTTTACTTTGGCAATTAGCTAAACCAATTGCTGCCTGAGTGGTGGAGCTGAGGGAGTCTGGTTTCCTTCAGGTTTTTCTGCAGCTCCCTTAATGATCTCAGCTTCATCCTCTGCTATATTTTCCATGGATTAGGACAGCCAGGAGCCGAGCAGGGCTGGTTTTGGCTTTTCCCTGCCTCAGTGGGGACGTGGTTTGGAATTTCTGCTCTTTACCCGACTTACAGTTTAAAAAAAAAAAAAAAACCCTTGAAATAATTTTCAAGGCATCCATAAGATCCCTCCCCTTCGAAATGCTCCAAACTGGCTAACAGCAGGGTTAGTTATTTCTGACTGGGGAGAGGATCAGGTTCTCAGAGGGGACAGGCCGGCTGGAATTGCACAAGTTTCCTTTCCTCACGCTGCCAAGGTGGAAGTGAGTTCCTGGAAGCCTGTTTTGTAAAAAGGCCACTTGTTTTGCGAGTCCCTCAGGGCGAGCTGCTCCCGCTATTGCTGAGAGAGCTCTAGAGCAGAACAGAAATCCTTCTCCTCAGCTAAACCCTCGAGGCTGCCTCTGCTGCAAAGAAGCAACAAAAGGAGAGGAAGAAAGTGTGATATCACTTAAAAGGTCCTTTTCTCTTTAAAATAAAGGCGATTCTCCGATAGTTGCAGTAAAGGCAGCATTTCTGTTTATCCTTGACTTGCTGACAGCGTCAAAGCTTCCTTTCAAACGGGTTGCCCGTAGTTACCTGCGGGATTCAGTTTCTGCCTCAATTTTTTTTTTAATTCGGTTTATGCCAGTTGTCCTTCTGTAGGTGGAATCAAGTGTTGCCCAGAAAAGCACAGCTCAGGACAAGTGGTGTGTGTGCGATGGTGGAGCTGCTGAGTCTGAGGCAGTTACTCAGGCACGAATCTGCCTTCGGGTCTTGGAGGAATTACATGACTTGGCAGCGACGAAGCCACATCTTTGGTAGGGGATTGAACGTAAGCCCCGGAGTATTTAACGTGCCAGAAATTAAAGAAAAACAATTTGTCAGATTTGAGAGTGGGTTGAGACTTGCTCCAAGGGCCTGGTAAGTATGGGCATGACTCACGTTGAGGTGTTCGAGGGTTTTTACTGAGCCTTGTCAGTATAATAAGGAGGGGAAAAAAAAAGGGGTGGAAAGGCAGCTCTTGAGGTTTTGAGTGAATTTAACAGTAGGGAAAGTGTCAAACACACCAGGGGAAAGGGCTGGGCATGTTGCATTCCTTACAGGTCTGTCACAAATCTGTGCCCAGTAGTTGGAGGAGGTTTTTTTAATGCTCGTTGAATGTAAGTTGAGGCCAAGAAGCACATCGTGGGCTCCTGCGCAAAGGAATGCCTGATAAGGTTGAATTTAGGGGATGGGGGGAAAAAAACCCATCAAACCACATTGGTTTGTGTAAATGCCTCTTGCTAGAAAGGAAATTATTCATGAAATAATGCAAGAAGCTTTTAGCTGAGCTTAGTAGCTGCTCTTATAAATAGGCAACAGTGTCTTTGTGGGGCTGCATTTTCAAAGCCACATCTCAAAGGCAAGTTTTGATGCTTTGGCGAGGCATGGGATAAACTGGCTAAGTTTTCAGGAAAAGTTCTTTTCTTGCAGTCCTCCAGAGCTTCTGGGAAAAAAAGTTATTTATTTAAAGAGCTAGCTCTGTATCTAGGAGCCTCACTTCAGGCTCTTATTTCTGCCACTATCAGTCTGGCTATTTACTTTTTCTTTTTTTTTTTTCTTTTTTTTCTAGGCTGTTGTGCCTGGGTGCTTTTATTCTCACACATAATGTTTGTTCTTGCAGCAGTCCCTGCTCCCAAAGTTGCCAGGGTAACAGATTTCCCCGTTGTTTCCTTTTGAAAGCAGGGTGAGAGCACCACCAGGACCTCCTGGCTGGGGGCTGGACCAGGAGCCAGGAGAGCAGGATTTCATCATTTGCCTTTGCCTGAGGTACCCCTGGCAGGAACCAGCAAGGCATTTCAGTCTTTCTTTTTTTTTTTATTATTTATTTGTGTGCCTGTTGTTAGGCAGCCAGCCAGTCCCTGCCTAGCAACCTCCAGCATCCAAAACATTTGCCTAAAGGACTCCACATCCCAGGGCTTTTCCTCACACCTCGCTGTCCACAACTCCCCTCGCCCACACGCCGGCTGGACTCCAGACCTTCCTGCTTCCCCAAATCCCTTTGTAGCTCCTGCCATTTGCCTCTTGGTGTCTCCACTTCCCTTCTGACCCCTGTGGACTTCGGAACTGCTTGACTGCGGGGGCTGTACCGCTGTTTATCTGTCGTCTGTAATTGCCACCAGGCTACTGGGCAAATGTGGGCTCTTTTTTTTTCGGGACCAACTGTATGGAGAAAGGAATCTGGGTAATGTCTCTCCTGTTACTGAAGCTCACAGATGTTTGCTTTGTTTATGTTGTTTCTACCCACTTTCCTATTTCTGGAAGATGCCTGGACACGTCAAACCAGCCTGCGTTAAATAAATTAGCTTCATCCTGCTTGACATCATTATCTCCAGCTCAGCCACTGAAGGCACCCAAAGAAAAGGGCACTTCTGGATTTGCCTTTTGGGGATTTTTCGGTTGATTTGGTTTGGTTTGGTTGGGGTTTTTTTAAGGAGAAATTTTTTTTAAGCTCACCCTGCAGAGCAGAAGCAGAGCGGGACCACAGGCAGGTCTCCTGAGCTCCCTCTGATCCCACTCCCTGATAGATCCGCCTCTGCCACTGAGAAGTGAGGAGAAGGGGCTGTTCAGCTGGAGAAGAGAAGGTTGTGTAGAGACCTCACAGCACCTTCCAGGATCTGAAGGGGCTACAGGGAAGCCAGAGAGGAACTGTAGTGGCAGGACAAGGGGGAATGGGTAAAAACTTAAAGAAGGGAAATTTAGGTTGCACATATGGAAGAAAATACTGTGAGAGTGGAGAGGCCCTGGCACAGGTTGCCCAGAGAAGCTGTGGCTGCCCCATCCCTGGGAGTGTCCAAGGCCAGGTTGGA
>JAWMRA010000041.1:56322968-56333472 GCA_035584735.1 Pseudotriccus pelzelni
GATGGGGCTCTGAGCAACCTGGGATAGTGGAAGGTGTCCCTGCCCATGGCAGGGGGTTGGAACTGGATGGGCTTTAAGGTGCCTTCTAAATTCAATTATTCTACGCTTCCATGTAAATCCTGAGCACTCCCACTAGACCAAACTGCTGCTGGACAGATCTTGGGGACTGTAAACCTGTGCTCTGTGGTGGGATAACTACCCTGTGCTTCATTTCATCACCCCTTTTCTAGAGGAGCTGACACTGTCTTGTCCTCCCCTTGGCTTGGTGGAAGAAGATGAGCCTGCAAAGCCAACAGCTCCTTGGAGCGCTCCAGACCTATCTAAGCACATCCTTGCTCCCAGGTTCCTAGGGTTTCCAGAGCAGCCAGCCAGAATGCTGAAAAAGCTTTCTTGTTAATCTCTTGATCTTCCCTCTGTGTGTTTTTGCCAGCACAGGTAAAACAGAGGTGCACACTCCGAGCTCTGCGTGTCCTGGTACTTCCACCAAGGTAAACAGGAGATAGTCTCGGTGATTACCAGGAATGAGCTGAGCCAAACATCCCGTCCCTGCAGCTGGTTCCTGGGACACAGGAGCAGGCAGGGCAGGAAAACTTGACCTGCCAGGATATCACCAGTGTCTCTCTCTGTTCAAACAAGAAATGAGATTCATCAGTCCTTGCTCGAGCTAAATTCCAACTCGAGCGTGAAGGGAGGTTTTGTGTGACTGAGGTTTGCTGGGGTTGCTGTGCTTTCAGAGATCCATCTTGTACACACATCCTAAATTCCTGAGGTGGTTCTTCCCAGGCTGCAGCTTTGGTTCAGGAGCTGGGAGGCCACAGCCCTCGCATCACTTCATTTCTCACTTGTGGTGCTGCTGACGGTGATGAGACACTGCAGTGTTTGCTCAGGTCCAACCCTTGGAATAGGACACCACCTTTAACAAGCCCCAGAGAAAAAATCTCCACAGTGGAATACAGGTCTCATGCAGTTGAAAGTCTGTGTGTTGGTTTTTGGTTTATTTTCTTTAATCAGCTTTTTTTTTTTTGGGCCTTCTTTTTCCCCCTTATTTTCTCATTAAAATGTTCTCTCTCCAGTAAACCTGGGGGTGAGTCCCCATCCCGTCTGTGCCCTGAGATGATCCCTCTCCACGTATGTGAGCGCGTTCTTTACTCTCGCAGCTATGGAATAACAAATGTGCAACGGGCACTGTTTGTGTCCCTGCCACCAGTTCCCACGGAGGGGGGGACGGAGCCGGGGTTGTGAAACAGAGGTGCTAATTGTGCCGATGTCAGATAGCGGGGCTTCACTTTTATGTTCCCCATCTGTTCTCAACCGGCAATTTCAGGTTACTGCGGCTCACACGGGAGATAACGCCAAGTGCAGCGCTTAAATGTATCCAAGCGCTAAATTTTTCCTTTTATTAGCTAATTCCTGCAGTTTCTTTGCCTGTGACATGGTAACGATGTGCATTTCGTCTGTGCTTCTCGAACAAAATCCTGCTTCCCCGGTAGGTTAATTTATCTGCTGCTAACTTTGCCTTTTTCAGACTGACCAAATGCAAACGGTGGGTCGTGGTTCTGCCTTTTTAATGCCCTGGTTTGTGGCTGCCTGCAGATCAGTGAAAATCTAATTTCCCGAACTTATCCATATTTCCAAGTTGCTACTAAGATGCAAAACATCCTTCAAGAGCTACTGAGAGACAGAAGGTTATTGTATGGCATTGAAACAGGGATTTTTATCAAGCACCCACATCACTTATCTATTTAAATCTCGGGATGCTGGAGGATCTGAAATTGCACGTCTCAGCTTTTCGGGATTCAGCTGTGTTATGCTAATGTTTGAAGTGTCTAAGGAAGACAACGAAATGAGGAACATCTAAAAAAAATTTTTAAAAATCCCACAAAATAAACGCAAACAAACAAATAAAAAAAATCCAACCCTCAGGGACAAGGCACGAGGCATTTCCTAAATGTAAAAGCAATTCAGGTATTTCCATGTGATTGTTATGCAACCTCCTTTCATGTTTTCAGAATTCCAGGTAAATTTAGCAGTTCGGGATTCAACATAACTTTTAGGCAAGATTTTTGTTTCAATGCATTGCATTCTGGACTATGGGGAAGTGAGAAAGTCCAGTCTAGGGATCCGAACATGCTGTAGTGTTTTGGTGTCCGTAATTTCATATGAATTTATATAAAAAAAAACCTTAAGCTGTTTCCAGTTTCTAACTCAAACTGTTGTTCCCTGGGCACAACTGGGCTGAGATGCCAGAAATCCTTTGGGAACATCTCCCATATAGAACACTTGTCCGGTAATTCTCTAGACACATTAATCCATAGAAAAAAAAAATAAATCCTTCCTGATTTCGAACTTTTCCTTCCCAAGACATTTCTGAGAAACTTCAATACTTGGTGTTGTGCTTTTAGGGAGGGCTGAGAGAGAGGATTTATTTCTTTAAATGAGTTCTACTGACTCTAGACCTCCATAATTTACTGGAATGCAGTGAAAGGACACAATTCTGGCAAAAAAAACCCCCAACAGTATTTAATTTTCCGAAAGCTTTTCAGTCAGAAAATAAAATTCCTGAAAACAAACAAACAAACAGAAAACAAAACCAAAAAACAAAGCAAACAACATCAAAAGCACAAGGCTTTTTAGGCAGCCCCGAAGTGCAATGCTTCCACAGGTTTCTACATCTTTCCTGAGAAAATTAGAAGCCTTCTTAATTTTGGAGTTAAAAAAATACAGAAGGTTGAGTTCCTGTGCAACGTTGCTTGTACAATTTAATATCTAATTATTTTAAGGAACTGCTGTATGTTACCTGTGCTGCACCTGCTGCCGTGGGGTCAGCTGGTAATAAAGTGTTAATGAGAGGGCCCAAAACACAATTGTTTTTTAGTTACAGTCACTGCACAGGTCTGTTGATTGTTCTGTTGCACAGGCTGTGGTCAGGGGTGGGCTGGGACTGAACAGGACGCTTTTTATTTTTCGGTTTTGTTTTATGAAGATAATTCACTTCTGTCCTTGCATTTTCAGGTTTGAACCTCCTGAAGTCTCCTGACTGCCAGCAAAGGAGAACATTTCCAACAAGGTACATCCCCCTGTCTGTATTTTGTAGGGAAAGGCTTCATTTTTAGGCGGCCAAGCAGCAAAGGAAAGCCCAGGAGACACTGCCTGACTAACAAGTCTGTGGGGGCTGGCAGGGACTTGTGCAAGGTTGAAAGCAAACTTGGTGTAACTGCTGGCACTCGTTCCATGTAGGAATAGTAAGTCCATTTTTGTGCCCTTCCTGATGCTCTCTCTGCGGTTGGGAGCTGATAGAAGGCAACGCTTCAGCTTCCTGAGCCCTCCAAATAAAGCCCCCTTTCTCTAGGGGTGCTTTTCAGAGAGAGAGGCACTTTGTCCTTCCTGCTTTGGTTGGGTTTTCGTATTTTGGCTCTTTGAATGAACAACTTTGGTCGCTAAACAGTTGGAAACTTATTTCCAAAAGGCTTGAATGTATTGCAAGGGGAAAAATATCTTCACTTGAATGGCTTGGAGCTGCTCTCAGGAGTTTATTTACATAGCTGCTGCATTGTGCCACAGCTAGAGGGGCAGCCAGGCTTCCTCTTCAATCTAAACCTCTTTTTGCTTAAGCAATTAATTCACAAATTACTTCAGTTTTCTTTATTTCTAAGTTTGCTCCTTTCAACAGATTATTACAGCAAGCCAGTGATTTTTTAAGTACTTGAATTAATACATGTATTACTTCTGTAAATTCCAATATAGCAAAGAGCAAGTCAGACAGTCATTCACACGCAGTGTGACCCAGTGAGGATGCAAAGCTCACACCCATGTCCTAGTGAGAGCTGGCCACCTCTAATGTTGAGAAAAATGTGTTTGCCTCCGAGAGAAAGTCCTTCATAAAACAAGATGTTAGGAATTCAGCCGGAATTTCCTGTTCCCCACAAGCCAGGTGGAATGAAGTGGGCAAGCAGTGCTCCATACTCTGGTTTTCTCATAATCAAATAATGGTTCTTATTTTTGCATGATTCCCTGCTTTATTACGCTGCAAAATCCCATTTATCTCTGTCAGGCCTCCTTTTCCCCGAGGTGTTCTGTTGGTGCGTATTTTTCTGTAACCATGTTTTGCATGGCACCAGTACCTGCATGTTGTTTGAAACAACACCAGTGAAGAGTTAACTCCCAGCAGGAGAAAAAAAGGCCAACTGAGTCCCCACAGCTGGATATCTATCAAGAAATCACCAGTTCTCTGACGTTTGCTGTGGGCAAAGGAAAACAAAGCTCTGCCAGCCATAAATCAATCCCTGTGTGTGGGTACTGTCAAAAGGAGCTGCTCTGGCACTCTCTGATCCAACCTGTGGGCCAAGAAGTGCTGTCTTTTCTACATCCCAGTGTTTGGAAAGTGCCCTGGCGCTCAAGGAAGAGCTGGGGTGCCTCAAAGAGGCACATCCAGAAGGTAACGGGCATCTCCAGCTTGTGTGGGCAACTTCATCAGGTGCGTTTAAAAGCCAAGCCTTCCTCACTGTTAATTGTGCCTTGCTTGAGATAAGTGCATTAAAAATATTCCAGCTACAGATGGGCTTTGAAATCAGAGCTGGATTTTAAATATCAGAATGTCTGGAATGGTTTGATATTTCTTCCTTTTTTTTTTTTTTTATTTTCCCCCGCTCTATTAGAAAGATGAGAAACAAACCCAAGGCTTTTTTGGGTCCAAACTTTTCATCAGTTGTATGGGGTGCCTGCCTATGTTTTGGCCTGCTCCCATCTCCATCTATTGTATTAAAACAGTTAAAGGCATTCTTCTCTTCCCCACTTTTCCCCTGCAGCTGGAAAGTATCCTCTGCAAGCAAACATCAGTGCTGCCTGTTGTATAAGCCTCTGGTTGGTTCAGTTTGCCTTCACTGGAGTGGCCTATATATCTGTAACTTCATACAAGATGTGTAGGTGTGGGATTAAAATCTTTCCAATCAGGCAATTTTCAAACACATAAAAAGCTCAGCTCGTGCCAGGAGCCTCCCGTGTTTGGACAAGGTGAGCAGGAAATTCAGGCATGTTCCTGAGCTGTGAGGGGTGGAAAAGCAACAAGAGTGTGACGACGTCAGCCTATTTATTTGGTGAGTTTTGGGAGTCCGAGGACTTCCTAATGTTGCGTATTTTCACATCTAAAGTGGATGCTCAGCGCTGCAATGGGGTGTTTTTACTGGTCTCTCTGTGGATAAACTGCTTCTCTCCTGCGCTTCAGCACCACAAGGAACATCAAAATCACACACAGAGATCGTGGTAAAGTTTTCCCTGCATTCAAATATTGCCAAATACTTCTTAGAGAGAGAGAGAGCTGATTTCGGAATGCTACTGCAAAAAAATCGCTTGATTCTCTGAAAATAAGTAACAGCCCACAAATGAAAGGTGAGAAAGAAAGGCTTCTTCCCTTTTACAAATATACAGAGCAATTGTGCACCAGGGCTGTCTGTCAGCACTGGCTGATGATTCCTGAGCCTGGGTCCTGTTTCATGGCAAAGCCTGTGCTCCCAGCTTTGGAACAAAAGATCACCAGAGATAACTGATGGAAAA
This sequence comes from Pseudotriccus pelzelni, assembly GCA_035584735.1. NCBI lineage: Eukaryota > Metazoa > Chordata > Aves > Passeriformes > Tyrannidae > Pseudotriccus > Pseudotriccus pelzelni. Next base: position 56,328,519 of record JAWMRA010000041.1, read on the forward strand.
CACATCCCAGCTATTGACTAAGCAGCCTCACCTTCACCCTGCAGCTAATTGCAAGGTTAGAAACTGTAGTAAAAATGTTCATTTTACCAACCAATTTGGTTCATTTCTGCTCCAGATAAATGAAGCAATATTCCATTACCATCTCCGACCATGCTTTATTTTTTTCTGTGTGGACTTGTTATGACAAAATCTCTTTCATTTTAATTAAATTTTTCCTAGATACTATCTTCCTAAAACTAGCACTTAGAGAGGCACAGTCCCCGTTTTTAATAGAAGAGGGTTAATGCTTGTTAAAAATGCTGGAGTAGCATTTGTCACTACTTTAGTTTGTCTGTCTGCAGGGAGAGGATGAGCAAAGGCTCCTCAGATCTGCTTTTCCTGGGTGATTTTCATACCAGGTTAAGTCCCGCTCTACCAAACTGGGTAAGTGCTTGGTTATTTTCGGCACACAAATAATCTGGTGACTTCAGTGAGATTGTTGGAGCGTTTCAGTGACATGGGTTTAATTGTTTAAATACTTGACTGCCTTCTGAGTTTGACTTCTATTTTTTTTTTTTTTCTGTAAAATTGATTTCATACAACTCATTTCTCGTTAACAGCCATCGACTGCCTGGAACTGGACTGAGATTTCATTTCATTTATATCACCAGAGAGCTACGAGGTGGTAACAGCTTTCAGCTGCTGGCACCATCAAGCCTGAGCCAAGATGAACAAGCCTGGAAATGAAGGAGAATTCAGCCTGTGCCTTGATTTCCTTGGGCGGGGGGAAGGGACAAAGATGACTGCAAGTGTAGGGCTCCTATCAGCCACGGCAAGCAAACAGTAAATATTTTCTAAAGTGACCTGAATTAACCTTCTTGTAATGGCAAAACAGACACAGGCAGAGCTGTCAAGGACACAGCAGTCCTGCTTCCCCGCTGACAGCCTCCAGGGATGTCCCAGGTACCAAAGGACACTTCAAACGGCCCCAATAACCTGTGTTTACGCAACAGAGGTTATACCTGCCTGACTGAGAATGGTCCCAAGCGAGGATTTGCACCAAGGACAGGCAGTCTTGCCGCTTGGCCAAGTTCTGAAGTTCACTCTCAGGAAAACTCCCACTAATCTAAGGCACGCCAGGATTTCATTTACTGCTGGGAAATGTGAAACCTCCCTGGCTAAAGTATCTTAATTAGGCCTTTAGAGCTTGGTATAAAATGGCTGAGATAAACAGGGGCAGGAGGGCGCAGGATATTGTCAGTGCATTGTAAAGCCTTTGCTGCTCAGCCCCGGGTTCAAGCTGTCCAGAACCACATTTTCATGGGGTAAAACACCGGAGCCCTTTGTGTGGGGGCTCCTGGGAAGGCCCTGGGTCAGTGCTTTTCACTTGGCCTGTGGGCAGGGAGCCACAGCTTCTCTCATCTCTGCTGCCCTGTGCTGCTTGGACTTTCAGTTTCTAATGCTGGTGTGTTTTAATTTAGTGTAATTTTTGGATTCACTGTGTGTGTTTTGGGGCAGTTTGAAGAGCCTCATCTTCGGTTTTCCTGCGCAGGGGCTGGTTGCAGAACGGGGGATCCGTCACTTATTCTCTTCATATTGCTTTTCCAGAAATGTTGTAAGAGCTGTGGTCAGTTACTCCAGGAGACTGAAATCAAAGAATTTGGTGAATCTGGGGCCTGTGTTGTATGTGTGTGTACAGGAGGGGATGCAGATCATAGAATCATAAAACAGAACAACAGAATGGTTTGGGTTGGCCATCCAACCTGGCCTTGAACACTTCCAGGGATGGGGCAGCCACAGCTTCTCTGGGCAACCTGTGCCAGGGCCTGCCCACCCCCATAGGTGCAGAATTTCTTCCCAATATCCAATCTAAATCTACACTCATTCAGCTTAAGCCATTCCCCCTTGTCCTATCACTCCATGCCCTTGTAAAAAGGAGGCAGAGAGGATCATCAGCCCACAGGGATGACAATCTGCATTACCTCCAGAGCAGGCAGGTCTCCAGGACAACAAGGGATAAAACCTCCTTAAAAGGATTTGGGTTCCACAAGACAGAAAATTTCTGCTTAACTCTCCCTGAAGGGATCAGCCCAATCCAGACTAAGCACGTTAATTCCACCAGAAAATGTTCATACGAGTGGGATGAACAGCTGGGACCGGGCTGGATCACAGTGAGGATGGCTCAGCTCCCCCTTCCCCATGGCTGACTTTGCTAATGCAGAGGTGAAGCCAAAGACTCAGAAAAAAAAAATCAACAGCACACATCCAGGGAATGGCTTTCCTCCTGCTATCCAGCCCTCACTTGGTTTCTCCCGTCCACTGGGAATCCTGAAGGACTCAGGCCCACCTGGGTGAATGCTCTCTCCTCTCTTTGCCCCCTCTAGAAATCTCCATCTGAAATCAATGCTCTTTTTGCAGTGCTCCGGGGCTGAGGGCACTGGAGGGATAACAGGCTTGGCAAAGCCATGGAGCATCATTCCCTGCTTTGGCTTCTCCCACTTACCCGGTGAGCACCCAGCTGTAGGTCCGGGGGTCCATCTTGCTGGAGAGGAAGAGGGCATGGCCCCACAGCTGGTTTCTCATGGCCCAGACCAGAGCATCCTGCAGCCAAGGGGGAGGGGAAAAAGGGCTTGCATTAACTCGGCTTCCCTCCCTCCTCCACTTCCAGGGAACCCCCAGCTCAGAGAAGAGCCCATAACTGCTTTGGATTTAATTAGTACCCTTCAAAAATCTCTTCCAGAGAGATCCCTTTATCTTTCTACCTTGAACAATTACAACAACTTGGACCTTCACGGCAATGTTGTCACTTGGGGATTTCCAGGAGCCCTGATTTTCCAGCAGTCTGTGCTGCCTGCTAGCTCTCAATGCCACTGCTGTGGGATCTCAGCCTGGGCACTCAGATTTCTCTGCATCCAACCCTCCTGTCTTCTCCTTGTGCCTTAGGCATCCCTCAAGATCACAGCTGCAGATTGAAACTAGGGGATCTTTAAGGTCACTTCCAACCCAAGCCATTCTAGGATTCTATGAAACTAAAGGTGCAGTGCTGGTAAAAGCCTCTACATCTCATCTTCACTTGGGTCCCCCATCCCAGTTCCCAGTGGTGGGAAATCACTGCCATAAGCCCTGCAGTACAAACATAATCTGAAGGGTCAATCCCACAACCACCTCTTGGCCACTCTTCCCCCTTTAAAACCCGCCTCAAGAGGCCAAAGGGGCCGAGAGAAAACCCTCAAGCCCCACAATGTCCTGGGTCCCACTCACCACTTACTTTCTTCCTGCCATAGTAGAGGAGCTTGGTGAACTTCTCCACTATCTGTGCCTGTGTCTCCACCACGGGAGGGACCTCGCCGGTGATGAGGTCCAGCGTCCCCGGCTGCCGAGACGCCCACTCGTCGTCCGCCAGGCCCACCAGGTTGGCCGCAGGCTCCTGCCTCTTGTACCTCTCCTCACGCCTGCAGTCCTGCATCAGCAGCTCAGCCGTGTCCGAGCCCACCATGGACTGGGAAAGGGAAGGAACGAGGCACTCGGAGGCCGCCCCAGGAGCAAAGGTTGATGGCACTGCCAGTCCGACACCCTCACAACACCCGTGTCCTCATCCCAGCACAGCCCCCCCAGCCAGATCAGCCTTGGCCACCAGCACACAGGTTTGGAGGGAAAAGGATTCAGCACGACTAGGAAGATCTTCGCCGCACTCCCTCTGAAGATTTTATCCACCTGCTTCCAATGAGCAGCCACAGATTAAGACTGGCTGGGTTTCCATGGATTAAGGGAACAACCCCCTCTCACATGCAAGCGCTGGCTGCTCAGTGAGGGTGGCACCAGTCCCTTTCGTTGGGCTGTTGGCAGTTCCCAAGGATCAAAAGCAGTCACAGAGAAGGATTTGCTCCAAATATCCAGGCAGCATCAAACTGATGGGTAGTGCTACGGAAATAGGATCCCTTAAGGTGCATCCACCCCTTAGAAATAGCTACTGGATCAAGAGGCGCCTAAGGGATACATAACTTGTCTCATTCCTAGGAGCAAAAAAGTCACCCCCTTCCATGGGATACCTACCCCGTTCTGCCTGCAGAGGAGGACCAGGAGTTTCCAGAGAAGAGCTGAATCTCTGCCCCTCTGCGTGGAGGGGTCACAGCCCGTGGCGATCTTCTGCTGGCAAAACGTTACCACATCCACCTTGTGCAGATCTTCCCTACAGCAGCAGAGAAAGGCATCAAAGAAAGCCAAGGCAAAGCCATCTAGGACATCATTCAGGGTTAAAGAGTCCCCAGGTTCACTGATGGGAATGCCAAAGGTTCCAAGCGACAGCCTGGAGGAGACAAGATCCCCAGTGCCAATGACCACATACCACATTTAAGCTCAAAACCACTCAAATTTTCTCATTATTATGACTGTGTTTCAGGCATGCAAAGTGCATTTCAAGCCCTGCCCTCTTGATAATATTTTCCTCCATCCATCTGCAAAGAAGCTCAGTTTTGCTTTGCTGGGCTGCTGTTACATCCATGGATGTCCGAGGCTGCAGGAACGGGCACAATCTGTTATTTAACCGGCAGAGTGGAAGGTCACACTTGTGACCACAGAAGCCCTTTGGGACTGAAACAGAGGCAGAAACCTTTAAGCTGTGTGCAAGTCAGGCAAAACTGCTGTGGTACAATAAAATTACCAGAGAGTTGGAAGGAAAGCATGGACGAGACAGGGGAGACAAACTGGGGATGTAGATGTTGATCCCGACTCAACCAAACCAAGGTATTACATGGAGATTCCCAACCGACCCTTTGGCACAAGTGGTAACCCAGAATCACAGAATGGTTTGGGTTAAAAGGGACCTTAAATATTACTGTATTCCACGCCCTGCCATGGGCAGAGACACCTTCCACCATCCCAGGTTGCTCCAAGCCTCATCCAGCCTGGCCTTGGACACTCCCAGGGATGGGGCAGCCACAGCTTCTCTGGGCAACCTGTGCCAGGGCCTGCCCAC
>JAWMRA010000041.1:56343674-56391361 GCA_035584735.1 Pseudotriccus pelzelni
AGTGTCCAAGGCCAGGTTGGATGGGGCTCTGAGCAACCTGGGATAGTGGAAGGTGTCCCTGCCCATGGCAGGGGGTTTGGAACGAGATGATTTTTAGAGTCTCTTCCAACCCATTCTGAGATTCTATGATATTATATATTATTTTACTCAGAAAAAGTAACCAACAAAATAGTGGCCAAGTCTCATGACATTGTTTCCTGTGTAAGTGATCTGAGATGTAGCTCTCACACCTGCAAATTTGTAGACTTAAATTGCAAATATATCAGGAGGAGGCAGTTTTAATAACCTGTTGAATAGAAGCCAAGTTAGGATTTCTACTTCCTCGGCTGGATCCTCAGGGATACTAAAAGGTGGGTTAGGATTTGGTCATGAGACCCTTCAGAGGCTCCTCAGAGAGGGCACTGCTGTGGCCCCCGGGCAGCCACGGGGTTTGGGCTTGAGGTTTGTGTCAGCAAAACAAGGTCAGGACCTGGCAGGCAATAATTCCTGTCTATTAACTTTTGTAGTTGAACAGGTTTTTCTGCCACTGGATGCAAGGACCAATCAATGTTGCAACCCCCCTCCCTGGAATATCTAGGATAGAGTGAAGCCATTTGCGTGGGAAGTTTGGTTGTACCAGCTCATTTGAGGCCACACCGTGGGGTCAAACTTGGTCCATTTCCTTTCCATGTCAGATTAAACTCCCTCCTGTGATTAGGCTGCTCTTAATGGAATTGTTTTACTTGAGCTGGAAGCAGGACACTACTGGTTTGAGTTTTCAACCCTGGATCTAAATTATGTTTAAGAGGAAATACTGGATTAAAGGGTGGAACACAAGAGACTCGCACACGGTTGTTGACAAATTGTGGAATATAACCAAAGACTCCAAGTTCTGGGTCAGTGCTCTTTTTGTAAGTGTTGATCTGCTGACCTGTTCAATGCATAAATTGTTTTATATTGGTTCATCTCATGGGAGCAAGGCAGTTGTGACAAAGCTCGTTAGTTTATTAAAGTTTCCTCGTGTCAAAAGTTGTTGTATTTTAAGGACGCATCTAAAGATGCAGAAAGAGGTTTATCATGACAAGAGAAAGGTGCGCTGAAGAGAGTTTTTCACTTGCTTGTGCTCAAATGTTGGGTGGAACCTCTCTGACAGTGGTAAATACAGTTATTAATGTTCTCATTTGTAATGGAGGCAAGAGAGAAAATCTGTCAGCCAGATAACTGAAAGAATGGAAATCATCACCCAAAGCACATACACGTGGTAAAGCCTGAGGAAAAGCTGAGTCCTGTTACCCAAGGAGCTTCTTAGAAAGAAATTCAGCACCATCAGGGCAAGCTGAAAGGGACCTGAGTGAGTACAGAGAGGGTAAGACAAAAACCTCAGTCAGAGCCAGAGAAAAATCTGATATGGTGAGCCAGGGGCAATAAAAACGAGTGTGCTGTTGAGCACTCTTCTCCCTGAAAACTGTTATCAGAGAAACTCCTGCTGTCTGGATTGTCCTCTGTCCAGGAAAATAAGAATTCACAAATCCTTGGACTCAGAGGTATTTTCTGACCTAACTGATTCTATAAAATTATCTCCGAATAAATGATCGAAAAAATACCTGGAGCCATTTCAAACTTTTCTTTATAGCAGAAACAGCCTTTGAGTCTCCAGAACTAACGTAATTGCCTGTGACTAATGTCAATAGGATATCATGGGATGGATCCAACCTCCAAAATGGAAATTTGGGACTGGTATTAAAAGCGGAGCAAGAAATAATACCCACCTTCAAAGGAGACCAGAGAGAATTGATATGGTTTCTAATACAAGAGCTGGAAGCCTTGCAGATGGAATTAAATAATGAAAATGCCAACTGGAAAAAGAAACTGGGTGCGTCAGTAGGAGTCAAAGCAAAAAAAAGTTTGCTGGTGACACTTGGAATGATTTGCACGTGAAAGTGAAACCATTTATGGGCAGCAATTAAAAACTGTCTGGGAAAAGAGCAGGCAATTTACCCACTCTCAAACAGCAAGGTGGGGGTCACTGAGCTGGTCAAAAATGTATTTACTGTGGTCCTGATCTGTTTTTACACGAACTATAGGTGAGGAAGGCTTTGGGTTGCTTTGTGTTTGAGCCTCAGCACCGACCTGACTTTAGGAATGAACTTGCAGATTGGTTATCCGGGTGTGGAAATGTAAGTGTGAAAAGACAAAGGGGACTTGAGAAGGTGACAAAATATGATTTTTAAACCAGCTGGGGAGAACTCCTGTTGGTGCTGAAAATTTCAGACATTTTCATTTTGATTTGTCTGAGGAAGAAGAATGAGATCAATACGATACCGAGGCACCTTGGGAGCAGCTTGGGAGAATTAATTCCTAGTTGTAGGAATTAATAGGGCTACTCTTCCAGCTCCCAGGTGCTCAGAGATCTGGGAGCAGCGGGATGACCTTGATGCCTCACCCAAATGAACTCTTCAGAGACTACTCGCAGATATTGCCTTAGGCAGAAGATCATAGAGTTATTTCAAGGAATGACTCTGCTGAAAAAGGCATCACTTTTTTTTTTTTCTTGCCTTCTCATAACTTGCAAAACCTCCTGAATACGATGCAACCCCCCCGCAGTCGTCCACTTGATGGATGTATTGTTCCTGAAATGGCCTTCAGAGGAGCCAAAAAGAAAGCGTAGCGTCAAGGTGAAGGTTTTCTGGTCGTGTCAGGCAAGCGTGGAATGCAGAAATGAGATGGTGCACAGGTGGTTCTATTCATTCAGAAGCTGTAGTGTGGCTTTGAAGCTGCTGAAATTTGAGGGGGGCTGTGAGAGTCATTTAAAAACCGTCTGATTTAGTGATGTGTGAGCAGGATGTGGAAAACGGTGCAGGAAGTGTGATGTTTGCAAGATAGAGGAAAGCAGACAGAGCACCAGTGCAACAGCATTTTGTTGGGGGCAGCCCTGGAGTGTGTTGCTGAAGAGCTGAGCTTTTTTTTATTCTGCCAGAGAATTGATAGTTCTGTGACACAGTGGTGATTTATGTCCCAAAATCGCCCAGTGCTTGTGGAGTCAGGCACCAAAGGGCGCTGCAAATAGGGGAGACTCAGCTAAGTGATTCTTGAGGGTTTAGGAACAAGAGTAAGATCCATCTGTGGATCAAAGGAGAATTTTAATTCCAAGTGTTTCAGCAAGTCTTTGAGACTGTAGGTTTCCTCTCTCAGTGTGCCCACAGGCTGCTGGGTGTGGGGAAGGTATGAATCCATAATTACTGCTTTCAACTGTCTTATTTTATAGATTCAAGGAAATTAGGGCACTATGTCCCATTGCTTTTGAGGAATTTAAAGCAGGAGTGGATGAGAGTATATAAATACAAAAGCAAATCTCTGTATTATAAAGGAATTTTGGTGGGATGTGAACCGTGTAGAGGATCAAACACGAGACTGGAAAAGCTTGTTTGAGCCTGTTTGGGAACATGAACAACTTGGGTGCAATTTTGCAGGAAAAGTCTATGAAGTCCAGGGATTGATTCACTGAGTGTGAGTGAGACATAGCGAATCAAGGAGAATTTAGCCCCAATTGCACTTTGTGCCTCCTTTTTTATGTAGTTACATAGAGATGTACGTCTCTAAAAACAGTCTGCCCTTGTACTGATGAGTGCACGGACTAAAGAGACCAAGTTCGTGTCCAGATCAAAGAATGAAGATTTCCAGCAAGCTGAGGTCAAAGAGCACCTTTTCAGTAGCTGCTTTTGATCCATTATCTTGCTTTAGCAGAGGTCATGGAAGAACTAAAGGAATTTTATCCCTTTAGCCTGAAAGGGCCGAAAGTATCTTGTCATCTCTTCTTTCCAGTCACTTCAGTCGGCTGAGGATAATGAAGATGTTGTATTCCCAGACTTGCCTGAGTGCTGAAACGTCTTCAAGTATCTTCAAATGCTGTCAAAGTGGAATCTATACCTTGGCTTTGGGTATCTCGGTTAGTGGGTGATGCTTCCTGTCGGAGGAGTCTTGGAATTTCCATGTTCTGGCTCGTTTTCATTGGTTTGATGTGATGCTGGTTCGAGGAATCGGACCTGATTCCCTGTTTTCTAAGGATTGCTGAAGACACTCATTATTTCTGTGGAAAAACAGAGGCAGTTGTTTGTTTGTTTGTTTGTTTTTCTCCCTGACTTTTACAGCCAGAAGAAATAGGGATGTATTTTGTAAGCTGGGCCTTAAATTAAGTTCTCAGTCTGCTCCATATAAAATGGAGAATAACTTTAATGGGGAATAATTCTGAATGAAATGAAGCAGGTTGTTTAGTTGAAGAGAAGAGGGAGGGGGATTTTCCTATGCATTCAGTGGAGTGTGTTGGGATCTCTTCCAGGCTGAGGGGGCTTCCAGCATTTAACCCCCTTGTGGGGGAACTGGAAGCTCATTTTGTCTCTGTTACCAAGCTCTGGCATCCTGAAGGAGTGGTTTGTGCTGGCAGTGACGCCCTGCAGGGGACATTTTGTACCGCTGACACTTCTGCCACAGCACTTGGCAGTTCGTGTGGTTGGTGGCAGGATGTCGAAGGGGAAATTTGAGCTGAGAAGGGTCCACACAACTCAAACAGATCACAAGTGATTATCTGTTATCACTAAACAGCGTTTTGCACACTTTCTGCTTCTAGGGGAGGTTGAAAAATTAAGTGATTCTGAGTCTCGGGGTGCCAGTGAGTTTTGGTTTCCTGTTAGCTTGCAGGAAGGAGGAGAGTCTCTGATCTTTGCGTGGACTGGGGATTTAACTCAGGAATTTGGTGACTCCACCACTACCCACTCCCTAGACTGATCTTTTGGGATAGACCATGAATGTGAAGGGACCGAGGATTGCCTGGAAGGGACTGATATGTTCATTATAATTGTATAGATCCAATGACATGAGATCCTTTCTGTAAGGGCCAAACACTCCAAGGAGAGGCAGTGGGCAGGTTTAACACTTCCCCAGCTGGCTGGTGGCTCTTTGTGCTCTGGAGATGACGGATTTTCCATTTGGAGGCCGGTGTTCCCACCTTAAACTGGCACCTGGGTGTCCAGGTGAATTTCTGTGTGTTTGGATTTCTGATTTATCAGCTCTAATGCTGCAGGAGCAGCTGCTTTCAAGTGGGTCTTGGCCGGAGGGGGGTTGCTGGGGGTGCTGTGAAGTTTCATTTTGCATCTTGTGCTGTCGAAAGGAGGGGAAGTGGGATATTTGTGCCATCCCTTGCAGATGGAGAACTGAGCTCTTGCTGGTCAGCTGTTTTCTGGGCACTGTGTTGCCAGGGTGAGTCGGCAGAGAACCTGATCCAAATGCCAATTGAAAAGCTGCTCCACAGCTCTGACAAGATCTCTACAAAGTTAGTTGGCAGGAGCTAAGGGCCTAACTTTGGTGAGTTAAGTGCTGTGATACCTTTTTTTTTTTTTTTTCAATTTCAGGATGACAAGTTAGATACAAGCTTTTCTGTTGTATAAACACAGAGCTTTATACACAAACAGTTATTTTCAGTGCTCATTTCCTATGAAAAAAAGTTAAACTTGAAAGGTAAAAATAAACAACAACGTGTTCTAAAACTCCTTCAGATTAAAGGTTAGAGAAAAGGAAACAACAAAGGCACAAGCTCACTTCCAATTCACATAAATGCTGACATGAAGCTGCAGACCAACCAGATGAACTGCTCATTGTGAGGGGCAGGAGCAATTTGTAATCCTTTTAAGTTACCAGAGTGTCAAGCAGCACATACATGCAGTGCAATAAATCCTTGTCTCTGCTTCAATTTTGCTAAGAAATATTATCTGTTTAGGCTTAACCCATATCTGTTTCTGTCTTAATGCATCACACGAGAGCAGTTAACTTCTGAGGTCTTATTTAGGGCACTGTGCCGATGGAAGGATTTATCTGTGAGTTAACTGTGGGGTAACATTATCGTGCCTTTTGCTTTGGTGAATAGTTTTTCAAACCACTGAGGCTGTGGATATACATTTACTCTGAAGGCTTTTTTTCTTTTTTTTAATCAGTGTCTTCACGTCACTGTTCAGCATCCGAACAGTTTCTATGAGTGCTTCTTAGCCCTCTCTAAGCAATATGAGTTGACATACTTTAACAATTGAGCAGATGATTTGTGCTAATGGAGGTGACCGTTGCTGAGAGACCCTCCGGCTGTGAAAGGTTGTAACATGAAATGAATGAGCCAGAGTAATTGTTTACTTTTGCCCTTGCCTGCATTTGGGTCAGCTCAATCCTTTTATTGAACGTTGTGATCTACGAGTCTTGTAACTCCAAAGAGTGCCAGGGAGGCTGTTTTATTTCCACGTGTCAAACCAGGAAACAGTGGAGGATTCTGCTTCAAAGAGGGATGTGGGGCAAGGCTGCAGCTGCAATTCCCAGTCAGAGGCAAAGCTTGGGAAGAGCCTGTCAGTTTTAGCAGGAGGCCAGACCTTCTGCCACTCAGGCTGGAGCGTCTCAGTGTCCCCTGAAACGGAAGTGTTAATCAAAATATATCAGACCAGTTGTTTATGTGAGTGGATGAGATTATCCCAGACAGTGTGGGGCTGTTTGACTTGGGGAAAGAACTGTGTAAAGAAAGTCCTCAAAGCTGCGCCACAGAGATAGTCAATTGGCTTTTGGATTATGTCATAAAATCTGGGAAGGTGATAAAAGCCGAGCTGATTTTTGGGTGGGGTGCTGGGTTATCTTTTCAGATCAGCTTATAGCTGTGGAGTGTTATTTACTGTGCACAGATGAATAGGGAACAGGAGCTGAGGCAGTGGGTATGTTTTTAATCTGAATGTGCCAGGCAGCAGGTTAACTTCTTGTGATAATGTGTCCAAGAGGGTTGTGGAGTGATAAGGAAAAGCTCAGAATAGTTTGACTGGGCTGAATATTATTACACAATATTAGATTAGAACTTTTTAAGGAGGGGGGGGGCTGTGCACACCAATTAGTTTGTTTGACTTGAAACTAGATGTGAACTTTGGTATACTTTTTTTTTTTTTGTGTGTGTGTGTGTGTCCAGGTTCCTCTTGCAGAGAAAGTGTGAAGTAGACAGTCACTATGGGAACCAGGGTGGCAGGGATACAAACCTCAGCATCTCAGGCTTGCCTGTGGCTGCATTTGAAACCTTACACTGACACAAACAGGTGGAATATACCGAGTGCCCTGAAAGGTGGAACGTGTTCTTCCTGGGAAGAGCTGCTAAAATGTATCCCATTTACTTACAGTTTTCCCATTAAGAGAATAAGAAAGAGTGGCCTGACAGAGCTGACATCTCGGAAAAGGGCAACAGGGATTTCTGTTGCATCTGTTGCCTCCATGGTCCCTATGCAGGAGTAAATAACCATGGCTACTGACTCCATCACCCACCACGTTCTCACCTTGCTCCAGTTTTCTGGGGTAGCTGCAGTTCTCTGTGGTCTCTGTTGGGAACTTCTTCCGACCAGGTCCTTTCTTTTCTGCTCATGTTGTGTTTCTCCCCTTCACTCGTGCCTCACCTCCCTGAGCCGTGCCATCCCCCCTGCCAGCCTGTCACACAAGGTCAGGTTTTGCCCCTTCCCCACCCAACTTTTGCTCGAGAGCATGTGCTGGTCACATCAAAAACTTCTGGCTGTAGCAGGACAAAGTGAAAAACAAGCTGACGAAACTCCGCTGCTGCAGCCGGGGCTCCGCTCCGGGTGCGGAGGAGCCGATCCCAAGGCTCCCCCCGTGCCGTGCCTCCTGCCCAGCCTGCACCAGGCAGCTGCTTGCCCAGTGCTGTGACAGGTCCTGCTGGTGAACGGAGAAGGGGAAATGTTATTTTTTTTTTTCCCCCGTGTATACAATGAAAGGAAGCGCTGCAATAAACGGAGCGAGGTTAAAAAAAAGGCTTTCCCGGCACATTACCTTCCAACACTTCTTCATCCTGTTTCTCCCCTCCAGGTCCCGCTTGGCGGGACTCTCCTGTGGGGAGGTGCTGGGCAAGGATTGTGTCCAGCACCTGAACTTCTCACAGCTAGTTCCTGCCTCTGCCACCCCCGGGGTCCTTCCTCAGGCAGCGGAAACCCTGCTTTGTCCTGGGGGGAGATGAAGGGCAGCTCTCCCTTTGTCTGGGGCAAAAGCAGGTCTCCTGCACCTTGGCACGCTGGAGCTGGTTTGGAGAAGTGCTGTTTCACTGCTGATTAGCCAAAGGAATAGTAAAAGTGTCCAAAAATCAAGTTAAAGACAAGAGGGGTGGGTGGGAGGGTGGAGAGAGGAAATACTTGGAGATGTCTGCGGTGCTTCCTGTTTGCTTCTGAAAATTATGAGTCAGATCCCCCAGAAACAAAAGAGAGGGGTTTGAAAAATGGTGAGATGTTAAAAGAGTAATCATGCATGCATTTGTTCTCTTGGTCTCCTGGCTTCTGAGCTTTGAGAGCTGGAGGCCATTTTTCACATTTCTCAGGGCAGTGGTGACAGCAAGGAACACTCTTTTCCTCCTCAGTGAAAGCAGAGGGGCTTTTAATACATATTAATACAGCACCAGGAAGCACAACAATAGGAAAGATACCAAAGATCACGAGATTAGGGATAAAATGTGTGATACCATCGCAGTTCTTCTACAGTTGATTGCTTTGACTTGAAAAACTTTTGCAACACGAGTTAGGTGTAACCCTGGAGCTGGTTTGCCTTTGCTTTATGGGATATATACTTTGGCACAGGAGGGAGAAGGTGCGTTGTGTGTGCCTGGATTATGTTTGTCTGATCTAGAAAGGGGAACCATGCTCCTTTTTCCCAGGTAAAAACACAGCCTGCATGTTTAAACCCGCGGATTTTTATGGGCTTTGTAACGTGAGCGTTAATAAGTGTGTGGTCAGCACTTGAAAGGAAAAATGAAGTGGATATCATTGTTCCACTTATCGTGTCACCCAGTGCAGGCTTCTCTAGAAAATGGGATTTCTTTGTTTCTCTGCCAGTGAACTCCCAGTAAATGTATGTAAGTGATAAAAGACTCCAGTTCTCCGAGCAGAAAGTGATTATTTGCAGGCGTTTTCCCCCCCCTGTTGCCCTGTCAGGATAAACTGTGCAAGGAGACCTGGAAGCGCTTCCTTCACCTGAAAAGAATGCCGCCAGACTGGAGGGCCTGAAAGTAAAAGGCCAAACTCATTTCTTTGGAGCAGAGCTTGTTGTTAAGACACACCTTGTTGGGTGATATAACTGACAGCTGATGGTGCTCTGTGGGACTCAGCAGAGTCACTGCTGAGGGCACAGGTGGGCCAAAAAACGTTCTGCTACATCTGTCTTAATAAATTGACATGTACCCTGGGGGGCTAGGATGCAGCAGCCTGTGTTCTGAGAAATATCTGAAGCACTTTTGGGGTGTGAACCTGCTTATTATGTCATTTTCCCGCTTCAAAATGCTACTTCTGGGAAGTTCACGCAAGGAGCGCAGCACTGCACGGGCTCTTTTTCCTCCTTTGCCTTCATGAGGTTCGTTGAGCTGCACAGAAATCATTATGCTGCCACATCTTGCTTTTTCCTTGACTCTCCTGCTTCCCAACTCCTTCCGCTGTGGAAGGAGCGTTTCCTCTCCAGGTTGCTGCTCCGTGCGAGTGTGTGCAGGTTGGAGCCTCTTGCCACACCTACAATTGGGAAAACAGCTCTGAGAGAACCTGGAACAGCTCCTAAAATGATCTCTCCCGGTAGGAAACTGGCTCTGCTCGGTTTAAAAACAACTAAACAGAGTCACTGTAATTTCTCAGCTGGTTTTTGTTTGGAAGATGTTGTTTGGGGTTTTTTTTAACTTGCTTCAGAAGAAACAGAAAAGCAAAGAGAAGTTGCAGCTGCGCCAGGTATTTTTGCGCAAATTTATAAACGTTTACTGTTGCACGATGAAAATTAAAAATAATAAAGCTCTTTGTGGAGAGAACTGGAGCAGGTGTTGGTGTGAAGGTATCTCTTATTATCCTTTAATAGCTGGTGCACCATTCCCGTTACCATCGCTGAGAGCTGGATGTGTATCAAAGGGTGAGCAGACCTCGTTCAGGGAATTCTTGCAAACCAAAGTCATCCTCCCTGGAGGCAGAAGTAAACCCAGCAGCAGGATTTTGGGAGCTTGGTAGTGGTCATGCTGTTAAACTGAGAGCTGCCTCCTTTCATCTGGAAGCAAATCCAGGCAGCGCCGTAATTCCGGAGCACTGCCTGGGCAAGAAGGTGGTCAGGAAAGGTTCGTGTTCCTGGTGGAAAGCCCGGGGTCTGTCCCTGGTTCCAGGATATAAAACACCATGTGGAAGGGGGCCATGGCTGGTGGGGACTCAAGATGTGTCGCATGAGTGTGGTTGGCCTTGAGGATGGTCTCTAAAAGGAAGGTGCTCAAGGGATATGAAAAGCTTTGTTGCTGTAGAGAAGGGCTGTTTGACTAATTTCCGTGGAATTCCACATGTTTGCACTGGCTTGGGACTTGTCACCATTGGAAAGCCTTCCTCCATCTGGTATCCTGACGTGTGGCAAAGTTGGTAATACGGAGTGGTTTGGTATCTGTGTCATCTAAAAGAGGGAATTTTTTTTTTTTTTAAACCTCAGCAAAAAAATTAGGCACGTAAACTTCGCTGTTCCCGTGCGAAATAAACACTGCAAAATGGGGAAAACATCAGCGTTTTCGCTGAGCCGTGCTTTCCATGCGCATTTTAACGTAGGGTGTCACGGGTTGATCTGCTGGATTGTCACTGCTTGTGTTACAAAACGGTGAAAGAACTTCGCTTGTTTTCCAGGATCTGTGTTCCAGCTTGTGTTTGCGGGATTGATAACGTGTGTACATATTTGTGTACGTCCATGCTCGTGTTCGTATGTGTTTGACTCTGTTGTTGTCCCAGAAATTGTTGATGTTGGTTACAGGCCTTACAGAAGCACTTGGGGCTGGTTTGTCTGCTTAAACAGCAATATTTTTACATTGTGCTGTTTCAGCAAAGTTTCCTAATTCTCCCCTTTTGCTTGTGCTTCCTTTCCACAGTGAGTGGTGCTGTTTTGATGAGTAGGTGTGAGTGCCTTCGTTACCATTTTCAGGGATGAAGTCACTTTTTGATCACTGGACAGATACTGGTGTTTCTCAACAGTGTTTTTCTGGGCAAACCTTTCTCTCTGCTTTCATTAAATGCTGTTAACAGTGAAAAATTCAGCCTTTCTGACTCCCTTTATTAGCACATCGTTCTTCAAGCCATCCTTTCAAGTGGCCATTCACAAACACAGGTGATGGAGGTGTAGGCAAAGCTGAGAGGAAGAAAAAGCACAAATTCTGGTGCAAACTGCACATAGAGTTTCTTTTGACTGTGATTATTTTTTCTCTAGTGCTGGCTCAGCGTTGCTGTCTCTGGCTGAATAGGTAACTCTGCAGTGAGTTCTGCTTGTCTGCTTGATTTTGGGAGCAGTGACCTCTTCCCTGAAGTCACTGTGTGCCGTGGAAATTTAAGTTACTCAGTCTGATAGGGACTGATTAGTGAACTACTTGCCTAAAAGACATGGCAGGCTTGCATAGCCCTGAAAATCCCATTTTTAGTTAACAGGGGGGCCCAGTGTCAGTGTTTCTAATGGATGTTTACAGTGAGAGAGCTGAGGTGCAGACCTGTCACGGGTAGTTGTAAGTTAAAGTTGTAAGCAGAGTGAAAGTCACATGTTTAATCTTGATTTTCTGATTTACTTCTGACTGAGCGTTGTGTTTGTGCTGGGCCAAATCCTAGACTTGCTACACAGTGTTTGTATTCACTGTGTAACTGCCTGGAGTAAGGATGAAGTAGAAGAGCTGCAAAAGTGAGTTGTATTTAAGAAGTTCCATGAAGGACAATTCAGTGTGAGGTGCTGATGCTGCTCCTTGTTTAAACTTCACCCTCCTCCCCCCGTGCGCCCGTGGGAAGGTGGGATCACTGGGGTGAAATCTTGGCCTCAGAGGGGCATCAGTGGAAATTTTGCCAGTAAGTTCAAAGAGAGCCAAGATTTCACTCAAAAAAGAAAGTGCTAGTAATGGAAAAATTGTCCGGTGTTCCAGGTGATGTGTGTTAGTGGGTCTGTGTTCTGCAAGCCACTACTGCCTTCAGAAAGCTCTCCTAATATTAATTTTATCCTTTCCATTTTTTTTAGCTTTAAAAGAATTTCTTCATACAAACTTAATCCGAGAGAGTGTTTTCCTGGGCAAGTGTTTTCCCATTAAATGCCTTCAGGCTCTCGCAACATCCTCCTGTGACAGACTCTTACTTTTCACTTTCAAGAAAAAATAGAAAAGAAAGAAACAAAGGAAGAAATGGGCCATTTCCTTGGCTTTATGGGAATGTAATTTGTTTATCAGAGGCACGGAGACAGACTGAAGCCAAGACACGCCTGGGAGCAGAGCACCAGGATTTTGGAGAAGTGTAGCAGGACTTTGTGTGACACGGGAGCGAGCTGGGTGGGATGGGCTGGCACACCTCCTTCCACTGCCAATTCCCCATGGAATCATAGAATATCCCGAGTCAGAAGGGACCCACGAGGTTAAAATTCACCTCCTGGCCCTGCACAGGACACCCCAAGAATCCCACCATGTGCCTGAGAGCCTTGTCCAAACATGTGGACGCTGGATCTGCGACCACTTCCCAGTCCCCTTTTGCCAGCAGAAAATAGATGTGCTTGGCACCACTGAAAAGTGACTTGGTGTGCGTTGTATTGATGTGAGGATCTTGAAATACTGTGCAAATGTTTATTTCCTTGGCAAAAATGAGGATGTCCGAGCCAAGCTCAGCACCATTTTCCTCGTGCAGGAATGGCTTACCTGTGATGCAGTCCAAGAAAACTGCAAAACTGAGACTAAAATCTGAGAACAGTGTTTCCCCCCCCCTTTTAATCTCCAAATAACATTTCATTTTCTTGTAATCCTTTATTTTAGCTCAGTTCTTGTAATGGAGTTGAAATTGCACAACGGTTTGCACGTAAATATAACTATGGAAAGGGATAAACAAGTTCTACCGAACAGAAGCTTTTGCAAGCTAAAAAGCCTGGCTGAATATAACACAATACAAAAGAAAAACAAAGTGACATTCAGGATTTATAGCTGGATTGCTTAATTGAACAGGAAAAATCCCTGCTTTTATTTTTCCCCCCCTCTGACATGCAAGCCTGCAGGTACAGTTACAAGAATGTGTGAATGCACTATCAGATAAGGAAAAAAAACTTAAGGGCTAATTATTTGTGCAGTTGTTAATTTAGTTTTGTTTGCCCAAAGTGAGGGTATTCGTTTAACAGCTTCTTTCAACCTGTGTTAAGCTTTGTGTTTGTGGCAATTAAAATTTGTTCAGAAAGGAAAGGATAAAGTTGCTAAAATCTGGGGCAGGCAGGAATTAAGAGTTTCTGGTCGCCCTCTCTGTGCTGCTGCACTTCATTGGCATGTACAGCAGTTCTTTAAACGTTGTTCACTGTGGTCCTCCTGTTTATCAAAAGGGAATTTGAGCATGGAATCCTCCTAAATGGTGCAGAGATTTAATAGCCCTGCTGTAAGTGCAAGGAAGATCCTTTTTATTTTCTCAGTGTAGGAGGCCCAGAAAGATGACAGATGAGAAAAGGTGATGGTGAAAAATTTTGACTTTGCAACGAGGCAGGGAAAAGGACAAATTCCATGTAGTAGGGCTAAATCATAGAGCTGTAAATCTTTTGAAAAAGGGCTGGTAGTCAAAAAAGGAGTACGAACTCACATTTTGGGAAGGGTGAGGTAGATTTTTGGCAGGAGACTGCTTGAAGCACACAAGAAGTGGGCTGACCCAGATGCCTGATAAGAGGCTCAATGAAATGAAAAGTGGGTGGACTTGGAGAAGAACTGGGTGGACCTGATTGTTTTGGCACTTAGGCATTTGATGCTTGATTTCCAGGGCAGCAAAACTTTAATAACCTATTGTTCGTTTTTGGTTGGCTTCTCAGTGGTATGACCAGCAGCTCTCTTCCCAGTGCTTCCTGGGATGTTTGGAGCACAGGAGAGGCTTTGTGGGACGGGAAGAAGTGTCTTGGGTGGCAGGAGCTCTGCTGAAGTGTTTCTGATGAGGAGGTTGTGTGTGGGAAGGGGTGTCTGAGGAGGAAAGCAAGGGAGGCCTTGGGGGCTGCTCCATGAGGGAATGTCAGGGTTATGTGGTTTGGGGATGTAACCTCAGCCTGACATGTAAACTATGTTGAACAAGGATCTCGCTTGGCTCTGCCGGCATTTAAAATGTCCAGCTCCTCTTGCTGGTGCCTGTCATCCACTTTTGCCCGTCTTCCTGCTGCTGTCAGGCCCTACTCTCAACTTAAAGAGGGTAAAAGGTGAACAACTGTGTGTCTCAGATTGAAACCATTGCCTCTAGCTTAGTTTATTCAGCTTTTTGAGGAGTAAAATACCCCACAGATCTGTAAAGAGCCCCGACTCCGCTCATCCCCATGGGTAATAGTGAGACATCAGTAGCTGGTCTTGTATTTTTTAACCAGTTAACGCACGCACACATGTGTAGTTAGACGTGTAAGAGAGTCTATGTGCTTGTGTGTTTGTTCAGATATTGCTTTACTTAAGAATATTGATTATGAATGTTGGGTGGAAATTCTGTTGGTAGGAACAGACGAAACACATTTCAGGGTGGTATTTGTTAAACTGAAGGCACAAAAGCTTGGATAGATGATATTATGTGGCTGATTTCTTTGGCAACCTAAAAAGCGTCTTCTGAGAGAGACCTAAAATTCATGAAACCTGTCATAATTCCTGTTTTTTTGTTACGCTGCTTTTTGTTCTTTCAGGATGCCGCTGTATCTCAGCAGTAGATCTGAAATAACGTTGTGAACAGTCTTTCCAGGATTGCAGTTATACAGCTGTTCCTTGACTCTTGCACTACATCTGCGAGTTCCTAGAAACCTGCGGTGGATTTACCTTTAACCTGTGTTAGGTAATCAGGGGAGCTTGTAGGGCATATATGATTCATCCCTATAAGCCCAGGTACCATTATAGACTCTTCTGCCAACACACCTTATCAGTTATGCTGATACTGCTTAGTCCTGCTCCTCCCACCACTTTGTCCTCACTCCTGCTTTCCCAAATACACAGCCAGTCCCCACTGGTTCTTCACAGACTCATTCTGTTTTGTCCTCTCAGTGCAAGTCCCTATAAAATTGCTCTACCTGGCAGAAAGATTTAGTGGGAATTACTGCAAGTGATTGTTTCCCGTGTCCGGGGAGCAGAGCAGCGTTAGAAGCTGTCTGGGAAGTTTGAAGCTGTTTGTATTAGACAAGTTCTGAATGCAAATGATGAACAGTTTTGGGAGAAGTTGATCCTGTCCTTTTGTTGCTGAAACAACAAAAAGGAGCGGCACTGCATTTGAAAGTGCTTGTAAATGCATTTACACTGGTGCCACCTTGTCCATGGAGGGCACTGCTGTGAGTGGAATACACATGTGGGGATAAGGGACAGATTTTACTCCACCAAGTGAAAGGGAGAGGAAGACAGGTGCAGAACTCTACAGGTCTATGCTTTGAACACTTCCCAGGATATGATGCACTATCCTGGCTAATGCCCAGGAAGTTCCAGCTGGACATGAGGAAGAACTTTTTCCCTGTGCAGTGACCGAGCACTGGACAGGTTGCCCAGAGAGCACGTGGAGTCTGCCTCCCTGGGGATATTCCAGAGCTGTCTGGATGAAACCCTGTGCCACGTGCTCTGGGATGACCCTGCTGGAGCAGGGAGGTGGCATCAGATGCCCCACTGGTGGTCCCTTCCAGCCTGACCCATTCTGGGACTCTGTGGTGGTAACGGAGGGTTGAAAGCTGCCTTGGCTTTTTCCCTGCTGCCTCTGTGGAGCTGCACAGCGTAACTGCTGGGCATTGCATCATGATGAGCAGCTGCCCTTGCTTCCCCTGCAGGGAGTGGAAACCTTCCCTGGCCTCAGTGGGACAATGGCTGGGCATCTATGACAAGCAATCCCATGAACATTGCTGCTTTCAGACCCTAATTCTGCAATTAGCGAATACAAAGGGCCCTGCGTAAAGTCCAGGACTGTAATTACAGTTTTGACTTTCCTGATGATTTATCTTAAGCACTGGGGAACTGCTGTACAACTTAATTACCACAGCACTGGCAACAGTTACTTGGAGGCATTGTGCATAAACCAGGTATTTATTGTGCTCAGAGAAGAACCTGCACAGCTAAAAATCGTATCATGCGTGTGCAGGGAAATCCTCTGTGATTTGAATGCTGCCAGTGTACGAAAAACTGAAACACAGTCATGTATGTGCCAGGTGCTGAGAGCACAAAGCAGCATTGACTGCAGTCCAGATGAAGAATTAAACAAATTGAAGTTTGTCAAATCTTCTCTGGTGGTCAAGTGGCTTGAATATTGGCATCATAATTTGGATCAGTATTTAAATAGCTTGCAAATGTGGTGGTGTAATACAGTAATTCCTGCCTTTATCAGAAAAGTCTAGTCTGGTGCACTTTGGCCTCCTGTGCAAAGCAGCAAGGGAGTGATCTGAACACGCTGTGCTGGGGTCTGACAGACACCACAGATGTCCAGGACCTTTGTAGCCGGTCCTGTTATTTGGTTTCACCCATCTCAGGCGGATTTGCGTGCAGGTCACAAAGGTCTCGAGTCACCGGTTGTTTAACACAGCCACCTACCAGGCCTCAGGAGCAAACCAGCAGCTGCTTTTGGCTCGGGATAAAAGTGGGATTTGAATATTTTGAGTTGTGTACCAGAGGAGTGGGCTGTTCCAGTCTACAGAGCAGGCTGAAGTCTGGCATCACCTGCCACTCAGCTCTGGCTACAGCACCGTAACAAGCACCTCCGTAGTAAACAAGCAGCTGCTGAACTCTGTGAAGGTCATGCAGCTGGAATACAGAATAAATGACATTATGTGGCAATTCTGGGGATTAAATTGTTGGAAGACTGCTAACTAGACAAAGCAATGCTTTATTTTTTTTTGTCGCGTGTTGCAAGAAACAGAGGTGGGAGAAGCTGAGGCGCTGAGCTGTGCTCTGTCCTGCAACACGTCAGTTAAATTTTCTGTGCTCTCTTTTCATGTCTACAGGGTGAAAGTAGCAGCAGTTCCTTTCTCCTTTGTGTTGTCTGATGTCTTTGGTTCCTGATGGCTGCAGAACTCATTTTTGGTCCTTATCTTTGTGCCTTTAGAGAATGCTCGAAGGCGAGTGATCGATATTAATTGTTTCGCGCCTGTTTTTCCGAAAGGCCGACGTGTTTGAGCACTGCAGCTGATTGGCTCAGGGTGTGCAGGATCTCAGTTGGTGTTCTCAGCACCAACACCTTGCCTTCTATATGGTTTTTGGTACAGTGACCTGCCAGGATGAGAGTTTTGAGTTTCATCCGCAGTTGTAATTGTCGCCAAGGAGCACAAGATGTTCCTTGTGAATTATAGTTGGCTTTTAACATGTTGCCCTCCATCCTGACAGTGCTTGAGGTCGAACCTTATGGGTTCATCCTGAAAGCCTTTGAGGGGTTTTGTTGGGAGTGGGAAGTACTTCTTGGCACTAAAATCCTTTGGCAAAGCTTCTGTCAAGGTAACGCTTTAATAGCACCTGTTGCGACTCCAGGTTTCAGGTGCTGTTTGTAGAAAGCTTTGGCCCATTAGATCATGGACAGAGGGCATCTTGCAGGACTGACTCTTCCTAAGTCTTGCTTTCCAAGCCTCACTTAGTTCTCGTTAAGCCTGGTCTAACCTAGACTGTACAACTCCATAAGGTTGCCTGCTTGCTCCCGGAACTATTTCTTCAATTCCCCTTCCTCGCTGACACCTCACATTTGCGTCCAAATATGTTCTGAGATTGGAGCTGCTGACTTCCAAAATTCTTCGTCTTTTTTGGCTTCTGGGAGCTGCAGCCACAGTGGGTCATTTGCCATCAGCCAGCTTGGTAGAGGTGGAAAATTCGTGGGCATGCTGCACTCATGCCTAGATGCAAAGCTTTCACCAGCTTGAGTGAAAATATCTATTGTGTAATTTGGCTGAAGCCAAATTGTGCTTTTTCTGGCAATTTCCAACAAAAATGCTGCTAGGGCTCTTGCTGTGAAGTGGCAGGGCAGTAGTATGTCCTTAAACATGATTTTCCTGAATCATTGTTTGAAACGGGCAAATTATTCACAGGGTGCTTCCTGAAAGGAAGCTGAATTTATGTTTAGGAAGTTCTGAGATAAGTTTAACAATTCATACTTCTTAATTTTATTATTTAACTTCTAAAATATTGCAAGAAATACATTAGATTTGTTATTTAGATTTTCTGCTCTGGATTAAAGTAAAGCTTATTCATTTTAGCAAAGGAAAATGTTATCCTGGGAGTTTTGATCGGAGCTGAACCTTAATTCCACATTCCTCCTCAGAGGAAAGGTTGGGAATGGTGAAGAAGAAAATCTGGCCGCTGCAGAAAACCAAACTTTCTGATTGAGGGTTAATGGGCTCTAATGAAGCAAAGCAAGAATTTTACATGTAGCATCAGTGTATGTGGTGTAACAAAAGAGACTTGCACTGGTTGTCAATGAAGTGGAATCTGAAGCACAGGCCATCCTCTCTCTTGAAGGAAAATGTAGAGTTTTCTGTTCTTAATTGTGCTTAGCAACTCAATAATAGAGTTTCTCAGGTATTTTTTGCATTAAATCAGAGAAATGTGTAAGCTTTTGTATCTGTATTTATATACACTGGTGTCGAACACGTTTTAATGAGCGTAATAACTTTTTGTTTTCCCAGGTTAGTGGATGACCGGTGTGTGGTTCAGCCAGAGGCTGGAGACCTTGCTAATCCTCCAAAGAAGTTCAGAGGTCAGTAATTGGGGATAATTTCCCTTTAATGACCAGTTGATTCACGTTCCAACTCCTTGAGCACTTTGCCTTACCAGACGTGTAACTTCCCAGATGGTTCTTGAGCACCCTGGGGAAGCTTCAAACTGGAATGGGAATGACAGATTTTGAGAGCTAAATACAAAACTTGCCAAGGCACGAGGGACAGGTGGAAAATACAGGGAGAGGGACAAATTTTCTTGTAGTCCAAGAGTTGGTTGCTGCTCTCTACACTGAAAGCTGGCTGACAAACCCTTTGCTCCAGCCCTGCTCTTACTGTAAATGGGAAACAAGCTTGTGAGGTCCAAAACTACTCGAGCCGCTGGATTGTTTATTTCTTTTAAAGATAAGACAGCATTTTGAAGGACTACCCCCACATTTTTTGTCAGCTTTTTGTTTTGCTATTGCTTAAAACAGTATCTGATTTTTTTTTTTTCAACTTGACCTCCTAGATTGTGGATAATTCTGCTGTTCTGCTTATTGGAAAAAATAACAGTGTGCTGACAACATGTGGTTTGTACTTCTTGAGTGCTAAAAAATACTCTTAACTGTGCCAAAGCAGAGCCTTACTAGACCTCCTTTGGCTTAAAAGGGCTTGGATTCACACCAGTTATGGAGAGCAATGAGTTTCATGGCTGCTCGTATTTATTTTAAATGATTTTTAAGGCTCCTTCCGTCCCAAACCTTTCTATGATCTTGAGGGGTTGCGCTGACATTCTTAACCTTATTATTTTATTCCCAGTGTTTCTGTATATGCTGTTATTGAGGGAAAAAAAAAAAGGGCATTTAAACCATTGAGAGACTGAAATTCTGCTTTCCCAGAGCATTCAAGATTTTTTCCATTATGAATTCAGGGAACATCAGCAGTTGGTTCCAGTTCCAGCTGTGAGCATTCAGCCCACTGGCAGATCTTGGAAACTGAGAAAGTGAGGATGTGTACTTAGGAACTAGGAGTAATAAATTTCAGTCGCTTGCCAGACTAAATTACATCATGGCAGAGATGGGGGTGGCATCCAGTGCGGCTTTCAGGCTACCTGAGTGTGATTTCATCCTCTTTCTGCCAGGAAATACTTTTGCAAATCCACGGTTTCCAGGTTGCGCAGAATTTCAGGTGGGGATCATCTGGACAGTTTTCTGTCACTGGACTATCCCGATGTGTTCCTAAAGAGGAGCATATCCAGGTTCTAGATGAGACTGAGGTCATTGGGAAGGGTTTGGGATGGTATAATTGCAGAACACGTCCAAATGTCTCCAATCTGAATGGAGGTTAAAGGCATACCCTTAATCTTTTCATTGCCTGGTGTTTGAGTGATTGTTTTTATGACTTCAGAACAGGAGAGTACTTTTATTGCAGTTCTGTGTTGTTCGTTTCTAACTTCAAAAGGCAAGGATGGGAAAAGTTGATTAAGTTCTGTGTTGATTTTTTTGGTGTGGTTTTTTTTTTTATTATTTTTTGGTAAGTGATTCCAACAGCCTCAGGTGCATCTGGGCCCTTTGCTGCAGGGTGAAAACTTACTGAACGGTCAGCTCTAATGCCTGGCCAGCAGTGGTGGCAGTAGATGTGGAGGTAGAACGGATGTGAGGAGGGAATGAGGCACTGCCAAGATGCACAGCTGTTTGCTGCTGCTGGGGAGAGCAGGGGCTGCACTCCCGAGTTACGTCCCAGCTTCGGCAGGGGGATGTTTTCTATTAGCTGTAGACAGTTGTGGCTCTGTTCCCTGTTGTAACCTCTGCCTCTTGACTGCTTAACACATCCCTTTATCTCAAGCTGCCTCTGCTCCCTCTTCTCCACAGCACCTAACCTTTCCTCCAGCTCAGATTCTCCTCTTCTTGGGGATCTCCTCTTCTTCCTGTCCCTTCCTGCACCAAAACCTGTTAGTAGCTACTTTCCTCCTCCCCCCTGCTGCCTCTTACCTCCCTTTGCAGCCTCTCTTCCAGTCACTCCTTAGCTCTTCCCAGTCTACTGTGCACCCAGATGTCACTTAATTTTGGTATTGCCGGCATTGTGGTAGCATAAAAATTTGGATTAGCTGCAACATGAAGTCACAGAATGGTTTGTGTTGGAAGGGACCTAAAGGTCATCCAGTTCCAACCCCCTGCCATGGGCAGGGACACCTTCCCCTAGCCCAGGTTGCTCAGAGCCCCATCCAACCTGGCCTTGGACACTTCCAGGGATGGGGCAGCCATAGCTTCTCTGGGCAACCTGTGCCAGGGCCTCCCCACCCTCACAGGGAAGAATTTCTCCCTGATATCCAAACTAAACCTACTGCCAGTTTGAAGCCCCTTGTCCTGCTGCTCCACGCCCTTTTTAAAAGCCCGCTGCCAGCTTTCTTTAGGTCTCCTTTAGGTACTGGGAGGTGCTATAAGGTCTCTAACACCTGTAGGAGAAAATAAATAGGTGAAAAAGTGAGTTTTGTGACCTTAATTGGTGCAACCCACCACTCTGTAACATATTGGGACTGCATCCAGTACCATTTTCCTGCTGCTTCAGGTAATCAGGATGTACTCAGGAGGGTGGCTGCAGCAAAAATAAAGCAATTGTTTGCATGTTTTCTCTCTCAACTTACAAGTCAAATTCCAAGTATGGGAATATCAGGAGTTTTGCTGGGATTTAGCGTCTGGTGCCACAGAGGTGTTTCTGCTACAAAAGCACCCAAAAGCACATCTCTGCCATGCTCTGTTGAATTTTGTAGCTCTGCTTAGACCACTGAGGCAAAAGAGTTGCTAAATGCTGTTCTTGTAACCAGGAAATGTAAGCAAAATGCATATTTTTTTTCTCCCCAAGCTTCTTCTGGGAAATACCCTTCAATTAAAACAGCAAAGTTTAATAAATGAAAGAAAAGCTGCTTTAAGTAGGTTCTTGACATAAAAGGAAGACTTAGGCACGAATGATTAATTGAATGATTAGACATAAGCAACTGGAAATAACATCTAACAGCAGGGTGAGTGGGGCCTCTTCAGTAACAGGAACGGCTGTCTGCATGGTTTACAATGTTTTTATCACTGAGAGCTGAACTGGCGTTGATTTGAGGTTAGAGCACGACCTGGGAGTCAAAGAAGTATGAGAAAAAACATATTTCTAACAAGATGTTTAGATTCCAAGGACTGACTCTGAAAATTAACATCAGAGTACTGGGCTTGGTCTTTTTTTTTTTTTGGTAATACTTTATCAACCCTTTCCCTAAAAGAAGTAAAAGAACACAAACCCCAAAAACTGGTTTTGAACTATTTGTATGTCTCCTACAGAGTTCACTCGGAGATCAAATTAAGGTGCTGAGCTGCTGGCTGGAACTGAAAGCCTGGGCTGAAAAGAGCTGTCTCAAAATAGCAGTTTCGGTTTTGTTACGTGTTTACTTTCCTTTTTCTGTTTGAGTGGGTGGCTGCTATTCTGGTGGTTTGGGAGCACCCCCCGGGATGGGATGTTGTTCAGCCGAGGCTAGGTGTGGTTTCTTTGCGTTTTGCGCCCACACGAAGCAGCCCGTGGTCCCGATTTCCCCTTCAGCCGCGCTGGGATGACCCTGGAGCGGCTCTGTGTCCACATCCAGGTTGGCATCAGCGCCCAGGAGGGCAGAATTTGGTCCCACGCGTGTTTCCTGACGGCTGACGGAAAAAACCCACCCGGCCTTCTCATTGTTTTGCCGTTGAATTTAAGGGACTGATCAAGCCAGGTGCTGCTTGTCCTGATTCAAACTGGAGCTGGTGGGAGCCAAGGCATGTAGTGGTGTGATGGAAACGCTGCAGGGCCAGGTTCCCAGAGATTAGGAAGAACAGTGTGTGCCAGAAGTCGTGTACCTTTGAAGAAAAGCCACATCATGAGCCACAGAACTGCAAGTTTCCTCAGCCCCGTGACCTTACACACGCTGCAGCTTGGTGCTGTTATCTCCAGTGGGAAGTACTTTGAGCTTCCAAGGTGTAAAATAGCACAGATAAGACCTGCTGCTCGGTCAGATTTAGCAGCTCTGAAAAAGGAGCCCAGGTCTGCCTTTTATTTGTAAAGCTGACCTATGTTTTTACACTGGTTTAAAATTCTTTAGGTTTTGTACCCCTTTTTCTCGAGGCATCTGCAATGAGAATGATGTTTGAGTTGCTAAATATCCTCCCTTTTTCAATATTAGTCTGAGCTAAGCGTTGTCTGACTTTGTTCTTTCCTCTTCTCTCCCTTCCATTACGTTGCTCAGTGCCCTCTCCTTTCTTCCTCCCACCTGGCATTTTCCTTTTTACTTGCCTTCTACAGACTTCTGGTTTATTTTTGTGTTTTCTACCTCTTTCTCAGTTCCATAATTGGTTTCATTTGCCTCTCAGACTCCTGACAGTTTTTTTCCTTGTCCTTCTCAGGACTCTTCTTTGGCCCAGTCCTTGCTAACTCACATTTTCCCTGTTCCATTCTCACTTTAGTTCTTTTTCACCTTCCTGTATTTTTTTTCTCCCAAAACCATGTAGATTTGTACACAGTGTGATCACTTCCACTTACCCACTTCTCAGCCTGCTGCTTTTGGTAAAGCCATGTGATCATTTCTCTAGTTCTGCAAATCACAGAAATCTTCCATTGTGGGCAAGAGTTGAATTTCTAACAGTTAAAAAAGAACCCAAGAGGGGGAAGGGAGAGAAAGCATCTGACAGATATTGTTCTAAACCATCTTAATCCAATATCAAGGAGCATTTAAAGGGCATATAGGAGTTATTTTCCTTTTCAGACCTCCTGCGTGTAGTTGCTATTTGTTTACCTTTGATAATGCCTGTTTAATTAGAGTCTTCAGGAAGAGAAACATTTATGTAAAACCCCATAAAGTAATGACTTAGGAACTAGGATTGTCTGAGAATGTCTGGAGAAGTTAGAAGGGATGGTCTGTCTCATCAGTGGGTTGCTGGACTGACCTCCAGGAGGGCTGAGCTCTTGATCTACTGTGGGTGCTGCAAAGTTGTTTTACAGTCTTATGCTGCAGTTTCTCTTTATTTTCCTGTTTATTTAAATTATAGCATCTCTAGGGCAGGCACTGTTCCACACCCCCATGATGTTTAGGAGCATGAAGCTTGAATTTGCATAGTATCCTATTGATACTGTAATAAAAAAGTGAGGGGGGGGGGAACAAACCAGAAAAAACTAATGAGGTGACCCACTTTTAATGTAGCTGGAATCCTAAAAAACCGAAATCCAACAGGAAAAAGCTTGTCTGGAAGCAAATAATTTAGTCTGTAAGTTGAGGATAACGCCATTGAAATAATAATGGTTTTAAAGAAGTTGGAAAGCGCTAGACTGGAAGTCAGGAGAGCTGCTGAGGTTATGCAGGCCCTGCTCTGCATTTCCTTCTCCTTGAGAACTGTCATCAGGAAAAACTCGCCCACCGTTGGCAAGAGGAGCCCCACAGCAGTGACTGCACGCCCGTGCACATCCCGGGTTCCTCTGCAGAGCGGGAGCGCTGGGAGGCTCTGCAGGAGGATGGGAAGCGCCGGTGTTTACTCGAGGAGCAGGATGTGTGGGGAGTAACTGAGAAATGAAAAGAACTGGTCCTATAAAAAGAAGGTATTGTTGCTTCAGAGGAATAAATGTCTCATGGAGCCTTCGGAGAAGGCACGTTAATCATAGATCGTTGCACAAAATAATAGCAGAGTTTTTGTCTTAAGAGCTGAAATCCCGATACTTCAGGTAAAACCTCCTACAAGACCCAGTAGGAATTAATGGTACACAGTATTTTGTAATTATTTTTTCTTTTTTTTCCCCCCTTCTTGGTTTCCAGGCTATTGTAAAAATTACCTGGGAGTTATGTGCTCTAGGTTGCATGATGTAATTCCCATTATAAATGGTCCTCTTTGAAACGAAAGCAAATACTTTTGCGAGGTGGCTGGGCTTGCTTTGATAAGAAATTGTAATACTTTTCCCCGGGAACAGCGACTCCGGGCTGCCATATGAGGGAGCAAATCTGTGAGGACTTGGGGTCAGCGCCAAGGAAAGTTCTGCCACTGGTGGTAATTCTGTGTGAACAAGCTTTGCCACTGGGAATAGGGGCTGGATTAGTCCCCAGGCAGTGCTTGGCCGTCTGTGACAGTTAAACGTGGAAGGCTGATAGTTTGGGATAGACCTTGCTTTGACATCTATAGCTTGCAGCCTGTTTGGGAAGAGTTTCACCCTACAACACACAGGCAGTCCTGTATGTTCTTACCAGTCCTACAGCTAAACTGTTCCTTCCTGCCACCAGTTAACACACGTGGCGTGTGAAAGGACAATGACCAACATTTGCTAAGGAAATTGTCTTTCAAGGCTGGCTTTTAGTCCAGCTGGTGCTTGGGACCATGTGAGACTAGGTATAGTTTATTGTTCTAAAGTAGCCAGCTTTGGATGAATCATGAGCCTCTATTTCCAGTTTATAGGACTGTCACTGGACAAAATAAACCCCAAAGCCAGGGAATTTCACAAAATTCAGTTTATTGCCAGTTAACGTGAACTTTCAGTTACTGACTGCGGTCTCCTCAGGGTGTGCTTCCTCCTCTCTTGATGCACAGCAGCCGTGCTCAGGTGGTTCTTCCCTCCTTACCTGCTTTTCCCCTGGTCTGTTAGATGGTGGTGATGTTCAGGTTGTGTCACTTTGATTTAAAAAAACACCCAAACTAACAGTAAATAAAAACAACTTAGTGAAGGTGCACGGAGACCTGAACTCCGTGTTAACCTCCTTGTAGGGGAATGTGAACGAGTGCAATCCTTGCTTTCAGCAGTGCCAGAAGGAGTCGGGCAGCCAGGGGGACATCAGGATTGTCATGCCACCCTGCTTGTGGTGTCACTGCCATCGAGCTGTTTGGTGGCTGTGTTCAAGCACCGGGATCCAGACACTTCTGGGCAAAGAAGCCCGACCAAAGCACACTTACAAATGGAGGAAAGGTCTTTCAGCAGGACTGAGCAGTGTGTCTTTCAATCTCTCCCCAGACTGCCTTTTCAAGGTGTGTCCCATGAACAGATACTCAGCCCAGAAGCAGTACTGGAAAGCCAAGCAAGCCAAACAAGGAAACCACACTGAAGCAGCACTGCTGAAGAAACTTCAAGTAAGAGACATCTGTGTTTGTAATCTTATCTCAATCTGCAGGCTGTGGAGTTACAATGGCACAAGAAAAAATAATAAGTGCCTTGGGAACCGCTGTGATGGGTATTATTATGCCACCATGGCAACTCTGTATTCTCCTTAACTCTCCTACCTCCTGAGTGGCATTTGTCGCCCCTGGCTTGGTTTTTATCTTGCTTTGGGCTGGGGGTTGTGCCTGTGCTATTAGCAAGGTATTGCTTCCAGAAGTTTTAAGAAGTAAAAATGGAGTTCTTAAAACTTGGTTTAAATTGTGCTGCAAGTCCTTTCCAGGAGTTAGGCAGAAGAGTGGACGAAGAGATGTTCTCGGTGCTTTAGTCTGGAAATTCCTCAGCATCGTGGTTGTCCTTGCTTTCATTCTGGGTAATTCTTTCCCGAAACATTTTGCAGATTCTGTTTTGCCTCAGGTACAGTTTGACCCAGCCTATTGTGCTTAGCCTGGATGTTGGCAGCTGTGACCTACTAGTTCTGTTTTGTCACAAAGTCCATGTACTTGTATGCAATTAAAACCCTGACGAGTAAAAAGAATGGTGACAGTGAGAGGCTAATCATAGGCCTTTTTTTTTCCCCTCTTCAGGATGAAATCAGGTACCTGCAATTACTTTTTGTGCTTGAAATTTAAAAAAAAAATATGGTGTACCTAAGGTGTAATCCATAAATTGTGACTGAGCTTCTGTTCTGGATAATAAAAATACCGGAATCAGCATCAGAATTTTGGTGCTCATATTTTCGGTGCGGTGGTGCTCGCGTTTTAAATGTGATGCCATTTCCTTTTTCTCTGTTTCACTAGCCAAATACAGGTACTGGTTTTGTAGAGTTTAAAGCAATATAATTCTCTTGCAGCATGCGGCAGAACTGGAACAAAAGCAGAATGAAAGCGAGAACAGAAAACTGCTGGGCGAGATTGTAAAATACAGCAATGTCATACAGGTAAACCCACTGAAATCCCTGTGCCTTCCCCCGGTGTTGGAAGGGAAACAGTTGTTTTATTTCAAGGCTGCAGTGCAAATGAAAGTAACCGCTGTAATCTGGATCGCCAAGGGTCAGGTAAACACGACTTGGTGAAGTTTACAATATTGTGCTTTTCTGCCTCGTTTTAAAGCCTACCAGAAGTGCCGAGTGCTGCACGTTGGTGTTTAAGTAAGATGTCATAAT
Organism: Pseudotriccus pelzelni; assembly: GCA_035584735.1. Lineage (NCBI taxonomy): Eukaryota > Metazoa > Chordata > Aves > Passeriformes > Tyrannidae > Pseudotriccus > Pseudotriccus pelzelni. Next base: position 56,370,601 of record JAWMRA010000041.1, read on the forward strand.
AAAAATTCCGTGTGTGATGTTTGGTGCTGCAGTTTGGAACCTGAACGTAAATACGTGCCTTTTATTTGCAAGATTTATTTCCAAATCGCCTTGCAGAGGTTGCTGCACAGCTCCTTTTATATCACTGGAGTAATTTATCTTTCCTGACATATAAATGAGACAGAAGCTGTGTTCTTTAAGTGCAGTACGACTTTCCTGTAATGGATGAAATTCCTGAAGGTAACACCGTAATGGGCCTGTTTAGCGTGTGCTGTAAAATTGATCACTGACACATTTCTCCCAACCTGAGGTTTTAGTTTTCCTGTACTGTACTTTGATAACTCTCTTCAAGCTTTATTTTGTCTTTACATATGTTATGAAAAATCGCTACACTGTGAAAACCTGCAACTCCTCCTTGGACTGGAGGGAGAGAAAGCATCAGCTGTCCTGATTACTTTAATTATTTTAATTACTCTCTGTTCACAGCTGCTGCACATAAAAAGTAACAAGTACCTCACAGTCAATAAGAGGCTGCCAGCCCTGCTGGAGAAGAACGCCATGAGGGTGTCTCTGGATGCTGCAGGGAATGAGGGATCCTGGTTCTACATCCAGCCCTTCTGGAAGCTGAGGAGTGAAGGTGACAACGTAAGTGGAGGTGCTGAATGTGTGAGAGGGAGAAGGCAGAAAGTTCCCAGAAGACCCCTGATTTCTTTGCTACTGGCCTATTTCATAATGGATTAAGTTCAGGAAAAAAAAAATACTTTAAGCAGTGCTTGGGCCTATTTGCTTTCATGGGTAACTAGAAGCCGTTTCCAGATTATATGGCCTGGAATCTGAATTGTTGCCACATTCATCTGAGCCTCTGCTGACCTGTGTTGGGACATCTTTGCCAAGTCTGCCTGTTGTCTGCAGTTTTACAAAGCTCATAATAACTCACAGAATAATTTTTTTTTAAGGGGTTGTTGTTTGGTTGGTTTTTTATTTAATGTTCTGGGCAACATTTTTAGTCTAGAGGTCAGCAGAGAATGTCTCTAAGTAGTCCATCAGTCTGTGTTCCCCCTCAACATGCAGGTGGTATCTGTGACTGGAACGGGGTTGGATAGTGTGGGAAGTCTTTTCTGGGTAGGTCTCAGTAGGAGTTTTGCATCTTGGTAAGAGGAAGGGTACGTAGCAGAGCTCTTTGCTGCAGATCTGAGAAAGAACAACTCCTCCTTCTCTTGGCTGTGGCTTGGTTTAGTTCCCACTGTGGAAAATTCAGGTCTGGGAAGGCCATGTGATGAACCTGTGTGGTTTTATAGTGTAGATCTGGCTGGGAATGTTTGCCCCCTCTTGCCCGTGCGGTGATCAGTGAAAGCCCTCTCAGGATCACAGGTGGGAATGGCTCTTTTTCTCCTGGATTTTCTCTTGTTAACTTTGTGGTTACCCAGCCCTTGGGAGGCCATCCAGGATGACTGTGGTTGCTTGCAACTCCTTTAGGCAATCAGTTGTGGAGAGGAGAAGGACTGCATTCCCAGCTCCTGGTCCAATGTCCCAAAAGTCAAAGTCTTCTCCTGGTAGTGATCAGAAGGGTATGTGAAAATCCCTCTTTTTCCCAAAGCCTGTTGCAGAGAACTAGAACAAATGTAGCTCTCTGGAGGGGTCTCTGCATGGTTTCTTAGGGGGGGAAAACAAATGTTGTGGATCAGACATTAACCTGGTATTCTTTACCCTCTTGGGGAAGAAAAAAAGGTGACCATTGCTGTAAGATTTTGCCCTAATTTCTTAGAGCAACACCAGTTCAGCATCTTCTTAATTTCTCATGCCTGAAAAATAAGTACATGTCTTGCTCTCCAGAGTGAGCACCTGGGATTCCCAGACTGTGATCTGCAAAGCCAAACTGAGCCCTTACAGCTGGAAGCAGCAGGATGATCCCAAGCCTTATAAGTCACCCTCAGCACTACAGAGTTTTTGATTCATTTTTACACTGCTGTGCACCCTTAAGAGTTTGGAAGCAGATTTGCTGATCTAAAAAAGTTGCAGGTGATCACAGTGGTCGCTGTAAGATCCCATTCCACAGACCTCTCTCCTGGTTTGTTCCCTGTGGGGCTGTATCTGATGGGCTCTGAGGGAAACTGTCAGGCTCACTCTTAACTTAATGCCCTCCTTTGGAACCTGCCTGCTGCTCGCTTTCTGTCGCCATTTGTTGCCATTAGAATTTATAGAGGAAATTCTTGAGACCCAAGTTGTTGTTCCTCATTTCCACCAGGCCCAAAGAGATCTGATAATTTTCTTTGCAAACTTCCAGTGATAAACGTGAGTCCTTTGGTGGCTCTCTCATAACTGCTCTGACATATTTCCAGCCCTTCAACAGACCCAGACACCAGGCAGCTGTTGCATGAGGAACAGGGTTAGCAAGTGATGGGGGAAATCCTCGTTTGCTTCTCACAGATGGCGAGAAGCTCCAGACTTTTACCCACTCCTTTCCTCCCAGTTAGTCCCAGACTAAGTAACTTAGACCTTTCAGTGCATGGTTTCTCTTTGGAAACTTTGTGGGGCTTTAAATTTGTTTTCAGTTTCCTACATCGTGGAAATTCCCTAAGGAAACATTTTAGGAAGTCTTTAAAACAATAGAAGTGAGTATTGAATTACTGCTTGGAGGGGCTGCTGCTGTGCCAGGTAACCCAGGCAAGGTAGATCCAAATATGCCCAATATCCTAAAAGGAGTCTGGGGTGGAAGCTGTGGTACAAGAAGTCATGTGTGGTGTGACTCTTCTGGTAAGTCATCACAGTTGTTTAGCCCTGTGAAATATTGTAGAACTTAGTTTTCTGAAGGAGGGTTAGCTTAGCTTCATTAGCAACTGATTAGTTTTGCAAATCAGTGAAAGTAATGAAAGAATATGGCTGAAAATTTACAGTAATTGGCATAACTGCAATATTTGCTGCAGACTTTATTAAGTCTTCATTATTTATGAAGCTCTGCTTCAGTGAAAGATGTGGCTGATTAAGGATAGAGCCGGTTCCAGACTGATTGAATAGCAAAATAATTGCTGAAACTTGAAATGTGTCAGCTGGGCCACTGGCAGGTGCGGTTATCACAGAAAAACCATGGACGTGGAGCAGCAGGGCCTTCTAACTCCACTGCATTCAGGACTGAAGGTTTAACTTGTAGGTTTAACTTGAATTCAAAAACTGAATTCTTGCTGGCTTCACTGTGAATTTAATCATTTGTTGGAAGTCTCTTATCTAGACCAGCAAAGATAAAGAGTTTTTTCAAAGGGATCATGAATCAAATCCTCCAAAGCTGTGCGTCTGAGGCAACTTTTCACGGCTGTGTGTAAGGAACAAGTCCCAGAGAGCTGTCAAACCATTTCCCACTGCTGGCCTCCAGCGCACCGTGTCCAGCTGGGCTGAAGGGTAGCTGAGAAAAATGAGCAAGAGCCAGTGTCAGTTTTAATTTTGTAGAGCAAAACCTTGGCAATGTGTTGCTCTGTCTTGTACAGTCTCCATGTGGTACAATTCTACAGCCAGAAATGGGGGCACCTGAGCTTGTGGGTGCTCTGCCTCCAGTCTTTTGGGCATGCTGGAGCATTATTTGGAGCCAGGAATAAATGGGGAGGGGATGGGAAGGAGGCAAGAGAGCAGAGCTGTGTAAGAGAACAGGATTTCTGTCGTTTTCTGCATCGCTGGTGGAGGGTGTCTGGGAAACAAATGCTGTGAAATGGCCTTTATCCCTTCCTTCCCAGCCACTTACGGAGGTTTGAAACCTAAAGGAGAAGAGCGTTGGATGCCTTGTTGCTTTTTTGGGAGCCAGTAGAGCTGACCAGCACTGAGAACAGGTTGCTGAGGTGGACTTGTAGCAGAGGAGGAGTCTGAGACAGCAGCCATGACCCCACATAACAGCACCTCCTCAGATGTGTGCCTACAGCAGAGTAGAAAAAGATACTTAATGATGCTCTTACTAATTAAAGTTATGATAGTCCTGGTGTACATGCAGTGATTTTTGAAGTCCTGATTCCCCTTTGCAGGGTGCGAGCCTGGTGGCATTTTGGTTAATGAATGGTCTGGTCATAACTTCTTAAAGCAGGCTGTAAGTAATGTGTGTGTGGAGCATGGCATGCAGGAATGTATTGCACAAGTGAAACGTATCTCAAAAGGCATCCTGCCATTATTTTGGTTCTGCTATTGAATTTGTTCCCGTTATTTGGATAAAGTAGGATTTCTGTGTGTGATCTGAGCATGATGACACTGTCTTGTGCTGCTGTTTATTTTAGCTGTGTTGATAAAGAACAGGCAACCTTCCTTTTTTTTTTAACCTCTGCAATAAATGGGCCAAACTCACCTGTGTTGGAGTGACACGGCGCTGAGTTGGGCTGTGCTTTTCCATAGGAAATGTGCTGATCAATGCAGAAAACCTTTTTGTTTCTTTGCCTTCCAAAAGAAAGCATGGCTTGTGCAGCATTTCATGTGGTAAACAAATCACATGTAGCCACTTGTCTTCATGTCTGTATGTGCTTAAAATTGCTGTGAACGACTTAAACAAATCAGGACCCAGCGCCAACCAATCTATGTGGATTGATCTCTTTTTATTTTTCGTTTCTTTTCCCCCTTCCAGGCATGAATTGAATTCTCCATGTGCATGTCTCAAGCAGTTTTTAGGTCAAAGTGTTTCTCCCTGTCTGTATAGGTGAAGAATTGCAAGGGCATGGGAATTTGCTTGTAGGGAGTCAGCCAGGAATTCCTCTTGTGGAGAGGAGGTCTCTCAGCTGATGCACCTGCTGCCTGTGCTGAGCTCCAAACACTATTTAAAAAGCAACAGCAGAGGGCATGGAGTGTGTTCTTCCCCTCCCTGACTTTGCAGTGATCTATGTTCCTCTCTGGGTTGCAGTCATGCAGTCTAAATCACAGCCCTCCTGAGCCTGTTGTGGCTTTTGCCAAAAGGTGGGCCACAGAGCTGGGGAGCCACGATTGTTTTCTCAGCTTTCTCTGCCTTTTGGCTGGGGCAAAGAGTAGTTAATGTCATTTTTAGATGAACTGGAGTGCTCTTGGAATTCATAGATTCATATCTACTTCATGGCCTCGAGTTTCTGCTGAAACACAGGTGATGTGTTTACTGGGAATGTGAGGATTCAGTAGTGGGAAGTCTTGAACCCTGTGATTGCAGAGCACGGGTGAACAGAGCTGCTGTGTGAATTGCCTGCAAATAAATTCACCCAGTGCCGTTCCTAGAGCATGCACTTGAGTCACTGTCTAAAAATGTAACGTTGCTTCATTTTATCGGATAACCACGTCGGTCTAAAATGCACTTTATTTCTGACTTGCAGGTTGTTGTGGGAGATAAAGTTGTTCTCATGCCAGTCAATGCAGGGCAGCCTCTGCATGCCAGCAATATTGAGCTCCTGGATAACCCTGGCTGCAAAGAGGTGAGCTCAGGGTAGGGAGGAGGGGTAACTGCTGGTCTGAGATGTGTTCTAGAAAGGCTGAGAGAGTTGGGATTGTTCAGCCTGGAGAAGAGAAGCTTTAGGGTGCCCCATCCCTGGAAGTGTCCAAGGCCAGGTTGGATGGGGCTCTGAGCAACCTGGGAGAGTGGAAGGTGTCCCTGCCCATGGCAGGGGGTTGGAACTGGATGTTCTGTAATGTCTTTTCCAACCCAAGCCTTTCTATCGTTCCATTCTACTCTTTACTGGTGACCAGAACCCCCCATGGCCCCACCGTGGGCTCTAAGCCAGAATTAAACATTGGTTCCAGCCTGGCCTCAAAAAAAAACAAGAGGAAATATTCTTGGTGCAGTTGTGCCTGGCACTGAAAGCTTTGTGAGGTTTGTTTGAGTATCTCAGACTCTCACTGGGATAAGTCCTTGACCAACATCTCTTCAGGGTATTTTTGGGAGGCTGTCAACAGACAGAGCAGCATTTTGCCCACTGAGCCATGTCCCCTGCCATCCTAGATGTGGTGTGGTCTTTCAGAAAGATAGAATGTCTCAAAAAGAAAAGGAAACCCCCTAAGACTCTAATTGGGGTGTTTTTTTGTTGTTTTCTTTTTTGTTTTCTTTAAAGGTGAATGCTGTCAACTGTAACACAAGCTGGAAAATAACTTTGTTCATGAAATTCAGTAGTTACCGAGATGATGTCCTGAAAGGAGTAAGTATGATTTTTGTTTTTTGAATCTGAAAAACTATACTGTGTAAGACTGTAGAGAAATACTACCCGGTGAATAAAAGAACTTACTACATGACATTTGGATTGTTCTGGCTTCCAGCTCCTTTCCCCTCCCACAGAAACTGAGGAGCAATGAGACAAGATGAGGTTGAAGCCCAGGATGATGAGAGCTCTGTAGAGAATAGCTGTGACACTTCAGGTTATGCCAAGATGTTAAAAGTGGTGTAACAGGCTTGCAGAAGGGAGCGAGGCATGGAAGGTGCCAGTAGCTGCAGTAAGACAACATAGCTTTAAATGCTGAGATATTGTACAGTTTTATGCCTGTAGATCAATCTCTGAGGTGACTCACATTTCCATTTTAAAGATGTATTTAGTTTGTCCTCACATGGACCTTGAATAACTCATTACCCACTGGTTACTTTTCGTTGGTTATCAAGGTACCAGCAGTTTTTGAGGAGGAATTTGAAAGGGGAGGTGCTGTATTTTTGTAGACCTATTTGGGGATAGTGTTTCAAGCCTTAGGAAGAGGCAGAAGGAAACAAAGATGATGCCAGCAGAAGAAAAAGAGAGAGGGGAGCTGGTGTTGGTTGCAGAGTAGAAGAGTTGAGATGTGATGTTACAAAAATCTCTTCACTCTCCCTAAATAATAATAAGAGGCATTAGAAATAATAATAATAAAAAATCAATCTAGTAAGGTTAGCTAGAACTAAAAATCACCTTTAGGTTAATTGTTGCCCACTCTTCATTGCTAGTGCAGATGTAGAAAATGAGTCCAGCAGCTTTGCCTACCACTTCATAATGTTTTGTTTTCATGTGATTTCAGGGAGATGTTGTCAGGCTGTTTCATGCAGAGCAAGAGAAGTTTCTGACCTGTGACGAATATGAGAAGAAGCAGCATATTTTCCTCCGTACTACATTACGTCAGTCAGCCACTTCTGCAACGAGTTCTAAAGCGCTGTGGGAGATAGAGGTATTTTTTTTCCTTCTTTTTATAAATATTTCAGGGCCTGAAGGCCAGGGTTCAGTGAAAAGACTTTGCCACAACATGAGTCATTCATAGGCTCTTGATATCATCATACACCTCCCTGTGACTATTATTATTTTATGAAGCAGTTTGTGTGGGATGAACCCTGAAGAGATGGTTTATTGCTGTGCCTGGGTGGGGAGAGGCAGGAGGCTCCCTTACTCTATTTACCTGCACTAAAATGAGGAAGAGACAAATTCCAAATTCAGACTTGACGTAAATGGTGTGATTTTATCCAAGCCAATCTAACGACGCTCGTCAGGCTTTGAGTGTTTGCGTTTAACCTCGTGTGCAATGTAGAAAAATGGAAATTTCTGGCCAGCAGGAAGTCTCAGAATTGTCACTGAGTCCATTCTTCTGCAACAGGACACAATTTTTGAGTTAGCCTGAGCAAAAGTGAGCTGGTGAATGGGGGTGACTTTGAGAAGATGACGAACAAATATTTATTTGTTCAACTGCGAGAGATTGGAAATTGTCTCAAATCCTTGTTATTACAGTAATGTAACTTCTATAGCCAGAAGTTCTTGTGTGATGAACAAACTTTCTGCATATAAAACTAGAGTCCCTGGGTAAATGGTTGATTTTTATCTGGGCTGTCTGGAACAGAGTGAATTGCACTTGTAGTTATTGGAGATTACTCCTTAAAAGAGTCAGGCACTGCTCGGTTTGAAGAAGGCAAATGACCTACAGCTCAGTGGAGGGGAAAAAAGAAATAACCTGTGATATTTCAAACGGTACAGGGATATTTTATCACTTGAATGAAAATTTGTCAGGAGCCCCTGGTATTGTCAAAAATGAAGCTGGTATAATTGGGAAAGTAACTTAAGATGGTTTGAGTTTTGCTCTTTTAAGTAGTTTCTGGCACTGTAGAGCAGCTACATTCTGCTTTCTTAAGCTCCAGATTCACACCATGCCATTTTAAAGGAAAATCTGGCTCAAGATGCTTGCAGGGAGTGGATTAATAAAAGCATGGAATGTAATAGGAGGAGTATTTCCTGGCAAAAAAAATTGATGTCATTAGTTGTTACTTGTGGTGAGCTTTGTGTAAGCACAGAGTTCCTCTCTGTGGCAGATTGTAACGGTGTAGTTTACATAATTTTATTTGGAATGAACTGTAAGAAAAGTCAGTGATCTAAGGATGACTAAAATCTGTACTTGCTGTTTTAGGTTGTCCATCACGACCCTTGCCGGGGAGGGGCAGGACAGTGGAACAGCTTGTTTAGGTTTAAGCATTTGGCAACTGGGAACTACTTGGCTGCAGAGGTAAGGGTGTCAATTAAACAAGTGTGTTTGCAACTTGGCCGGTTTATTATCTGCTTAAGGCAAAATAATATTGTGACTCCCCAGAGGAGCAGCTTAAAGTCTTTTAAGACCTGTGATTGTCCTTAAAAAATCAAATACGGCTTTTGACAAGCTGGAATAGAGCAGATAATACCAAGTTTATGAAATGGTACAGCCTTGGATTTTTTTCATGGTTGCAAGAAGCTGTGGACTTTTTAAGTCACATCTAATCCATATTAACACTGGTGTGTGTCCAAGTTATATCTATGGAATGAAAAGCAGGTTGGTTTTTTTCCCCCCACTGATTTAGTTAGGTCTGTGCAGGATTGCTTCTTTTCACTTATGCTTGGAAGTATGAGTGTAAGAATTTACTACAAGAGCCAGTTATAAATCACTGTATGTTAGGGAATCCCTGAAAAAAAACTAACTGGGTTGAGTTAGTGCAACTTCTGTGTGCAGACAACTCCTTAGTATTCCCAGGGTGCTGCTTTCATTTTCCAGCTCCTGTCATAGCCTGCACTGATTTGAGAGTAAGAGCAAAGAGGAACTATCAGACCTTTACTTATTTCTAATTATGTCAAAATCAGTGTCAAATCATGAACAGTGGACTGCTAATAATAGATAATTTTCAAGAGGCAACCAGCACTCCCACCTAAGAGTGGGAGTGTTTTCCTTTCTGCTTACAGTGCGAGATGCTCCTAGTAGGAAGATTTTACTCAGACTAGCTAAGCTGACAGAGAGTCAGGAAAGGCATCAAACACTCTGATGGGCTTCCTTCTCCCACCATACCAGAATGATGTGGCTCAGGGATTTTCAGGAGAAAAAATCTTCAGGTGAAGAGGTGTCGAATCTGACCTTTCTACCTTTCTGGAAAGAAAATCCCCCATGGGGAAGACCTGGAGAATATAATTGGTAGAGTGAGAGCTGGAGGAGCTTTTGGGTTGAGCAGAGGTGATATGCTGTGACTGGAGAGCAGCATTGGTGACTGTACCTATGAAGTGTGAAATACCTGCTGGTGGAGATATTAAAAGGCACCGCTGTAGTAAAAAGCTGTGAACTGTGTTTTGCACAGTTCATATGTCAGGCACAACACACCAGCCAGCCAGACACGTCAGAGATTTATGAAGAGGCAGGCAGACACCTCCTGTGCGTGATCCAACTTTAAATCAATTGGGCAAAGCTTCCTGAACACTTATCTGTGCTCCTGCAGCCCAGGGAGATTACTGATGGTATGGATTATCAACAGCGTCACACGTTGCCATGACCTGATTTTCTTTAAGCTTCCATAATAAAGATATCTAGAGTGGAATAATAAGTACAAACACAGGGACAAAATTCCCAAATCTTTTAAGCAGTCTGTTGTTGGCTAATGATTCTGTCGCAGGCTGAGCTACTGTACATCAGGGTTGATCACTGTTTGTAACAGTCCTTTTCTTATTCCATCCTCCCTTAAATCAACTGGATGTGTACCCTGGAGGCTTCTCCAGTGGAAGCCACACGGGTCAAGCCTCAGACAATGGGCAGAAGTGTCTCTGCTCCTCCACAGCTGGGCTCATGCCCAGTGCTGAGCCTTTGTGGCTTGGTGGGTCTCTGCTGAGCCATGTTGTGGAGGGATGCCACTGCAACTTGTTAAGGCCAGGGGATGACCCGGGACTAAGAAAAATTGAAGATATTTGCCTCGGAGGATTTAGGAATTTAAAACTGATAGAGTTGTTTTAATACTACAGTAAGTTAGGAAAAAAAATAAAAAAGTGAGGCAATAGGGATCTTCAGTAAACAAAACAGATGGCTGAGGACTTGTAAACTTAATTCTTACAAACTTGAGAGAATGAAGCCAGGATGTCTAAGTCCTAAATTCCGTGGTCCTTGGTATTACACTCTTCCACCCAACTTTTGTTACCTTTGACCTCTGATACCTTTGACTTCCGACACAGTCTTAAGCAGTAGCATTTCCTTTAATCCTCTTGGCATTATTTAGCCTAATTTTAATTACTGTGCTCTGAAGTTCTCTAAGACTGACTAATACCTTAAAGCAATCTTGATCCTTCTACCAGACTCTGGGCTGAAGGTGAGCCACCCTAAAAACCCCACTGCTAAAGGAGTGGGAGACATTTGGTAACTGCATATACCTGCGTTGGCGTTGGAAACATTAAGCCACAGGCTCAGACATTCCCAAAAAGGATGACATCATAAAAAAGTGGAACGAAATACGCAGCTGAAAAATTGGAAAGAGAAATTGTCATCTTTGGAGACAGTGGGAGTTCCTCTGTTAGTGTCACAAGGGCTTGATTTCACCCAAAAGAGCTGAGCTGGATCTTTAGCAGGAGATTTAGACACTAAGCCACCAGCTAAGATCCAGGCTGCTGACTTTTATTCTCATCTTCACAGAGTCAGCAATCTCTCAGAAATAAGTTCTGAGAAGATTCTTTTTTCAGCCCTGGTTACAGCAAAATGACCCAAGTTATTTCCAGTCTTGGTGCGTACGAAGAGGGGCTGTGAGGTTATGTGAAAACGGAATGTTTCACAGTAACAAAGGTTGTCCCAAAAGTCATTTTGGTGCGTGTTCCACATGCAGAACGCACCCAAATCTCTGTGTGTGTGGGAGTGAGCTGCAGTTTACTCGAACAGCCTTTGAGATGTTGCAGGTTGGGCCCACACAGCTGTGCCTTTCTCATGAACACACATAACCTTTTCAACATTCACGATGAAAATCACTTTGAACTGAGTATCAGCTTATCCACTGTGCTGAAACCAAAACGTGCACTCTTAGTGCTGTCCTCCACGTGTACAGTATCTCCAGTTCTGCGATTTCCAAACTAGATGATTTGTCCTGAAACTATTAACATTTGCTGTTAAACAGAGATATGTGTGCCCATGCACACACAGGAAATGCAGGATAAGTCTGCCGTTTCAAGTTCAGCTTCTCAGGTGAGGTGAATGTGGCTAAAATAATTATAAGATTTATGTGCGTGGATCAAATATTGCAGTAGACAATAGATAACTACAGTGGGTTGCTTGTGAAACGTTGTGAACATGGAAATAATCACAGTGCAGAATTTGTGAGGAAAAATCTGTGATAATTCTGTTTTACTTAGTTGAATAGGTCAGAGCTACCAGATACCTTAGCCAAGGTCAAGTAAAGCTGTTGAGGTAGTTGTCTTTAACACCAAATGAGCTGTACAATACTAAATGAATTAAGGTCATGCAGGTAGGGTGGCAGCCCTCAGTGTTTGCATTTTGTGTGCTTCTGTAGAACTGTGGCCATAAACAGGGGTTCAAGTTATTCCGTGGAAAACTCTGGCTTTCTCAGGGAGTTTGCTTTCCCCTTTCTATGAGAGTGAAAAGGTAGGGTTTAAGCTGTCAAATGGATCAGCTCTGATCAGAGTTTTGTTCAGAACTCCTCTTAAAGTCCCATGTGAAACATCCTTCCAGCTTTGGGATTTTTTTAGTACTACATGCACGGTGGGGTTGCTTTTGAAGGTAGGATTGGTGGAAACCAGTTGGCCTGGGCAGCACAGGGTTACGTGCACGAGGTGAAATGACAATTATGTGAACATTCTGAATTGAGCAGGAAGTCTAGTCTGCTGTCCCTGAGGTGGTGCTGGCAGGGACCTCCAGGGTGTGGGGAAAAGGGAATAGTCTGTGCTGGAATAGGGTCAGTGAGCTGAGGCACCAGGGCCATGAGTGGTTTGGGTGGGATAACAAGAACTGCTCAAGTTGTGGGACTGTCAGCTGGTTTTCACCTTGTTCTGGTCTAAACCACTTGCTGAGAGCTCTTGGATCAATGGCCAATAAAAGTTACTCATATTTCTCTTCTCTTTCTTCAATAATTTCTTCCCATATTATCTCACTCTACTTTTTGTTAAAATTGTCCAAACCACCCTTTTCTTCTCAGAGAAGCTTATGTACATTATTCACCTTAGACTGAGAACTGCTGTTGAACTTTGCTTTTAAATGCATTTCTGTTATGTCTCAGGATTAAGTCCATGGCAGGGAGGGTTGGAACTAGAGATCTTTAAGGTCCCTTCCAACCCAAACCATCCCATGATTAAAAATATTAGCCTGCCATATGATGTATATTATTATAATAATTTAATAAAAGCCATACCTTTTCCTAATAAATTTAACCCTGTTGTAAAAATCCCTTGATTTTGATCATGGTGAAGACAGCTTAGTGCATGTTCAAGTTCATAGTGATAGATAATAATTCTCTCCTGGCTTCTGAATATGAGGACATAGTAAAGAATAGAAAACACAGCATTTAATAAGATTTTAAAAAGATTACATGTTTGGATGGGTAAGAGCATCCTCGGCATTAGCTAAGATAAAAGAAATGTAAAATGGAAATTAGTTCTTGAACTCGAGGCTATAAACCAGGATTAACCTCTTGGAGCCCTGGAGAAACTTCCTCTGTAGTTTTATGGCCTTTTCCTCCACCTCCTCAAACTGCTGTGGGAAACAGGAGTCCTGCATGGGATCTTTTGTTAAGGCAGCTGAGACTGAATATCTGAAGTCCATATTTTAGGCATTTTGTTGTCCAGTTTTTGAAAACTCGGTATTGACAGAGATGATTTGTACTCAGGAAGCAAAAAAAAAAAAAAGGAACCACTGTTATCTTTTGGGGTGGCACGGAAGGAAACCTTGGCAAGGGGATTTATCCGCCCGCTGGTCGTGCAGCTCAGGCAGTGGACAACACAGTGGCAGGTGCTCTGTGGTTCCTGTTGCCTTCAGGACACTGGGGAAGATAACTGGATCAAAATGGCCTTGTTTAATTGATGTGCTGGTACCTTTTGCTCAAGGAGAAGAGTTTGCAAACCGGGGAAGGTACCAGGAGGTGGCAGCATCCACCAAGGCCTTCACACATTTGATCTGTTGGTGCTGCGGGACCTCCTTACCTGGCGGCCGCTTCCAAATCCCCCTCTGGAGCCAGTTTTTCCCAGTCTCTCCATTAAATGTTAATTCAGCGTTGAGATTAATTTCTCTCTGTTGGGCTCAGTGATTGGAGAGGGTTTGCCAGGGCGAGGGGGCGAACCCAGCATCGTGAGCCTTATTTCCACTTTTCACCGTCTCACAGGAGTGGGGTTTTGTTTAAAGCTCTGTAAGGAGTGAGGGATAATTTACAGCTATGAGATGGAAGAGGTCCAGAGACTAGAGGAGGAGGATGGATTACTGATTTACAGAGCCAGTCTGACCTGTTCCACAGACTTGAATGTGGCTTTTTACAGTGGCAGAGTTAGAAGCTGCCCAGAGCTAGATTTTTTCCCAGGGTTTTAAAGACTCTTGAGAATGCAGCTAAATTTCTTGACCTGACTTGCCTTGACTCTGATGGAAGTTGAGAACAACATTTGCATCTGTTAGTGTGCAAACACCTCTATAAATCTGGATCTTGGAGAAAGGAGCTTTTAGTTCCCTCAGCCAACTGGACCTGAGACTGTTCAGCTTTTTCAGTCCTGCCTAACTTGGGTGCAGCTGGGCTGTGTTTGTTTACATACAGGCTTTAGGAGGAAGGAAGTGCAAAGCCACGAACACAGCATTTATTGTCATCTGGTCATTGCAAGGATTGCTCCTCTTATTACAAATGCAGCATCTTCTGGTATTGCGTTTTGATGTGTCCCAAACCTGCGAATGCATTATGTTTTTTTGGGCGTTTATTATTTCAAGACCACTTGAGAAGCTTTTATTCCATTATATTTGGGCCGCTTTATTTGTGATGCTCGATGGAGGTTTACAAGTCTCCCCTCATTTGCTTTTTATTGCTGGTGGGGTTTTGTGTGCATGTGGTTTTTATTTATGTTTTTTTTTTTTAACAGTGGAGATATCAGTCATGTCTAATTCAATCATCCTTAGTTATTTTTGTGAGGACCACTGAAAGGCATGCGGGATATTAACGTTTAGGACATAACTCTTGGAGAGATGAGGACGCTTTTTCATCTAGCACAGGTTGGTGTGGAGCTGCTGGAGCTCAGCCTGAGGTTGTGGCCCAGCATTCAGGTTGGACTAAAGGATTTTTAAACTCCCCTCAGATGATGATTATCAGGAACCCTTTGCCAGTGCTGTGGCAGGTTTGAATGGAGTTTATCAAGGTAAAGTCATAGCCAGTCTTTCTCTGGCAAGTTAATAAGGTGGCAAAAGTCCTTTGAATGCCACTGAAGTCTTTGAAATTGTGCAGAAGTCCTTTGCATTTATCGAAAGCTAATCAGTATGGCATTACTAAGGAACAAAGCAAGCCTAATGAAGATGAAAGATCTGAAAAGTGGATTATTTTTCTTTTGTTCTGGCTTTTTTCCCCTGAAACTCTTGTCCTTGTTGACTGGGTAACAGGCTGGTTATCAAATGAAATGGGAACTGTTTATGTGTATTGAATTAGATCCTTTCATTCTTTGTCAGGGTTTCCTTCATAAATGCAGGTTTTAACCAAGTCATTAAAATGCTCATTTAGCTGAAATTTGGCAATCTAATTCTTTCCCTGACAAGATGCTTTAAACATCCTTTACCTAGTCAACAAAATTTGATTAAAACCAGCATGGGTGTTTCTTTCCTCAAACTCCTTTCTCTCCCTCTTAATTGAGTATCCAAAAATACCCTGTTTGGGTACTTTCCATGCATTTCTCCAAGAAAGCAGCATTCAATATAAATGTGAAATTTCAAGCTGTTTGTCCACAGTTGCTGGGCTGTAAAGCATATCTTATTACCTGAAAATGCAAAAGTAAAGATTAAAGCCAGGAATAACCTGTTAACAAGAAGTTGTTTTGCACAGTAGTAGAACCTCAGGAAATTATGCACTGTCGAGACTTATGGATTGAAAACTTTAAAGATATGACTTTGACCGACTTGAGTGTGTAAAATTTTACGCTGTGTAAAACTGTGATGTCTTCCATGGTGCTGTGATGGGAAAGTTGATAGGGTAGACCCATTTTCTGGAGTTTGGGAGATTCTGTATAGGCTGGAGGATGTGTAGAGTGGAGTCTAAGTTCATATGTACAAGCCCACAAGAAAGATGGAGAGAGACAATTTCCAAGGGCCTGGAGTGACAGGACAAGGGGGAATGGTTTCAAACTGACAGAGAGCAGGTTTAGATTGGACATTAGGAAGAAATTCTTCCCCGTGAGGGTGGGCAGGCCCTGGCACAGGTTGCCCAGAGAAGCTGTGGCTGCCCCATCGCTGGAAGTGTCCAAGGCCAGGTTGGATGGGGCTCTGAGCAACCTGGGCTAGTGGAAGGTGTCCCTGCCCATGGCCGGGGGTTGAAACTGGATGATCTTTAAGGTCCCTTCCAACCCAAACCATTCCATGATAACATGACATGAGTTTCAGTGTCTTTGATTTTGTTTAGTTTTCAGCCACGAGGAGGCTGAACTCTCATTTTGTGGTACCTTTTTCTCTCTCATCCGTGGAAAGGTAAAAAATCGCTGTGCCTAAGTTTGTTGGAAAACAAGCAGTGGAGGATTAGGATTTCTGGATTATTCTGCATTGGAAAAGAAGCTGTTGAAGATATACTCTGAAAAGATCTATACTTTAAAAAAAAATAATATGTAATCAAGCTGTTACAATAATGATTTGTACAATCACAGTTGCTTAAGCTCTGCAGTTTGCAATGCGTCATGTTCTTACTGAATATTGACTGCAGGGACCTTCCAGTGGCATTTTGCAGAAGTATTCGGTACTGTATTTCAGCTACACTTCTGCAAAGTGCAACTTCAACACCCCCAATGACACAAAAAAAGCTCGGAGACTGGTGAGCTTTAATGAGGCCTATTTTAGCACAGTATTCTAACTTTCTGAGCACCTGCAAAAAATTTTTACTTGATTTCATTAGCAGCGAGCTAAAAAAAAATATTAATGTTGTTATTTTCCAGGATTCTTTTGTTTTGGAAGCTTATTGAAGAACATGGGAGTGATGTTACATAAATCAGAAAAAGCAATAGATTTTGGAGTGTTAGGACTGTCACTGTGTCCTTAGGTCATTGTGTACTTGGATATTGAGAAGGACTCAGAACAGGTGTAATATGACATACACCACCACATGATTTATGCTCCTTCTACCTGGAGAATATAGGATGGGATAACAGCTAATAGTCTGATTTTTCTTTTCCAGAAATCCTCAGCACCAAAAACCTCAGCTGAAAGGAAAATAAAAGTGGCAACTGCCAAGCGCAGCTGAAAACGGGGCCATGAGTGTCAGCCCTGGCACTGCGTTCTGTTGTGTTTATGGTTTAACGTCAGGATCTCAAAACTTCCTCCAAACAGCACATTTTCAGTTTTATTATTTCTGTAACAGCAGGGCAGGAAAAACCATCATAGAAGGATGTACTTGTTTGTTGGTTTTTTTTTTTTTTTCACTGGAGCCTTCTGTCTCCCTCACCCTCAGTCCACAGGTGAACTATTTTGGAGATGTGAGGGCAATCTGTTCAGTGATTTTTAAAGTAGGCAAGAAGTGTCGTGGGAGGGAGATTTTCCTGGTTTCTCTTGTTGTGGCTGTATTTTGTAAAAAAAACCAACACACCACCATCATTATGTTGAAAGCAGGCAGCTGAAAGATATCAGAATTCAGGACCTAATTCATCCTGGGTAGACAACTCGAGCCCTTCAGTGAAACCCTGTAGGTTTTTCTGTTTCAAAATCAAACCTTCAGTGTCCAGTTCTGTGCTGAGTCTGGTGACAGACCTGAGGTGACCCAGGCTTTGTCTCACTTGCTTACAACCAGCAGAATCTGAAGGGTAAAATTTAGCCTTTCTGTACCTTCTTTGCTCCTGTGCTGAAAGGCCTCAGAGTGTGGCTTTTCCATTACCTGATAATTTTCTCTGGTCTTGATGGAGGACCAAAGGTAGGGAGCTGAGCTTGGCTGTCCAGATGGGCAATTCTGAATTATTTTAAGGCGTCGGGTAGTGCCGAAAGAAGTGTGAGAACTTAGGAAGGAGCCAAAGGTGTATTGAAACAGTTACATACGTGTATAACTTCTACCTGTGTGTTGTCGGGCACTCATCTCCCATTCCTGCTGCAGGGCAAGGAGCAGGTGGGACTCGGAGCCAGGAAAGTGTGTGAGAGTGTCATGGAGGACCAAAATGCACGTTTTGGGATGGGTGTCAAGGCAGGGAGGAAAGCAGGCTCTCTAATATGATGGTAACACAGTGGCCAATGCGAATACTGAAATGAAGGCAGAATAAGCCTTTGGTCATTTCTGTCAGCACATCGAGTTGTGACACAGAGGGAAGGTATTTTTGGCAGTTTAAAAAATATCTAAAAGTTTTCGATCTTTCTTCAGGCTCATGATGTGGAGGGGAGCTGGCTTTTTTTTTTTTGGGGGGGGGAGTGGGTAAAGGGGTATAAATGATAATTATTAATAAAAGCCTTATAAAGTTAGCAGAAACTCTTCACAAAAGCTGTTTGTGTAATGTTAGATGTATGATAATGTGATATTGAAAAGTTTTACTGGGATTCATTAATTTTTGCCCTGTGCAATTCACTTCTGACTCTGCCAGACTGGTGATGTCAAACTCAAGCCAAGAAAATGACTGTACTTATCTGTAAGATGTATACACACTGTGATTGCTTAAGAACTAAATTGCCTTATATAACTTATAACTTCAGCATTTTCAGTGCTTTGGTGGCATATCCTGTGTCAGGGAATATTGGTAAATACTGAGGCAAAATAGTTTCTTTATGTAAGTCAAATCTCGAAAGGTTTCATGTGCAGCCAGTGAGTAGGTGGGTATGTTTTTATTTATTTGAGAGTGTATCTGCCTACATAATCACTCATAGTCTACATATTTCCCTTGTCAAAAGTAGTATCATGTTAAAAACTGTTAAATGCTTTATAGTGTCTTTCATCCAAGCCTCTCATATTGCTTTAGCTGTTACTTAATGCTTGACAATCCTGCTATGACATGGAAAATACGATCCCTGTTACTAATGGTTAAGCAGAACCACAGTGCAATGGAACACTTGTCTGTAGTGGCACTGCCATCCCTGTTTCAGGGCTGGCTTAACTCTGAGCTCACTGTCTTCCTGTAAAATCTCAGTAGACATAAAGAGTGTTAATTTTTTTATCTCAGTGTGTCTGCTCCAGGTCAATCCTGGAAGTGATTGCGTGGGTAAGTGCGTGGGTGACTAACTTGCTGTGTTTAGAATAGGAACTGTCCGTGCTTTCTTCGTCGTCCCTTTTTGGTTTTGGCTATTTGAGATTCCTCTTGGTTGCAAGGTGCACTTTTTTGAGGTGAGGACAGAGCCAGCTAAGTCAGAAACTGAGTTGATAATTCTTATCCTCTCATTCTCGTGCTGCTTCTAAACACTCCACTGTCCTTTTGCTACACGGATACAGCACACAGAACTGAACCAAACCCTCTCCCCAATTATGAAATGCCCAAAAGCTGCCAAGATATAGTAGATAGATACCACAAAATGAGAGTTCAGCTTCCTCATGGCTGAAAATTGGCTTATTTTCTTTTCCAGCTCAACCCACGCTATCCAGAAGGTAATAATGAAGGAAAAGCTTTGGTAAGTGGAATTTATGTGTTCATATAACCTGGGAAATGCTGTGCCCTCAACCCAGTACAGCCTGACATGTGGAAGCCCTTCACAGCTTTCTTTTTATTTACATTTTATGGCTGCTGGGACATCTTTGCAAGGATCCAAACTGTCCTTGCTGCAGCATGGATGGAGGAGACAACAGCCTATTTCTGTACAACATTAAGAGCATGTTGGGCTAATCCTATCTAAAATGGCAAGGCCAGACATCTGGTTTATAACCTGTGAAGGAAGTGGAGTTAAGACCTTGGGGGAATCTTATTGTTGCTAAGACAACAAATATTCCAAAAAAGAGTCATGCCCGCATTGAATTCCCGAGACTGCCTTGAAAACTCTGGGATCTTCAAAAATTTCCAGTTTCATTTCTTTCTGTCTGCCTCCTGGTCCTTGTTCTTTAAGAGGGTGCATTTTAAAGTTTTTTTTCTGCACAGGGGAAGAATTTTTTTTAGTTTTCATGAAATGAAACCCAAGGTTCTTACATAATCCCATGCCTTGAGGACTGCAATTTTAATAAAAATTGAGGCTTTTTTAGGAGTTGACAACATTGGTTTTCTGTCTTCGGTGGCATTTGGTAATAGAGGCAATATAGCAACAGAAGCTAAGCTGTCTAGAGAAATGAGACCTCTCCCTTCCAAAAGTACAGGAGTTCCACCAGTTGTTTCCCTTTTGTGCTGGGATGACACTTGAGGCCCTTGGAGATTTGTAGGCATTTTAGTTCATCTAAATAGTTACGTACTCCCTGGACCAGGCAATGAAGAAGGCTCGAGGGTAATCTGAGCATGAATGTTAAAGGTGACTTCTCTATCACTTTGGCTTATCCTTCCTGGCTGTTGGTTTCAGCTAAAACCCCAGGCCAGCTAAATCGTGTCAGAGAAACACTTCCAATAAAAAAATTAATGAGTGCTGATTGATGATCAAAACCGATGTCTCCGTGGAAATTTTAATTTGCGCGCTCAGCACTTTCTTGTGAAAGATGTTTTGTGAAAGAACTTCTAACAATTTTTGGTAACACCTCCATGTAAATCCAAGCCTAGAGGCACTTGTAGCATGGTAGGAATCCCTTTGGATCCTTCACCCCTTTGTAGTCTTGTTGGAAATGCCATGAGTCAGCAATGGCTATTTTAAGCCTTCATTCTGGCCTTGAGCAGCTGAGGGATCTGCACAGAAGCTTCAGATCCCTGGGCAGGAATTCCTTTTGGTATAATGACAGTGTTTTGGATTATTCCTCAGAAGTACAAGGATCTTACAGTATTTGGGGTTCTCTAAGGGTCAGCTATGTCAGCTTTGCATCCCCTCGCACATCACTTGGAGCACACGTGCTTTCCTTGCTCTGTGGTTATCATCTGGCGTTTCCTGTGCCTGGTGACTGAAAACCAGTTCACTGCCAAGTCATCTTCTTTTTCAGGTTCTGAAGCAGTATTTTGAAGTACTGCCCATGAAGTAAATCTGCTCTAGAGGGGAGGTGGAAGTGGCCCTACCCCAGCAAAATTTGGTAGCAGGGAAATGGGAAGTGAATCCTTGAATCCTTATGACTGAAGCGCTGAACTTGTAGCCTGTGCCTTGGGGGCCAAGAAGGTCAATGGGATCCTCTGGGGGACATGGGGAAGGGCACTGCCAGCAGGTCGAGGGAGGAGATCTGCCCCTCTGCTCAGCCCTGTGAGGCACATCTGGAGTGCTGTGTCCAGCCCTGGGCTCCTCAGGGCAGGAGGGCCATGGAGCTCCTGGAGCGGGTCCAGCAGGGGTTACGGAGATGATTCAGGGACTGGAGCATCTCCCTGAGGAGGAAAGGCTGAGGGAGCTGGGGCTGTTCAGCCTCCAGAGG
>JAWMRA010000041.1:56391759-56414003 GCA_035584735.1 Pseudotriccus pelzelni
TTGGTGTGCAGTGACCGAGCACTGAACAGATTGCCCAGAGAGGGTGTGGAGTCTCCCTGACTGGGGATATTCCAGAACCATCTGGATGCAATCCTGTGCCATGTGCTGTGGGATGACCCTGCTGGAGCAGGGAGGTGGCACCAAATGCCCCACTGTTGGTCCCTTTCAGCAGTGACTGGCTCTGTGGTTTTCTTTTCTCTGCCAGTCTGGTACCACCTCCATATCTGTTGTCTGGGTTTTAAAGGCAGCACAGCCATCTGTGCCAGCTCTTAACTCCTAAAGGTCTGACAGGGCTTCCTGTGCATGTTCCCTGCCTGGTTTACAAGTCCTGATCACAGTTGCTCAGGCAACTGAATTTTCGGAAGCAGCAAGAGCGAAGGAATTTCCGTGGTACAGTAGTGGGCACAGACACCTGGGTTCTGTCTAAGTGCCTTGCCTTATGTGACCCAAAAGTCTGAAAGGGTTTTGGCTCCAGAGATCATAAATATTACTGGAAGCCATTAGGACTTTTGTTCCCAAGCGTTAAAGGTGTGTTGGGACTGCGGTTCATTGCTCATTTATGAGCTGCTTCTTGACAATCCGGCCAAATTGTCTTGTGAAGCACTGCTTTTATTTCTGGTAAAATGTGGCCTTACAGTGAGTTGATTAATATTCTCACATATAAGCTCCAGAAGATTTATTTTATTTTTTTTAATGGGAAGACCTTCCTGTGATTCAAGGGTCTTACAAAAAAAGAGCTACTTTATGTCTTGAAGTCTAGGAGATTGTAGTATAGTGTGCATCAAAATATGGAGTTCTGTGTTACAGCTCCCATTAAATCCAAAATTGGTGTGTTTTATGCTGCAAAGTAGGCTGTTTTTTCTAAGGTTAGAAATGTACAGCATCCAGAAGAATGCTCCAAACATCGGGGAAATGTCAAGAACAGTTGGAAACCTGTCATTTGGTAGTGCCTTTGCATTAAGGACTGTCTTTGGATAGGTACCTCAACTCCATTTGTCCTCATTTTCAGGAGAGTGCTAATTCTAACCAGTTGCAAACTGCCTTTTATTGTTGAGATTTTTCTTAGAATTGAGACTGATATGTGTCTCCTTTTCTTGTAAAGAAGTTGGGCAGCTCTACCGTGGACTTCCAGGTGCAGTTTAATGTATCTCCTTTGACTTCTGTTTATCTATCTTTATGAATTCCAAACATTCTGCAATTCTAACTTTTTTTTTCTTGCTGCTAACCTAAGAGATTTCTTTTTTTTCTGATAAGCAATGGAAATATTTTTTTAAGTTTTATTTTACCTGTCAAGAACTAAGTGTATTAATTATAATTTTATAGTATGGGACACGGATGATGCAGTTTAAACAAGAACAGAGTTGGGGGATTCACTGGGCTTTTTTAAAGGATTAACTTGGCAATAAACAACCTAAGAAAACATTGAAAAGAAAAGAATAATCACCAGCTTTAAAATGTCAGCATCTCTCTGCTTATATAAAGCCAGCAGTCAGACCACTGGAGAGGCTGGGGGTGAAGGGGAGACACGGATGCTGGCACATTATTATTATTCTGCTGTTGCACACAGGTCTGAATCAGCTCTGGAAGTGCATACATTGTTTCTTACAGAATGTCTCTGGCTCCCAACAACAGGATTGCAACGTGATGTCTCTGCTAAAAATGCGATGACTCACAAATGAGTCAACACTGAAGGTGTTCCAGGAGGCTGCTGCTGTGCTGTGCCGTCTGCCAGGGCTCTGGAACGTGCAGGAGCAGGGCTGGCCATTCATTTACTCCATTACCTTTCCATATAGAATATTTAAAATAATCTAACCTGGGCAGTTCTGCTCACGTTACTGCTCTGGGAAAATGCCTGTTTTCTGAGAGCCTCCTAAACTGGGTTAACATGTTGAGATACCACATTGCCTGTTCAACCCAGTACATTTTCAGAACTCTGGCTGCTATTAAATTTAATTTCTGCTGAAATCTGTAGTGCAGCTTAATGTATTCGTTCAGGAGCAGGGCATTATCCCTGTCTGTCTCTGTGCCACCAGAGGTGTCTTCGCCCATTGGAATTGTAGATTGGGCTTCTAAAAGAAAAGATATTTCAGGTCTGTCATGGGTTTGTGTTGCTTTTTGCAGTTGAAACCAAGGCCTGTCTGTAAGGAAAACTCCATGTAAATCTAAGTTTCAGGTATCATGACCCACTGGGATGAATATTGAAGGTTTGGGGTAGGTCATAATTGCTAGATCTGTTAAGAACTGTGAAAAGGGTTTGTCTGCTGGGCTGCAAGCCTCAAGAAAGACAAATCTCACATGTTTTTCCTTCACCCTTGTGAGTGATTTAACCAGTGCACGACAAGAGTGAGGTGATTCTGCCTTCTTCACCTTGGATATGGGTCTGATTTGACTTGGGACAGCCCGTCACTAGTTTGTGATTAGTTTGGGACAATCAAAACTGTACTTGTTTTCCCTCAGTGAATTTACTATTTGTTAATATTTCTGCCCGCCCACTTTTTAACTCTTTCTCCCACAGTTCCTGTACCTCCACTCCATACTCCCAGCATGTAATTCACCTGGCTTTTTGGGTTCTTTTATAAATTCTTGGGAGTGCTTTCCTTGGCTGTCACTGACCGCATCTCCATCATCTCTGAAACGGTTCCATTGGCTTCCTCTTTGTACTGCTTTAAGTTAAATTTTCTTCTCTCTGCATTTGATTTCCTTTGCAGTTCTTTTCTTCCTTTCTCTCAGTTGAATCCAGTTTTTCTGGCTGCATCTGCTCATATTCCAGTTTTTTCACCTGAGCAAATGTCACGTTGTTTTCATCTGGCGAGGAACGCAGCGCTTCTCCTGAGCTGATCGTGTTGTCTAATTAATTTAAAATAGCCTAATACTTTCACTTCTCCTCACATCCTCACACAGACTCATCTGCTGATTCAATAGTGGCTGGGTTTAAGTGCAGGTTCTGATGACTGCTTACTAAATTTAATTTAGCGTGAGAAGCTTTCTGTGTGCAAGTGCCTGAGCATTCTCCCTCTCCCACACACAGACAGGTGTGTGCACATGGACTGAGACATAAATTGAGACGTAAATACAAATCCCTGCATGTTGACATGTAATGACAGTGTTCCTGTCTCCCATGTGCTCCAGGTATGCAACTTGTTTTCAGAGCTGCCAAGTTGAGGAACACATAGGTTTGGGTTTTTTTCAACGATTAATGCTTAATGCCCATAGTCCAGGTTGAGCTGTGAGGTTCAGATCCTAAAATGATGTAGTAAGGCAAGTTCTGAGGTTTGTGGTGGAGTTCAGTCTGGGGCACAGCTCTTGTGCAGGGCTGGTTTTGCTCAGCTAAGCTTGGCCTTGCAGTCAGCAGTTTGCAGACACCGTGTTGTCCCCTGTTGAAGTGGTATTTCTTTTTAGACTAAAAACCAGATCTTGCTCCTATGCCAGGTTTGATTTGGCAGCTGTTAAACCTGGTTGGTGGGGTTTGGGCCTGATGAGCCAATTCCATTGCTCAACTGGATTTATGCAGTTGTTGGGAAGACTAGTGGTTAGTCAGCCCCAAACTGCAGGGTGAACTCCTCTCCTGTCAGAGCATCGTGATTTAACCCCATCTGCCAACTGAAAAATCCCCCAAACCCTGAAAAAGCCCAAAACAAAAAAAACCAAAAAACAACAAACGCACACAAACCCATACAATTATGAAATGTCCTGCCTTTTTCTATACCAGTCATTTCAGCTTGGAAATTATAGTGGAGTGGGTAGTTTCTGGGAAACCAGAATGTAAGTTATGGGAAATAGCAGAAAGTCTGGATGCTGTTCTGAACTATCCTGTGCTACTCACCCCTTTACAGACCTCTTGAATTTTAAACTGGTTTTCCAGTTTTCTGTTTTGTTTGGAAATGTAGGAAGTACTTTTCATTTAACATTAGACTTTCACACGTATTAAGCTCTTAGAAGGATTTTTTTACAGTTCATGTGCCTTTTCAGTTTTTTTCTACTGTCTCTGTCCTTGATAGAAATAATGGGATGGAAAGCTGGCATTTTTTTAGGCTTGATAATGAAACAAATGGGTGTTTTGGAAGGATTCACAAAGTGCCTTGAAATGAGATAACTGGCTCTTTCTTACACAGTTTCACTCATCCTTGATTTTTGTTGCTTAATCTCAATTGTCAACATGGATAATCAAAGCTTTGCCCTTGATTATCCCGTACAGTTTGGTTTTAATCAAGGTACTAATGCAAACTGAGTGCAGCCTGGCCTTTTACATTGCTCTATACAGCTCTTCCCTGGTGCTGCATTATAAATCATTATAATAGTATTTCAGGTTTCCTGGGCTTGATTTCAACCCCCCCCCCCTTGGCTTTCTTCATTCCTCTTTTCTTCTACCTCCCTGATATATATTTTGTGTACATGAAGGGCCTTGGGCTGCCAGTCTCTTAATTGGTTATTAGTCTTTTGTAATATGGGTAACTCAACACCCCAGAGGAGCAGCTTTTACTTACACCAGGAATTCTGTTGGTTGCTGGGTGGGTACGGACACAGACTCTGAATTACTCCTTCAAGCCATGATGTGTGCCTAGGGAAGGTGGAATTTGGAGTCTGTGAAGGCAAAGGCGTGTAGGCAACTAAAGATGAGGATGGCTGGGTCACAAAATCCCTACAGACCTTCAGCAGACGATGGGAGGAAGATCACACCTTAAATTCACCCGCCTCGTTTGACCGACTCTGTCACTTGAAAGCTCCCCAAAGGGAACAAACTTTTCCCTTTGCAGTGGGTAAAATCAGACCTGTGTTGGTGTTTTGTGTCCCTCCCTTCCTAGGACAGGTAGATCTTAGTGGAGCAGATATCCTGGCTCTCACTGTTTGGAAAGAGTCAGACAGGACGAGAGGAAACGGCCTCAAGCTGTGCCAGGGGAGGTTCAGGCTGGGCATCAGGAGGAATTTCTTTGTGGAAAGGGTTGTCAGGCATTAGAAGGGGCTGCCCAGGGAGGTGGTGGAGTCATCATCCCTGGAGATGTTCAGAAAATGACTACATGTGACACTCAGTGCTGTGGTTTAGATGATAAAGTGATGATTTATGAAAGGTTGGATTTGATGGCCTTGGAGGTCTTTTCCACCCTAAGTGGTTCTGTGATTCTGTGAAAGTGTGCTGCTGTGATTGTGACCACATGAGAGGAAAAAAATGAGCAAACTTAACTAAAACAACGATGGATTTAGGCAAATTGCCTAATTTTTAAATCCCCTCCCTGCTTTAAAAAAAAAAAATCTGATTTTTGTTAATTCTCTTCTTTGAACTTTTCCAAACGGGCGCTGCGTAGTTCCATCTTATGAGAGTGAGGGGACTGCAACTGCTGCAGGTTTTTTGAAGTTGTAGGTGCCAAGTAACAGCACATCCAGTGCTGCAGCCTCTTTGTAGCTCACTGCTGTTGTTCTAATGACTGCCTGAGACCTCACGTGCCTGGGGCAAAGCACATCCTTTGTGTCGCTGCAAAGCCAGTCGTGGTAAATCCTTGCTGGAAGGTAAAAAGAGGGGGGAAAAAAAAAAAAAAGAAATTACAATTCAGATTGTCTGCAAGGTAATTGGAGGGTTTATAATGCAAGCAAATAACCCTTGTGCCTAATCAGCAGAGAGAAGGCGACCTTCCTGCTTCAAAGAAGAAGCGCCAGGCAGGGGAGAAGATTATGTATACTTTGGTCTCTGTGCCACATGGAAATGACATCGCATCTCTCTTTGAACTGGATGCCACCACTCTTCAGAGAGCTGATTGCCTGGTTCCAAGGTAAAATAAAAAAAAAAGGGAATGAAAAAAAGGCAGAAAATAGTGCTACATTGACAGGGTTTCTCCTTGGCATTATGCTGGTGAGTAAAGCAGAAAAAAAATAAAAAAATCAAACATGAGCAAGTATTATTCCCTCTTCTTGAAATTTGAGGGGTGTTCATGGGTAAACAAGGGATGTATAAAACATGATGCTGCTGCTGTGGCTGGGTAAAATAATTATAAGGATAAAACAAGTGACACTTAAAGAGAGCCTGTGAAGAGAAAAATAATGGGCTAAATATCGCACAGATACATGTGAGGACAGAACTGAGCTCTGCGCTGCTTGAAGAAACTGTGCTCCTAATAGACCTAACTGGATTGTTCCCAACAAAATAACATGTGTGGTGAACTGGGCTGCTGCTTCCCTGACAGATCAGGATGCCACAGAAGGCATTTGTTATTCAGATGAATTCAGCAAGTGGCTTCTGGGTTTTAATTGTCAATATTCGAAATTTTCGGCTGTGTTGCACAGCTGAGATGGGCAAGAGAAGTCACAGGCTGTTGGCTGTGACTGAATGGGCTTGCAGACACTTGGGGCTAGTTGTCACTGGGGTGGATTTTAAAGCTGGGCACCCACAAATACTGCTGTATGTGGCTTTGAAGTGTGTTTGCTATGCTAAGTTCTGCCAGATCATTTGCTTGCTCGAATACTCAGAGCCCATCAGCGCGAAAGGGAGAGCGTGAACGAAGAAGACCGCAGCGAATACATTTGAGAAGTAAAATTCAGAGTGAAAATTGCAGTTGGGTTTCTCAGCTCTGTTTTTTGATAATACCACAGATTATCATATGGAAAGAATTTTGCAGGGTCTCCTGTCTGCTCTTTGTTCACTTGAGTTTCAGTTGAGAACCGGTACTGTAAATGCTCGCTCCCTTGAACCAGGGTTTGCAGATCATTATGGTGAAGCTGTGAAACCACGGTCAGCTTTACTTTCTGGCTTTTGTTCTGTGACAGCTTAAAGGGGGTTGTTACTCTGCAGGAAAGGAAACAGTGAAAGAATTGGGTTTATTCGTGAAACGTGTTTCCATTCAGATAGGATTTTATAACATCTCCCTTTTAATTTTATTTTTTTTTCTTCTTTAAAGAATATTTTACTCCTACTTAAAAAACCGGCACTCTGCATAATCCCAAGACGCTGTTCTTGTTGCAGCTCTGCCTGTTGTTTGCTTTGTCCTCCTTTAGGAACTCCTATGTCCGACTGAGGCATTTATGCACTAACACTTGGGTCACCAGTACCAGCATTCCAATAGACACGGATGAGGAGAGGCCTGTGATGTTAAAGGTAAACACCTGCATCTTGGGATTAAAATCCCCAACTCATTCCTGAACCTGTCTACCAGTGATCTCCCTTCTAACATGTAAAATGTAAGTTAATGATAATGAGGATAAAGGTAAGAGCGCTGCTTACCCAGATTAAACCAAAAACTGTTGCAGATCGGGACGTGCCAAACCAAAGAGGACAAGGAAGCTTTTGCCATTGTGTCGGTTCCTCTCTCTGAGGTCAGAGACTTGGACTTTGCCAATGATGCAAACAAGGTTTTAGCGTCAACAGTTAAAAAGCTGGAGAATGGAACAATAACCCAGAATGAAAGGAGGTTAGTGAGTCGTTCCCTTCCCCCCCCCAATTAATGTTTGGTTACTCATTACATCATGACCTCGCAATATAATGTAATTTAGTGATATCCTCATGGACACAGAGACAGTTGGGAGAGGACACTTCGGTGCTGAGAGCGTGAGCCTGGGGTTAGATCCCACCTCTGCCACAGCGTGCAGGCTGATCTGTGCATCTCTTGTCTAAAATGGGGGTAAACAGCACTTCCCCAGCTCACTGGCCACATAAATAAATGGGTAAATGTGTTTGTCTTAATTTCCTTTGATAAACCACTGCAACATGAGGGGTCACTGCATCTGATTCTCATGGACAAGAAGGCCAACTATACAACAGGCACCACAGCAGGGCTCTTGATCTGTGTCACGTTCATGTTTACTTCACCTCATATTCATGCTGCAAAAGCCTCAGAAGGAGGTTTTAGTGTGACTGAAAAGCTGCCCCAATAAGTCCCTTTCCTTTCTTACTTCTGCTTTCCCCCATTCTCTTTTCCTCTCTTACATAATTTTGGTGTTTTCCCCGTGTATTCATTCCCACTATTGGAGCGTCTGTTCTTCCCACCTGCCCCTGAATTTGCTTTTGCTGTAGCCAAATATATCCCACTGCCGGTGATGAAATTCACTATTTGTCTTCACCTGCCTGTGGTTAAACTGGATATAATGCAGCTTCTCTGGCGGTGTTAATTTGTAACCTGTAATGCATCATATACAAGTTCTTTTTTTTTCCCCCCTGAAAATGTTAATTTTCGTTGATAAAACTGGATTCTTGCAGTCATTTTCCAGTAGCAATTAGACCAGATGGTTTAATATCATAACAGGCAGATCTGTAATGGCCTGGGTGTTGGTACTCAGCCTCAAAAAGCTGAGTGAAAAAAACCCAAACCCCAAACATCTTTTTACTGTCTTATCACTTCCCAGCTTAGATGAAGGGGAGTCCCAACACGTCTGGTCTGCTTCATCCTACATCTACCTTTTCTGCTCTTTTTTTCTTGGGGGACACACATACCTTGCTGTTCTCCATCCGTGGGCTGAGACTTTCTTGGCACAGTATATATATGAAAACGGTTATATATGAATATGTATAGTTGAAAAAGTAGATATACGAAACAGTTCCTTGGGTCAGTAGGGAAATTATCTAGTGGCAGAATGTTTTTAATTCCTCTAGTGAGTCCATCATCTTGTTTCATGGACCCATGATGAAGCATAAAAATCCTTGCTGGGCTGTTTAAGTTTCTTTTTACTGCTCCTGGGCCTTGAGGCCAGCTGGTATAGATTTTGCATCTCTGAATACTGTGTATCAATCCAACATCCTGCATTTTTCTCCTGCTTTCCCTCTGGTTGTTGTTTAATGCCTTGGTAAACAGCCCTGTGATTGATTTAAGCTTCTGCCGAACCAAGGCTTGGAATCCTTAAGTACATGCCAAGCTTAACTTTGCAGTGATGGGATTTCCATTTTGCCAGGTAAAGCTTGTTATAAACATGATTTTCATCCTTAGTGAATCCTGGCAAGTGTTGAATGACTATATATAATCATGATTTGCCCATCCATCCCAGGTTTGTAACCAAGTTACTGGAAGATCTCATTTTCTTTGTGGCTGATGTGCCTAATAACGGACAGGAGGTTCTGGATGTGATCGTTACCAAGCCAAACCGGGAACGGCAGAAACTAATGAGAGAACAAAACATATTGGCTCAGGTACGTCCTGCTGTGCTAATAACTTAATTCTGTTTGCAAACAGATTGTAGGAGACAGCGAGGTGAGAAACTTATTTTTGGGTAGCCTGGCTTGTGCCATGGTGGGTTTGTGTGTGGTTCGATTGGGTAGATGTGACACTGCTGGGTCAAGGCTCATCTCCTGGTCCCTGAATCAGAGTGAAGCACGAAGGGCTGTGTCTGATGGCTCTCAGTTTCATGTGATTCTGATGACTTTTAAGGCTACATCTGAGAGCAAATTGTTCACAAAATTTGAAACAAGCGCGGAGCACTGTCCCAATCCTGCAAGTGTTCCCCGTATAGGAAAAATTCCAGTGCCCTTCTAGACCTCTGGCTTTGTTTGTATGAGGGCAAACTGGCAAGTAAATAAAAATTAATGTTCTCTTTAAGCAGCCTACTGACATAATTAAAAAAAAAAAAGGAGGGGGAAGGATGAAATTGGACAGCAGTCAGTATTGTCTTCCTTTTTCATCCTTAATCTATCCAAAGTTAAGGCACTTAACAAATGGTGTTTAAAATCGGGGATGGCAGAAATAGAGAAAGCAATGTCAGTCAGGTTGGTGGGAAATCTAAAGCTGAACACAAATGCATAAAGCTGGGATGTCTCAGACTGTGCCCCCACTTGCATTTAGCCAGGGCTGTTTAGTTTAAGTTTAGCAGAAGTCTGGGTTTGGTTTTCATTGTCAGCAGTTTTGATTTTGAGCAGATATTTGGCATCCTCAAAGCTCCTTTTAAGGACAAAGGTGAAGGATCGATGCTGAGACTCGAAGACCTGGGTGACCAGAGATATGCTCCCTACAAATACGTGTTGAGATTATGTTACAGAGTTCTCAGGCACTCCCAGCAGGACTATAGGAAGAACCAGGTCAGTAGTGTTGAGGATAATTTTCATCCTGATTCCTGTAATTATATATCCTGGATTTGACATCGCTCTCTGCACTTACAAGTGGGATTCTGTGGTGAAAGGCCTGTTTTTTTGTAGGTGAGTAGTGGATGCACTGAAAGCTCAGCAATGAATATCACAGGTTCACATCATAGTTTTGCAGGCTCAGACTGAGCCTGGGGTCCCACTGCTTCCTTCATGAGCTTCCTGCTATTAAAACTATTCTCACTGTAAAGTGGGAAATCTGCAAAACTATCTGTTTTTGTAGAGGGACGGCAGTAAATCAGAGCAGAATTTGTTCTGTCAGGTAGCCTGATTTCCCACTGCTGGAGACTCCCTGTGAGCAAAAAAGGATTTCAGAACATGGACTAAAGGGACTAGAGATAAAAGCTCAAACTGCTGTGTGTGGCTTCTTTGTTTTCTTTCTAATGCTTTACAGAAATATTTTGGTCTCGGAGGGAGAGAAAGGAAGGAGGGAAAACTCAGGAAAAAAGCTTCTTAATATAAAAACCTTTTGTGTTGTGGTGTGGGTTTTTTTCCGTTTCAAAGAAATTAGCTGCCGTTTCTTGAATTTTGTATATATTTCCATGCATTCTTTCCTCTGGTACACGAAAGAATAAGAAGAGTTGGTCATCCCTAACATGGCATCTGTGTCTTGGGGTACATATTTTAGGTGTTCGGATGTTCTTTTGTTCAGAGAGGAAAGTTTTGAGGGTTATTTTGATAAGCTGAGCTGAATGCCTCTGGTTCTTAAAGAAAAAACATTCCTGCTCAGCGGTTCACCATGGGAATTTTCCTTTTTTTCAGGAATATATTGCGAAGAACTTCTGTGTCATGCAGTCCCAGATTGGTTATGATATTCTGGCAGAAGACACCATCACAGCTTTGTTGCACAACAACAGAAAACTGCTAGAGAAACACATCACAGCTAAAGAAATAGAGACATTTGTGAATTTACTCAGGAGAAATCGAGAGCCAAGGTTTGAAGTGGTCGACATAACTTTCTTTTTCTCTACTGATGGGTTTTTGTGTTTGCAGTAGCTGTGAATCTCCCTGCCATTCATTGCTCTGATGGCTCTTTCTCCCAGTTTTGATGTGGCAAATAGAAAAACCCACACAGAAAATATCAGTACTACCTGTCAGTCTTGGGGTTTGACCATATCTGCATTTCAGAACTAGGACTTATTTGAAAAGAGGGTTTATACTTCACGGGACCGTTTTGAAAATGTTGGTCTTCCTTCAGGTTGGGCCAAAGAGGTACAAACAGAAAGTTTTAATTTCTCCTCTGTGAAACTGCCACTTGTGTTGTTTCCCCTGCCGATAATCTTGGTACAAATTACAGAGATGGCAATTGGTTTCTAAGCTTTTATTAATACCAGTTTTCCTGCAGGTTCTGATTCCAGGTCAGACCTAGAGCAGTGAAGATCCCAGTAAACGCGTCCTAGGCAAGATTTTGTTCCAAATGAAAAATTCTGGCCTTGAATTTCACTCATCTGAATTTTTTTTTTTTTTTAATTAGCTTTAGGTCAGAACATAAAGGAACTGGATTTTTTTTTTTCTTTTTTAACTGGGAAATCTATTTTTATGGCTGATAGTAGGTGGTCAGAGTTTGTACCTGGATTTCTAAGGAAGTGGAATGTATGTATGTATGTGTGTGTGCCTGCTCGTATTTGCTCCCCCACCAGCTCTTGAGCCTCTTGCCCAGTTTTGGCTATATTTGCTGGAGGAATGGTGGGCTCAGGGATACTTAGTTCCTAGGAATGCCATGGAAAGAAGAACCTACATAGAGGGAAGAGGCCCTTTTGATATCCCAGTGTGGCAAAGGCTGCAATACTGTTAATGCAGACAGAGGAATCCATGGAAAAAGAGACAAAACCTCATGAATGCCCCAACTGCGAGGAAAGCCTCAGCCTTAACCTTGTTAAACATCAGAAGACCTAATTTTGAGAGGAAAAATTCACAGGCAGCTGAATTCCCTGCAAAACTTCATTGTTTCTTCTTTACATGGAATGACCTCCTTGAATACAGAGGTCCTGTCTTCAGCTCCTGCCAGATCTTCACTCTTCTCTGATTGTGATTCCAGTTCCCTGGAAGTGTTCAAGGCCAAGTTGGATGGAGCCCTGAGCAACTTGGTCCAGTGGGTGGCATCCCTGCCCATGGAAGGGGGGGTTTGGAATTAGATGATCTCTAAGATCCCTTCCAACCCGAACCCATCCGTGATTCATTCTTCACTAATTTGTTGGCTGTGTCACCCCAGAGGTTTTAAAAGGCAGCTTTGGAAGGTGGAGTTGCGGTCTCCTCCAGTGCAGTGGAGCTCCGCAGAGGGCACATGGCTGTCTCTAGCACAGGGAACATCTCGCTCCTTGTGTTGGGTGATGGGTGGGGGTCTGTGCTCTTCCTTTCTGTTCCTGACAAGGATGGTGACCTTCAGTGGAGTTCCCCTGCCAGCCAAACTTAGGACAGCCTCAGGCTGCTCTTATGTTATGGCACAACCCTTTGACCTTTGATTTGCTGAGAAATGTCACATTTGGGATATTTTTCTTTTCTCTCCCTGACTGATTGTTCGGCACCACTCAGGGTGGCTCTCAAAGCTGTTACTCATCTTTTTCTGTTGTGAGCTGCAAGAGTATGAGTTGGCCAAAGTTGTATGTCAATAAATATTGTGATTGGTGCTTCCTTGAGCATCCATACTCTAGTACTGACTGCTGGGGATTTGTACTGCACTGTTTCTGAGTAGTATTTTAAATCTCATTTTCTGTTGCATCTGTGGGGTTTTTTTGCCTGCAGATTCTTGGATTATCTGTCAGACCTGTGTGTATCCAACACCACAGCAATACCAGTAACTCAGGAACTCATCTGCAAGTTTATGCTGAGCCCAGGGAATGCTGACATTCTCATTCAAACCAAGTGAGCATCTGTAATTGGCACCTCTTTGTTGCCTGCTCTGTTGTTATATCCTGTAGCAGTTTGCTGGTGGCACCATTGTGAATGGTTTGTGTTTGCAGGCTGGTTTCAACACAGATGGACAATCCCTTGGAATGCCCAGTCATCTCAGATGACATGGATGAAGAGGAAGTGTGGCTTTACTGGATTGACAGTAACAAGGAGCCTCATGGCAAAGCCATCAGGCATCTGGCTCAGGAGGCGAAGGAGGGCACGAAAGCTGATTTAGAAGTTCTTACCTACTACAGGTAAAACTGTTTATTCAGAGAAAATGTAACTCTCTGAAACCCCCAGTGCTGTTCTGAGCCAGTTCATCTGCCAGTATCAAATCAGGTCAGGCCAGAAACTGGGCTTAAAAATTTGTTTCAAGTTTTTCTTGCAGGAGACATCACAGTCTCTGCTGTCTCTGCCAAGCAAATCTAGAGTTCCCTCTGCTCATCACAGCTCTCTGTCATTTTGCCTCTCACTTTTTACTTACTGGCTTTAATTTTAGGTTGTGCTGCCCTGGAAGCAAGGCATGCTCTGAGGGAGGACTGTCCTGAGGGTCTTGAGGATTAGAGGGGAAAGGGGATAATGGAACAATGTTTTGTACCGATTGAAAACAAATTGTCCAAGTGCTTCAGCCTTCCGTTGTTTCCTTTGACTTCCAGAGGGAGCCCAGTCTTCATGGGGGCTGGATCCTGACATTAGCATTTTTAACGGCAAGTCAGTCCCTTGTTTAGCAAAGTCACTCTTGCAATTTTTGAGGCTTTATACCAGCAAGGCTGGTGTTAGGTTTGTGAAACGAGATTTTGAGGGACAGCGTTTCATTTCTGACTGCTCTCCTTGAATACCACCTTACTGCCTTTTTTTTTTTTTTTCCTTAAGGTACCAACTGAACCTCTTTGCAAGGATGTGCCTGGACCGCCAATATCTCGCCATCAACCAGATTTCTGCGCAGCTCTCCGTGGACTTGATCCTGCGGTGCATGTCTGATGAAAGCCTCCCCTACGACCTCCGGGCTTCCTTCTGTCGGCTGATGCTGCACATGCACGTGGACAGAGATCCTCAGGAATCTGTGGTGCCTGTCAAATATGCCAGATTGTGGACTGAGATTCCTACTAAGATCACGATCCATGAGTGAGTTGAAAGCGTTTCAGACTAAAGCACAGAAGCACTTTGTAGGGTTGGTCTGGGGATAAAGTGGTTGTAGACGTCTAATGTCGGCAAAAGGTGTTTCTGTTGCAGAGCACAGAACCGTTAATTATTGTTACTCTTAGAGACTTTCATGGGTAAGTTTTATTTTTCACTCTGTTTTTATAGGTGTTTAGTGTTCCTTTTTTCTGTGTCTTGCACTGTAGGTATGATTCCTTCACTGACTCTTCGAGGAACGAAATGAAGACCAAGTTTGCGCTAACTATGGAATTTGTAGAAGAGTACTTGAAAGAAGTTGTGAATCAGCCCTTTCCTTTTGGAGACAAAGAGAAAAATAAACTTACATTTGAGGTACTTCTCAGCTATCTACATCCTACTTACAGTACTCCACATTTCAGATAAGTTGGCATATTTAAAAATAAAGGCAGTTGCAGAATAAATGTTGGTGCAAAATAGCCGAAGAAGCAGCAGTTCCTAATTTCAGTGTTCTTGGTGACAGCTGTTACTGCAGAAAATTATATTCTTGTCTGCTGTCAAACAGCTGGTTTTTTCCAACCCTTCCCACCTTCTCCTGAGGTGGTTGCATTTCAGTGGGGGGATGAATGGCCATATTCACTTTCTTTCTATATTAGTGAAATAACATGTAAGGATTCTTCAGTATAAGTAAGTACTGTTGTCTCTGTAAGATATTGTACTGAAGAAAATAACCTAATGCTGTGGTTTAAGTATTGTGTGAAATTCCTGACAGAAACTTTAGATAGGCCTAAATTTTCTAGATTCAAATAACACTGAATAAAGGGGAAACGCTTCCAGCTTTTATAGTTCCTCCTCCAACCCACCTCCCAAGCTTTGCCACTCCTGCTTTTGGTCACCTGAAATCACCCCTGTTCTTACCACAATCACCTCTCTTCTGACTTCCATCCTCCCCACTTCTGCTGCCTCTTCGAATAATTTCCTGGAGTCTTTCTTCTTGATCTTAGGTATTTTCACAGATGCAATTGTATCCTTCCAAGCCTTCCTAAATCTCACCTTGGTTTTGTTGTCTGCTGTACTTTGACTGGCCACAAAATTGGTTTTGTGTAACTCTGGCAGGCATTTAATGTCACCTTAGTCGAAGGCCCGCTTAAATCAGTGGGGAGACCTGTGCTGATTTGAGTACACTCGAGATCTGAATCTCTGTGGAAGCTGCTGTGTGAAACGTGGATTGCACAGCTGAACACCACAAAGGTTGCCACTGCTTCCTTCATTTTTGATTTCTTTTTCTCATAGGTGGTGCATCTGGCTCGAAACCTCATATACTTTGGCTTTTATAGTTTTAGTGAGCTCCTCAGACTGACCCGGACGCTGCTGGCAATCCTGGATATTGTTCAAGTTCCTATATCGTCCTACTTCGAAAGGCTGAGCAAGTTTCAGGATGGAGGTGAGAAAAGCAGCAAAATCTCTTCTTCCAGGGTGCAATTAGCTTTTTTTTTTTTTTTTTTAAGGTTGGAAATAATTTATGGAACATCTCGTTACTCTTTCGAGGTTCTTTATTCACAGATAACCCGCCTACGGGAAGGTATTGTGCGGTACATTGAGAAGGTTGGGTAAAAAGGAACCTTCGTGACTTGTGGTCACTGCCTTGGTGTTGCTGCTCCTTTGCTTATTTGCAGCTGAACTTCCAGATTTGGTTCTGAGCCTCAGTACTGCTTGCAGTGAACATCCCAAGCAAGTCCAAACAGCATCTGCCTGGGCACAGTGGCACTAATGTTTGTCAGTCATCTTAGCAGTTCACTGAAAGGGAGAATAAGATGTTACTGGTGCTCCAATTGCAGAGGCACCACAAGGAAGCCCAGAGAAGGATCCTCTGCATGTGTTGGTCAGTTCAGAATATGCTTTCTTTAACCCCAGGACTGTCCTGTATGACCCAAGTGCCTTTTCTTCCCTGGCGTTCAGCTGGGTTGAAGAATGAGCGTGCCAGGAAGGTGCTGAAACTTAGCAGTTGAGTTTTCCTGTGTGTGTGGAAGAGAGGTGTGGGCTGAGGATCCAGGAGACTGACTGATGGCAAATTTTGTGTCAATATGTAGCTGGTGTTGCCAGCCAGCTGGCTCACAGCACCAAAACGGGTGAGCTGTCTTGTTTGAAACAATTATTTTGTATTTTCTCTGGGAGGCGTTTTCCCAGCTTTGAGTTTTTCTAATCATCTTTCTGCTCAGTTACTCCCACAGATGCCACAGATGCCCTGCAAGAATGGGCCATCCTTCATAATGTTTTCCTCCTTTGAGGTTCAGGCATTTTTGGAGAAGTTTAGACTGTCAGTGTCATCTCTGAACCAAGAAGTTTTGTGCTTGGTTCTCTTACCTTCCCTCCATCAGTGCCAGCAGACTTTCCTGCAAACCTCTGGAAGTCTTTCCTGCAACGCAGTGCACACTGCTGGAGCTGGCTGCAGTCCCTCCACAGCACTAGAGGAAAGGGCTCTATGTTCAGGCACTTGGAATTCTGTTTTGCTTTTTTGTCCCTGAAAACTGCACTGCAGACTCTCTTCTTAAATGGCTCTGGACACAGTTTGACTCCAGACACACTGCTGGAAACATGGGCCATGCAGATGTGGTCCTTCTGTTGAGTTCTCCCTCTGCCCAAGTCTTTAATCCTGATTATACATCTCATTCAATGTTTTTTACTCACATTCATTAGCCATAAAATTGTGTTTCATCCTTAATTCCCTTCTATTTCTGTTGAAGGGTTTCCTTCCTCTTTCACACAGATATTCTCTCTGTTAGAAAACTGAGTTGTTGGAACTTGTTTTATTGGTTACCTGTCTGGGTTTTTTTGTTGTCTCTTTGAACTTACGATACTGGTCTCTTAGGCCATTAAATAGGACTAAAGTAGAAATTAATTAAGTCTGGGTTTTTTGAGGTTTTGGAAAACGTGTTGGCATTTTCTAAAATCAGAATGGTCAGTTGGGTTTTTTTTTTGGAAAGTGTTTTCTTATTCATAACATCCATAAAATCCAGACAGATGGATTGTTCCCTGCCCTCCTTCAGGATGGTGGGAACCCTCCTTCCAGTCAGGTAGGGGTGAGAGTGACTTCTTGCCTTTAAAGAAGGTCAGAACTCACTCTTCCATATCCCTCCAGACTGCAGCAGATGCAATACTTATAACATTGGAGGTGTCCCTCCAACACATTAATCCTCTCGGGGTGTGCAGGTTTACACAGCTTCTTTTTTTAAGGAAAATTGACCTTCCTTGAGTTGCAAAGCTCATTGCATTGGTGTTCTTTAAACAAACAAACAGAAAGGTAAGATTGTATCTGTTGTGATTTTGTGTGTATACTGCAGGTGTATGGAAGTAAATGATAAGTTTTGAGAGTTTATAAAAGTTGTGGGGTTTTGTTTGGGGGTTTATGTTTGTTTGTTGTTTGTTTGTTTGGTTTTTTTTTCTTTAAAGCATCCAGTCCGTGATCACAAATGTCTGGGCATTAGCTGAAATCAGTAGGAACATGTATTTCATTCTTTGAGCTTAGAGCTTTGAAGTGTAGTTCTAAACTCCGATGTTGACAAACACTGACAGCCAATCATCATGCCTGAGATTGGCTGTTGGTCTAAAGAAATATGTTTAAATTTTATCAAGCATTAGGGGTGTGATCCTGTAACTCTGATGTGGGAAAGTGCTACTGAATACCAGCCTAGGTATTCTGTATATTTTAATTTTCATCACTATCTTTCTGTAAATTTGCATAGAATAATATTAAATGTGTATTTAACAGTGATATTTTGTCAATAACCGCGCCAATTCAGAAATGCTGTTATTTTCAGATCCTAGGAGAAGAGACTTGAAAGGAGGCTTGACCAAATGGAAATTTCATGTAATTCCTATTCTTCAGCTGTGGTAGATAGAAGGTGGCATCTCTGCAGAAGAATTTGGGTTAGGATTTATGCATTTCACACGACAGGTCTTGCCTTTTGGTTTTGTTAAAAAGGTAGTGATTTCCATGGGAAAATCAGTGCTGAATAAATTCAGGAACAGATATTATATATCTATATTATGTATCTATATCTATATATATATATATATTATACTGCCTTTCCATTGTTGCCATTGACTTGTTCCAGGTCAGGAACAACAAAAACTTCCAACACCTGGTTCCTGGAATGTGAACCTGTAGGGAACTGCTGAGCTTCATTCTTGACTGGTTCGACCAGTTCAAAAAGCTGTAGTCAGGGTTTTGGGAAATCCATTAATGATAGGTGGAAGAATGTGGTGAGTCTTGGCTGTGGGAAGCCTGCCTGGAGTTTTGCACCTCGAAGTTGAAACAACCAGATGTTCAACCAGCAGCCTGGACCCTTCTTCCATGTTTAATATTTATTTCTTAAAAAGACCCATTTATTTCAGTAACACTGCTTGCTAAGTAAGGAATTACATGTGACAAGTGTTGAACTGTTGAAGCAAATTTGCAAAATGGGATGTATTTTTAGGCTTAGTTGCATGAAGACTTATATCTCAAGGTAAAAGGTTAATTAATTTTCTGTGCTTTGCTTAAGTTTTGAGCCACCTCGGTGGCTGAGGGTTGTCCTTGATATTTTGTGTGAGCTTTTCTCTATCTTGCTTCTGAAAAGATTCTAAAAAGATCATGGAATCATGGTGTGATTTGGGTTGGAAGGGACCTTTAAGACTCTTTCATTCCAGCCTCTTGCCATGGCCCGGGACACCTTCCACTAGACCAGGTTACTCCAAGCCCTATCCAACCTGGCCTGGAACATTTCCAGGGATAGGGCAGCCACAGCCAACCTGTGCCAGGGCCTCACCACCCTCACAGGGAAGCATTTCTTCCTAATATCCAATCTACACCTATTCTCTGTCAGTTTGAAGCGATTCCCCCTTGTCCTGTTGATCCTTATAATAATGTGAATGTTATGCCTTGCTTGCTTTAAAAAGCTTGATTTTAATGCCACTGTCAGTTCCTTTACCCAGAATTAAATTAGCATGCATGTAGTTTTCAGGTGTGACCTTATTTGACGGAGACAGATTGGGGAAAGTTGGCTGGAAACATTTGTGCGAAAAGATCCTGGAAAAAGTAATGATGTGTATTTTTGGAAATGCTTCTTACCTAGATTGCATCCTAAAAATGAATTGACTTGAAAATGTTGGAACCAGCTTCTTTTTTGTTTCAGTCAGTGTGTCTTAACTTTGAATAATTTTCATGGTTATTTGAAGCTTTTTTCTGTTCCTTTTCCCCCCTTTCTTTAGATTCTAAAAAGAAATAAATATGGGGTTTACAAAATATATTAGTTGTATCCTAAAGAGACATTTTTTTTTCCTTAAGGACAAAGGGAGGACTTCATTTAGTAGTGCTGTCATTCTGGCACCTTTAAAGAACATTATAATCTCTTGCAGTTTTAATTAAAAGGGAAAATCACTGCTTTCCTAGTAAGTGCACCCTGCTGTATCATTCCAGAGTAAGGAACCAATCTGCCTTGTTCAATACTGCTGATTTAACCTCTGTGAATTAAAATGCACATCTTTCTCTCTCTCGGTGCTATTTGATCTTTCAGATAGCTGATTTTAGTCAAACCCTGCAACTACAGCATATGTCAGGTCTGAAGGATGAAGCAACACGGTAGGGGTGGTAGGTGAGCTACAGGTGTGTCGTGTGGCTCGGTGCTATTCGGTTGTTTGGGAAGGAGAATAAGGACATGCAAGGAAATATATCCTTGAATTTAAGCTGCATATGTCTTGGGATGCAGGTCACAGTGCTGGGCATCAATTGAAAAGGCCCTCAGTGGTGCAAACCATATCAGCAGACTCAGTCTGTCCCTCAGGGGCTCTGTGTAAATGGCTACAATTTTCCTGAGCCAGAGTCCACTGACGTCAGCGAGAGTCTTTTGGTTCCCTTTGCCGAGCCTTCTTGAACAAACCGGTTTTAAGAACCACCTGTGACAAGCTCAGATTGCTCCTGCCTCTGTGATTCTCACGTGGAATGTGTTGCTCCTTTAAATGAAATGCATGGAATGCATCATGAAAAGCGTGTGTTGTGCTGCAGGCTTTCTTAGAGGAGAATCATGGAATGGCCTGGGTTGGAGGAGATGTGAAAGATCATCTTGTTCCAGCCCCCCCTGCCATGGCAGAGACACCTTTTACTAGACCAGACAAATGCCAGGAGCTCAGTCCCTCAGCTCCAACTGAGCGAGAAGTTGGGTAGCATTTTCTTCCAGCCTTTTGGCTGCAAGCAGAGGTGCACAGTGCTTAGAAGCACCAGTAAGACCACTAGGACAGGGCTGAGAACAAGGCTGGGCCTGCTTTTTCTCTGGTTTCTTTGGGTCCTTGGTGATCAAGAAGGACCAGGTTCCATCCATGACTGTTAGAAATGACTGTGTTGTTTCTCAGCCTTGTCTCTTTTGTCTAGCTAACAATTGAAAATACCTTCTTGAGGCATATTTTGATTAGCAGAGCTAATGAGGCAGTGGCTGTCTGGCAGACGGGAGCCGTAATTTCAACCAGTGGTTTATGAGAAAAGAAGGGTTACAAGAGGAAAAAAAGATTTAACCCTTAGGAAAGTTACCTGTGTCGGTCACAGATGTCTGCAGTGAAGCAACTGCAGAGCACTGTCAGGCCAAAGGGGAGGTCATTCTGAGAGCTTATTTCTGTGGCATGAACCATTTCTCTTTCCCCCTTATTCTCTCCCTCATCATGAGCCCTGGGCATTACTGTGATTCCAGAGGCCATTGCTCTTCTAGGAATCAATATCCCTGTTACAGATGTAGCTCAGCTAGAAGTCGTGATTCCCATGATGCTTTTTACCTTCGAGGCTGGCACGCTGATGGATGTTGGTTTTTTTTTTTTTCCCTTTGCCTAATGTCCACGCTCGACGCTGCTTTGTGGTTTTGGGGACAGGCAAAATCAACAGAACCTGCAGAATGCCAGGAGGAGGTGAAGTTTGGTGGAGTTTCGCCGTGGCTGGGCAGCAGTGAGTTTGTACACAAGAAGGGAAGGCAGGTCAGCGGAGGCTGGGGAGGCCAGATTCACTCAAGGGGTGGGTAGCAAATGTATGTGCATTGTGTATTGTAGGTTTTATTTCTCCTTTGTTTTGCCTCATTATTTCTGAGGACTGTAAAATGTAGCAGTGGCACCTCACCATGTGTCCTTAATGGCATGCATTAGGTTTTCTGGGAGGCTTACCTGAGGGTCAGGTAGTTATTAAGCGATGACAAACGGTTTAGAGAAGACATAAAGTGTGATTCCTGGCCTGTTTATGGTAGGTTCTGAAAGCTTTATGAACAAATTCTGTAGAAAACCTGTAAAAATTAATACCTCTTTCACAAACAGAGCTGTAAGGCTTAATGCTTCTGGCAAATAATGTACAGCTCTAAAGGGTTTGAAATAAAATGTGTTCCTTTAGGTGCTGAAGTATGGTTATTATGTGTCTTAAAAATGGCTGTAACTTTTCATGCAGAAAAATTAAACTGCATGAAGCAATGCAGCCAAATCAGCAGAGGCAGAGAAATGTAGAGCTAAAGCTGCCACGGAGTATTTAATTTTGCCCTTGGTAACCAGACACTGCTGCTCATGCTGTTCCCTGCTGGAGGATCCCCAAGGACTGGTGGTGTTGTGTGCTTTAGGACGACACTGAAGCTTCAGGAAGCTTGTGGTGGAGCAATAGTTTAGGTCTGACTGAAAGCCACAAAGCCAAGGCTGGTTGGAGCCTTGCTGTTCCGAGTACTGCCTTAAAACCTGGTTGAACACACACTGGCACATGGGTTGAGACAACCTGAGCCGTTTTTCTGCTGAAAACTCACTTTGTGATGATGGGAAAAGTTTTGGACTCTCAGTATCATGGCAAGACCTCTCCCCTACTGTGGTAGTGAGCTTGGAGACCAGCCTAAATCTCCCCCAGCACACTGGCAAAATTCAGTTTTGCCTCACCAGGGCTGCAGTGGGTAAAAGGGAAATTCTTGGGGAAAAGTGAGAGCGGCTGAGGAGGACTGTGAAGGTTTTGGGGCTTTGTTGGGTGGTGGATGGGGAAGGAGGACTTCAGGGCCTCAGCATGACCCAGCCGTGTGCTGGCACCCAGAATCCATCGTGTGCTGGGCTGCACCCAAAGCAGTGTGGGCAGAAATCCTTCCCTGTGAGGGTGGTGAGGCCCTGGCACAGGTTGCCCAGAGAAGCTGTGGCTGCCCCATCCCTGGAA
>JAWMRA010000041.1:56414224-56454759 GCA_035584735.1 Pseudotriccus pelzelni
TGGCACAGGTTGCCCAGAGAAGCTGTGGCTGCCCCATCCCTGGAAGTGTCCAAGGCCAGGTTGGATGGGGCTCTGAGGAAGGTGGAAGGTGTTCCTGCCCATGGCAGGGGGTTGGAACTGGATGATCTTTAAGGTCCCTTCCAACTCAAACCCTACAGTCTCTGATGCTCTATGGCAGCTCCAATTTAGGTACTTAACTTTCCAGAAGCACTGAGCATCCAGCTTTTCCAATCCCTAATGAAGCTTCTGAGTGTTAAAATCCCTTTGAAAATACAAGGACTTTTCAAAATTCCGAGAAGGGAGATGAGCACTGTGGAAAACTGTTCAAGATAAAAACAGCTGGGCAGTTTTGAAAACTGAGTCCTGGGAATCCGTCTTTGACCCCATTGTGTTGAGGAAGACTGAACAGCAGTGTGGATAAGAACCTACCACACAGTTCTCTGAGCTTTGTGTGAAATGCCCCAAATTCCCTGGAGCCCAAACTGAGGATTCTCCACAGCAATTGGCTGGGAACAGTTTGAAGAAAAGGCCTGGATTGCCAGCTGCTTTTGACAGTTGTTTTTCCTACTGAATATGGTATTTTGTCACTTAACCATCCATACTGCATGCACAGCAGATTGTTGTTTACTTTTCTATTCTGCTTTTAGAATTTTTTTTTTGCAACCAGTAAATGACTTATCAAGAAAATATGTTTATGTAGAAAATGAAGTGTCAAATTATCCGCTGTTTCGATTACTTGGGTGGTTGTTATTTTTTTCCCATAATTGACTCCTCTGAAAAGCCTTTCTTCTCATAGAGGTCGTTGTGTTGTCAATCGTGCCAAATTGTATGAGATTATGTGCTACAGTTTTGTGACAGAAACTGATAC
Source organism: Pseudotriccus pelzelni (assembly GCA_035584735.1). Classification (NCBI taxonomy): domain Eukaryota; kingdom Metazoa; phylum Chordata; class Aves; order Passeriformes; family Tyrannidae; genus Pseudotriccus; species Pseudotriccus pelzelni. The sequence goes on from JAWMRA010000041.1 coordinate 56,415,093, forward strand.
TCATTAGGAAGTTGTGATCACCGTAATAAAATGTAATGAAAAGGAGAGGCACAGTTGTCTTTTCGAGACATGACAAGCATTCTCTTCTTTCCCGTTCTTTCAGTGCCTGCCAATCTGCAGCTCCTTTAAATTAGCACTTGCGCACAGTGATTTCTTTATGGCTAACCACGTGAGACTTGTACGTTCAACGGGAGACCTTCCTGATGGGTCCGCTGCTTAGGGAAGGCTCTTGGCATCTGGCTTGTGGTGGCCCAGGGGAAGGGAAAGTTGGAAAGAAAGATTCACGGAGGTTGCCTTGCCTTGTTTTCCTCTGTTGGTCAGTCACAGCTCTGAGTCACAGCAAACAACAGCAGGTTAAGGGTGGCAGTGCCACATGAAGGTACAGCTCAGGCTTCTCTGGCAAAGTGCGCACAAAAGTAATCAGGGTTCTCATCTGCTTGCTCTTCCTCCTGATTTAGCTCAGTTAACCAGCTGAGGCGGTAAGTTAATTTTTCTATGGTCATTGGTATTCAGGAAGCACTTTGGAGCTTTGACTAAGATCAGGGCTCCCTTATTTTAGTCACTGTGTGCATATGTACTAAGAACTTAAATCTCTTTTATTGAGCCAGTGTATTTTGTCTTGCATTGTTGCAGGCTTAGCTGACACAGTCGGTCACTCCTTAAGCCTCGGTAACCTTCCTGTGTGCCTTACCTCAGACACACCCCCTTCCCTGCTGAGATAACTGTGTTCAAGCCAAGGGGACACAAAAGCATGGCAAGGAGAAGCAGCTCCCTAGCGAGACTGCTCTGGCCCCTCGTGTCTGTGAGTGACAGATTTAAATCCATGCTTAACTCAGTCTAGACTTGCAAGGCTGGACTGATAACACTGAGCACCCTGAGCGCTGATTACTGGGGTGGGGGATATTTTGGAAGAGAAGCTACTGCCCACTCTTTATGTCCATGAATGATCCCCATGGCTTCTTTCACAGAGCAGAGCAGTTCCTCTCAGTGTGGAGACACATCAGCTGCCTCACTGCCAGCCCGGAATGTGCTGGTTGACTATTGTCTGCTCCTTAGAGATGGCATTTCATCAGCACCCTACAAAACACGGTTGTTAAAATACCTTTCCTGAAAAGAAATGCTGAATTGCTCCAGTTGCTGTAGCATTTCAGCTCTGGGAGGGTTCTCCCCAAGCCTGCTGTGAATTAATTGAAAATTATAATCAGAACCAGGCAGTTAGTTAGAAAGTTCTTGAAGATGGATGTACCCCTGACACTTTGGCTTTTATTGACAGAAATCATGCAGTATTGAGCCACGACCCATTTCAGCTGTAAATACTGAACTGGATTAAGCAGACTTTTCTCTCGCCGGAATCCTTTCCTGTGCATTAATGAACTACAATTTCAGATGGTGGGGATAATAAGCACCACCTTAATCTTGCCTTGCTTTCCTGCTTCTGTTTGTTGAGAATCAGTTGCATGAAGGTCAGCAGTAAAGGAATGTTGTGAACAGAGGGTTTATCCTTGTCAACGAGGCTGTTGGGATTTGTATCATCTTTGATGATTGGTGTTCTGTGGGTAAGAGAAAAGGACAGCAGTGATTTTTTTCTGTTTCCCAGATGCTTTTCTGGGCTCCAATATCACCTTTTGTTATTTCAGGCCTCTCACTGTCCTTTTTAGAGGCAGAGAAAGTGGCCTCCTTATTTATGGGGATCATCCTGAAATGCAGAGAGAGTGGCTAATTCCTTCGTCATGGAGAGAGTTCAATCCCCTCCCTTGCCATGCCTATGCAACACCCCAGTGACTGCTGAGAAAATAAGCCAGATGTGTGCTCTAGGTAAAATCCCAGCTTGCTTTCTCTGAGAATTTGAGGTCCACCCAAGATGTTGTCTGACTCCTTATTCAAAAACCACTAACTTCTTTGTTAACTATATGCTGAGTAGGCTTCAGTCTTGAAGGGTGAGCAGGAGCTGTCCAAGATAAAGTGGAATTCTTATGCCTCACTTAGCACAAACTGCAGTTTTATCTAGTTTTTGAAAGAATATCTTCTGGACTTGTCTTAGACTTAAGCGGTGTAATTATCATTAAGCCCGTGGAGTGAAGATATTCAATAAAGAATTCCTGAGCGTTGCTAATGCCCTCTATTTATATAGAGGGAAAGGGCTTCTTTCGAAACCACCTTGTGATGGCTTCTGAACTGAGATGTAGAGCAGAGGTAATTACAGTCCATGAAGCAGCTGTGCAACCTACTGGTCTTGTGATGGACATCAGCATCGAGGACAGGATGGAACGAATAAATGTCGTTTATTTCAGTGTTCGAAGGCAAAGAAGAAGCAAAAAGTCAGTTTAACTCAAGGTACTTGAAGGGTTGAAGGTCCTCCACTTGGGCCTGTAGCTTTACGCAGGTGTACTGAGTGGTGGTCAATGCAAATAAATGTTTAGCACACTGGGAGAAAGGGGTTGGGGAGTGGGAGAGGAAGATATATCCGTACTGTGTTATTCCCAAGCTGTTTTATTTGCTTTGAAAGGAAAATGCTCGCTTTTCATTTTGCCACGAGAAGGGTATTTGGAATGATTTTACTTACTTTATGCTGGTGTAAGCAGTTAGAACTTTCTGCGCCTGCCTGAAGTGAGGACCCAGCCCTTAGTTTGACTTCTAGCTTCTTTTTCCTGACATCATGCAAAGTCAGAAATACATTTTCTCCTCTTCTTTGTAGGGACTTGCAGTGTTATTTTCAAAAGACCAATTCAGAGTGATTGCACACCAGACCAGATGCCGAATGGGACCTCAAACCTGACACTAATCTGCCTCTTTCACTTTGAAAAAGCAAATTCTTTGTGCCTTGTCCTTTTAAAGTCAGAGCTGAAGTCATCCTCTTTGCCTGCGTGCAGTACTTGAGCTCTGTGGATTGAAGAAAGAAGGGCATAAGAGGAGGATATTGCCAACAAAAATAAAATAGGGCTTTGGCTTTTTACAGCAGATTGGCTGGGAAGAGGGTCTCTTCAGTGGGAGTAAAGCTTCTCCATGGCGTGGTGATTAAAGCGTACTAAAAGACATACAAGAACTATTCAGGCTTCTCTCAGCAAAGATCCGTTTCCTTCACTCTTTTCTGTGGTGTAATCCAGGTCTTGGCACTCTCTCTGTGAAGAGATGCTGTCCTTCCCTTCCTTCCCTCCGTTCATTCCTATCTGTGCTTTGCAAGAAAGGAATATAATTCATGTGGGTGGGTAGCACGGCATCCTCACTCTTTCTTCTCCCCACCTTTGTGAGAAGGTAGTCGTTGATTCACTGAGATGCTTTTCACATCAAAATTCACTGTAAAGACCGGTATAATCTGAGGGAACAGAGGTATTTCTTGGTAGATTCTGCTGAAGCAGCATCAGTGATAGGTACCATTGCAACCAGACTGGAGAAAGTTCCTGCCACATGAGTATACAATAATTTTTTCCCTCATTTATGGCTGACTTATGAAGGGCACTGTGATTACAGATACTGGTTTGACCTTCAGGACAGCCTTCAAGCCTGGAATTCTCCTGGGGCTACTTAATTATTCTTAAAAATGGGTTAAACAAACTTTTTTGAGAAATTATCTTATATGTAGATAATACACCTTCAGGCAAAAAGAAGGGGTTAGGTGAACTACTAAGATTTCTTTAACTCTACTTTGTATGATTTATTGAACATGTTAACAGAGCCCTGGAAATATTTTGACATATTTTCCACCTGCTGACCTGGAAGCAATCACACCTATAAAAGGTGTCACCGTGGTAAATCAGTGTAGGGAATTTGTCCCTAAACCACTCGGTAATTTGCATTAATTCCTTCTCCTGAGTTTGATCAGGAATTGAGGAGTTCTTACTCAGTATGCCTGTTGAGACTGGAAGGGGGTTTGATGAGATGGGGACGTGTGTGATACACAGCTTTGTAAGCAAGCTTTACTCATGGCAAATACGTATGTTTTTGTTTAATGCGTAGGAAACAACGTTATGAGGACCATCCATGGGGTAGGAGAGATGATGACCCAGATGGTGCTGAGCAGAGGGTCTGTGTTTCCTATCAGCACCCCCGATATACAGCCAAGCATTCACCCAGGCAAGCAAGCCAGCCCTGCAGACAGCGAAGATGTGATAGTAATGGACACCAAGCTGAAAATCATTGAGATTTTGCAGGTAATAATGATTGGTGAAATGTTGCATAGCAGACATTTTATGGGTCTTCACTTATTCGCATAATGGAAAATTCCTGCTATTCATTGGGCTGCTCACTGTAAAAATAACTCTTTGGTGTGAGGAAGAGCACTCCTCTGTGTGAACAGCACATGTTTGCTTTGTGCATCAAATCCCAGTTTCTGCCTTGGGCAGTTCCTTACTTGTGCCCTGAGGGAATGTTTCAGTGTTTTCTATAAATTCTGTGGATCTGTTTTCGCTTTTGAGGGAGCCCATTGGTTCTGACTTCTCATAGGTGATTTAGATTACTTTAATTACTTGTCATCTGAAAGGCTCTCAATTGTTAGAGTATCCTCAGTACTGCCTTCTTTGGTTTAAAACTTATGGTGAAGGACAGTGTTATGAAGTAATCCCCTAACTAATACCAGTCTTGTCTATTGCTTCTCGCTTTCATTTGTTTCTATGGCTGAATTTCTCTCCTTACTGTCTTGCTTTACTGATTGATGCCCGGGAGGAGGATTCCAGGACCTTGTCCTGTGCATTCCCTGAGAGAATCACATTTTGTCTCATCCTTTCCTTTTTCACAGCACATTCAGTGCCGGAGCACCCAGGATTGGAGAGCGTTTAATCCTAATTTGTTACTTAACCTGTGGTTTGTTGGTTATGGATTTTAGTCAAATTACTGCACATTGTCAAGTTTTCATATGCTGGGTGAATCACAGTAAATGTGCATATATATGATCCTAGTCCACAAGAAATACAAAATAATTTAGTTTCTTTTAATATGCAGTGAAGGAGGATTAATTTAAATCACATTACCATTCATTGTTACTCTTAAAAATATTGTAGATTTACTGTATTATCATGCATAGCTAGTACAATGGTGATTAAAGCTATTCTATTCTAAGAAATATTTCAGTTTATAATAATTTAGTTCCCAATCTATCCTCCTATTGCTTTAAGTAAAGGCTTTTTTACTTACGAGTTTCCATTCTGCCCTCAGCCAAAATTAAACAGATGGCCCGAGAGACTTAGTTGACAATGAGTGGACTTGGAAAATTCTTATTTTTAAAAATCTTACTTGTACAGTTACAAGGTAACTTGATCGTGGAAAATAAACAAATCCTGTTGCAGTGGGTCTGGGAAGCGTGTTTGGCTTTAGTTATAAACCAAAGAAACAGGTTGCCACCATTTGTGATCTTTCGGATCACCTGTTGCCTCAGCCTTGGTAAAGAAACATGTGCTTTCATCCCCACTGGTTGTAAAATACGTTAAATGATCTTAAAGCTGTTTGGTTGTGTGCTTGCATTTCCTGTGGGATACACTGGAAGTCAGTCGACGGGCAGTCAGTTCTCCAAGTTACTTAAATCGGTATTAGTGCTTCCAGCCTGGCTATTTTCCTCGCTTTTCCAATATAAAAGTAGCACTTCCAGCTCTGAATTAGGATTTTTCCTGTATGACTTTCCAGTTTCACAGCTGAGGAGGAAAAGGGCAGCTGTCAGGCATCTGGGAGGGTGAGCCTTGAGCTTGTCTTTGCTTTCTGTCCCACTTCTTGTCTTCATGGGGCATTGGAAGTGCAGCTGAAATGTGAAATAATTGGTGTCAACATGGGTTGATAGAAGAAAAGTCTTATTTAAAACGTCTTTTTTTTTTTTTTCTTGTAGTTTATTCTCAGTGTCAGACTGGACTATAGAATATCCTACATGCTGTCTATCTATAAGAGAGAGTTTGGGGAAAACAATGAAAACGTTGATTGCTCCACAACATCCCCACCTGACACACCAGGGACCGCCTCAGGTAAATGTTGCTGTTGTGTTGCAGTGTAAAATAATTCCATGTAGAATTAGACTGCAAACAATGAGTTTAATTAGACCAGAAAGACGCAGGCTGCTTGAAGTGGAAAAGCTTGTGGAAAAAAGAAAGTTTTAAGGAATTCCACGAAAATAAGATTTTTGTTTTTGCTGGCCTCTCCTCCTCTAACAAAAATGCGATTCCTTTTTCCCGCTGTGCTTATCTGTGCTCTTCCCAAAACACTGCACCATGACAAATGGAGTGGAGGGCAGATCAGGAAGAATGGTTGAGGTTGGATGAGGACAGATTTAAGTGGGGTGAATGGACAGATTTAAGGTGGTACAGGAATGAAGTGGCTCTCCAGGGAACCTCCCCGTGCTCATGGAAGCACTCAAAAAGTCTGTGTGTACACCTGGAAGTAGGGGAGAATTGCTCTAATTGGAGGTGGGCACATATATAACACAGGGCAGTAAGTTATATTAAAGGTATTCTAAAGGAAACTGTGGTAAATGATTTGGTTTATGATCAGTATTCTAAAATTCATGTATGTGCTTTGGAGGGGTTGGCTTATCTAACAAAAAAAGTGTAAGTTTTAACAATCTCTGTCATTTGTGGCTCACTGCTGGTGGTTACTACAGCTCTTAGCACCATGTGGCTTTGGTTCATGTCTACAATTTGGCCCTTCCTCAGTAATAGTAAAACCTGTCCTGTTTCTTCCCTGCTACTCTTGCAGACAGCAAATTTTGCCTAGTTGAGGGATGACTAGTTAGACCTTTCCTTGATACCATCTGCTTTAAAGAGGAACAGAGTTCCATTTGGCTGTGCAGATTAAACAGTGATCACTGGCTTTTTAAAAATTTGTTTTAATTTTTTTTTTTTTCTTTTTTCCTCCCCCAGCAATTGTTCCTGACATAGATGAAATTGCAGCTCAGGCTGAAACCATGTTTGCTGGCAGGTACTTTCTCTGATGCTCTACCTCTGTGTGTGTGTGTATCTGTCTGTTCACGTTGATATTTCTCATGGACAGCCTCTGTTTGTTCCGTGCTTGTTTTCACACCCCTTTCTCTGCCTTTGGCTGCTTGTTACTGTATAACCTATATATAGGCAGCAAAAGACGTGGATTTCAAACAAGGAAACAGCTCAGTTGATCAGGGTGGCTGTGGGATTGGAAATGACCACCCTCTTAGTTGTGAGACAGTGGGTAGGGAGTTTTTTGCCGTGTTCCCAAAGGCAGCTGGGGAGTGGTGTACAGGAGTATTGGGCTAAAACACAGGAATTATTTATTCATCTTGTAGCGTCTCACACAGGTGCTCCTAAAGAAAGCCTTTTTTTTTTTCCTAGTGTACCTTCTGGCTGTAGCCCCAGATTTCTTGGATCTGTAGGTTACTGCTGACCCTCAGTTTTTCTCTTAGATCTGTTGCAATTGCACTTTTTGTTTGAACCTACTTAGAAAGTTATGTCAACAGTAATCTCTTTCCAATGACTCCTCAAATCAGGAGTGGACCACTTGCTGTGATCTTCTGGACCACCAGAGGCCTGTACATCACAAGTTATGCTTGCAGAGTTTGGGAAGAGATTTCAGCTACACTGTGAACAGGGCAAAGAAAAAAAAAATGTGGAAAACACTCACACTGGAGAGTTATTACCATTATCACTATATTGGTTTAATTTTGTGGGTGTAATTATAATTATACCAGTAAAAATTAATTCCATTTAGACAAGGCCATAGACTTTAAAGGGTTTCTGGGGAGCTAGGGAGAAGGATCTGCAATGTGGGCACTGTGATCTTTCCTCTCTCAGTCTCTTATGCCTTCTCAATCTTTACCAGCAGAAGCAGTGCCTCCAAGTCCTCTCCCTGAACTCCCATAACGTAAAACAACACACAGCCTTTGGCATCTGCATCTTTAAAATGAACAGAGAGACCGAATGGTTTCTTGGAAACATTACTTCTGCTTTGATATGTTAAGTGTAAATCTGCTTTCTGCCGTTCCACTTATGAATATGATTCCAGAAATGTGATGCTTTTGGCAATTCTTGCTATTTTTGATCTTATTTTTTCTTAAATGAAATTTTAATAGCAGCTGAAGAAGGAAGGAGTGAAAAGGGTCAAATTAATCTCTTGTGAAATGCAGTTTACTTCACTTAATTTGGATTGGGGATGAGCTTGGCACAACTTACCCAAAACATAAATTAATGGTTTCGCAATATGGATTTTAATCGCAATATTTGACACATTTCACATATACTTCCTTGCGTTCCATATTGTCCATTCTGCTCCAAGATTGCTGCAGCAGCACGTAACTGCAGGATTCAAGTCCTTTTAAAGTATATTAAAGTGATATTTATAATTCCCTTCCTGCAGCAGATTTGATTTGATTTTAAAAGCCCTATCAAATGAAGGTGGTGTGTACAGGGATGCTTAGGTATAAAGCTTTAATTTTTTCTGATTTATTTCACTTTATTGGGTCCTTTTCCCTCCTCATTTTTCTTGCAGAAAAGAGAAGAATGCAGTTCAGCTGGATGATGAAGGGGGCAGAACGTTCTTGCGGGTCCTCATTCACCTCATCATGCACGACTACCCTCCGCTGCTCTCAGGTGCTCTGCACCTCCTGTTCAAGCACTTCAGCCAGAGAGCAGAAGTTCTGCAAGCATTTAAACAGGTATGGGTGGGCACAGGGTTATTCCAGGGAACTGGAATGGAGGGAGTCTTTCCGAAGGCAGCTTTGCCACCTAAACTGCTGGTTGTTGCACGGTGGTGTTGTTTCCTTAGAGGTCCAGTATCAGCAGACTTCTTTGACCATGCATGTGCTGGTGTATATTGGAGCTGTGCACCCAGAAACAGTTGTTTCTGTGCACCCAGAAATAGTTATTTCTGGCACTGCATCCAGCAGGGAAAATGCAGGTCCGTGGTGAGCATCTCACACGGCGTAGGGATCCTTCAGGGACAGAGTAAGTGCCTCGTGTTTGGCAGGCAGGGCACAGGTGTTGGCAGCAAGACTTTCCCATCCTCGGGGCTGCTTAGGCTGGGGATAAAGGTCTGTTGTTATCCCTGTGGTGTTTGCAGCTTCTACTTCAGGTGTCTCTGCACCGTGCTTCGCCAAATACCAGGAAGGCAGTAACAGAGCCAAGCCTGTTTCCAGCGTTTATTCTTCCCCTTGGATAAGGGTGCCATGTGCAGGCTCCATGTGTCAGTGGATTAGGATGGGGAGATCTGATGTCATGGGGCTGGGTGACAGAGGCGTCTCTGTTACGTAACCCTCCAGAGCATATGTTGATAAGAGCATCTGATGCTTTATTTCAGGAGCCTGATAGCCTGTTGGCTCATCGTTATGTAAAACCGGGGAGGTCCCTCTTGTTTAAAAGCAGATGAGCGATAAAGACCTGAGAAGCTTTTGTTTAATGTTTTTGTTGTGCAGCATAATGGCCTCCCACCAGATATTTAAAGTTAGTCCGGTGCTGGTTAGTTGCATAAATAGCTGTTATTCCCAGGTAAGCGAGGACCGAGTTGCCGAACATGTTTTTGTAAAGGAAAAGGCTAATTGAGAAATAAACAAAAATAAACCCTGCAGAGAACGTGGAATATGGGTGCCTGTAGATAAGCAGCATTCATAAATTCTGTAAAATAACAAGGTTTTGCCAAGCCAAGAGAGATGATGATGAAAACTTTGTTACACAATCATGAATATTTGCCTGCATGTAACACTGTAGTTTGGTTTTTTTGAAAAGAATATGCCTATCAGTGTTCTTATTTGCCACGTGACCTTAATCTTTTACATAAGTATGGTTTCTTACTATTGTTTATTGATTTACTGTAAAGATTGTTGTTAGTTTTTTTGAATATTATCTTCATGAATAATCCTGGTGGAACAGAGAGTGGTAGAAAGAAAGAAAATGGGTAGGTCATGCTAAATCAAGAGCTACAAATAACTGACAAAACCCAGATAACTTGAGCAGTACAAAAAAAAAAGGTAAAAATGACATTAATCTAAGGAAGAGGCAACCACTCAGGTGGTGAGAAATTGCATGAACCTGGAAGTCAGTTTGTCAGCTATACTCAAATAAGTTTTTCTACTCTGCCCTCATAGTTATTTTTCAGTATTTGATTATGGTGATGTAGGTGATCATTAAAGTTGCTGGCCGTCCTGACTTTTCTTTGGATGCCCCGATTCCTTGTCCAATCATCCTTCTTTTGTCTTTTTCTTCTGAAGTACTGAGCTGCAGGATTAGCTGTTTCCAACGGTAGGTGCTTTAATAGCATGAAAGTGTCATTTTAATGCCATGAGGATCATAATCAGTGCATCAGAGCTCACTCTGAGCTTGTAAACTGCTTGTGCTGAAAACGTTTTGCAGTGTATTAAAGAAGGTGAGGGAATGTTGTGAATGTTATAACTGTTCTGTTCTACTCCAGTCTCTGGCTCTGCCGAAGGTTTTGGATGAATGGGGGCCAAAATCCCGTGTGTGCCGTGTTTCTATTTCATAGAGCAGGTTGCACGAAGCACCTGAAAAGAGAGCCTTAGAAAGGGAACTGTCAAGCAAATCACCCAGGCATAAGTGCTGGTGCTGCTGCTGGAATAGCTTTCCAATTTTCTCTGTTTCCAGGTTCAGCTGCTGGTGTCCAATCAAGATGTGGATAACTACAAGCAAATCAAGGCTGATCTCGATCAGCTCCGTCTGACTGTGGAAAAATCAGAACTGTGGGTTGAGAAGAGCAGCAATTACGAGAGTGGAGAGGTGGGCGACAATCAGACCAAAGGGGGAGAGGAACCACTGGAGGTGGGTTTAAAGGCATTGCTGTCAGAGTTGTTTCAACATTGCTGGGTAGTTTAATGAAGAACTGCAAATCTGTGGTCTGGTTAACCAAAGCAGCAAAGTGAGAACGTGCAGGATTCTGGCTGAGCTTTAGGAATAGACAGAAAAGGAAATAAAACCTCTTTTATCAGTGTTTTCAATATTCTTTCCTGCTGCTTTCAGCAACTGTGTTCTTATGTCCAGGAGCTGCCTTCCTTTCTGGGTAAGGGAGCAAACCACAATGTGTGGCAACGCTCCGTGGCCAGGGGAGCAATTTAGGAATCACCTGTTGGCAGATGGGTTGGTTTGCTGGGAGAAAGAAGGAGGAGAGAGTGTGTCCTGCACCTAAGGGAGATCAGAACAAGCAACCCCATGGTTTCAAACATCACAAGTAATTTCACTCTTCACCAAACATAAGACTTGACCTAAGAATGTTGAGATTTTGTGGGTGAAGTAATATTTTGGTTCCTTTGGCCCTTGTGATAGCGCACTCTCAGGATATACTGTGACTTGAGAAACTGTAGAACTTGATGTGGGACCACGAAGACCTGATTTTTTTTTTTCTTAAAATTTCCTTGTTTGGGTTTTTTTTAAATTCTGTTTTTCAGCAAAAACTGAGGTCATCATGTAATCACTTACTCATGCAAGAGTAATACTTAACTCCAGTGTGAGTCCTTAAGAAAACACAAAATGTTGCAGGACTTGCTGTGATTGAGGTTTGTGGCATAACAGTAGATGGAGCAGGCTTTCCCACCAGTATTTATTCCCACTTTTCCATTTTCATCAGAGGAAGTGGGGACAGATGAACAACTGTGATTTCTGACAGACCACTTTCCTGGTTCTCTTCCATGGTAGAGTCTTCCCTGGTGGCCAGAAAAATGGGTAAGGAAGACACCAGGGGAAGCTTAGTAGGAAGCCAAGTGGAGATTATACAGCACTGTGGAGGCCACACATTGAGGAAAAGGTGGAGCCACCAAGAAGAGACATTTGTAGGTATCTGTGACTCCACTTGGCCTTTTAGATGGGAAAGCAAATTCTTAGTGGCTTCATGTGGGGGAAAATCCAACACTTCAAGAAAGAAAAACAATTTCTTGTGACAGTGTATGGTCTTGCTCTGTCTCTGATCTAACTTAGCTGAATATAGTGGTGTCAGAACTAGGGGGAGGAATCTGCGCTTTATGAGCTTAAGTATGTAGGATTTCCCTCTTTCTTTCCTTGAGCACAGCTCTAGCAGGAAAAGAAATCTTCCTTATGTATTTAATGAATGGGAAAGGTAATGGGGAAACAGGATGCAGAACTGCAGCAGGATTACAAGGTTGTTTAGTTATAATACGTTCTAAAAGTGTAATAAGACCCTCTTTATTCCTATGGGATAGCCCTGATAGCAGAGAAACTCGAGGAGAGGGAGTGTTTCAAGCTATGTGCTTAAAACAGAGGCACCTCTCAGTTGGATATTTTCAGTGGTTTTTTTTTCCCAGGAGGCATCCCTGGGTCTGTGTGGATTAGCAGTGCTCCAGTAGATGCATAATAATATCTCTGGCAGATCAGAGAGATTATTGTATCAGAACAGTGATACGTAATCTGCTGGTTAAATCATCCGATGGTAATTCCCTGAGAGCTGTGCCAGATTACAATAGCTCAGAATCTTGTCCCCTTTTTTTTTTACCCCCCGTTAAACTATTCTTTAACAGTCAGCAAATGTTTTTACCTTGCAAAAAAAAAAAAAAAAAGGTTAGGTAGTCATTATTCTCTTGGAGATCTTAAGCCAGATGTTAGAGATGAGGTGCTGCTCATAATCTACAATGTGTGAAGCAGGTGGCTGGGCTTCAAGCAGATAAAAAATCCCATGAGATCCATGCTCTCTTGGAATGGATGCTGGGTATTCAGCACCGAGCTGGATGAACCCCATGGTCTTTAGGGAATGTGCTTCGTTTGCCCGTGCTTAATTTTTCCCAAGCAACATTAAGTTGCACGCAAAGGCTTAAATGCCGTTCCATTAATGTTAAGCATAAGTTTCTGTCCTCACCAAAGCACGTTGATAGATGTGCATGAGAGTGTTAAAATACAATATTTTTTTTTTGCCTTTGGGCTTCTGAGTCTTTCTGGGTAATGGTTTCCACCTCTCTATCATAACCTGTAGTGCTATTCTTTTATTTTTTTCTTTTTGGTAGCCATAAGACTCCAGAAATGGGATTTGTGGCAAAAAGGCCTTGTTCTTCTAAAAGTAGCCAGAGTTCTCCACAGGAAAAATGGCAAATCCTACATCCATGAAGGACTGTCTTGATAGAAACTGGAGATCAGAGTTCTAGGAAAGGGTGCTTGGAGTTAGGTCAGACATGAAATGCTGAAATTGGTGTCACGTAACTGAGCCTTGTTTGAGAAGGGCAAAGCAGATAAAGCCTGTTCACTTGGTTCTGTCTAAGGGTGGCATAAGGGTGTTCCCAGTCTGTGTGGACACCATGGACTGTGGAAAGTGTGATCTTTATTGTCTTGTCCTTAGAGGATGCATTGGCGGTGTAGCACCAGAAACACAGCTGTGATATCCCAGGAATTTTATGAATAGAGGAAGCAGTCTTTTTCAGAAAATACCATTTCCTAAAGGTGGGGTACTCAGGTGGGAACCCTTTCTCAGTGGGATCCCTATGCCTCCCTGTTCCCTATGGAAATAGAGGATGTCTATCATGGGGCATAACGAGGCAAGATGTGCGACTGAGCGCCTTTGGTATCCCAGTGGGGTGATTCTCTTGATAGCTATATCCCTGGCACACTCTTACAGGTTCTATAAGCAGATTTTTATTTTGTTAAGAGAAAGGATGGATTCAGCAGTTTGATGCTGATCATCACTTCCACATAAGACATACAGTTTACATGGATTATAAAACTGCTTTGATTGAGGAAGAATGCTGACAAAACCAACAGGTAAATTAATCTTGGTTAACCCACAGTCCCAGAACGGAGAAGGGTGGTTAATTATAGCAAAAAGCCTGAAATACCTTGCATAGTATTGATTCAAACAGCTAGAGAGATGGCAGCCTGCATACTAACAAACCTAAACAAATAAAATCCACTCTGGGAGCATAGATCAACACGGCGACGCTGAACAGCGGTGCTGGCACCGTTATAAACAGCCCCCATGGCCAAGTGGTGCAGCTGTTCTTACCTCACTGCAAATTCGGGCCAGATGGGATTTACAGAACTCCCCAACTTCACCATCAGCTAAGAAAGTTCAGAGAGAGGTTTCAAGGCATACAAACATTCAGCTTGGCGTGCACGTGTGTGTTTTAGGAGATTTCTCTTCTCTAAAACAGTAGGAAGTTTGAGGACACAGTGCAACTCAGAAGTGCACCTGTTTCTTCTTTTTTTTTTTTTTTTTTTAATGCCATTCCGCTGGTTTACATCCTTGGGGTTACACTTTCAGGCAGTCTCAAGATTCGCTGCAGTTTTCCTTCGTGCTTGATAATTTCAGCATCCAAAGGCCAGTCTTTCAATTCTTTGTGTTTGCAGTTAAGAAAGGCTTACCATAGCTGACAGCAGGAAAAACCCCCCAATGCTGCCAGTGTTCTTATTTGTGTAAATGTCCTTCCATGTTTTGATCGAGACATGCATGGAAAGGTGTGTGGGTGTTGGCAGATACTTGCTGACTTGATTTCTCTTATTTATCATACCCAGCTGGGCCTTTCTAAGAGCTGGGGCCCAGAGCATACGGCATCATGGCTTGATGTTGCAGCTTAACATATGGTTCCTATTTGGTTTTAAATCTTTTCCTGCATCATCCAGAGACTAAGGACAGAAGCATCCTCTTCATGGGAGGAACATCTCTAATTTCCACATGCAACTTGTTCCTGTACTGTTGAGATCTCCACCCTACTTATCTCAGCTGCAGAGGTCGTCTGAAGCTCTTTCTCCAGACTTTCTAGTGCTCACATGCACAGATTTTGTAATCTTTCCAGGTGCATTACAGATTTTTGGAACGTGTGGTCAGTGCTAAAATACACTTACGGTCCATATTCTCACAGTATTTAAATTCCTTGGGATGTCTGGTCTGATTTAGGGACACATTCTGGTTTAGGATGATCAGAAGCATGAAAACATAAGAGTAATTGCCTCAAATTGCATTGGAAATTTGAAACAAAGGGAGGACTTGAATGTGAATCTTTTCATTCACTGGAACAGTGGATAAAGAATAACCAAATATTTTTCTTTGTTATTGGTGTTGTATCAGTTCCTTTTGAGCTGCTGTAATAGTTCTTCACTAGCTGTTCTCAAATACAATTAGTTCATTTTGAGGAAATCGCAGTAAATCTCCTCTTGTCATGTGCTCTTTATTGCAGGAGTCCAACATTTTGAGCCCAATCCAGGATGGGACCAAAAAACCTCAGATAGACAGCATTAAAAGCAATAACTACAATATTGTTAAAGAGGTTGGTACAACCACCAAGAAACTTGATAAGTGATTCAGTAACTGTTGTGAGAGAAAGTGTTTTTGTTTGGGTTTGTGTGACAGGACTGGTCCTTAGCTTGCTCTCATGCTTATTTATTTATTTGTTTGTTTGCTTGTTCGTAGATTTTGATTCGACTCAGCAAACTGTGTATTCAGAATAAAAAATGCCGGAACCAACAGCAGCGATTGCTGAAAAATATGGGCGCCCACTTGGTAGTCTTGGACCTTCTGCAGATCCCCTATGAAAAGGTTATTCTCATAATTTTAGTGGTAAAGAACATGAGCTCAATGAAAGGAAAACCTCAAGAGGCTCGAGGATCAACGTTGAATATCTTTTAGAACTGAATTCTGTCAAACGTGGTAGAAGCGCGAAATGATGGTTTCCTGCCTTACGAATCACGGGTTTGGGCTCGGTTTAAATACGGCTGCCTGCACAGAACAGGTTTTATTGAAAACCTGGCATTTACTGCCCTGAGTGCCTGGATGTCACAGTGCTGTCATTCCTGTAACAGGCAAACCATGGATCTGTAGTCACTGCGCGGTGAGAAGTGTTTGGTTTAACAGAGCTCCTTCCAGGGAATCTAAATCCCATTCTTGGGTACTGATGTGAGTGCTATTGGTAGGTACGTTAGGTGGACCAAAAGCTTTCAAGGATCAAATCTGAAATAACTTCTTTGTTGCTGTGGTGGACATCTCTAACCTAGTTCCACTTACAATCTTTTTTTTAACCAAGGTAACGTGATTTTGTACTGATTTAGTGGCATGGAGCATACAAATGAATGACCTGCATAGCATTTTGAAGAGCAGATCTTTTCTAGATCTTACAGGAAGCACTGAGAGAAGATAAAACCTCTTCTGGGCTACATTTTCCTGGGTGTTACCCACTGATGTTATGATGCAGACACTGGGTTCAGGTGTCATCAGCAGTCAAAACGGTGCTTGTCCATAGAGGTGGTTCATCAAATCATAATTAGAATACTACACAGGAGGGATATAAAATAGACATATATTTGTGTGGGAGTACATGTATGAGCACATGCATCTGTGTAGGTGTGCACACACATGCACACACACATCTGCTTCTATATGTAGCTATGTAAAAGCCAAACCTTTGCCAAAGCTTAAAATTCATGTGGGCTAGAGAGCTTTTTTCTTTTTTTTTCTTTTTTTTTTTCTTTTTTAAATTAAGCCGCTTTGCACCTTTTTTTTTAAACTAGGAAATTATAACCAGGCATTAGGGAATCTTACTTGGAGTTTGTGCTCCTACCTGTGATTTCCTACGGTCACGTTTATTCAGAGTAAGGTACAGCCACTAATCTGAAGGTAACTACATCAGTTGCTTTTGCCAGAGGGAGAATTCCTGCCCCATAAAGGCTCAGGAGAACTGGCTTGTTCCTGGCTGAATTGACCTTGTGTGGTTTTAACAAGTATCTTTAGGTGTGCCCAGCTGATTTTGTCTTGTCTTCCTGCAGAGTGATGAAAAGATGAATGAAGTTATGAATCTAGCCCACACTTTTCTTCAGAATTTCTGTCGAGGAAATCCTCAGAATCAAGTTCTCCTCCACAAAAATCTCAACTTGTTCTTAACTCCAGGGGTGAGTATTTATATTTGAGCAGAACATTATAACTGGAAGTAAATTTGGGCTTGGTGAAAAATTCCAGTGCTGAATAAATAGTTTCATTAAGTTCTGCTCTCTCTCCTCTCTCTGTTCTCTCTCTCTTCTCCCTTATTGCTGCTCTTCATGTCATTGCTTTTAATGTTCACATTTTACGAGTGGGAAACAGTATCACCTGTGGGTTTTGCTGGAAGTATCTATGAACGTGCGTCACATCATCACATGGTGTTTACCTTGAGTCTGATGCTGTCACTGTGCTGTCAGGAAGCTCGTGTGAGAGCAGATTCAGACCCATTCATTTTTGCTGGTGGTGCTCCCATTTGAATCAACTAATCTAAAATTCAGACTTTCGTTAAATCACTGTCTTTACAGTACACCTTTTTGTCACAATCCCTTTGTGTATATGTGTGTGTGTGTTTGCAGATATGTTCATGTAGGATGAGGCTTGCTCTGAGGCAGATCTACTGAGCAAAGCTTGCTTTTATTAGAGTTGTGAGTATAAAGATTGCAGATCCTGGCCTGTGTACATTAGGAAGCACTTATTCTGCTATTTTTAATGTATGCTCTTCTGTGAAGTTAGGGAATGGCACTGAGCTGACCACAATAGGGACCAGTGCCCAGATTCCAACACTGACACTTCACTCAGGTGCCAAGTAGGGAGCTTGCTTGCACGTGCATCTCTGGTTTTTTTGTAAGTTGATTTCCTGATCATCCTGGTCGTCATCATCACAGTTCTGGTGCTTTTGTTTGCATTGTGGAGCAAACTTGATGTGGATTCCTTTCAGATGACACTAAACTGGCCCTAATGGTTCTTTAGTCCAAGGGACCAAGCTTGTTTGAAGCAAGTTTGAAGCAAAAGCCCCAAGAATGCACGAAATCTCCTCTTGCTACTTACCTGTTGCTCCTGTTCTGTGCTGCTCCCTGACACACAGCCTTAGGCTCCCTCTGTATTTCATGTGGAGAGAGAGATGTTCTCTCAGGGAGCGATCATTGCACGTGGAGTGATTGACCTGCTGGAAACGTCTCTGTCGGTCACAGAGGGATCCACAGCCACTAATCCTGTCATGTGGTTGCCTCAGTGCCAAATTTGATGGGGAATGGGATGAGTGTGGTCTCAGGTTCCTGTATACCGAACTCACAGAATGTGCTGAGTCGGAAGGGACCCACAAGGATCATCCAGTCCAACTCCGGGACCATCCCCAAGGGTCACACCATGTCCCTGAGAGTATCACCTGAACACTTCGTGAGCTCTGGCAGCCTTGGTGCTCTGCCCACTGCCTTGGGGAGCCTGTTCAGTGCCCAACCACCCTCTGGGGAAAGAACCTTTTTCTAATATCCAACCTGAGCCTCCCCTGACACAACCTCAGACCATTCCCTTGGGTCCTGTCAGTGCTCACCACAGAGAATCGAGTGCTCTAGCAGTGTATTTATGTGTGTGTCTTCACCTTCCACGTGGACACAGGTTTTGTTTATGTCCACTTTAGGACCATTTTGTACTCGCAGGGAGGTGTGAAGAAATCTAGGCCCCAGGACCACTGCTTAGTGACTGGGCTGGTGCACGTTGGATTTTCCCAGTTTCCCTTGACCAACGCGCCTCCCTCTTCCATCCCCAAAGCGAATCCTGCTCTCCTCACAAGCCTGTCTTGGTTTTAACCTGTTCCAGCTGCTGGAAGCTGAAACCATGAGGCACATCTTCATGAACAACTACCTCCTGTGTAACGAGATCAGCGAGAGGGTGGTGCAGCACTTCGTGCACTGCATCGAGACCCACGGGCGGCACGTGGAGTACCTGCGATTCCTGCAGACCATCGTGAAGGCGGATGGCAAATACGTGAAAAAGTGCCAGGACATGGTAATGACAGAGGTAAGAGAAGGGTTCTCGCGTTAACCGCGCGTGTATTTCGAGGTTGGCTTTTTTAATTTGCTCTTGGTGGCTCGCTTTAGGATTTTAAACGGTATCACAAATAATGAATATTTTAGCAGACGTTTTTGGGAGTTTGATCTAATTTTGTAAGGCCATCTGTATAACTCCTAGAAAGAAAACATGAGTGTTAGCATGGTGATACAGAGATGTCTATTTGTAGATGATGTAGCATGGAAATCTCAAAGTTACATAAACCTTCATTTTCCTGTGCTGTAATTTAGGGTCTCTTTTACCCAACTTGTGGCATGGTTTTGCCATGTAAGAGGCTCTTACCTCTGTGGATTTGTCTAAATAGTGTTGTAGACTACTTTTTTTCAGCATGTAACAATTTTAGATACTAGTTTCTGCCTTTATTTCATTTTGTTTAGTTTCAGAGCATTTATGTGAGAGTCAGTAGAGCCAATCTGGCTTTAACTAGCTGGATTCTGTCTGACCTGGTAGATTCTGCTGAGTGGTTAGTGGACAAATCTTTATGCCAATAAAGTTCCTAGGAAAATACCTAATTGACTTCTCTGCAATTAGGATTTGATATATAGTGAGCATGATAAATGAAGTCTTCAACTTGCAGACACGTGTGCATTTAACTGTAATTATGTTAGCAGTTCAGTGAGATTTATCAGTGGTTAAAGTTGAATATGGTGAAAAGTCCTGATAAGATCAAAGTACAAAGAATATTTTTCTTTACAAAGTGTTTTTTTTTTGTTTTGTGTTTGTTGGTTTTTGTTTTTTTTTTTCCAAAGAAATCACAGATAAACTCTAGTTGTGGTATGAATAAAACTAAACCCTGCCGAAACTTTATTCCACAGCAACAAGAGGGAAAACTTCTAATTAAGAAAATAAAGCTTCAGCCTACATGGATAACCTTTAATGGAATCCACCTCAACCTTTTCAGTTTGACTGAAGTGTTTTAACTTGCCATATCAATTACAAGCCTTTGATTTACATAATTCAAACAGTTCTTCTGCCTTTGTGGTTTTAGATTTCCCCTTCTTCCACCAAGGCTTCTTGTAGGTTTTTACTTCCTCATCCAACAAAATGTTCAGTTTTTTCCTCAATTTAAATATATTTTGTTGTTGCCCTACAACAGCACAAAGATAAATTGTCACATTACATTTTCAAGCTGGCTGCATGATTGAAAGTAGAAATGAACTTGTCATTCACATCATGAGTCCTGCAGGAATTTGCTGGGGGGAGGGAACAAATTTTGATGAAAGACGGTAAGATGATGATCTGTTTAAAAAAAAAGGTAGGAAATTAAAGGTAAGCAATTATGATTTGTCAGAGAAGGATGCTAACAGTGAAATTTGGATGGTGCATGACCGGCAATCCAATACAAAGGGAACAGTGTAGCCAAATGATTGGAACTTGTCACAGAGTCAGGACAGTTCCTCAGCAGAAAACTGAGATTTTGTGACCTTAGACAAGTGGTATAACTTTTTTTGTGCCTCCGGATGGGTCACATAAACAATTTACCACAAGACAAGACAGAACACGACTGTACAACGTGCCTCAATGAGTCCCATGTTTTCTTTCACCCACAGGAAGTATATTGTGGCTTATTCCCGTTTCCTGGGAGTGAGGGATGAACCGACCACATTTCCATGTTTTAGGAAGCTCACTGTCATAAATACACTGAACATTCCCACTCTGGCTTATTCACTTGTTCTCCTCTCCTTGCTCTCTACGTCTGTGGAGTGCTAGTAATGATGTTTACCAACCTGAAAGGTTCCTTAGGGCACTCTTTCTCATTACAAGCCTGCTTTGAGGTCCCTGGAAGAACCGTGCCTGTCAGTGCAAACATTATTACAGAAGGGAAAGCAGAGTTTACTGTTGAACCAGATCAATGTGGCAGCAGGGTTTTCTATTACCTGTAGTATTCTGGAGTAATCTATCACAAAGCATCAACAGCTGCTCCAGTGACCAGCCTTTATTATACTTCCATGGAGTTCTTAACTTGTTGAAAATACACTTTAGTGGAAGAAAATGCTGCTGGTTTGTTTGTTTGTTCCCCCTATCACTGATAAATATTTATTTATCATTGATGAATGTCAAGCAATACTGGTACAGAGTAGGTCTGGATTTGACATAGGAGTGTAACTCTAGAGGGTTGTCGTCGTCTTCTATGTGCAAAATGTACCCAAGTGGAAAAAAAACTATGGGAATGTGGTGAACAGCTTAATAGAAAGTGACAGAGATTGTACCTTCCCAGAGGGTTCAGTGTGGGTTTTTGTATTATTATTTTGTCCTAAGAGCACAATGTCAAACATCAGTATTAAGAAGTTAGTTCAATTTTCCAACATTTTGAATACTTATAGTGTTTTCCTTTTTTATTTTGCCATTGAGTGCAATGAAATTATTGGGTCCCTCTACTGTCTCCTTCTTTTTTCCCAAGCTCTTGTCCCTTTAAAACTTTTCCTGTACTGTGGATTGTCCAGAAAATGTCTGAAAAGTCATGTTTTAGAAACCCAAGGATAAATGAGAAATAGGAATTGCAGGAAAGACTGAATTCACAATTCATTCCAGCAAAATGTCAAAGTAAAAATAAGCAAGAAACGGGGAAAACAAAAACAGAAAAGTTGTGAATTCAAAATCTGAAATGTTGAAACCCTGGAAAATGTAACAAAATGTTTCTTGACTTTTCTTTCTGGGAGACTAATTTTCATTCCTGCTCTTGCTGCTTTCTCACCCTTGAATTCAGTAAGACGGCTTTTCATGCCACATATGGATTAGATGTGTCAAGTGCCTAATTCACAGAATATGTGGTGCTGCCAGGCTGAATTTTGTGCTGGGAAAGGCTTGTGGGAGCTTCTTTTCACCCACACTGAGAGGGCATTATGCTTCAAGGGAAAGGGATGGAGAGAGGGCAGGACTCCTGTCCTATCCCAGCTCTGCTCGTGCGTATGGAGCAGGGCTTGCAGTGGGATCTGGATCCCCTGGAAATGAGCAGGATCAAATATTTATCGCATACACCAGTTTTCTGTTAAATGGAAGTGCTGACATGACACTGACAGTGTCATGACGCACCTGTCGCATTTGCATGGGCTGGGAAGAATCATCCTTTATTTCCAGTGCTGGGCAAGGTGGGGGGAAAGGTGGGCTCCGTTCTGGGTGAGCCACAGGCTTTCTGTGTGAGGCAGTGTGGAAGATGTCATCTCCCTGCACCTCAAGTGCCCGTCTATAAAACAGGGGTAATAATGCATCCTGGCCTCACAGCAGGAGCAGAGAATAATTTATTAACTTCAACAAACACTGAGAACGGAGGAATAATAGGGATGGCAGACTGTCCTGGGTAAAACAGAGTTACACAGAAGTTAAACCTCAAACTCACCTTGCATTAGCTTGCTCCTTGGTGAGTTATTCCAGATCTGCACACGTGTAGATAAGAGCAGAAGTTTGGATGTTCTTTTGGCATGTGCATTTGAGCAGCCACACCAGAGTAAGTTTTATTTGGTTGTTGGGTTGGTGGGTTTTTTTGCTAGACAGTCTTTGCATACTTAAAAGATAGAACGAAATGAGAAATTAAGAAAATCATAGGATCGCTTAGGTTGGAAAAGGCCTTCAAGATCACTGAGCCCAAAATTACTGCAGCACAGGGTGCTTAAAACTCTGATATGTCTTTCAGCTGATAAATGGCGGTGAAGATGTGTTGATATTCTACAACGACAGAGCTTCATTTCCAGTCCTGCTCCAGATGATGTGTTCGGAGCGAGACCGAGCCGACGAGAGCGGGCCTTTGGCGTATCACGTCACCCTGGTGGAGCTGCTGGCAGCTTGTACCGAGGGAAAGAATGTGTACACAGAGATCAAGTGCAATTCCCTCCTGCCACTGGATGATATAGTGAGGGTAGTGACCCACGATGACTGCGTTCCTGAGGTAGGGCTCACGGCGTGACGAAGCAGGCTTGGCGTTTTTAGAGACCTCAGTGTTTTGTTGTTTGTAGTACACTGACAAGCTGAATATTTGCACAGAAAATGGGCTGGAAGCAGGTGAATGAGTGAGAAAGGATAAGACAGTGTTTTCTTCAGCAGAAAATTCCTTGTCCCTTATGCTTTGGTTGTCAGCCCTTCAGGCCACACACCTTGTTTTGTTTTCCTGGCTGTGTCCAGTCGCTGTCACAGTTTAATGCTCTCGTAACTTCGAGCTGTAGCTGTGAAGACCCAGCTGAGTGGTTGGTGAAGGCAACGTTTTGTTGCTGCCTGAATTTGCTGGAAATGAAGTCAGTGAAGAGTTTGAGGTGAAATGTCATTTTATTAAATTTAATTGCATTCCAGCAAATGTTTCTACCCGCTGCATATTGAGGCACAATTCCGCAGCTACTACCTGTCATGCTTCAAGTAGGGCTGGGATATTATCTGATGGAAAAGTGGGGCTCATGGCAACTGAACTGGGGCCTGCAGGCATTAAGACTCCCTCTGTGCCATGGAAGACTCCCCTTGTGATCAACTGATCCTTATATTAAAAAGAAAAAATGTTTGATTTTGCTCAGAAGTTCCTCCTAACATTCATTTCAATAGATGCTAATTAGAAAACACCAAAAAAGCAAGCCCAAACAAATGAAACCTGAAGGTCTGATCTGAGTTTGCTCCCGAGTGCATTAAATATATGCGACTATCTCGTCTCCTTTGACCGTGACAGGAAATTTCCAGTGCATATGCATGTGTTTATATTTAATCTATACAGTTCAGGCTCTGGCTATCCATTTTTATGCTGTGTGAGCGCAGACTTGTAATGCTGGAGAGGAGTGCAACTGCAGTCCTCCTCTGAAGCCTTGTGCTGCTGTTGCTGCAGTTCCAGTGCTCCACAACCTTTCTCTTTCATTTAGATCCCAAAGTGCTGCATTAGCACTGTGGGAATACAGGGACTGCAGTCCCAGCTCTGCCGCCAAAGACTTTTTATTTTATATTTGGCAAGCCCTGTCACAAGGCATCAACCCGCCACAGTCAACCCAGCAAGTGCAGAGGTGTCTTGCATTTTGACAGCTCCTGGATTTGGAGCCAGACCCTTCTAGCTTTAATATCATACTAAATATCAGAATTATTATTGGGTTGTTTCGTGGGGGTTTTGTCATCAGAGGGAGAGTGTTTGCAAAACCTTTTCATTTTTCTTCATGTGATCTTTGAGTGAGTACATCAAGGCTTGTGCTGCCGTGCTTCTCCTTATATCTTCAGTACCAAACATAGACATTATTATGGTTAATGTTTGTTGGCACTGGGAGGATCATCTTTATTGTCCAGTATTTTTGCAGATAGAATTGTTTTTAATGTTCCCTTTTACACTGATTGTGTTTCTGTTGTTCCTGCAGGTGAAAATTGCCTATGTTAATTTTGTTAACCACTGTTACGTGGACACTGAAGTGGAAATGAAAGAAATCTATGCCAGTAACCATATCTGGAAGCTATTTGAAAATTTCCTTGTTGATATGGCAAGGGTAAGCTTCACAACATGTTAAATATTATGTTGTATTCGGTGAAGTTATTTTATTTTGCTGACTCTTTTTATTCACAGTTGACAGTAGGCTAAGAGTGGCTTGTTGTTTTTATCATCACTTAACCTGCTAATTACTAGCAGACTTCTCTTTCTGAAAGGACATATTTCTCTTTTCTTCCAGAAAAATAAACTGAGTGCATGTGCAGGGATGAGAGCCTGTGTCCATCTTTTGAGAGCATGTGTTACATGTCATTATGGTGGTGACTAAAACAAAGCCCCCCATCCTGTAACCTCTTCCTTCATTTTGTTGTTACAGTGAGGATCAGGGATCAAGGTGTTCTTCGGCTTATGATCCTTCTTTAATCTCACTTCTGCCACAGGTTTTTGGTGGCTGCTGGGCTGTATTTGATCCTTGATGCTGGAGATTTGATTGCTTCTGGAGATGTTATAGAGCATGTTGTGATAGTACATGCCTATCTTTGCCCAATCTGTGGGCCATTACATTTTACGATACTGAAGTTCTCAATTCTTGCATTCTTCAGTTTGTTGAAATAAAGAACAAAAAGAATCTCAATTCACTCCTGCAGCAGACATGCACCCCAAAGTAAGAGTGTGCCACGAAACAATTTCTATGAGACCTACTGGGAGAAAACACTCTGAATTCTGGCTAAGAGAAGAATGAGTGCAAAGACTTGTGCTCTATGATAGGCACTGGGACCTGTTCGTTGCTCTGTGAAACAGAAAACTTATAAATGGTTGGAGTTTTTTCTTTTTCTTTTCTCTTTTTTTTTTTTTTATCCCCCTAGGAGCAGGTTAAGGCAGGGATGTTTGTGCTCTCTCTTTTTGCTGGTAGCCATTTTCAGCAGTAATTAGTCCTCTACAAACTCTGTTTTCTTGCTGTTTGTCTTGTCTCAGTGGTTGTGTTATAAAGTGAAAGCCCTTCTGGACAAACCAACCTCTGCTGAAAACTAAGATCAGAAACATCCTTGGAGGGGCATTCTGACTTTTAACCTTGCTGGTTTTACCCCGAGAAGTATTTTCTCCTGTTTAATTCCCTTTCTTGGTCGCCCTTTCCTGACGTGTCCTGACCCTGACCCCCCCAAACAGACTATCCCTCCTCCCCAGCCCTTGAAGGTGACCAATTTTCTGTGCTCTTGAGCTACAAACAGACGTGTAAAAAGAGGGCTCTGTCCACGTTTCCTCTCCTGAGCCTGGGGACAAACTGCACTGCGCTAGATGATGCAGGGTTGTCCTGATGGCAGCGAGCGCCGGGCCGGCTTTCACGTGCCCTTCTCACGAGAGAAATTAGACTCCAGGTCTTCAGAGGTGAACACTGAGCGTGTGATTAACACTGTATTTTGTGTGCAGGTGCTGTTGGCCAAAAAGCAGTTTTATTTTGCTCTCCTGCAAAGCCCTCGGGGCAGATGGCTAATTAGTCCTCTTTATTTTCTGGTTAATGGCTAAAAGAGCATGTCAGAAGTGCTCTGGCCTGTCCTGCTCTCCAGCCAGCTCCCCGTGGATAGCTGTATTTTCCAGGTTATTGAGTGTATTTGTTCAGGTTTGGTGTTCTGGAGCCCAGACAGAGCCCATGTGTTATAAATACATCAGCCGTTCTGTAGCTATCAGGACAGTTAGAAGGCTGTCAGCCTCATGAAAGATGTTACAATAGCTTTCAAAGCATTTAGAAAAAGAGCCCTTTGATCCTCTGTGTTCCAGTGAGCTAAAAGGGATGCTTTTGCGTGGGGGAAGGGGAAATGCTTTTCTTTTAGCTGCTACAAATGCCTGTCAGTGGGTGAGTTTGTGAGCTTTGAGCCTGAGTCTGTTATTAGAGAGCACTAAGGTGAAAGACAGAGAATGTTATCCTCAGGTTGGATTCCTTCCGGGGTTTTATATATATATATGTAGTTATGTATTTTAAAAAAAAAAACACCAAAAAACCCCGAATTTTTTTAGTCTGTTTCTGGATTGAGGAAGGAAATATTTAGCCCCCAACTGTCATTTTTCTTTCAACAATGTGATACATTGCAAAGCAGGCACGAGGCGGATTCGTGTATAAATTGGGTTTGCCAAAAGCAGTCGCGCTTTCAAACACGCCCTGTTTCTGCAGCTTCTGCCAACCTACTTTCTCCTGTGTGTGACTTTACAGCATTGCACTAAGCAAAGTGGGTGCTGCTGCTGCTGCTGCTCCTGAAGGCTTCCCTTTCCTGCGTGTGGCCCAGCCTGTAAGTCAGCAGCTGTGTAGTCTGAGCAGGATTAAAGAAAGAACCAGAATTTGACAGCTGTAAAGACACCCTGGCTTTCACTGCAGAATTTTTGAAGTGTTATTCATCTGAGTTTTGGTCCCCAAGCCTCTTAAGGGGGTTTTTAAACACTGTTTTCTCAATCCTCATCCCCATTTCATGCACTTCAGGGGTGTTTTTCCTTCCACGGAGAAAGATCTTACAGTCCCCAAAGGGCAGAGGGATGAGAACAAATGAGAGGATTTCCAAATCGCTTCTGCGCTGGGAAATTTTTCAGACCGCTGTTGGAGCAGAGTGGCATCCCCACACACATGGCTCTGCTTTTGAGGCAACTGAAAGGGGAAAGCTTAAAAGCGTTTTGGAGTTTAGTTTTGGTGATTTCTGAATTCGCCGTGCGAGCAGTGCACAGCTCCCTGTCTTCCCGTTGGAGTCGCGAGTGCTGAGCCTCAGAGCTCGTGCACAAAAGTGGCACGCAGATTAATTAAAAGCAGAAGAACTTCGAGAGGTGTTTAGTTCTGTGATCTCTCATTCTGTTGTTGTTGTTGAGGCAAGCTTTGATTATTAACTGAATCATTTGCCTTGGTGAGGACTGGGGGTGATAGCGGTGTCATACTTTCCCCGAAACCCAAGGGCTGAAGAGTTTGCTCTTTCAGTTCAGCCACTGTTGCCTCTCTGACCAAAATCTTTCCTTTCCTGGGATGATAAAAAACGCACTACGTGGAGGCATGACTTATGTGACACATTTTAGATAAGCAGACAAGCAAAGCTCCTCGAGATGCCTCGTTTCTCTAGGTCTCGAGATATCTTTGGTTATTCCTCTGCCTACCACATGACAGTGCTTGTGTGTTAGAGCCAAGGTGCTTGTGTGTTCCCTAAACAGAGAAGGTGCTTTGGGATGTCACGTCAGTAACCTTCCTTGAAACATTTCCTGGGTGAAATTGCTGTCTTGTAGCCTCCAAGTGTGACAGTGGCAGTGCGTAATTAGAGAGAATCTTTGCCCTGTGTGAGGTTCAGGCACTGTGGATTATCTTTCTGTCACCAACTTTCCTCTGTGACCTTAAGCAGTTCACTCAGCCTCTCTGGACTTCAGTTCCTCAGCCCTGGAGGGATGCAGCGGTGAGTGTGTACCCCTCAGGTACTCGTGACTGTGTGTTAAAGGCACAGACAGTAATGAAATGCTCCCCCAGGAGTCTGTATACAAAATAAATTCTGCTTTTGCGTAGATCCCCCCAGAACATTGCAGTCGTCTTTGGCTTGCACAGGCGAAAGAGAAAACAACTTTGCCTTCATTTTTTGTTAAACATGACTAGAACTGCTTATTTAAAGGCTGTTGAAGACATAGTGTGACTACAGCCTGTACTCCTTATTTGTCCAGTCTTGCCTTTCTCACTGTGTTTGCCTCTCTGTAGACTCCTTTCAGTACTTTGTACACTGACATATGCAAAGTCAACGCGACTCTGTGTGGATGTTCACAAGTGTTGAAAAGAAATAAAGGAAATACTGACGGTTGTAATCCACCCCAGTAATTTTTTCCTTTCTTTAAGTGTGACATCTTTATGTAGCAACAAACTTTTAGTGTTGCACCAAAGGGAGTCTTCAGGAATCTTTTGTACAAATCTTCCCACGTCCTCCCACCATTTAATCATTGTTCTGTGCTCCAGAGTTGTCCTGGTAGCATCCATTCCCTTCTTTCATTGTTTTAGCTTGGCTTTTGTATTTTCCCCATGTGGCTTCCCTAAGTAATGCTGCCTGTCTAACAGTACAATCCTAAAGGCTGCTGTACTGACTACACTCTTTCCTTCTTTACCGCTTTTTTAAACATTTTTTCCTGAAAAAAATGTTTAAATTTTTCCCGCTTCACCTTTGCCACCCAATTGTGGTGAATAATTGTAAAGAGAAGTTTAACATTACGTGAAATCTTTCTAACCTCAGTTGTTTATGTCTCGTCTTTCTCTAAAGCTTCTTCCAACCAGCCCCACAATGGGAGGAAAGGTCCATTTTCTTCCTGAATCTGTCTAAATGTGTAAGTGGCTTGCAGTGTGCTGATTTAGGGGGATCTTTTCTTCATGGGGTGGGAGAAAACAGCCAGCAAGAGCTAGTTCAGAGGAGAAGGGTGTTCAAAAGACAACGTGGACCTCTGTGAAGAAAGATAAGCTCTCCCAAATACAGCTTGAGCACTAAGACAGTAATCCCTGAAAGAACCTGTATAAAAATAATTTGGTTTTACATTAAGAAGAAATGTCAGATGTGTTGTAATAAATACAAGACAACGGAGCTTGCTTATTGAAAAGAACTAAATCCCGTTGTTTCCTCCTTCTTCCCTTCAGGTTTGCAACACAACCACGGATCGTAAACATGCAGACACATCTCTGGAGAAATACGTCACTGAGCCTGTAATGAACATCGTGAGTGGCTTCTTCAATTCTCCATTTTCAGACAACAGCACCAGCCTCCAGGTAAGGAAAAGAGACACAGACAAATATGTTATTCAGTCCTTAATGAGATACCTTCTGTTCCCTGCGTAGGAATGCTATATCTTTTCATCCTCCTGTAATGTCTCTGTCCCCTCTCATGCCACTGACTAGCAGCTTAATTCCTCTTTAAAACACTTAATTTAATCACTTACATCTCTGAACCAGCAGACAGCTCAGTGTGGTCAGATTTACATCTGGCTCTTGCTGAATTCATTAGAGGGGGGGATCTTGGCGGAATAATGGCCTGTCTCTGTATTTGTGTGAGGAAAGTGCTGTGTCCCGTGACAGAACGGACACATACCTGAGAACTAGGAAGACTCCCCTGTCCTTCTGCTCTCTCTTGTGTCTGCCTGTAATTCTGAGGAAAACTGCATGATTTGGCCTTTTTAGAGGTGCAGCACTGATTTCTGTTTCCACCGGTCCTAAACTTCAAAGAGAATTTAATGGAGCTGTGGCTTCAGTCTATAAGCTAAAAAACCCCTTGGTTTATGTTGTGTCAGGCCCCAGGGCAGTTGTGGGGAGATCCTGAAGGGTAAAATTCCTTGTTCATCTTTTTGTTTTCAGACACACCAGCCTGTTTTTATTCAGCTGCTGCAGTCTGCTTTTAGGATTTACAACTGTACCTGGCCAAACCCAACGCAGAAAGCCTCAGTGGAGTCGTGTATCAAGACTTTGGCTGAAGTGGGTAGGTGCCAGGTTTTACTTTGATCATTGTTCTGTATGTTTTAAAGTTCAGGCCTGAGGTTTACCAGTGTTTAGTTTGACTTTACCCTGTTGAAGTTGGGATTTCAGAAATCCCACTTTCTGAGGCTGAGTTCTTCCTTCTTTTATAACCCACTCAAATCTGTCTCATCAAATAGGGTTGTTAAGGTGAAACCTGTAGGTCAGAGAGATGAGCTTGCTGAGTGAGTGATGATTGCACTTTCAGTCATCAGTTTTAATTTGATGGCTGAAACTTTTGATGATTTTGACTTTTCAACATCAAGGAAGTTAAGATACGAAAACACAACATAAGCAAAGGTGTTCCTGTCCACGGCAGGGGGGTTGGAACGAGATGATCCTTAAGGTTCCTTCCAATCCAGACCATTCTGTGATTCCATGAGAAACTGGGGGATTTTCAGTCGTGCTGGGCTGCATTTGCACGAGCTGTTGTAAGGAGCAATGCCCAGCAGTTGTGCATTGGAGAACACCCATAATTTTTCTCTTCAGTTCCTGGGAGATACATTCACTATTGCCAGGCAGTCCTGGGCTTGCTCAGATTTTGTCCTATCAAGGAGCTGGGGATTGAAACCACAATTGTCCCACTCCACTCCTTACCTTCTCCTCTTAGTCCTCACCATCAGACCCGCTCAATTACTACTGTTACAGTCAGCCTTGTCAGGAGAATATTGCCTTGCCCTGTTGCTGAGACCAAATTTGGCCCTCAGGGCAGCTAATAACCTGTGCGCTTTCAAATCAATTCAAACACCATATTAAAGCGGAACTTGTTTTAAAACTTCTTATCCTACAGTAAAAAATATTCTTCACCAGTACGTGGCTAAGACTGGCAAAAGTTCATTCAGTTAAATTTCTGTAAATACAATTTTAAGTCTTCTGCCATGACAGAAGAAAAGGGTTATTCAGAATACTTTCTAAAAGTCAGTGATGCTGATTACTTGTAGAATAAGGTTCAGCTCAGTGTGAATGAAAATCTGAGTAGAGGCAGAGATACACAGAAGCTGGCTAAATTCTATTGTTGACACCTTTTTTAAAAAGTATTAATAAATAATGATAAAACAACATGAGAGGGTCCCTTAGCCATCTGCAGCATCTGTGGCATTGTAACAATAAACTCTACATTTAGGTTTTTGGAATAGTTTTACGGAAATGTCATTCAACATTTCAGCCAAAACATCTCATTAACTTTTTGTGGGAGTGAGAATAAGCAGTTACCTATAAACTTAGCAACATTCAATTGTTTTATTTGTTGTGCAGATGATTTAATTATGGATCCATCTGGCAAGAGAACTTTGGAAGTTAAAGATGTTTTATTTCCTTTATGCTACAGCTACTATGGTCTCCCATGCAGCTCCATCCCTACAAATCCTTGCTTGTGTGTTTCACACTTGTGTCCTTGCTCTTCTCTGGCAGTTCTGGAAGCAGTCACCAATAAATCACTTCCTTTGGGGGTCTGGAGAAAGGGGAAAGAAGTAGGACAGGTGAGAGTGCTTTTGAGACCGAGCACACCCTTTTGTGCTCCTAAACAACTCAGTGTCTCCATTTCTCTAGAGCTGCACCTAAAATCAAATTCTAGCTCAGAGAGGTCGCTGTGTTGTCTCACCAAGATAAGGGTATTTGGAGATTCCTGAGCATGGGTTTATTTTCCATTTGGCTCCGTGCCTGCAGCGCACAGCTGATTTTAGCATGAAAAATTCACAGCAAATTACAGCTATCCAGAGCTCTGGTGATTTACGGATGAGTCAGGCCCAGGATCTCGCTGCGCTTTCTCTTCTCCCATGTGCTAGGGCAAGAGGAAATAGCCTCAAGCTGCACCAGGGGACGTTTAGATTGGATATTAGCAAACATTTCTTTATGGAAAAGGGTTGTCAAGAGTTAGAACAGGCTGCTCAGGAAAGTGGTTGAGTCACCAACCCTGGAGGTATTTAAAAGATGTGCAGATGTGGCACTCAGGGATCGATTTAGTGGTGGACTTGGCACTGTTAGGTTACTGCTTGGACTCTTATCTTAAAGGTCTTTTCCAACCTAAGCGATTCTATAGGGGCGAGACAGCCAACCTGAAATCATCCCCACAGCAGCCTGACAGGGAAACCGTGGCGTGCCCTTAAGGGAATGGCAGATCCAGCTTTACAGCCAGGTGTGCCAGCGTGTGAAAGGGCTGCTGGTCTTTGGTGGGAAGCCTCCTGTGTGCCTCTTGTTCCTGGGGGAGCCAAGGGGAAAGCCCTACAGTGTATCATGGCTGATACGTGGAGTCTTCTGCACCCGTGTGACTTGGTTCCCTGTTTGATTTAGAATTTAATTTCTACCTCCGCTACAGCCCTTTCGTTCCATTTTCTGGTCTATGGAGGTGGTTTACAGCTGGCGTTTTATAAACAAGCTCTTGTGCTGTCCTGCGGGTCCAACCTCCTTCTTGCTACTCTGGCTTCCCACCCCTGGGGCCCCAGGCCATGCCTTGGGCGCTCTCAGGCGTGGCAGAGCGGAGCTGAGCTGTCGTCGAAGGGCATCGCCCCGTGTCCTGCTCTGGGAGTCCCCAGCAGCAGGGCAGGGAGGCTGGGCAACCCCTGGGGTTGCAGTGGGCTGGCAGCCTCAGAGCTGCTCCCTGAAAGCGCGTGTCAGCAGCCGCATTGCTGATTGCCTTGCCCGTATCGTAATAACCAAGGATTCACCACCGGCGGCAAAGTCGAGCACGGTAAAACTGTGTCGTGTTAGAAAATCGCCGCACGTTTTTATTTAGCGTTTTATTTTGACGGTGCAGGAAGGGAGCGTAAGGGAAGACATGAGGGGGGTTTCCCAAAAGAGAAAGTTAGCAGGAGAAGAAGACGATGATTTGACAAACACCCTTGTGCAAAAGTTTGGCTGTCGAGTGGAGATTTTGACTGCTGGTGATACTCTGTATTTTTAGGCACAGTGTCAAACATGTCTTGCCTGGGCTAATTGAGCAGTCCTGCCCTTTTTTTGTGGAAATATGTGGAAAAATTGCCCCAGCTGGGGGTACCAGAGGCTTTTGCAGTTGAAGACCTTCTGTGATTGGGTGTTCCACCACCCAATATGGTGCTTTGCTTTGAGAAGCCGGAGGCATCTTCCATTAACAAAAACACCACAGCCTTCTTGTGCCTCTTTTGCTGGCTGTGTATGTGGACCAGGTTTGGATTTTGGTTAGGCATCTATAAGCACACTTCTGCCCTTTTTATTTTCCTCTTCTGACTTGAGAGTCTGACAGCTTTAATGTTCAGGCCTTCGTGTTTCACAGCAGGATTTAAAAAAAAAACAAACAAAAAACCTAAAAAGATTTTGCCTATATCAGAGAGATATGGAACATTGGACAGATTTATAGCAGGCACCAAAGACTTCTGATAGAAAGTAAGTCTAGTACAGAGTTGAAAGAACAAATATGATTCTTTTGGCATATGTGTTGCTGTGTCGTTGCCCTGGATTTAGGAACGAATCTCAGGAGGAAGAAAGTGCATACACAGATTTCCCAGGATATCAGAGATCCACATATAGTGTTGCACTTTTAAAAGACCCATTTCAGAGAGAATTTAAGCATATATTTTGCTCAGTGCTTACGAGTTTGTTGCTGGCAGGTGGATGCAGCTATTGCCTCCAGAGCTTAAGATCATTCCATCTGCCTTGTGATGAGCACTGTAAGAAGGTGCGTTATCTTCCAGGTCAACAAAATGATATGTTGCAGAAGATTTTTATTTTTTTTCTGATAACCCTGGTACTTCAACTCCACTTGACCACCAGGGAAAAACTGCATAAGCTTTTGAAGCTTCACTTGCTGCTTTGTCTCCAGGCAGTTTCCTGCCTCCAGCTCAGCAGGAAGCACAGTTCCTCTTCTTCAGCAGACTCCTCTGTGGCTCCAAGCTGGATGTCCAAGATTGGTATCCAACATGGACACCAATGGGCACAAGTTTTTTATTGCCCAGTAAACATTTTGGCCTCCTGGCATGAATAGAAACACCTGTGAAATAATATATGTGTATTAATGTGTCTGGTTCACGTGGATTTCTGAAGCAGGTTATCACAGTAACGAGAATTAACACATGAGACGTATATCACTTCTGGTTTTTTCTCTGTTATTACGTAGGACTGAGCTTTTGCTTGAAAATGCAGTCCAAAAAAATGAATGATCAAAACAGCTCTGATAAAATAATGACAACTTAAAAGGTCCCCAGACCTTTATGAAAACCGAGGAACTAAGACCTCTAACCATTTAATTTATTTGAAATTAATTCATTATGAAAGGACTTTCAGTTCCTACATTTCATAGTCTTTGCAAGGTTGAGAAGGGTTGGAGGCGTCTCAATATTTGCATTTTAAACCATCTACTTTCCATAAAGATTGGGGAATGTCGCCTGTCCTCACAGCTAAAGTTTGTAGATCTTAAATTGCATATCCTAAACTGTGTTGGAGCAGGGTCTTTCTCCTAGGGCTGACCAGTCTTTCAGGGCCCGTGCAAAGAACTGTCTTTGCTTCTTAATTAAGTGGCAATTATCTTCACCGTGGAGCACCAGTTTTCTGTTACAAGGGCCAATACAGTTGTGTTATTCTCCTGTCTCTGCAGTATCCATTACCTTTTCCCACTTAGGTTTTTAAACATTGCATCTTCCCTCTGACACTGTGTGTATCCCAAGGATGCAGCCCGTGTATGGCTGTGCTGTGACCACCACAAACGAAATAACTGGAATTTCCCAGATGACTAAACAGTAGCAGATAGGAAACCTGCATTTTTTTAGACTGTGCCTCTTGGCAAACCCTTTACAAAAAAACCTGTTAGCAAGCCAAATCACATGAGTCATTATCAGATTATGTTCTAGGATGATGTGCAGGAGAAGCAAACGGAGAATTCTTGTTTCCATCCTACAAAACTGGAGGCAAGATGTGTAAGATTGCCATTTTCCTGAGTTCAAAACTGGAACAGGTGCAGAGGAAGCACTACTGCGATGGTCAGGGGAAAGGAGAACTGTATTACAAGAAGGGACTGAGAAAGCCCCATGTGTTTTTCCTACCAAAACAGAGGCCTATGTTTTTGCTCTTTAAAAGTACTTAAGAAGATAAATAGTCAGAGACATTTAAGCTGAAGGACAATGTTGACCCAAAACCAGCTGGACATAAATTACAGGAGATTGTAAATAACCGAAATAAATTTAGATTGTAAATCAGAGGATTGGAACCAACTTTGGAAGGGTGTCCTTGGTCAACGGGCTGAGAGGAAATGGAGAGAGGAGGGATGGCAAGATAAGCTCCCTTCATTTTAAATGGGGCTCCATAAATTTTCCCAAAGATATTAAAGAACATGGGTTGTCTGTAACAGAGAACAGATGGTCTGAAGGAGTAGTGAAGTCCTTTCTACTTGAGTATTTATTCCCTAATTTCAGGTCACCAATACCCCTTTTGTACAGAATCCAAAAAAACTCTCCCGTGGCTCTTCCTGACCATGCTTTTATGCCCTCTAAAGCCCTTTACTTTTCCCTGACAAAATACAAACAGGAAACATTAAACATAAGATCTAGGTCACATTTTATTGCTTCTTTGGAATTATCATGCATATTTTAATGTCCATATAGATGAATTTTCCTATAACAGTTTTTTTCAGTCCTGAAAATAAATTTCTTTTGCTTCCCATTTGAGTTTTAAAACCTGATTTCCATTTTCTAAAAAGCTAGACCTTCATTTTCAATTTTTAGTTCAAATAAAATAATTATCCTGTTGTTACTTTTTTGACAGCGAGAAGAATAACATTTCAGATGAAGCACATATTTTATTCTATTTTAACTGTTTGTGTTTCCCTAATTGCAAGGAAAATTCAATGATGATCTTTTTACAGGCTGATAAATATTTTAGTGTAGATTTTCCGTCGGAAAAAAACCCATCCAAGTGAAGGGTACAAGACTGGCAGGTTTGTGTCTTGTCTACACAAAGCTTTTATTTCCCTTAAAAAGTCTTGCTGTCTCTAGCATTAGTGTCTCTCCATCCAAATGCATTTGTTAAGCAGTCAGTAAATGATTAAGGAGCTGGAGGGACTGATTTATGGAACAAAATTAATTGAACTAAATATGCATCGCTCCGTTACGTGACAACTGGGAAGTGTGGGAGAACATGATATAGCTGTCTGCAGCTACCAGAGGGGTGTAAACAGCAGGGAGAGGAAAAGCTTCACAACCAGGCACAGCTGTGGCTCTTTCATGACCCACACCTGGTGCTACAAGGGGTGAAACACATGCGGGTCCCCCCAGAAACCCGCCCCAGGGATGGTTTAGGGTAGCGCCAAGAGCACGGAAAGAGCTGTGAAGCCACGAAATGCTGTTGTGTTTTGTGTACATGACAAAAGGGAATGGAGTGAAATTTAAAATTAGGGAGCACTGGGTGGAAATAGCAAGAACAGCAAGGCTCCTCATGGCAAGGTAGATTATCCCAAAGAATGGGCTTCCAAGGAAAATTACAGGCAAGGGCCACTTCCTGGAGATCCTTAGTGCTAAACTGATCTCCAGGCTCAGGCACAGTGAAAGGACAGGGCTTCAGCAAGCATTCCTGAAATAGGTCCAGTTGCTGTGCTTCTGTGCAGAGAAATACATGCAGGTAATTTAACCAGATAACACCTCAGCCCATTCCAGCCTTTCTGGGAGCAGCTGGATGTGCTCCTGGGGCTGCGGGGGAGTCTCTGTCACTTGTGGAGAGTGGCTGGATTTTTAGCACTAATGCTTGATTCTCAGCATTAATGTTGCCCTTTTTTCTTCTGAGTCCCTGCCCCAGAGTACTGTTCCACTGTTTAAACTGTAAGGGGAAGCAAAGGTGCTGATGCACTGGGTGCCCCCAGCTCCATCCAGCAGGGAGCAGAACGTGTTACAGCGACCTGGCCGGATTTGCAGCACCGGGTTTCTTACCATCTCCATGGGTCCCCTTTGCTTGGCTCAAGTGTTGCTCTTGCTGATGGCATAATTGAGGGCTTTGCCTGCAAATTCCATTTCCTCTGACACTGGGAAAATAGCGTTGTGTGTTCAGGGTGTGATTATTCCTGTGCATGGTGCCCTGGGTAGGAATTAGGCAGTATAAAAGCTTGGGACGTGCCCTTTGCTGCAGGACAGAATTTACCTTTGCTGAAGACATCACAGAATCACAGAATATTCTGAGTTGGACCCACAGGGATAATGAAATCCGTGTTCTAGTTCATCCTGGTAGGGTGTTCTGCTGGATACTTATGGTACCATTGTACATACAGCCATTTGCTTTTCCCCAAGTTCACTAATCAGATGAAAGACAGAATTTTACCCCCTCTCAGCTCCTTCGTCTCCTAGCTCTAACCCTACTTTGCAAGTTTGAGTGCTGTCCAAAAGTATTTCTAAGTGGAACAAAAATAAACATGCTGTTAAATATTTGATGTTGATACTTTAAGGGAGATTGACACATTTTGAAGAGGCAAGCAGCCTACAACACCTAAATTAAAAATAAATATTTATGTTCACATTTGTTCATCAGCTTTCCAAAATGTAGAAATATGTTTCATGTTGTTTTAAATAATGAAATGTGAAACAAATGAAAGATAAACTTTCTACAAGCTGCAAAGGAATAAGAAGACAAAGGCTTTGTTTATAGCTTAGACTTCAACAGTGCCCTTTGACAACCAATACAAATCTTAATTACAAATGGAATTATACATGTAAGAACTGTTCAAAACAAAGGAGTATTTTTTTCTCTCTCTGGTTTTCTTTGTGATAGTTTTAATTAGCTGCAACTCTTTGAACGATCATAGTCCTTGACTGCTCCTTAGACACTGATGGAAGTTGTTAACTTCAAATGGCATCTATAGGACTGCAAAAGTCTGGGTTTTCCTCTGAACAGAGAGCTCCCCATTGCTAAATTTATTCTTCAATATATCAGGATTCTGCATGCATTCCACTTAATTGAGAAGTGAGCATTGTCCAGTAACATTCCAGTGATTGACATTAGGACACAATAAATTGGATTAATAAGCTGCAGCACCTACCCACACTGGCAGAACTTTAATGGACTTCTCTAGTAAAGTAAGCACCAACAGGGCAAATGTGTTTTGAAAAATAGCCCAGTTGGAGAATATGGAAAAAACCAATCATTAGAAATAATGGCCAGCCATCCGTGGTGTTTTCCGCATGTTAATCAGCAACCTGCCTTCAAAACAAAAGGAGAGTGGAAAGGAAAAGTCAATTTGTCTCTTCCCATCTTGACCTAAAAAAAAAAAGTTTATTTTTTCCAATTCCCTGTGGCAAGCTATTTAAAGGAAGGTGCCTACCAGAGGCAGAAGATGAAATCTCTCTTCCATCCCAGCGGAACAGCCTAATCCAGAGGAGGGTGCCCTGCACCTGTGGGAGCCATCGAGGGGATGAGAATACCCCTGACAGAGGTGTCACAGCCAAATTTAGGCTTATAATAAATTCTGCTGTTACAATGCAGTGTTCAGGGGGAGAGAAGGTTCGTGCCCTTTGGGATCTGCGAGTCACTGCGCTTGGCAGCGCTCGAGCCTTCATTCATCCGAGCTGTGTGCCTGGCTCCGCTTGCACGTGCTCCCGTGGGGTTTGATCCGTAGGCTGCTGGGGAAAGAAGGGCGTCTGTTGACTTCACAAGTTCAGGACTTCAGTGTTTTAAGAGCTGGGAAGGAGAGGTGGAACGTTTTCGATGCCTCTCCCTGCTGTGGGAAAGTGTGCGCGTTGGTGGGGTAAAGCCTCAGAGAAACGTGGAGCAGAACTGCAATAGAGGCTGACGCTTTTTATAAAATTCACCTTGTTTCAAAAAGGAAGACTAAAAAAATCAATTATTGTTAGTCATTATTCCAAATGAACTAGAACTGCTTCTGCATTTTGCTTCTAAGTTTTTGTTAAGCATGAACTGTGCCATGGCAATTAAGTGAAATGACATAGA
Organism: Pseudotriccus pelzelni; assembly: GCA_035584735.1. NCBI lineage: Eukaryota > Metazoa > Chordata > Aves > Passeriformes > Tyrannidae > Pseudotriccus > Pseudotriccus pelzelni. The sequence continues at coordinate 56,453,552 of JAWMRA010000041.1, forward strand.
ATACAGAGCCTAAGCACTGGAGTGTGACCTAATCTTTCAGAGACATTACTGCATGGATCATGGAATCACAGATTGGTTCGGGTTGGAAGAGACCTTAGAGATCATCTCATTCCAACCCCCCTGCCTTGGGCAGGGACACCTTCCACTAGAACAGGTTGCTCCAAGACCCACTGGTTAAATTTTTTAACTATCAGTTAAACTATCAGCCGTTTATTAACTATTGGATATACTGCAGTGGCATCCAGGAATCCAGGGTTTATCAGTCCCGGCAGCATAGGAAACCCAGAGAGAAGAGGAGACAGTCTTTTTCAAATTTAATTTGTATGCACTTGGTTTCTCAAGGTCTTCACAGGAGAAATACGTAGAAAAGCAGCAAAGAGCACTTGGGATAAATTGAATAAATGTGCATATATCCACTAGAAAGAAGAATTGTAGAACTTGCTTCTGAAAAAAGTAAAACTAGCTGTTGAAATAATAATGCATGCTCCTTTTGTTATTCTTATTAATATCTCTGGATCAGATTTTTTTTTTAAGTTAGTAAAAAAAATTTTCTGTTTTAAAAAATAAATGTATCTATAAAAATGCATACTGGAAATTATCCCCATCTCATTAAAACTGGTGCTGCTTTTTTTCTGTAACAAGATCACGGCTGATTTCTACCACTTAGGTACAAGTAGGTAGGCAGTATCTTAGATATCCTTATTTTTAGGATCCTTGTTTTTAAAACCTGTTGAACTGATATCCCCCTGCCACGAACTTCAGGAACACTCAGATTTTGCATAAGGTTTTCAAGTTTTTGCCACTTATTTTAACTTCTTTTTTTTTTTTTTTTTTTCCTGGTAAAGCAAAGAACCGTGGGATTGCAATTCCAGTGGATCTGGACAGCCAGGTCAACACCTTGTTCATGAAGAGCCACTCTAACATGGTGCAGAGGGCAGCCATGGGGTGGAGAATGTCAGCCCGCAGCGGACCTCGCTTCAAAGAAGCTCTTGGTGGGCCTGCCTGGGATTACAGGAATATCATAGAAAAACTGCAGGTACGAAACCAGCAGGTGGCTTGGGCAGTGGTGCCAGTGCATTTATCTCACTTGTGCCAGATGTGGAAAGCCCCAGGAGTCACACCATGGGCCTGAGAGGATCATCCAAACCCTCCTGGAGCTCTGGCAGCCTTGGGGCCGTGCCCACTGCCCTGGGGAGCCTGGTCAGTGC
>JAWMRA010000041.1:56455474-56528468 GCA_035584735.1 Pseudotriccus pelzelni
CTTCTCCAGCTGAACACACCAAGTGCCCTCAGTGTCCTCACACGGCTTCAAATCAAGACCCTTCCCCATCTTTGTTGTCCTCCTTTGGACACTTTCTAAGGGCCTCATCTCTTGCTTATATTGTGGTGACCAAAACTGCACGCGGCATTCAGTGTGTGTTCTCCTCCAAGCGGTCCAACAGAGCAGGACCTCCTTTCTGCCTTTTCATGGCCACATGTCCGTGTTTGGCTGCAGAGGAGGCAGTGGATGGAGCTTTTAGGAGCTGTTATATCAGGTCTGTGTCACTGGAGATCACCTTGTGCGCGCAGAGGTTCAACATCATCAGGAAGTTTTCTTGCAGCTCTGAGTGTTGTTCTCCTTCCTTCCCCAGGACGTGGTGGCCTCCTTGGAGCAGCAGTTCACTCCCATGATGCAGGCTGAGTTCTCGGTGCTGGTTGATGTGCTGCACAGTCAAGAGCTCCTTTTTCCTGAGGGGAGCGATGCCAGGATAAGATGCGGTGCTTTCATGTCCAAGTAAGTGGCGTGCAGAGGGGCCTGTTTGCTTTGCTGGGAAGGATGGCGGGGAGTTCACGTTTTCAGCAGCGCTTAACTCTGATTTTCAGCAGAGGCTTAAGCATGCAGGTGTCTGAGTTCACTATTGAAAGCTTAAACTGAGGGGTTTTGCTGCATGTTTTATATTTCTCAGCAGTTTAGGGGTCTGGAGAGGAGCAAAGAGAGAGGTTGCTTGCCTTGTTTACCTAGAAATGGGACATTAAAGCTTTTTAAAAGCTTGTTAAAACTGTGGCAGGCTCAACTTCGGTTTTCTCAATGGGCTACTTTTTCTGTTAAGTTTCACCAAATCTACAGCATGAACTGAGACTTTCCATAGTAGAATTTTCTTCATAATGAAGCAGTGGGGGGCTCAGGGCTAGTGTTTTTTTGTTGGAAGTTTTTTTTTGGTATAGCAAATAGATGTTTTTTACTTTAAACTGCCAACAGCTCTTTTAAAATACAGTTCACTGGCACCCCTGCCTGGTCTTGAATTATTAGATGTTTTATTTGCAGTCTGTGCATCGGAATAGAGTCTTGCAAATTTTTTATTAGTCCTCAAGTGAGATGCTCCCCTCCCCGACCTTGAGAAACTATAATTTAAACAGAGATAAAACTTGGGGGGAAACGAATGCATTTGGCAGCTCTCCTGATTCCTTGGCTATTTGCATGCTCTGCAGAGGTAGTGTTATAACAATATACTTCGTATATTTGGAAAAATTAAGCTAAATTTGGGGGGTTGTCCCATCTCATGCCCTCTGTCCAAACTCGGGTCCTGAGTCAGCATCGAGTCATGTCTAGGGCTGATGGATGTGGCCCGTGTACAGCACAAACATTTCTTCAGCAGTGTGTGAACAAGTGCAAGGACCTGTGCATGGGCCTGCTCTGCTTCTTATACCAACTTAATCTGACTAAAATCCAAACTCCTGTCACAGCCATAGCTGCAGATGGAAGTGTACCCTTTTTCTCTGGCTTGTCAAGTTGTTGTGTGAGTGTAAACAAAGGTTACGTTTCATCCAAACGCCTGTATTTCTGAACGCTTCCGTGAAAGGTTTTTGATGATCCTTTTGGCTGGATACCACTTGCTAATTGTATCATAAATATGTTATAATCATCGTGGAAGATGGAAGGTGTAAAGGTTGTAGCTTTTAAAGGTTTTGAGGTGCGTGGTGAGCACTGGTTACCTTTAAATAAAGGTTAAAATAAGTTACCATGAAATAAAGAAAGGGCGAAATAGCAAGTTTGGATCTTAATCTGGAAGCCCTCAGAAAAACTGGATGTAGAATTCTGCCTTCTGTATGGGCAGTAAGATATGCAAAGTGACACAAAAACACCTTGAAAGTCCCATTTCCCTTTTAATTATGATTTCTCTTGACTACTTCTATTTCCTTTCCTTGCGGAAAAATATAGTGACAGGCAAGTTTTGCATAAAGAAATTGTAGTATGGCTTAGCAACAAAGTGCAACCCTCTTTAAGGTTTAATATTTTACTTTAAGGTTGATTAACCACACAAAGAAGCTCATGGAGAAAGAAGAAAAGCTCTGCATTAAAATTCTTCAGACATTACGAGAAATGCTTGACAAGAAAACTAACTTTGCGGAAGAGGTACTGCTACCACTTTAATATTAAATACAGAACTAACAGCACGGTATTAAAATGTTGGCTGTGGGACAGTAACAGAACCTGACATGATTTCAGTGTTGTGCATGTTTTAGAGAGAACTTGGTGTCTTAGGAATGTGTGGTAAGGTAGGAAGTTAGACTGGAACAAAAGAAACTACCTGCCTTACACAGTTTTGTGTGAGGGACTCGACAAGAGTTAAGGCAGTAGCAAGTATTACTATGTATAATTACTATGTATTGGATATCCTGTATTTCTGGAGACTAGTCTGCTTATGTCACATCTGATTTTACCGTAGAATCAGTGGAAATATAAGGGATTTTTAATTGCAAGCGTACAGTTTTTCCCTGCTGCCTGTGGTGCCAGACTTTTGTACTCCATACGCTTCTTAATGCTCGCAAATGTGTGAAGGGAATGTGCAATGTTTAAGCAGAGCTGCCAGTTTTGGGGAGAAGTGGCATAGTCTGTGCTCTCTAAGTGTCTAATTATTTCTTGCACTTCTCTCTCTCCCCTTATTGGCCATTCTTCTCTTCCAAACCCAAGTTTTTCAAATACCTCTTTCATTCTGCCTGTGCCTTTGGGTATCAGTAGCTGTGGATTGAGATTTACATGTCAGCTGTCCCTTCTCTTTGAGCCGTGCCTTTTGTGTGGTTTCCTCTTACTTGTGTTTCTGGGTATTCCCCAAATCCTTTCAGTATTATTCACTCTTAAATATGAATCACAGAGCTATTATCTAATCTCTCAGTGCTGACATCAGCCCTGCTCTGCACAAAAACAACCAGTGTGAGCAGACGAAACCAACCCCATCTTCACCTCCTCCAAGAAAACTGTAGCTAGGCCTGGTCAGACAAATTCTTTTTTTAATGTAGTAACAAAAATTCCTCAGGTGAAGCAGATATGATTATTCTTAATTATTTTCATGCTTATTCTAATAGTTTTCTGGGCCCATAACACCGCAGCATCACATGGGAAAATTGATTTGCTTTTGTAACTGCATGCTTTTACCAAAACTCTCCAAAATAATTGCACAGACCCACCAAAAGTTAACCTCATCTCGGGACTACAGGGGGCAAAAAAAGCAACAATTTCAGTGTATGACTTAAGCAAAAAAAATTGCCTGTTTTAATTGCTCTTTGTACCCTGTTGTGATGCTGATGAGGTGAGACAGAGTGACGGCGTCAGAGGGAATGTGCCCCACTGGTGTGTAGGGGCTTTTCACCTTCTCCAGCCCAGCTTCTCTGGAGTGGACACAGAAGGTGTATTCCCATATCCCTCCACCATCTCCGTGGGGCAGGGTGGGTGGAAGAGCTCCTGGGTAAACAGAAGGTCTCCCTCGTGCTTCCTCTCGAGCCCCACTGGTTTTACGCTGCAGGATGTAATGAGTCAGTGCAAACAAATAAATGAGTAAACAAGGCTTGTATGGTTTGCAAGTGCTTCCCTGGCTTGCAGCTCTTATGAGTGAGTCATTGTTCGTGCCATGGACTCTGGAACAGCAAAAATAGCACAATGAATAGGCTCGTGTGCGTGTTTCCCATCTTTTTTTCGTTTTTGAACCGTGATCTCACTGCCCAGCAAGTTATTCAACTGTGCTATGCAGATGCTAAAAAAAAGACTTAAAATAATATAGTAGTAAATACCTAATGGCGATACCAGAACAAAGCTGCAGAGGGGTGAGTGGCATTTTGACAGGAAGACCGAGTTTTGTAAATCATGCGTCATAATGGGGTCTTTCCTGCGATAAATCCGACAGAAATGGTAAACCTCCAGTCTCTGCAGACTTTCCCACAGCGTGAATCAAGGAAGAAATAATGAAATATATTTTTCTCCTCTTTCTCCTTCTTTCTCATCTCACAACCGAGAGGCTTCTACTGCCTTTCTTTTCATGAGTGGAAGGCAGCCTGTTTTATTGAAGGAGCAGTAGGAAAATCCAGAGGCTTATTTCACCTGTTCTATGGCTGTTCCTGTCCCCACTCTGTTGTGGCACCTCCCCTTGCTGGTGTTTCGGGTCTCTGGTGCTCTCCTGGCTCCGTCCTGGGATTCCTTTGCAGCCCTGGCTTGTGGATCGTTTTGCTTGGTGCTGCAACATCTTACCGTGTTGGGAATCAAAGTTTAATTTCGGAGGTCTGATTTGAGGCACATAAACGAGACATAAAACCTCTTAGTCATTGATTGGCTTTCATAAGTAATTGTGGGTGATTATTGCAGTCTCCTGCGAGTTCTAAGTTAAGCCCTAGTGCTATTTGTATTGATTAGGTGACTAACTGGAGTGAAAGTTGATCTATAGCCCCTCTCTTGCAGAAGGCTCTTCCAGAACAGTGGGAGAAGTGTGGAGGAAGTTGAGGTTGCCTCTGTTCGGACAGTTACTGTGGTATCTAAGTGTATTTATCTAAAAGCCTTCTTCAGACTCACTGTTTAAGCAGAGAAGCAGGAGGGACAGAAAGGACTGTGTTTGGACTAGATCTGCCCCATCTATATTCGTTTGTTTTTTTTTTGTTGCTGGCCATTTTTAAACCTATTTCACAAAACCAGAAGGACTGGAAGTTTTGGGTTTTTTTTTCCCCCCAGCAAAACTTCCCTGTCCTTCACTCCAACACTGGATTTCAGTTTGATTTCTGAGCGAATGGTGCCTCTAGACCTACTTAACACACCTCAGTTTGAATCTGAGTCACCTTTCCAGAAGCACCTGAGACACGTAGCCCACTGATGCCTGTTCGCTTTGCGAATGACAGCAGCAGATCAAAATCTTAGCATTGCCTTGCTGCCCTGCTGAAAGTGGCTGTCCCTACACGGAGCTGGTGGGCCAGGAGGGGCAGCCCAGCTGCTTCAAAGCGGGGTCAGAAGCTGAAATTAAACCTTCCTCAGTGAATCAGATGAAGTTGTTGAACTCTTGTCCTTATTGTGCTCATATGGCAACTTCTTAACCCGCTCCAGCTGCCGGCACATCGATGGCCGTGGACAAACTTCTGATTTCCCAACTGTTCCGAAATCAGGTCAGCATCTCTGGAGGTTAAAAAAAAATATTCTCTCTGATAATGTGTGTATATGACAAGTTTAGTGTAGCATTACTGGCTGATTGGGGTGCTAATGGGGGATAGGGCATTACAGAATATGGCAGAATCCAATCCAATCCTCCCTGCCAACTGGCACTTCCTAAGGGAAAACACTGTTATAAATGAATTGAACCCTTCAGTAAGGGTTGCCTGTGCTGCAGAGCACAGACTTCATGCTTCTTTTCCTGCTTTAGGTGTTGAAATGCAGTATAAATAATTGAAAACTGCATTTTTAAGTGTCAGTAGAACAAAGACAGTGTAAGCTGCTTAATTGTCAGAAATAAGTAGTTGTGCTTTTTGCCTTTTTTGGAAAAACCCGTGAAAAATGTTGGTTTGCTCCTATACTAGTTCATGATTTGGAATCACGGAAGTAGCTTTGTGGCCTTTGGTTTTGCAGTGTTAAATGTTTCTGTATTCCACTTCAGGTATGAAATGTGAGCTGTCCTCTCCTCTTTATTTGCAGCAACAGTACCAAGTATGCATGTGAAGAAACAGCACAGCTTTGGTGTGTTTTATTCCTGTAAGATGTAGTTCCCAATATGCCCATACAGGCTCTTTGTGCCAGAAGAGCTGAGTCTTTTCACCTGGAGCTGTTGACAAAACTCCAGTGACTTTGTCCAAAGCAATAGTCCCAGTTCCTTATTGTATTGATCTCCCAGTCAGGCTGAAACCAGTGGGAGCTGCAGGTCATTTTCTGCTGGGATAAATGGTCTCAGTGTGTCTTGGAAGCCAGGAGATTTTGGTGGGAGCCACTATGGTGTCCCAGCGTAGAAGCTCTTGGAATCACAGACATTTCCAGCTTAAACTGCGTTCCCTTCTACAGCCTCATCTTTTCAAGATGATTTTACTTATTTGCATGTGCAAATTAGGCAGCATTCAGATAAATAGCATTTGTAGGTAAAAAAAATAAGGGAGAAAAAAGAGAATAATTCTGAATATGTGGGACTTGTTGAATGTATTCTGCCTCAAAAGGATGTTTATTTTAAATGGGAGAACGGGTTCCAAATGCCTTTATTTGTGTTACTACTCACATTTTGGATTAGTGGCACTGCAGAGGCATTCTGAAGAATTACATTTAATTTTTCCCTATTTCTGCTGTCCGTTTTATTTGTGCTGATGTATAAAAATACCTATGCACCAGCCTGTTCTTCCCCGTTGTGAACAGCTCTTCTCCTCACTAAGCTCAGTGTGGCTGTGAGGTAACAGAGGGATAGAAATACTACAAGAGAATGTGCAAGCTCAGTGCTGTTTATATCGAAAATTATTTTTTTTTAAAATCACTTCTGCGTTTTAGCTGGTAAAGGACATTTTTGCTGTATCCTACGTTAAAAACTCTCTCCTTGGGAAACCAGCCACAAGTCCAGGGAGGGACTGGAGGTGCAGGGAGGAAGAATGTTTGGTTACCTCTAGCGGTGCCAGCCTGGTTGTGACGAGCATTTTCCTTCTGGTCCGGTCAAGAAACTGCTGTTGTGGCTTTGTCATGACAGTCAAGTGCTAAAAGTTGAAGCACAACCGAGACAAACCCGTGCCTGTGTGCGATGCTTTCCGGGAAGGTGCTGATGTGTTGGCAGAACCGAAGCCTGCGCTAATTTATTGCAGCGGAGGATTTGTGCCTGGCTATTGCCGCGAATCCTCTGAGCCAGTAATTGCAGTGGCAGGAGCATCAGAGCTTTCAGACATGCAAGACTAAACACTAAATGTGGCCAAGGCCCTCAGAGTGTGGTAATTTCTCATTATACCCGTTCACAGACGTTTTACAAAGAGAGAAAACCGACAGAAAACCAAACGAACGAAGTTCCCCCCCTTCCCCTTCCAGGCTTCAAGCTGGAATAATTAAGCAAAGAGATACCACAGGGCATGTGATGGTGTTGTTTGTACTAGCCAGGTGTTTTTAGCCACAGTGCTTAGTGCCTCAGGCCATTGGCCACTGCAGCACATTGTTATCGCTGCACATTCCTGCTGCTTTGACATGTGGCATCAACTGGAATCTTCTGAATTAGCATCTCTCGTCTCTGGGTGTCTCTTATCCCTCCCAAAATGGGCATCCTTCTGGACTGAAGGAGGATGCTGCTGTTCTCTGGGAGGGATAGCCCCCAGATGTTCTGCTGGGTTTCCAGTCACACACATTTATACAGAGATGTGTTTTGTTGCTGATGCAAAAACATGTAAGTACGTGGTATATGAAAAGCATGGCTCCTTTTCAAGGGGAGATTTTTTTTTTCTCTCTCTAAGTAACAGGCTCCAGGGATTTCATCCAGCTTTGGGCTGTCACCTGCTTGTGCTCAGAAGCCTGTTCAGAGTCACTTCAGTTGTGAGGTGCTTACAGTGGTCTGTGTCATGCACTGTTCTTGTTGACCTGGACAAGGACTTTAAACTCAAAGTCATATATCAAGGGCAGGTGGGAGACAGCACTCCTGACCTCTTACGAAGTGCAACATCCCGATCTAGTGAAAGGCAAGAGCACTTTAATCTGCTGCAGGGTGGAGTGAACACATGCCTGGCTACTTTGCAGGGCTGGGTGCATTCATGATTTTGCCCTCTCTTTTATATGTATTATCTATGTATAACTGTCACTATGGTCCATATATATTAACTCCAGGTACTTTTAGCTCAGGTGATAGTTGAGTGAGCAATGCTGTTCACTGCTCACTGGTACTTTTTTTGTTCTTTGTTTCAAAACCTTGGTTTATTTTGTCACAAACCTAATGGCAGGATGGCTGGAAAACACGCATGGTGGTGAACACATTTCATCCAAAAGATAGTAGCTTCTCGGCAGCTCATATTTAGCAAGCTTTAAGAATATAGTGTGTTGTTATCCAGTTTTATTTCAGACATATTAAGCCCCAAATCCCGATTGATAAATTCTTTTGGAACTTGTATCCTCTGCTTTTCTCACATGCATCATCTTTCCTCTAAAGGAGCATCTGATACTGTAAAATATTTTTGGTAGGTACTGATTTAGACAGCATCATCCAAACCAGTAACAAACTGGAGTAGCTTGTTTCTTGCTCTGAACTTCAAATGACCAGCTTCTGCTGTGGAATTTCCCCTTTACACGGTGTATGTGGCACAGGGATGCTCTGTTTTTCCATTCCTGTTTCACATCAATTCCTTTCTACATACCTGGTGTCAAGAACAGCAAAGGATCAAGAAGATCTTAACAAACTACAGACCGCTTGGCATTCTTCTCTACTACTATTACTTTTGGTTAAAATAAAAAGGAGAAGAGTACAAGGGAAGGGAATTGTTTAACAAATGAAACTGTCAGAGCTCTGGTGGTTCCTCTGATTCATCTCACCTCACTCAGGTACAAAATCCGTGGAACTGATCGGGATCCTTTATGTGAACAACAGCAGCTGGATTTTATTTTTGTTGCTGTTTTGAATACAGTTGGGATGGATTTCACTCAAGACTTCATCTAGAAGTTAAATTCCATGCTCACTGCAGCTATTTCAATCCAATTCTACATCATGAGGGCATCAGGATCAAGGTTTTCTTTCTGTCTGGTTTTATTTATATATTTTAAATTATGAACAGAGCAGCCAAGATTTTTAGGAAGGTAGAAGGTTCCAGCAGATACTGGATTGGCAAGGGTAAATGACCAAAGGTATGTTGTAGGTTAATATGTAAAATGAGTCAGCAGTTTTATCATGTGGTTCATGTTTCCAGGTGTGTGGAGTTTTGTGTCAGATTAGATTTATATGCATAAATGCAAATGTGAGTATTTGTTTTAGATTATTTATTCCTATTCCATCTTTTTTCTAATGAGCAGCATTTTACTTGAATGGTGGAGTCATATCAGAAGATAAATATTTGAGTGTCCTTTCAGTGTCCTCCCATATTGTTCTGTTTTTAATTGGGTAGATGTTTTTGCTTAGAATATAAAATATCTGTGTTAATGCTCTGAGTTACTTAGCATAAGGAAAAACATAATTCCCATGGCCAACCTAATTTTAGTGACTGATATTTGTTTAAAGTCTCCAGCTGACATTCCAAGGGGTCTTTGTGCTTATTCACAGGTGCAAGAGGGGCTTTTGCACCCTGCTTGTCTGATTCTGGGAGGAGCTACACCGAGTAGGAAGGGAGTCCAAAAGAACGTATGGGAGATGAGTATGGAGAGAGAAACAAACTGCAGCCATCCTGAAATTTGGGAGAGCTATAAGGTTTTTTTGGGAGTTAGGAGAACAAAACTGCATAAACCTTTTCCCTGACTGTGATTCTGGAGGATGTTGCTCCCCACCCACTTTCCACTCCCTTTTAAGAATTAATTGCTGTACAGAAGGTCCACATTCCTGAGCAGTTTCAGTATCACTGCCAGGTAATGATGATAATTCTTCTTGGGGAGCACAGAGCAGCGCTGCAGTATCGCAGAGACCACTGTGTGGCAACTGTGGACTTTTTAAAAAATGTCTCCTGTCTGTGGGAGCAGGTCAGCTGCTGCTGCTGCTTCTGCACAGCGCAATTCCCACAGCAGCCAAATGTCTGCAGTAGTCGTGGAGGGGGCGAGAGAAAATGTCTCCTTCTGGTTTTGTATTTCCCTGGAAGGGGAAAAGGGTTCTTTTGTTTTCTGGGTGTTTTTCGGGTTTTTTTGTTGTTGTTGTTGTTGACTGTCACAAATTTGCTGCTGCTTTATTTAATATGTTTGAGCAACAGCCCTGTTTGTACTTTGCAGTCGCACCAGAGATAGCAGTGAGCAGAATTCAATGCCTTGTATTAGGGATGGCCAATGAATATTTATGACAGACCTAGGGAGCCAGTAATAAAAATGAAATCGGCATGATGCCACTGGATCCAAATCTTTGATCTCTGTTTTAAGAGAAAATACAATAAAGCAGAGGATAATGGACTCATTATAATGGAATGGTTAGTTATGGTTACTTAGGGCAGTGTGAATAGGTGGCATTACAACTGCTCTGGTCTAGGATTTACGATTCAGAAATGTGTTGCAGGCACTGAGTTTCTACAGAAAACATCAGTTTATGATATTATTTTGGTTTAGTCAGTCCCAAGCACAAGGAACTAAAGATGTATCTCTTTCAGATATTGGGATGGGCTGTACTCTTGCCTTACTAGGGGAAGCAAAAGCCCTAAAAACCAGCAAGGCCCTACTGCTCGATTCCTATCTGTGCATCTGCTCCTCATTCATCATCCTGTGAGCAGGTAGAGGGAGGGTTGAGCATTGCAGGGAGGTTGGAATTAGACTCTAGTCCCTGACCAGGCTGTCTTGCTGGACACCAGATGTGAGGGGACACTTGGGGTCATCGGGGAAGAGGGGACAGCTGTCGGTTTGGCATCACCAGGAGCATGCAGAGGTCGTGGCCAGAGAGGGATGCTGCAGCAGGACCCACCTGCGTCCACCAGGAGAGGCAGAAACTACTGCAGTGTGCTGAAACAGCTCGTGGGAAGCCTAATGAAGGAGCTGGTATTTGACAGGGACAGGGAGCAGGAGCTAGTGAGCTATTTTTCTTTTTAATGGTTGCAATTACTTGCTGAACACCCCTGCCACACTAAGCAAGACGCAGAGGAGGGTTGATTCCAGGCCATAGATGAAAGCTGATCCTGAAGTCTCTGTCTAGCCAGGCAGGAGGAAGAAATGGAAACTCAGTGTTTTCTGATTCGTTTCAAACTGATGTAATTTCTAAGGGACTTCATCACTAATGACATCTGGCAAGGGATTAGTCCCTAATGTGGCCCAGCTTCCCCTTTTCAAGAAAAAGAAAGTATATGCTATAGTGAACTTGGGAAAACAGCTATTAAGCAACCACAGTAACTGCTTCTGATAGGATCTTTTTTTTTTTTTTTTTTTTTTGTCTTATGAGGATTTTACCCAGCATGTTTGGCCTTGGAGGAGAGCCTGGATGGTATTGCCAGCTGGAATTGTCAGAGCTGCTTTGTCTTCTGTCCCAGGAAAACAGAAGCCTGGCAGGCAGTCACTCTCGCTCTTATTTCATATCCCTGCTTAGTCAGAGTTGCCAGCCCCAAGCACTGAAAACCCTGAGTCAGGCCACAAACAAATCACGAGATTTGGCTTGAAAATCATGAGATTTTTTAATTGCAAGTAGTTTATTTGGGATTTCTTTGAGTCTTTAGAGTATCTGTTCTGCCAGTTTTATTGTACAAATCCCAGAGCTTGAAAATATGTTTTGCTGAGTTATGAATTATTTATTTACTGAAATGAAAGCCAGGTTCATTTATGGCTACCTGACCTCTGGAGTTCATGGGGAAAAGACCAGAATGCCTAAATGGTGTGGGATGACCAGGTTGCTCAATGAGGGACCTGCTGGGGGTTGGTGATCACCCTTAGGATTACGCGCTTCATTGTCTCGGTGTCACTTTGACCCCTGGGCTTTTTCGCAGGGAGCTTTTTTATTGTTGGGCAGCGCCTGAAAGTGTCCTTTCGGTTCTTTGTGCAGGTTGTGCCCTGTTTACCTTGCAACAGCTTTTCACGTGGCTCCTTGCCAGCGAGGGCCCAGCTAATCCCTCCTCTTCCCACTGCAGCTCCCCCGCCGTCGCTCGGGTCTCGCCCGGAGCGCACACGTGCGGGTGCTTCGTGCCGTGCAGGGTCACGGGTGTCCTGTGCTGGCACGGCCCTGGTGGCAGCGCTGGAAGGCGGGGGGGAAACGTGCTCAGGAGGTCTGCACTAGTGTTGATAACTCTCAGGTACCAGAGCTGTCACTTGGGCTTGGGGGGAGAGCACCTTATCGCACTGAAAATTCCTTTTGGCAGAGTTGTCCGAAACATTTTGTCCCCAAGTACTGAGCGGTTATGCTGGCAATGTCTCCTTATATTCCTTTTCTCTGCAAGACTTTTGCACACACGCCCCTTTTTTTTTTTCTTGCTACTTTCCTCCTCTTTCTTGCAAAACCCTTGGTTTTTGATTCCTTAGCTGTATATGGTAGCATTTGTGTCCCATTACTCCCCATCCAGTCTGCCTGACTCTGCTGCAAAAGAAATTTAGTTAACCCTGACTCACAGGTTTTTCAGTATTAAGACACCTTCCTGACTCCATGGGAACAACAAGCTTCCCTTGAACCAGGTGTTTTCTCAGCTAGAGGTTCTCAGCTCTAGGGTTCCTCCCAGGCCACTCTACTGGGTGCAGTTGAGCACTTTAGGGAACCAAGCTCTTCTAAATATAGAAATATTTGACTGTGGCTCTCTAAAAATGAAAATCTTTGCATTTAAACAAAATGCTGGGAGTCCTGCACATGGTTGGGAAGTTCTTCTTTTACTAATTAGGGCAGTGTTTTCAAAGGTAGAGATGCTCCTGGAGAATAGGCTGTGCAGCCTGAGCTCCCTTGATCTTACAAGGAGACCCATTATTAACTAGGTTGCTTTTGTGAGGCAGAAGATGTAACAGTGGTAAGTCACTGCTTCAATAAAGTGTGTGATGCTCAGTAAATTTACCCTGGATGGCACAGAGGATTGTGCTGGTTATATGTCACAGTCTTTATTAAATTTGTCCTGGCTGTTGCGAGCATTTTGTTCGTGTAGTCATGTTAATTGTGACAATAAAACTGACCATAAGGGGCCTTTTCAAAAAGGGAAGTTGAAGCATTTTATTCTTTTTTTTTTCTTCACATTTCAGTATGCTGACAATGAATAATATGCATGGGAAAACCTCGGATATTATTGACTTTGGATTTTTGTTGAGCTAGGGTCGGGAAGGGGCAGATGAATTGGCTCCTTCTGGAGTCCTACCTGATGCTCAGGGAAGTTGGTCGGGAGGGTTTGCTCCTCCTGAGTGTGGTCTGCAGGGAGTCACTTGACTTAATCTCTTTATACAAACAGCTTCATTTATTTCCATACCTGTGATACTGAAAGAGCTTGTTTTAACTCAGTAGCCAATTCTAGCACACTGAGTAATCTAAATACAGGTCTTTTACTTCCTTTAAAAAAAAAAAAAAAAAGTAAAAACCCCAGGAAGTCAATTAGGTGATATATACTTTAATTCAACATGCATTTAATGTAAGTTTTAAACTCTAAACAGTTCCCTGGACTTTTTAAACCATCCTTCCTGTTTTTGCACATACTTTTTCCTTTTCTCTGTTTTGTTCTGACTTTTAGCTGAAAGAAGGACTTTATTTGGGAGCAGGAGAGGAAGCATTGCTGGAATAATGTTTTCTTTTGATCTGTCCAACAGTTTATGGCTTCTGTGTCTTAAGTTCAGTACTTTGATCACTATCTGTTTTGCTACCAAGCCCTTCCCCCCCCCCCCCAACCCCAGCCCCAGCCCCAGCGAGAACCATGAGGTAATAAAATCAGAGTAAATTAAAAGTGTTTTCTCAAGCCCTCTGCATGATTCCCAGCTATTAATTTCCCACTGCAGCTCTGCCAGCTGAAAAGTCGCTGCTTTCTTGCCCGGGATGGTGCTGTGCACATCCAGCTCCATCTTCCAGCAGGGGCCTCCAGAGCCACAGGAGGTGGCGGAGCAGCCGCCGGGCAGCTGCAGCAGCGCACAAAGGGGCCCTTTCACACACGTTCTTGCTAGAAAAGCACATGTGCAGCTCGAACAAGTTCCAGTGCCCATCTGACTGGAGCAACAGCCACCTCGGGGAAGCTGTCGGGGGTTTGGGATTTTTTTAATTTTTTTTTTCCTGAAACCCGTCAATAGATATATGGTGCTAATGCATGTTTCTGACCTGATGAACGTGGTGTTTGGGCCCAGGATTTCGTTCAGTCTGGATTTTTTTTTTTTTTTTTGTGGTCAGGAGGGTTGCCGAAGTGTGGACAAGGGAAAGGAACTGATCTGCCCTCTGATGGGCAGCTGGAATGCAGCACTGCTCCTTGCCCCGAGCCTGCTGTGCTGCGCTGGTCTGTCACCGTGGACACGTGTCAGTGCAGCAGAGGGTACTTTTAAGTATCACAGGCTAACTCCCATTTTGGGCTCCTCTCCAGAGGACCGAATGACTCACCTTCAGGGAAGGTCTCTCTGAAAGTGGAAGCAGGACTTTGCATATGACAGTGCAGAACCTCTCTGGTTGGCAGGACGCCCGTTTTCTCCTCCCTAAATCAAGGAGTGTGCTCCTGGGCTTTGTGAATGAAAGATTTGTTGGAAGAAAAAAAAAAAAAAGTGGTATGAAGTCTCGACAAACACTGATTTAGTAAGCTTGGCTTTCTGTATAAATTCCTGTTCTGAAGTTGGCTTCTATTGGGAAAAAACATGCTTTTTAACATTTGCTGAAATGTTGGCATACAAAAAAAAGAGTCGCTTCTTGAGTTGTTCAGACTCCAGAAACTCTTCCTGCTGTGTTGGCCAACTTGACTTGCAGTGCCCGTTCCCATGAAGGAGGAATTCTGGGTCAGGATGGCTCCAAAAATCTGCAACCCAAGGAGCGGGGGGCGGGGGAAGTCCAACAAAAGACAAAGCAGAGGGGCTTGTATGTAGCACTGTCCCCTACATACAGGTGCTGATGCCAAGCGTGGGTGGAGCGGCTTGCAGCTTCCAAGTCAGAGAGCTGGGTGTTGGTAGGAGACCAGCACAAGCCGGGATGTGTGTTAACCCCACGCTCCTCCCAGCACTCGGCTGTCAGCCGTGGCTGTTACACCTGTGGCAATGCAGACCTGGAGATGGTGACACTGGTGGGGACTCCCTTGCCTGGAGGGCATCTGGCCCTTGTCTCTGTCACATGGGGAGGAGCGTGTTTTATCCCCGACAGCCAGTATATATCCATTATTAAACAGCGCCTGCCTTGTTTGTGGAAAACCCCTCCGGGTGACACTGGGGTTCCAAACCCATCTGGACGTGCTCCTGTGTCACCTGCCCTAGGTGACCCTGCCTTGGCATGGGGGTTGGACTGGCTGATCTCCCGAGGTCACTGCCAAGCCTGACAACTCTGTGAGTGGTACCTGGTGTGGTAAGCGCACACCGGACAGGAGAGGGCTTCTACCCCGACCCCACCACACGTGCTGGGCTGCTCAACAGGGCGAAAGCACCCGGCACGGTTGGGGGGGGGGCAGGACATGGAATAACAGCGCCCCGGAGCCACAGGTGCGCGGTGCGCCAGGTGTGCGCGGGGGATGCTCCGGGCACCCGCGCCGGGCGAAGGGGTGCGGGCGAGTGCGAGGCGCCGCGTTCCACCTTTAATACCCGCCGCCCTGCCGTAATCGCCTTTGCCCGGCCAGCGATTTAACGAGCTGCTTGTGCATGTGAGCGCTGCGCGGGGTTATGCAATGGGCGCAGTGTCTGCCCCGCAACCGGCGAGGGAGCCGATAAATCCCTCCCGCGGATCCGGCGGGGATGGATTCGCGTGGCACACGCCGACGGGAGCCGGGAACGGCGCGTTATGCAACGGCGGCTGGAGCGGAGGGAAAGCAAAACAACAGCCTCCTCCCCCTCCTTCCCCGCTGCCCCCGCCTCGCCGAAACATCCTGCAACAGCCCCCGCCTGCTCTGCCGCTGCCTCTGGAAGGGGTTTGGCAGGCGGCGGAGGTGCCTGCCCGGGTTTGGAGGTGATGGGTTTGGCAGAGGATGCTGGAGTGCAGTGCACTGAAGTTTTGGGCGTGCAGGTGGCCCGTGAGGAGTTCCCATCCAGCGTTTTGTGTTGGAGATTCCCCGGTGGCATTGCACGGGGGTGCCTCTGTGGAGATGCCAATGTTCTTGCCGTAAACCTCTTGCCTTTTATCCAGTTCTCTGCAGAAAAAAAAAGAAGGTCCTGTGACTGCAGGGAGGGGAGGGGGGAACCACCAAATGTGGAGCAGCTGAGGCAGTTTATAATTTAAGCAACAATTTTTATTAATAACCAGCTGAGGGACAAATTGACATAACAGAGCTGAAAGACAGAGAAGTGATTCCCCCCGTCCCCACCCTGCCACATTCACCCCATCATTCCTCCAAAGTACGATTTGAAATCCCATCGCTCCTCCTCTGATGGAAGCTAATGTTCATGTTCTTGCCCTTGAAAAGAATAATAGTGCTGCCCAGGAGCTGTGAAGAAACCAAACCCTCCAAAATTTTGAGCTGTATTAAATCATCCCTGCTTTCTAAGGGCCGGAATATACTGCTTACAGGCAGTCTGACTGCATGGCAGTCAAAACATTTTCTTCTTAAACATTTCCCCTGCCACCACTACAGTAAGAAAATAGCCGTTTATAAAGCTGTGCTTGCAACAAAATGCAATGCTGTTTGATAAGATCTGGTATCCTGGCTGTGCATTGGGGGAATATTCAGCAAATAATATCACTTTATATGATACACATTCTATTATCCTGTATTTATTGTATTTCCGAAAGGAAGTTATTGTTGGACTTGGTTTTTGTATTAATAGGCATCACAAAATGGTATTTTTTTTCCCTGATGCTTAGAGTTTTTCTCTTCATTTCTGTTGCTTTTCCTCTATTCTTTCACTTCACCTCTCTATACAGAGCAAGCATATCCGTGTTTAAATATACATTGTGATGTATAGTTACATAACCCTGTCTTGCATAGTACTGAGGAAAATGATCCCTGGGTTTATCTTCTGACTCTTTTTTAAAAGTAACAGGTTTTGTGTATGATCTAGCACCATCAAAAGACAGAGGGAGGAAAGCTGCAGCTTCATAAGGATGGCTTTCCTAAATCAGAACAAAAATAATAGAAATTATGCACCAACAAATATCATATGCTATGCTTTTGCTAGCCAGCAAGTCTTAAATCCGTGTGTTTGCTAACGAGTGGATACTGAGTTTATTTAATGAGTTGGTGATGCAGTTGGTGACTGCTCATTATCGCCGGAGAATTTAACTTGCTGCGGCAACTCAGAAAATAAATGAGTGTAGCTCAGACTCTGGCCTGTGCTGTGGGTGGAATGAGAACTTTTCCTCTCTGCAGCTTTAGCAGTCTTTGGCTTTTCCTGCTTCGTGTTAGCCATTCTGAGCTGTATTTCGGATCCTTTAACCATCCACTGCTAATCCATCCAAGGAAGTGGTCCCACGCCCCACCTCTCCTGAGCAGAGGCAGCGCCCAAACACGTGAACAGATTCAAGGGGTCTTGACAGCTGGAGATGCACAAGATGCTTCCCCTCAGAGTAAAGGACCGTCCTCCCAAGCTGTGGTGAGAGAATATTAGGACTCCAGTTATCACCTAACAGGCATAGAAGGAGATAAAGGAGCTCTAGAGGTATGGAAAGCTCTAACTACAACTTGAGCAGCTCAGGTTGTCTATGAACGAGGGCATGTCAGGAGTCCTGGTGCAGTGTTAGACTGGCCAAATGAAACCACCTTGTTCAGGTACCACTCATGGAAAGAAAATACTGAAAATCTTCACATTCTGCAGCCTGCATTTTGTTGGGCTTCGTTCCTTAGATACCAGTGTGCCCTCAGATCTGCGGGTGAGTAGATAGTCAGAAGCACAGCAGATAAATAGTAACAATGAAATTTGTTTTATTTTGGAATTGTTAGAAATCCAGTGTCCCTCTAGGGTATAAATACAGTAGAAGAGGTTTTGTGTGTTTGTGTGTCAAGACAAAAGTTCTTTATCCTTGGAATATACAATTAAAGGGAAACCCGATTCATTTGCTGCCTCCCTGGTGCAGTTTTAGAATCTGGTTCTGGATTGCTGATGCTTGGCTGCTATCTCACGATTTTTACACGGTGCCGGAACTCAGAGATGTATGTAGTGAAACTTTAAAGCTGTGTTGAGTTTTGGAAATGTTCACCTGTTTTAAAAAAAAAAAAAAAGCAGCCAACCTACAGAGAATTTTAAAAATAGCCCAAGTCCTCCTGGAATTCAATTACAGATGCCTGCCAGCTGCTTCCCCTGCCTGGGACGTGCATTTTGAGCTCCTCTGTTCCTCTGGATGCTCCTTGCAGGGGAACAGCCCGTGTGACATGACTGATGAAGAGAGAGATTGGAGAGGGAGAGGTGCTGGGGTGTGGCCCCCTGCCATGCCTCCATCCCACCTGCTGCTCGGGCTGTCCTTTCATAGTCACGATTTGAGCTGTGCGATTGTTGTACAATGTGGATACCGGCTGTGCGGCCGCTGCTGGGACTGCCACTTTATTCTCATGCTACGTGCAATGACTTTTTCAAAAGCTTTTTATTTAGCCCCTGTAGCAATGTGCCTTAAAAAAAAAAAAAAAAAAAAAGACCCCAGAAAACCCATTATAAGAATCCCATCTCCTTGGATCTGTATTCTGGCTGAGTTCACAGGCACACATCATGTCCCCCATTTGCTAAAACGCTGAAGTGCAGACCCTGAGCTAAACTGCAGGATTCATTTCCCCTGGAAATATATGCAGATATGTTTGCCCATAAGTGCCTGTGCTGGATTCTCCCATAATATTGCTGGATTCTCCCATAATATGGACGCTGCCCTGAAGGAATTATTGCCAAAGTTGTTGTGCAAGGCCACAAGAACAAAAAAAAAAAAAAAAAAAAAAAGGCAAAAAACCCAAACTGTGCTTACTTATTAAATTACATGTACTGCCTTTTGTTGTGTATCATCTTTTTTGGTCTGGTTGCCGATGATTCAGCTGTCCAGTTCCAGGAGAACATTTTCCAGCAATGTAGTTTGGATGTAATCCTCTTTCTGGTATTGTCCTGTTTTACCCCCATAGGCTTTCTGAGCGTGTGTGCCCATCTGTGTGTGGCAGTGACAGGAGCTTTCCACCCAGTCTAGCTGTCTGCAGGATCTCACTGGTTCTGTGCTGCCTTGCTCTCTTGGGTATCGTTTTACTCTTTGATTGGGAAGAATATGGTTTGAGGGTTTGTGGCAGAAATTCATTTACTAATTCATAGGGGAGGCAAGTGGGGGAGGGTAGGAGAGGGAAGGGAAATAATTCTTTGGTAGAGAACAACAATCCTCCAAGGACATAGTTACAGCATTTCTTGTTCAAGTACAACGTGTCTGTTCTCAAATCGTGTAGAAAATGCAGGGATTCTGTGCCTGTTGCCTACTTAACACACAGCTAGGATGCAGATACAGCTGTTCTGAGCTGAGCAGTTCCCTGCTTGATGTCTGGTCCCACTGATTTCAGGAGACAAATCTTATTCACAGGTCTTGCCGTGCTACGACATGGCTGCCCGAGAGCTGGAGGTGTGGATGCCGTGTTTGGTTTGAGATGTCTCGGCTGATTTTTAATTTCGGTGCAGAGATCCCAGCAGAACTGATTTTAATTAAGAACCTGATCCGGAGCTCTTACATTTAGCGGTGGGATGTGCCTGCTTACAGCGTGCAGTGCTGCCCTGCCTTGGGGATCCCTAGGCTAGCTCCAAATTAGCTCATTAACTAATTTCAGTGGCGGAACTGTGCAGCTTCCTTTTCTGGTGCTGCCTTTTTTTGTGTTTTCTGAGGTTCCTCTCTGTAGTGTTGCACGGTTGCACCCACAGCCTCTCGTGAGCTGAGGCCACATTTGATTTGATGTTAAAATCAAGCAGTTTTCTTGCTGTTCGATGTGTAGATACTTATTTTTTTTTCCTTCATAAGATTTTAAGTCAGGTCAAAGGTCGATGCTTCCAAATTTTATTTTTAGAGGAGCCTGATACCTGTGTGGCAAGCACGGTGAAGCTGATGCCTGAGAAGAGCAGAAGTGCACGCAGCAAGTCCCTGGAGCTGACGGATTTCAAAGGGCTGTAGCTGGTTGTGTAAGCCAATAGCTTGGATGGTTTGATGTAATGCTGTTTCCAGACAGTGTGGGGATTGCATGTGCCAGTGCTGTGTGTTGCCAGACAGAAACCACGGCAATTCACCCTCAGCATAATTACCACCTACAGCAAGGCTAGCAGCTCTTAAATGAGGAGGAGTGGGATTCTTTATCTAGGAGAACACCAAGGAGTTTATGTCTTGCTGTAAATCCACCTAATCTCTTTATTAGAAGGGCGAGGAATAGTGACAAACCTGAGCCAACATCGCACATAATGAAGTATTTTTTAAAATAATCTCTTTGATGTTAAACTGCAGCACAGGCAGAATCCAGAAAAATCAGGTGGCGCTTCTTACAGTGATGGTTTTGGACATGCAGCAGAGCTTCTGTTACATGGGAGGCTTTAATGTGCATTTTCAGTACCTCGTTTCCCTCTATCTGGATGCAAAGATTAATATTATTCTAAGCACAGCTCTAGCCACTTGCAGGCTTCCTTAGGATGGTTGTTTGCTTAAAATACTGGGGAATGTTGTTAGAGGGGAAAATACCAAGTAAAAAATTTGTAATTAATTCTTTATTTCCTTTTCTTACCTATGTTACTAATTCCTCTGATTAATATTAAGAATCAAGTTGTCTTATGACTATAGAGGTTGCTTGGGTGGGGATGTGGGGGGTTGTATCCATCATGCAAAAACAGATACTTGGGATTTGATTGTTTTGCTGTGCTGGTAGGAGTAACAAATCAGGGGGATGTAAGGTGGCTTGCTTTGCACCTGATCCAAATCCCATTAAAGCCAGTAAAAAGATTTCTAATGTTATTAGACCCATGATGGGATCACTTCAGCCATGCTTCCCTCCGTTCCCTTTCTGCTGGCATTGCCTGCTCAGTGTTCCCTGTGGGCTGGTGTCTGTGTTCCCCTCTTTTGCATTAAGAAAGGACCAGTTCTAACAAGTAGGAAGTTTTCTACCCCTGCCCACCAAGTAACTGGTTTGAAGGTTCCCCGGTCATTGCACCTGCTCCTCACAGTTACAGAACTCAAGTGGCTTTAGTAGAAATGTTGGTGGGGAGAGCTGCATGGGGACCAGAGCACCCAAACAAGCCAAGGGGGCCCTTGGCACCGTGCTGCTTTCAAATCTGCCTACTTAGTTTGCAGCTAGAATCAATTACTTTGCCATTTATGTGATCTATAGCGTTCCTTCTTGTAATTATGGCCACAAAGAAAGCCTGATATTGAAAAAGTGGTCTCTTGTGGCACAGATCAAGGGCATTAGTCATGTGGATGAAGGGAGTTTAGTTTTTGCTTGTGCCCCTTCTGCATTTGTGCAATGAATTCCATGAAGGGTGAAAGGTGGTTCTGTGCTAGGAAAAGCTTAGGGTGCCTTCAGTGCAAAATTTATTGCAGAGTGCAGGAACACACCCACTGCCAAAAATACTTGACAGAGCATGAAAGGAGTCCGCTCTCCCCTGTTGGGTCTGCAAAAAGTTGGAGGAGTACGTGCTTATGAAACGCTGTAGGTAGAGCACATCAGTGTTCAAGTGAACCTTATGAGCTGAGTGCACCTGACAGACACACCTGTCTGCCCACCTTGTCAGCTCCAACTTCCCTGCTTCCTTCTTAGCCTGGAATTTGCAGCTCTCCCAGCACGCTGTTTGTGCCCGATGGAAGGCTTTGACCATTACAGCTCTGCACTAAATACACCTGTAATCGTGTTGTAGAAGCATCTTAATTGGAGTTGTAAGAGCACCACGCTCGATCCGTGTGAGCTCCTGGTTGTGCAGTGGTTGATATGATCGTCAGTCTCCTTGAGATGGATTTTTTCATCCCTTGAAATGTAACCCTGGCCTCACCTGCACCTCAACTTCTTTTGTCTGTAAGTTAATACCAGAAGCAGGAGAGAGCATCTGAAGTGATTTCCTGTGAACCTCTGCTCGTGGGGAAGGAAGAGAGACTGCCTGAAAAGTGCTTGACTGTTGGATCAATAGATCCCATAGCTTGGTGCCCACGAGTGAATACCTTTTGCCACTACTGGACACGGTGGTATGAAGCAGATTTTCTTTTCTTGAGGCTGTCTGTCTCCCAGGTGGAGTGGTAGTGAGCCCAAGAGATGGGCTTGCAGTTGTGAAATCTGTGGCCTCTCTAGGCTGCTGAAGATGTTCAGTAGGCACACAGCTTGCTGCCCAGCAGGCACGTTCAGCATCTCCCCACAAAGACGTGGTAGTTTTTGAAGGATGTGAGAATACATGGTAATATTTCATGTCAAAGAGCTTTATTGCAGTCAGTATGTATGATGCCATAAGCCCTGTGCTAGGTGCTTACGGAGTAACTTGTGCTGTTAAAGGGAAACTTGAAAATGAGTTTTTCTGACTGACAGCATCATCTTCTACCTGTGCTGTGTTGGCTCAAGTTTGGAGCCCTAATTTAGCTGAAACTTTAGGCAGGAGGACAGCATTCTGAGGCAAGCTGCCTACCCGCAGGTCCCAGTATCATCAGGAGTACAGCATCTTTCAGGAGCAGACTGTAAATTAAGGCCTGCAAGATCTGGCCATGTCCTCCCAATCCGACTTTTGTCTTTTGCTTTATGATACGAGATTTATATTTGTGTGTCACGAAACAGACCATAATGGTTCTCTCAGAACCCATTGTTATTTTGCAGTGTTTTTATGAGGCCAGGAGCCTAATGCTGCAAAGTTGTTTGTAATGTTAAGCTTCTACACCTAAAGCAAGTGAGGTATCCATGGTAACTGTGTTGCCTGTACACAGTCCCCCGGCTGCCTTTTCACTCAGGTCAGAGAATGAACATTCCCAGATACTGGCTCAATTTAGTCTGCCTTAAACATCAGGTATTTTTAAAAAGATACTGGCTCTGACTTTTTTTTTTAATTTTTTTTTAATAGAATTTTATCTTAAATTAGCCATTTGAGCCTCTGCATTCTGCTCGTGAAAGGCAATATAAAAAGCCTCTGCCACTGTAAATATGTCTGTTGCTCGGACCTATTCAGATTAAACCGAAGTCTTGTGCTGAAAATGTTAAAGGCTTTGCAGCAGGGAAATTCCAAATCAAAGTTTCTGCTTCACACAGAAGAAACATCCTAATGGGAAGTTTACAGTACACGCTTTCTACGTCCTCTGTGAGTACTTGATATACTCAGTTTCCTTTGACTACTCTTGTAGTTGAATCTAAGATTAGACTCCAAAGATTATCCCCCTTCCTTCCCAATCTTCTTGTTGATATGCAGAATATATGCTCATTGAAGATTAGCTTCTGTTCTAATCTATAATGACTTTTTGCTGTTGTCTGAGGTACTTATCTGCATATGCCAAAGCCTGAGGAAAATTCTCGGCAAAACTGGGTGCCGTGCTTGGAACTTTTTTCATCTGCCAGCCTATTTCCATTTTCAGCTTTTCCTGTCTGTTTTTTTCGGACATCATTTTGCTTCATCTTGGTTCGTTCTGTCAGTCCCAGTGCTTTTGCTATAGTGAATCATCAGGTGTGTTTCTTCTGAGAGTTTGGATTAGAGATTGGAGTGTGGAGGAGGAGGAAAAGGCTCAACTTTTAACCAGATGCTTCTTTCCCAAATGCTTGCTTTGCCCTTTTCCAGTCTCCTCCAGAGCTGCTGTGCTACAAGGAGGGATGATTACCAGAGTTACTGAGGGGGAAAAGCTACAAATCAAGTGTCACATGTATTATAATGTGACACTGGCACAGCCAGGGGACAGGGAGGAAAAAGGCAAATTCAGAGGGGGCAAGAAGGAAGAAAAAAAGATGGAAGAAAGCAAAGCAGGAGAGACAAAATCCAGATCCTCTGCCGGTCTTCCACATCGTCCCTTCTGCACTATATAAATCTGTCAAGATTTTGGCTGACTCTCAGCAGCTCAGGGTGCCACAGCTAGAATACTAATACTTGCTCCTACATAACAGTGGATTTTAGGCCAGAGAGGATGGAGGCATCTGTGTGACACTCAGTCCTTAGCAGTCAGAAGGCCGTTTCATCATCAAGCAGACTCACAGGGAGACAGAAAGGCACTAATATGTATAGGAAAGCCATTTATGTAACAAAGTCTTTGCAAAGTTGTAATTAATTGAAGGAATTAAATAATGGTGACATTCTGGTCAGTGTTATTTAGGGCTAAATGAGGGATCTGATGCTCATAGGCTGTCATCAGAGCGGGGAAATCTGATGCTGTGGCTGCCTCAGCCGTGCAAAGACATTCTTATGTGTCTCGGAGGATGAAGGATTTTGGACATAGAAGAACATCTGTGGGAGGGAGGAGGAGAGTTTGGAGAGTTACCTGGCTGAGCAAGGGAGTGTGGATACCCAGCTCAACACCAGCAGAATGTCTCTCTGAAGAAGGGAGCCCCGAGCTTCTCTCTAAGAAGCTGCCCTTTGTTCGTGAGCAAAAGTGTTTCTACGGGCCATCATTTTTATGTAAACCATAGTATTTTGCTAAGCAGAGGTGGAGACAGGATAAAATGCAGACCTTTTTCATGTTGGGGTTTTACTGATGTACTCTCTTGCTATGGCAGTTCTGCATTTTGCCTGTTGAAGTCCGGGTTCAAGCTGATATTTTGGGTCACTATAGTGCTCTGCTCTGCACGTCTCCTCATCAAAGACGTCATAAAACCTGTTTTTCTCTTGAATCTACATTGAACTGCACTGGTTTCTGGATCCAATTCAAATAGACTTGGTACACTTCGTGTTCCCTCTTAAACACATGAGGATTGCTAAAGAGGGCCAGACCAGAGGATTAAGAGTGTTTCTCACTGTGTGGCCATCACCAGATGCCTCACAAGGTCTAAGAATCCCCACTGTAGGCAGAGTTGAAGTTTTCTATTCTTCCTGAAGCCTTGGGATAATCCTTAACAGTAAGACCATAAATCTGTGGCCCCTTTAGCAAGAGATTTTGTCTTCTTTCCCATAGTTGTTTTTTTTTTAACATTTGCTATTGTAACCGGTTTTGCTTGTTGTCTATAGAAATGCCCAAATCCTCTTCTGAGTCTTGCTGAATTCTTGCCCTCGGTGACTTCCCATGGTAATGAGTTTTCTGCCATCTAATTAGAAGTGGGATAATAATTATTTCTTTATAACTTTTTCATTGACCGTCTTTACATTCCGTCGGAGGCCACTTTTTGGGTGGGAGAGGAAGCCAACCTCCCCATCTCCTCACCATTCATGCTTTGCTGAACTTTGGTCACATCTTTCCACCTCTTTTCTGAGGTGAGCAGTCTCAATCTATAACACCACAGTTTTTCCACAGCTTTGTGTGCTCCCAGCACTTCTCTGAGCCTTCCAGGAAATGGCAGTTGAGATGAAACTGTGTCGTTGATCTAACTTAGAGCTCTAACTTTACCTATACAATTTCCCACGCTGCTCAATGTTTTAACAAGGTTTTTTTTTTTTACTAGCTAAATGCAGCAGCAATGCTGCATTCAGAGCAGAGGATATTAGTAATAATCAGAATAGCCTGAGCAGGCAGTTAGGTAGCCCCTAAAAACGTTGGTGGGTTTTGTTTTGCGTTCCCTCAAAGCACTGCCTGGCTGCCATGTGTGTACAATTTAATTCCCACTTACCGGAGCTTTAAAGTTCGTCTTGGTTTTCATGGTGCTGTTGAGCCCTGACGTTGGGCTGTTGTGTGACATTCATCAGAGAGATGTCATTAGTGGGGATATCAGTCCTCTGGAAACACAGGAGAAAAAAAATTGCAGCTCCAGGACTTCCAGAGCAGGTTTTGTGCATTTCTCCCTGTTAATCTATGCTGTACTTAACAGCTCTAAAGAAGCAGATGACATTGTATTTCCATAGCTACATGCTGTGCATGTAGGAACGTTCCAGTGATAATATATTTCTCCTTGGAAGCAATAGGCTTTTAGGCATTGTAATGGCAACAGCTTCATAATGAATGTGTACTAAAATCTGTTATGATGAAACAGCTAATGCCCATGTGCAGCAGTCTTATCTGGGGGCATAAATAACTCAGCAGTTTTAGCAAATATTAAATATAAAGGGGCAATTTCATGGTATGGGTAAACAGCTTGCATATTAAATTTTATACAAACGTGAAGCTGTCTTTTAGTAGTAGGAATTTGAAAAGCTAAGACAGGCTCATGAAAATGTGTCTTTGTCTCCCCCTTGTCTCTATCTTTGAACCAACTGATTTAATTTCAAGCAAATTTCTGGTAATTTTTTTCAACCAGTTCTAGAGTGGCTTCAATTTTACTTTTTTTCTGTTCAAGCTAGAAGATAACTTTTTCCTGATCTTGGGAAAGTTAGCATTTAGAAATTGCTTTTGCTCCTAAAATAAGACAACAGCTAAGAAGCTATTGAGCTATTGCCATGACAGCCAATATGCCTCTGAAAGTTATTAAAAACAAAATGTCTTAACAACATTTCAGTTTCATTCAGCAACTTTGGCTAATAGAAATAGTTTATGAAACTTCTGCTGCAGCATTGCACAAAGTCAGAATTATTTCCATGGCAGTCTTCAAAGGATGTTATTAGGTTTATTTGTTTAAACTGATGAAATCTTAGACTCCAAGAGTGGAAAGCTAATATTGGCCTCTAATTTAAAAAGGGAGGATTGAGAACTGCTTTGGAAACAGAGAGGTTTTTCCTACTAAAAGATGCTCTCAAAAATCAGAATGCCTGTCTGTCGCTTGGAAGAGAAGCTCTGTTGTAAAAAGTTCAGATATGCCAGGAAAGACCAGCTCCAACACCAAGTCACTGCAGGTTTGTGAGTCAGGAGGTAAAAGCCAGGATAAACCCTGAATAACCTCGGAGAGGTGCTTATCCTGCTCCCTTATTAATGACATTATTGGGACTTGGGATAGCTTGGCCTTACACAGGGTCTGAACCAAGACCTGATTCCTCGTTCCTGGGGAATGAACCTGCCAAGTGCCTTTTTTCCATCCTCCTGAGGAATTCAGTGCTGGTTTTATCTTAGAGCCCAACTCTGTGTGTCAACACAGCCTTTGCCAGGGCAGAAACAGAGCTCAGATCATCCGTGATGATGTTTCAGTCATAAGATTATCCATTTGTTACACATTTTCAGAGGGTCCTTTCCTTTTAGTGTGGGCTTACCTTGTAATCCTGTATTACCTGAGACACTTGGGGGTGGATTTGCTGCTCGAGGAAGAGGTGCTCTTCGTGGTGACAGCCAAGTGTCAGCAACTCTGTCCGTGCTGAGAGTCAGCAGCAAGGATCTGAGCTCCTCTTGGCATGCACCATCAACAAATCTGCTGGAGGAGGTTGCTTAACATGTAGTTGATATTTGCCACCCCTGGCAGTCGAACTCAAATCAGGCTCCTAGAAATGGTGAAACTACTTGGGTTTGGCTTCCTGATGATCAAAACCTCATCCACGTATTTTAGTGGGGGGTTATTCTGTTTTGTTTTATTTTTCCTGGCTTTCTGGCTCTGGCCACACAGATTTCACATTTCCAAGTACTATTCCCAGGACCAGGAGCACTAGAAATTAGCAGGGGTCAGGCTGGTTTTCGTTTTGGGCTCTTTTTTTTTCCAGTGTAAACTGGAATTCTCATACAAGCACATAACTCTAGGTGCTGAACTTAAAGTGCCAGCTATCATGAAGAGGATTATACAGTTGGGAGAGTTGACGTGAATACAAAAATTCCCAATCAAGTTTACTGGAAATTTATTCCAACTGCTGTTTTTTAAAACAGAAGAACATGAATTATAAATATTTTCAAATTATACCTGTCAAAGTGGATAGCTAATAAAGCACCAGACCCGTGGTGTTGTCTAACTTTGCTCTACTTTTCTGTTAGTCTGAAATGCCACCTAATTTCATAGGTACAGTGAAATCAGTGCAGCAGCTGGCTGTGCTCCAGGTGGGAATTGTTCTCCTCTGCTGACAAATGGAGAAGGATGCTGCGTTTTCTTTGCAGCACAGAGCAAAGGGACAATCTGCCTATCACTGCAGTTACCACTTAGGACATCTTGTGCTGTATCCTGACCCCTTCCAGACTGTTTTTGGAGCTGATTTGTGCTCATTTTCCAGCAAGGTGGATGCTAAGACTATGTTTCCATATACCTAGATATATGTCTAAATCTTGCTG
The DNA here is from genome assembly GCA_035584735.1 of Pseudotriccus pelzelni. Lineage (NCBI taxonomy): Eukaryota > Metazoa > Chordata > Aves > Passeriformes > Tyrannidae > Pseudotriccus > Pseudotriccus pelzelni. The sequence continues at coordinate 56,483,307 of JAWMRA010000041.1, forward strand.
CTGTCCTGAACTGTCACAGGGTTGGCTTCCTTTCGCCATTCCCATTTTTATCCTGAGTGCCTGAAGTGCAAGAAATCAGCAATAATTTGGTGTCTGTTCCCATCTAAGAATGCAAGAGGCGTCGCTCAGACCCATGAGGTGTGTTGGTCGTTTTGTCAGGCTGGTTTTTGAGGCATTCTGGATACAGGGTTGCTGGTCACTGTCAAAAGCACATCTCTAAATCATGGAAGGACAGGATCTGGCAGCCTCGTGAGTGGAATATCCGTGTACTGAATATGGTGGTGTTTCAGGCAGGAATGAGTGGCGTTAGAGGAAAAATGGTTGGCTTTGACGAGGTCTTGGGATTGTTTTGAGGCAAGATATGTGTCCCTAGATTATTTTGCAAGGTAGCAAATTCTGAGGATGAGTTTGTTTTAATGTCTGAATATTTATTATTAAGTGTGGATATTGCTATATGTTAGAGAAAGTGACACAGGTCACGGTTTAATGACATTTACACAATAAAACCCCCACCCATGAAGTACTCATTTAGCATCACATTACTACAACCCAGAACTCACGTCAGATCTGTTGAAAAATATCCAAAATCCTGTAAGCTGGATTGCCAAAGAATTCTGATAGCCTGGTTTAGGAAATGCATAGATTCTTTGAAAGATAGCAGGGACATGAGCACCTGGAATGCCTTAGAACCAATTCTGAATTTCTGAAGTGTCATCATCAGTATTCAGGGTGTTCTAGTTTCCAACCCAAACCATTCTACAATTCTGTGTTTCTGTTATCTTTACTAGTAGACAAGGGTGAAGTTGAGAAATCAGTGGAGCTGGTGGTAGGTAAAAATGAGCAGGTGAAAACTGAAATAGAGAATTGCCTCCTGAGCCAATTTGAAAGCCCTGAGCCAAGAGATGAAGATCCTGCCACATCTAATTCCAAACAGGACAGGCACTAGGTCTGCAGTTCATCCCTTAGCTAGTAAATCAGGTATCTGTAATGCTTTGGCTTTGAAGTTCACCATAATAGCGGCACAGTGAAAGAGAAAAATGTCACGAAACCGCTATTTGGCCACTTGTATTATTTTCCCCAGGTACCTGTTTCAAATTGCTCATAAAACACCAAAGCCCAGTAGTGCTCATAAGTATTCATCCGGAAATTAAGTGTCTGTTTCGGTAAATATCCACGTTAGGGCACTTAGGGGTAAATTTTTTCCTTGCAGAGCACGAGGAGTTCCACACAGAAATCCTGTTAACAAATAATAGGATTTGTGTGCATAACTCCCTGTGCATCACTTTGAAAGTTTACCCCCTGCAGCATAAGAGTTGGATAATTTTAGTCTTTGAAAATTGTGCTTTTCAGATCTGGTCTTTTCCTCCACTATGTTATTGATGGTGCAGTCATAAATGCTTCTGAATAATCGTGATCAAATCTTACATTGTTTTCTTTCAGTGGTGGAGAATTTGGGTTGTTGTGTTTCTCGGTGCTTTGTCTTGTACCGGGGGAAGTTGCAAAGGAGAAATTACAGAGGTGCAAACATGACCTGTTTTGTAAGTGCACAGTTTATCATTACAGATGGAAACCCTGCCACCCAATGAGTCCAGCACAAGTGACAGATATAAACAATAATATTTCCCCGCTGCAAAGCCCTGTTCACTGTCTATATAAATGCATATACATGTGTGTGGAGATCTTATGTTTGGACAGAGGAATGGACATTTGACAGCTACTGATATTTTATGACCCCGCAGCAAAAAAATTCCATAATTACAAAATGAAACCGTATGTTAAGGATGTTTTCTTCTCAGGTTAAATCTGAATGCCCCAGTGCTGAGGTTTTCACTAATCCAAATAATTTTTTCTCTCCTGCTGTATTCATAGCGGAGACACTTTTTAGAGATACTGCCTAAAAAACCTTTACTTTTAATATGACGCTTTCCTCAGTTACTTCAGGGTGCAAAATTGGCCAGTCACCAAGCAAAACCTGGTTTTCTTGCAATGTGTCCAGTATCCTTTTCACTATCCATATTGAAAATAGACTGGCAGTAACATTTGTTTTGAAATATTTTGGCACTTAAGCTTCCAGCTTTCTATGGAACCTGGAACTGCAAAGGGAAGAAGAATGAAAAGACTGCTAAAAAAAAAAAATTTAAAAAATTAGCAACTCTTTTAAATCACTGTAGTTCGGTTTTAGAGAAGGTCACGCTTGTGGTTTTTTACCTGAATCTCTGCACTAGCTGCAGCCTTGGGTTTATCAGTATTTGTGACTTAGGCAGTTTGTATGGAGACAAGTGGGATTACTCCCAGTTTTTGTGTAGGATTGAACAATGGCACATTTTAAATGTGGGGTGTCTCTGCCTAATGAGAGACAGCTGAGAGGTGTGGGTGGCCGGTTCTGCTCTCCGAGGAGAACTGTGTCATGAAGTCTGGTGCATATTTTGGGTTGGGGTTTTTTTTTTCTTTTTTTGTTTTCTTTTCTTTTTCAGACTTGGATAAAAAACTTTTGCCTGGCACAGTGAGTGTCTGCTCCTTCTCCTGCTCAAATTGTTGGCAAATCTCCCGTTGATTTTAGTGGATGCAGAGCTGGACACCAGCTGTACCCAACCTCATATTTAAAAGTGCTTTTTCCCTGGGGTGCCCCAGCGTGCAAATAACTCTGCTGTTGGGTGTCATGTTTTATTGGTGCAAATATATCACTTTCAGCTATCAGTTGGCTATGTGAAAACATCTCGTTGCAAAAAAAAAAAAAAAAAAAAAGGGATCAAAACCAAGGAAAAAAGCTCACTGTGTAAAAACAAACAAACAACTCCCCAAAACAAACAACTTCCCCCGGTTCGTGAGCCCCCCTGGAAGTTGCTGGCATCATGAAGACAGAAATTTTCCATTTTCTGGACATAATAGGAGTCAGAGCTCCGGGGCTCTCTTCCAAGCTCGTGCTTGTGCAACACCATGCGTGTGGTAGCTGTGGCCTCAGTTGATCCCTCTTGGAAATGAGGAGATGGCTGTGTCATCTTACATTTCCAGAGCAGGTTGAATCATAATTTAAAGGGTTATAAAACTTCCATGCATGGTATCTTCACAGAAGCCACTTGCACAGAATTACTTCTCCTGCCGTGTTTTGTGCCCAAGAGAAATAAGGGAACAAAACAGTTTGAAAGTGGGTGAAAAGCAACAAAATAACAAAAAAGAAAAAATCATCCTGAAGCAGGCACTCAGACCAAGCAGTATAGGAATTTCATTTATAAATTATGAGAAGAAAATGTAGAGGGAGGTGTTTTTTAAACAGCCTTCATAGAAAGCCAGGCTTCTAACCTCATCTATATTTACTACAGGAAAAGGTGGCATGATGTCTCCATAGATTATGCGAGATGACATATTTTTGTCACCCAGCTTGTTCTCCTAATGTAGACCACAAGATCTTCAAATAGTTTCTGTCTGAGAAGCCACCTAGTCGTGGTTTAGTAACTGCCAGCAGTACAGACTATCACACCTCTTCTTAAGCTGTTCCAATAGCTAAATGCCATTACTGTTATATAAAATAAAAATAAAATTCATAGCCCACAAACTGAATAACCCAGCTGCCTCTACTTCTTTTCTAGCTGAGTTCCTCCATCTTCGGCTTCTCACCAGCGTGTCTTGCACCTTTTATCTTTAGACTGAAGTCATCCATTGTCAGATTTCTCGTGTAGATAGTCAGAAACAGAGTTCATGTTTAGCCTGACTAGCTCAGTAGATAGAAAGCCTGGAATTTCTGATGAGAATGCATTTTTTATTCCCTGATCACTCTCATGGAGCTTCTCCAAGCTAATCCAGTTTGTCAGCATAGTTCTTGAGCTGTGGACACCAACCTGTGGTGTGGTATTCCTGCAGTAACGTTGCCCCTGCATGTGGAGAAGTAAAATAGTCTCACAAATCCCACAGAATTGCTCTCGTTATCATTTGCAGAATCGTGGGGTTTTGGGAGTTGTCTTTTTTTTTTGTTTTTTTCAAGACCTTTCATTCTTTCCCAAAGTCATGGCCTCCTAGAACAGAATCCTGCTTTTTTTTGGTGTTCTGCATTTTATTGTTATTAAGACATACAGGGCTTTGGACGTGATGAGGCTCATTTTGCTTGCTTCTAGTCAGTTTAATAAATGATGCCTAAACTGTTACCAGTGACTTGACCTCATCACCTCATCCTCCCCCCCCCCCCTTTTTTTTGTGTCCTTTCTAAACACTATTAATAACTATTTTCTGTATTCTTTCATTTCATTGGAAAAAAACCCAGACAAATCAGGCAGACAATAAACGCTTCATGAGCTTGCCCATTAGAAGCCTATTGTTTATGATTTCTTGCTTTAAATTGCACGTTGAATTCTGTCAGTCATTTACTTGTTAAGCCATTTGATAACTATCCTTGTGGGCTTACTTAATCAAAAATGTTGCCTGGCAGGATTATGTCACACCACACAGTTTATCAAACTTTCCCAGAATGATATTTTCATTATTAGCAAAAGCAGAAGATAATCTTCAGAAGTTCCAGAAGGTCTGTTTTTGTAAACCTGTACTGAGGCAATTATTGCAACATGATGCCAGTATTAAAACTGCCATCAGTTAATAGGAGCTTCCTTTCATTTTCCGTTAATGGAATGCAAAATTAGCCATTTGTTTTCCCCAGAATCCGTATCAAACTCACTGCAGAGGGCTGGATATCAGTAAGAAGTGTAAGAAGTACTCCCACTCACTTTTAGAAAAGTAGCATTGCACGTGAGGTTTCTCCCAGTTCTGTGGCATTTTATATCTGTTCCGAACTTTCCGAAAATCTCTATTAGTAGACCGGAGATCCCAGACAGCTCCTCTTTTATATGTGGCTGCAAATTATCTGCATGTAAAGATTTAACATACCTAATCTTCATGTACCTTCCTGGATTAATACTGAAATACGCTCACAACCTCATCCACCGTATCACAGAAATGCCTGTTGGACGTGGCTGCCTTTTCTGTATTATCACTGGTAATCTGAGCATTTCCACCTCATTATTTTCACGTAGGGTGGGAACCAGAAGACATCACCAGATCCTCTAGTTCAGCCTTCAAAACATAATAAATAGCCCTCCAATTCCTTAAGAAGTGTGCAGTTATTTAGGACAGATAATTTTTGGCAGTGTAACACAGTGAGCTGGTGCTGATGCAGGTATCCACAATAAGCCTCAGGTATCTGTCTCAGCCATTCCTTCCAGGCACAGAGCACCCCATCCTTATGTGGAACCAGCCTTATGCAGGCTCAGAGAAGTGAAGTGAACAAACCATTGTATTAAGGCCTTTAAATCAAGTTTAGAGACCAACAAGTATAATAAAATAGGGACTGAGAAAACGTAATTTGTTTGTGTCTACATGTTCCTATTGGAATAATTATTCCCTATTGGAAACTTTTGTCTGTCAATCCCTGGCTATTTAAAACTGAAACAACAATATCCAGTTGTTGCTTTCTTGTGCCCTCAGTCTTTCTCCTAGCTTGTGTTAGGGACAATGCAGTGGCATTCATCAGTAACAATAAGACTGTTATGTTTCACCGTGTTTTTTCCCCAAAGCTATACAATGTTCTAGCCGTTATAGAAGGCTTGCAGTCAGCTGAGTGATGTTTACGTGCCACTTCCATACCCTAATAAGAGGTGTAAAAGAAAGTGTATTGTAGCCAGCAGGGGAGGGATTCAGCTCGGAAGGCCGGGACTTCTGCCACGCGTGGAAACGTGGTGGGGGAAGATGGCACCGCCCTGCCCGGCGTGCTTTTATTGCCGGCCCTTGCTTTAGCAACGTGGTTGTCAATAATAGCTGCTGCAAACTGCTTATTCATGCTGCTGCCGTGATCGTGTGCTTTTGGGCAGTGTTAACTGTGTGTCACAGGGACATCGGTGGCGTGGGTGCCTCGCTCGCTCCGGCAGCAGTTTGTGTCGCCCGCGTGATGGGGCTCTTCTTGACTGCGTTTTTTGGCATTCCCGTAAAAGCATGCCCAGACACCTACACCAGCAGGATCAGCACTTCTGCTGGAAGCAGGGCCTTTCCAGCTTTTCCTAGCACGGTGCCTCACACGGTTGCAGGCAGGGGGTGACGGGCGCCGCTGAGGTACATTCCTGGAGCGTTTTTCCCGTGCGTTTCTCAGCCCCGGTTTGCATGGCGGGACTTTTCTGCTGTTTGTAGTGGCAGCTGATTTCACAAGCCTCATGGAAGTCATATGGCTGCCTGAGGTCACCGCAGAGGGGAGGAAGATTCCGAGCCTGCAAGCGTGTGGGCTGAGCCCGAGGGCGCGTTTTTGGCACCGCTGTCAGGCGGAGCAGAGGTGCCACCACATCTCTGCTTCGCAAGCGCGGCGTCCTTGACTCTTGATGCTTCGGCTTCTGGAGCTGTGGCTGTTGTCTGGGTTCATGGGAGGTTGAGAGAAGGAGTGAGAGAGAGCAGGAATCCTGATAATTGAGGCTTGCTTCTTGGAACAAGTCTGTGCCTTAGCTCAGTTATGGGGGAAGCAGGATTCCCCTTCCCACCGCAGAGGGAAAAACATCTTCATATTCCCGCTCCTCCTGATGTCTCTGAAGGTAACGAGGCAGTAAGAGCTGAGATGTGCTCAGTTATTCGCTTCCAAGCAATCAGACCCCAGTGGTAAATCATGCAGTTTATTAGTCAAAAGCTTTTTTGTGGTCTTAAACTCTCTTCTGGATAAAATAAAGGCTGTTCTGATTGAACAATGAAAGCTTGTGACCACAGGTAGTATTCTTAACTATATATAGATGGCTTTTGGGTGTTTCTTCCCGTGACTGCACTGTGACTGTTTCTATAATTTGCCATTAGTCATCCACAGACTGCAAAGATTGCTGGTTGAGGATGTTGACTCAAACTGAGTGGTTGATCAAGTGGTACGGCAAATGCCAGCCTTTCTGATGAAAAGATCTTGTCTCAAGGCAGTGCCCGTTCTGGATCAGGCCCTAGTCTGGACTTAAGAAGGGTTTTTGCTCTATGATTCCATTTGTGTGATACGGTTTTATGATTCTGGGATATACGTGGCTGAGAAAGCTTGAAAAAGGACTTTATCCTGCTTCTTAGTCCATGTTTATCGGTTCCAGTGGGAACTTTTTTCCCCTCAAAACATTTGTCTTCTTCAGGATGTCAGGGAAATGAGCTTCACTTTCCTGTAAGGCACTGGATTTTGGTGACAGCCGGAGACAGGATGGTGAGCAGGAGGAGCTGGTACTCTTACCCAAAATTGCTTATGAGCTTGGTTAGCCTACCCTGCCCATGCCTGCAGGGTTAAACCCCACCAGAAACCAGGCTGGGAAGGAATCTGTCTCTGTGTGAGCCCCTCAGAGACTTCTGGTTCCTTGCTTCCCTCTGTAGTGTAGACCACACTGGCTGAAGCTCACCTGGAAAATCCACCTGATAATTCCGTGGCACCGCACTACAGATGTGTAGGTGACCGTTCTTATTTTTCTTGCAGCCACTGGATTTATGGCTTTTGATATTTTACCATAAGCCTTGTACTTTTCTTGGCTGTTTGGGGGAACTCTGTTCAGACTATTAACAAATTAAAACATCAGAATGTGAGAGCTAGGAAGGAATGGCTGGTTTGTGTTGTCAGGTGACACAAAATCCTGCATTTTGGCACTTGTTTGGGGTGGACAAACCTGTTGTCTTTGAGGGCAGTGAAGCTCCACCGTGGCTCTTGGAAATACGGTTAACAGAGAAGTGGGAGTGTTTCCGGTGCACATATTTTTTACATTTTTTTCTTCCATTTAAACCATTGGTTGAGTAAAAGTAGGGAAAAAGTTGTTCCATTTTATTGCCAAAGCTGTTCAAATTACCAACTTTCCCCTTCTGTGATGATCACTGGAGAGCCTGTGTACGCTTTTCTTTATAAAATCTTAGGTTACACATATGCCTACAGTTGTTGTGTCACCTCCTGCCTCTGCAAAGCTGAGTGTTGACTGAAGGTGTTCCCGGGAGACTGAAGGCAAAATAAAAATGCCAAGTAATTGGTACCCCTGACTCTCATGTTCTGCATCACAAGACATGTTGGATTAAGTGAAATGAAAGGGAAGATCTTCAGAGAGCTGCATGCAAATTTTGACTGGTTGTGGTCTTGGAAGTCAAGGAACAAGGAGATACAGAGAATGCTTTTTAAGCTGTTCTATCAAATGTCATATATCTGTTTAAATATTTCATGTGATGTGGCTTCTTTCAGACAATCAGCTGGATTATCTGAGATCAGAGAAAAGGGAGTGATACTACTCAGCTGCAGAAAATAGGAAGAAAGTACTGCCATGGCAGGGTAGGGCACAGACACAATGACTGCAGAGTGTTGGCTGTTTATGGAACTTGTTTCAATATACACATCTTACTGATAGCCAGTCAGAATTATTGAGGCGGAGGTATTTTATTTATAATCAATAAGCTTAAAAAAAACTTTAAAAAAAAAAGAGAAAGAAGTTTACACAACGCTATTTTAGAATTCTTCCCATGGGATTTGTTAGGTAAGACCATTAGGTGTTTGCTTTCCGGACAGATTTACTATTTGTGTGCTTACTAATTATAATGGAAAGGCCTAATAAATTATGTATCTATGTTAAACAGCTTGCTTTTCAAACAAAGGAAACCGGCCACAACTCTCTCATTTCTTCTATTTTTATCTTTCTCTTAAAGGGCAACACTTTAAGGAAAATACTCCTGTATCGCTACTTTAAAGGGGAATATGGAAGTGGTATGAATGGGCCCCTGTCTGCCAGCTACAGCAAAACTGCACAAGTGGGAGGTAAATCAACACAGATCATTTTGAGAGGACAAAATTAGCAGCACCATTTTTTTCTAATAGGCGCATTGGAAGTGCTCCAGGGATTCGGTTGGTAAATAAATACAAACGTGGTCTACGATCAGCTAGAAGAGAGGTAGTACCAGACTTTTCCTATTTTTAGGTTGCATGCACTTGTCTCAGATGGCTTCTGTGCATTTCATGGAGCCACAGAATATGCTGAGGTGGGAGGCACCCACAAGGATCACAGGTCGTTTGGAGGTACCAAAGTAGGCACCAGTAAATCACCATCCAGAAATTCAGCAAAGCACAAAATATTTGAACAAAGATGTTGCTGTTTCTGGAAGCTAAATGTGTTTGGTTTTTTTACAATTCTAAACCTTTTATTGATATACGAAATAAAAAAAGATACAAGGAAAAGCTTCTTGCAAAAACACTGGTTGGACAATGGAACAGATCTCCCTGAGAGGCTGTAGGAGGTGTCAGGTCTTGTTACAACTGGACAAGACTCTGATGAACCTGCTCTAACTATCTAAGCAGGAAGTTTGAGCAGATGGTCTCTGTAGGGCCATTAGAACCTAATTTTTTGGCATTGTTTTTATAGAAGCCACAGGAAACTCCTATAGGATGGTTTCTAAGAAAACCTGAAATAATGCACGTCATAGGAAAAGAGACAGAAGTTGGGTACAGAGCCAGGTCAAAATACTTGTCATTGCCTTTTCAGCATCTATTAAAGGCATGCCCAAATTTGTGGGCATTTCCAAATGTTACCCAACTGTTCTTCCATGGCTGCTTCAGCCTAGACACTGGAAATGTATAGTTTTGATACCCTGTACACCAAATTTTGCTCCCTAACAAACAGGATACTGAAGATTTACCTTTTTTTTTTTTTTCAGTTCTCTCTCTAAAAGTTGTGTGTATGGCTTCATCACAAGCGAAGCCTCCACCATTTTAATCAGATTAATCAAAGTAGTACTGACTGATTAAAGCACTACTATATTTTTCCTAATGAGGTAGACGCAGTTATATCTTTATAGGAGGAAGTATAGCAGGAAAGATGATAATCTGTGATAATAAAAGGTGGTTGTTTTAATGAGCTGATGCAATTCAGCAAGATTTCTCCGACCCGCTCCTTTACTCTGGATTAACTCAGGTCTCTGTTCTTAAAGAACGTCATCCTGACGTTAATGATTTAGGAGTTATGTTGGCAGCAGCACTTGGCTAGAAGGTCATACCCATAACCAGAGTGGATTTAGCAGGACGCAATCTTTGTGTAGATTAGGCCTGAGGTGGAAGAGCAGATTTAGAAGTGGTCTCAGAGCACTGACCACGCTCACAGTTTGGTGTGTGCAGCAGCGGAATTAAAAAAGGGCTTCGGTGGACAAACCCAGTGTCGTTTCCAACTTCCTTATTGTCTGAATATCACGAAAGAACAACATTTCGGGGACTTGTTTTATTTCTTATTCTTAGATCCCAACATTGCAGTTTCATACAAAAATCTTGGTTTTTTTTATCGTGAGGAATTTTGCCTGAAAGAAGGCTTCAAAATGAAATTTATTGCGTTGCTCTTGTGTGCATTATTACTACTGCTATTACTACTATAGATACCCTTCCATGTCCATGTGTGAAACAAACACAAATGGGATGTCTTTGTCTAATTTGCAGGTGGATTTTCGGGACAAGACCCGGATAAATCTGGGGTGACCATGTTTGATATTCAGTGCCTTCTGGATAAAGAAGGTGCCTCAGAGCTGGTTATAGATGTCATAGTAAACACCAGGAACGACAGGATTTTCTCAGAAGGCATTTTGCTCGGCATTGCGTTGCTGGAAGGTGGAAATACGCAAACACAGGTACTTATTTAATATACTTATTCACATATTGATTTTCAGAAGCAGGTAGCCTGGAGACAAACAGAAAGAACCTTTCTGCTGTGAGTTCTGTGAGAAGTTTGTCACTGTAATACAAAGGTAAATATGCCCTATTTCTGTGCAATATCTCATAGTGTAGACTCTTCAACAGAAGAAAACATTTTTCAGCTGCCCCTTTCTGTGTGCTTCTTTTAACCTGGTCTTTGCCATGTGAGTATTGCCTCAATTTGTTTTATATTACTCTTTGTAAAAATTAAAAATAACAGAGCTTTTAGGTATATAATGGCAATAAATAAATATTTTTCTGGAAGCCTTCAGGGGCATTTATCAAAATCTCCAAAGAGAGAAAAACTGGTCATTTGAGAATGCTTTAAACTATGGGTTGTTGTTTTTTGTGAATTATAGCCCTTTAACCCAACTTTAGCCAAATAAGATGATCGGGGAAAAAGAGGGAATTGAGATGATGAAGGGCTGGGGGAATTGGGATTGTTCAGCCTGGGAAAAAAAAGACTTCAGGGTGACCTGTTTGTGCCTTCCAGGACCTCAAGGAAGCCTGCAAGGGGGATGGAGAGAGACTATTTCCATGGGCCTGGAGTGACAGGACAAGGGGGAATGGCTTCAAACTGACAGAGAGGAGGTTTAGATTGGATATTAGGAAGGAATCCTTCTCTGTGAGGGTGGGGAGGCCCTGGCACAGGTTGCCCAGAGAAGCTGTGGCTGCCCCATCCCTGGGAGTGTCCAAGGCCAGGTTGGACAGGCCTTGGAGCAGCCTGGAATAGTGGAAGGTGTCTCTGCCCACAGCAGGGGGTGGAATGGGATAATCTTTAAGGTCCCTCCAATCCCAACCATTCCATGATTCTCTGTTTCTGTGATCCAGCACCTCAGGGACAGCGAGTTGTGCGGGGTGGGATTCACAGCAGCCACATGGTGAGTTTGGGGATGGCACAACCTGCCAGTGATTGGCACAAACAGGTCTGAAATTCCCATTTGCCTGGATTTCTGGCACCCCCCTGGAAGCTGGAGGTCACAGGTGCCAGGGGCTGGCTCTGGGGCTCACCAAACCTTAGCTGGAGGTGTCTTGTAGAAGTGCCCAGTGGGTAGAAATGTGAAAAACCACCAAAAAGCTGTGTGGGATCCCCAAATCCAGAGCTGCACCTCCCTCAGGACAGCTACAAGGAGGGTGCTGTGATGGAGGGGGGTGGTGGGGAGCAGAGCTCCCCTGCAAGTGCTTTGCGGTCAGACTGGGCAGTTCACAGATGGAGGAGGATCCACGAACACAACCCCGGGATGGGCGAAACACGAGGCAAATCCAGCATGGCTTGAAACCTTTGAGAAGCAGAAAGAAGAGGAAATGACAGTGGGCTGGCAGAGCACGGGAGGGTGGAGGGGGGGCTGCCTGTGAGGGAAGCTCATGTATAATTCCCTTCTCCAGAGCTGGAAAACAGCCTTCAGCCTGGTCTCCCCTGCTGGTTAAGCAGACACAGCCACGGAGCAGAGGAGGCTCTCCTGCCCTCAGACACCTTCCTGGGGAGAGCACCATCAAAAGCAGGGGATTTTTGTAGGGCTTAAATAGCGTTTCCTAGGAAAAAGGTTTCCTTGATTATTTCCCAACCAGCTGCCGACCTTTGCAGCAGCCCAAACATCACAGGAGGAGACAGAGGATGTGAGGACAGAGCAGGGCATTGCCATGTCCTCGATGCTGAGCTGAAAAGGTTTCTCTCCCAGCACCGGTCCCCTCACCACTGCTGTGGCAGAGCGGGGCCAGGGCACGTGTGAGACCTTGTGAACTGTCAAACATCCCTCACCCAGGGTCGTTCATGTGATCCAGCTCCTGCTGCCACACAACGCAGGGATGTTTTGTGCTGTTCTTATGGCCATGGTGCCTCGGCTTCCCAATGTCTTCTGTGCTGAGGAACAGACAGGATAACACCCTTCTGTTCCAGGAGATAAAAAGAAGTGGTTTCTTGGCACACAGGTCTCCAAACCAGGCACAGTCAGGAGTGGTGCTTGGCATCGGTGCTGTGCTCCAAAGCAGGGAACAGAAACTCTCCCCTGAGAGATCCTTCCACAGGATCATGGAACTGTTCAGGCTGGAAATGCCCTCTGAGATCATCGAGTCCAACCAGTCCCCCAGCACTGCCAAGGCCACCATTAAGCCTTGTCCCCAAGTGCCATCTCCACAGGTTTTTTGAACACTTGCAGGAGTCGTGACTCCACCACTGCCCTGGGCAGCCTGTGCCAGTGCCTGACCACCCTTCCCATGAGGAAATTTTCTCTAATATCCAGCCTAAACCTCTCCTGGTGGAACTTCCTGATGCCTGTTATGGATCCTGTGCAGTTTACAGCCTTTCCATGGAGTCCTCCCATCCAACCAGATATCAAATGAAGAGAAAACAGGAATTCAGATGAGAGTTTTTGGAGAACCACTTACGTGGAAAAAGCCCTCTAAGACCATCAAGTCCAACCATTAGTCCAGCACAGCCAAGCCCCCACACTAAGAAGATATTCCTAACAGCTCAAAGTCTTCCTTCTTCCAGCTGCAGGACTGTGCAAAGCTCTGGCACTCTGTGACTGGGTTTTGAAGCAGAGCTCTGGAAATCTCCAGTGGGGACACATCATTAGGCAAACCTAATTTATCCATGGGTAGGAGTTCTGGAGAGAGAGTGGGATGAAGAAATGGAGCCGAAATACCCATGTGCCATCATCCATAGCTGTTGGGGAAGGCTGGAGAATGGATGGAAACAGATTTACTTACCATTCCCACTTCCCATGTCACCTGAAAATTTAGGATCATCAGATTTGGAATGTGCTGAGCTGAAGGGACCCACAAGGATCACGGGGTTCAGCTCCTGGCCCTGCACAGGACAATCTGAATTTGCCTGACTGGGCATCTTGCCTGTTATTAAATGTCATTTTTTTAGCTTTATGGTGCCCTGTGATCCTTCCCCGATGGGTGGAAGGAGCCAGGGACAGAACCTGGCAGCTGTGTACAGAAATGCCAGTCCCATAAGCTGGCAGGAATTAGAGAAATGGGACAGGGTGGGCAGGGGATCAACCAGTGGTGAGACACACATAGGAGCAGACGGACAGAATGTGCAAGGAAAAGTTCTGAGGAAAAATCCCTGGGAAGGAATCGGAAAACTTCATGCCTGGCCCAGAAAATGATGGAGGTGGGGGGGAAAAGGAATAATTGGACAAGAAAGAAGGAAGGCTCAAAGTAAGGAGAGCCAGCCACCTGCTGGGCTCAGAAATCCAGGAAAATTGTGTTAGCTGGGGTCAATATTTCACATACAGCCCTAATGCCATCTGCTCCTGTTCTTCCAGCAGGAGCCCGGGCACAGCTCCGAGAATTCAGCATTTTGTGATTAGAGAGGAGGCTGGGCTCTGCCCAGGTTGGGCTTTGCAGCTCATTATCTGTGCAGGGACAGAGGGAAGAGGAGGCTGGCTGGGATTCAGGGGTGGGAGCCCCTCTCCCCGCGCTGAGGCCGCGGGCTCGTCTGGGGAGGAATTACCTCGCCCCGGGCGCGCGAGGTCTTTTCACACCTAATGTGCTTCCCCAAGGTCTCCTGTGAGGGTGTCAAGGTGAATATCAAGCAGACCCGAGGAGCCCCAGGAACCGGGCTAAGGATGCGGTCGCCATGGCAACAGAGTGGCTTTATCGTCGATGATATCGAATGGTGTGTCACATTCACAAACTCACCGCGCTCAGGCCGCGCCTCAGAGGGGTCCTTAAAGCAAAGCCAGGACAGAGCAGAGCCAGCCTGGGACTGGGCTGGGCTGACCTCTGGCTGGCAGGGCTGCCAGGGCACACGGGTGGCATCGGGCACGCCAGGGGCACGCAGGGGTTTGCTGCATGGCTGTGCTTGCAGCCACCCCGGGAGCCAGCAGGGACACACGGGGCTGGGCTGCTGCTGCTCCAGGGCTTTGGTTCCCTCTGGATGCCCAGGGCAGGACTGGTTCCTGGGACGAGGAGATGGCCTCAGGTTGTGCCCAGGGCAGGTTAGGATTGGATGCTGGGGAAAATTCCTTCAGGGAAAGGGTGGTCAGGCATTGAAAGGGGCTGCCCAGGGAGGTGGTGGATTCACCACCCCTGGAAGTGTTCCAAAAAGGTGTGGCTGTGGCACATGGGGACACGGTTTAGTGGTGGACCTGGCAGTGCTAGGGAAATGGTTGGATTCAATGATCTCAAAGGACTTTTCCAACCTGAATGATCCCATCATTCTCTGGAAGGCAGGACACAGTTTCTGTTCCCTGGTTTGGAGCACAGCACAGATGCCAAGCTCACCACTAAACCACGTTGGCTAAACCACGTTATGAAGTGCCACATTCCCACTCCTGCCTGAGCAGGGCTTTGAGTGGCTTCTCTTCCCTGTTTTTGGTGGACAGTGTTTAAATCTGATGGGAAAGAACCCACTGAGGGAGCAGGGAATGGTGCTGCTGACTCAGGTGGTGCTTATTTCTGGGCACAGGTGGCAACAGGAGCCACCGCAAAGAAGAGAAAACTCCCTCATCCCAAATGAAAACTGGCAATTTCCACTGGTATTCCTCACTGTGGCACGGGGAGACGCAGGGAAGTCCAAAAGCCAACAGCTGGATCCAAACCCCAGCGTGGTATTTTACGTTCATGCAATGACCTGGCTGGAGATAAACCTTTGGGATGAGCCTCGCTGGGAAAGGCTGAGCAGGGGCACTTTTTCTGTTGGCAGGAGGTGATACCTCAACACACTCACAACGTTTGCATTTCCCCTGCGCTCCCAGAGGGATCAGGGGTGGGTTCCCTCCACCTAAACTGGGCAGCTGGTGCTGCTGGGCACGGATCTGGATGCGCAGAACACATCTTGCTGTCACCCTACAGCACAGAGCCGAGCCAAGCTCACCCCAGACAGAAGTTGTCTAATCCCTGCTCTCTGGATCTGGGCTTTTATTTTAACTCATCCAACAAATGTCAGACGTAACACACCCAAGCAGTCAGAGCAGAACCTCAAGGCACAGTTTTTCCAGCAGGTTGCACATAAGAGGTTTCCTCCCTGCCTGTTCCGCACAGGCCTGTGGGTTTGAGGCTCGGTTTCAAAACACACACAGTTTATTTATGCTCCTTTTCCAATCTCGAGTCCTCACAGCGAAGTGAGGGCGGTGGGGGGAGCTACTTCTGTTCTCTCTTCCCCAAATGATTGGAGTTCTCCCTATGGATTTCAGCTGGGAAGTGGGATTTGCCCTCTGTCCCTCGGGCAGGTGCTCTGACTGCCAGATATGTGTTTCATAAGAAGACAGAGGTCGAAGCGTCTAAACATAGGAATAAGTTTCATGCTCCAAATCCCAATTTCACAAGTGGCCCAAGTGCTGCTCTTGGACAGACACGTGAACTCATGTGGAAGGAACTCCACACAACCTGTGTCACTGTCATCTTCCAGTGCAGGGCCACAGACATCCCTGTGCTCAGCATCATCCTCTGTCACGAATCCCGCCCTCTCATCCTGCTTTTTTTCAATCCTCACTTTTAATGCAGAATTTCAAATTGCACTCCCAGAACTGGGCTGCTACTCCTCGGCTCTGGAAGTGCTGCACCCCACAGGTAAAGTTGAGCCCGTGGTGAATTCAGCCAGAAGAGCATTGTCATGATGAGGGATGAGGATGGAGGAAGAAGGAGTTGAACATTAATAACAGTGGACAAGACTTGTCTGCTCTGATGGATGGTTTTAGGACCAGAGAATCTAAACAGTTTGAGAGTGGACTTGCAAAAAAATATCTGTGAATGGGGCTAAACCAAATGAATCCAGGAGCACCTTTTTATTTCTCTGAACCCCCCAAAACAGCCTTGCAGAGACAGAGAAAGGAACCTTTCTTCCCCCCACTCTGATCCCAAATCATTGTTTTGAAAGAGAGAACCCTTTTTAACAGGTGTCTGAGTGGGTATTTGGGGCAGAGCAGGTGTTCCCTGCATTCCATGGAGGACCTGCACTGGAGCAGATGGATATTCCTGTCGGGAAATACAGCCTGGGGAGGACCCACACTGGAGCAGATGTACAGAAGGAGAGCTGCACTCCCAACCTGTGATGCTGTTTTGTAACGAAGGGGTTGGGTGTGACCTTTCGTGACAACAACAGGGGCAGGGCAGATGCTTGGAGTGAAGTCAGCCCTGGGAAAGGAGGGAGGAAAGCTTGTTTCCCTTATTTGTATTTTTATTTATATTTTTCTGTTAATATTTGTATTTTTATTCCCAATACCTGAATAAAAAATTATATACCTAAATTATATATCACTATATATAATATATATGTGTATTAAATTATATATAGAATACATAAACCACAGAAAATGATCTATTAGCTTTAACAACTATAAATATGTATTATAAGATTATAATATTTATAAATTGGCACTAAATTAATGTCCCCAAGTCAAGTCTGTTCAGTCCACAACAATGGGGCCCTGAGCACCCTGATCTAGGGGGGACATCCCTGCCCACTGTGGGGGTGTTGGATCCCAATGATCTTTGAGGTCCCTCCACCCTGGATGTTTTTGTGGTGGGTTTGCTTGTTGTTTTTTTGTTTAGTGGTTTTGTTGACCTTGGGTTTGGTTTTTTGGGGGTTTTTCCATCCGTTTTTTTGTTACGGCCTCAGCTGTAACACCCGCCGAGGCTTCAGATCTCAGAGCTGAGCCATGAACACACTCAGCAGAAACTCCTACACATCCTCCTTTGGAGAACTAGGCTTTGGAATGTCAGCTGGGTTTAAATCATAGGCTCACAGATGGTTTGGGTTGGTTAAAGCTCACCCTGTCCCAGGTCACTTTTCACTAGTCCAGGTTGCTCCAAACCCCATCCAGCCTGGCCTAAGTTTAATGTGATAAAGGTTTTGGTAATATCACATGCTGCAAGTTTTTCTGCCACCAAGACTATTCATTAAAAAAATCAGCTCTCTAAGAACTCAGTGTTAGACACGACAGTTCTCTTTGACAACAAAGTGATCTCATGTACAATATGTTGCTCTTTAGCCTGTTTTTTTTCCAAAATATAGAACAAAACACGCACATAATTCCCTCTTTACTTCTTGCAGCCTTACTGGGCAAACCCCTATCTCATATTGGATCTGTGTCAGCAGCAGAATTTTGGCTTCTCATGTACTTGGAAACCAACTTTGCCCTGTTGATTGCAAGCTGTGGATTTTTCACTGCGGACCTTAAAACCCTTTATCAATTTTCTGTTCCCTTAAACGTCTGCTTTGCAGAGATTGTTGGATATTCTTCCTCCGCCTCCTGTTATTTACAGCTTTTCCCTTTCCAGTGGTTCAACCCCAGCCAAGTGGGAGGTGGGGAGTCAAACAGCAGGAGCTCCTGTTGCTGGAAAGAAAAGAAAGGCCCTGAGGAAAGAGGAATGTGGGACAGGCAGATGGGACAGGATGAAGTGGAGGGGGGGATGGCTTGGCTTGGATACCTTGAGGGTCTGGGAGGAGAGGGGATGGATGGGTGCTGAGATGAGATTGCTCTTGGCAGCATCACAGCCTTCCGAGCGAGGAACTGCGACAGGCAGTGTCCAAATGGGGTGATGGGTGGTCTCCCCGTGGTCTGCAGCTGTGCTGGAGCTGCTCTGGCCACAGCAGTTTATGGTATAAGTGACATGTTGCCACTTCACTGATCAAGGCAACGCCGTCTCTGACTGCAGGGGAGGGAGGGAAAACACAGAGAATGGAGAAAGATGCTCAAGGAGCAAAAAAAAATCAGTATTGGACATGAAGAGAGGAGGCAGGAAAAGAGAAAACACTCCTAAAAAGGAGAAATATCCAAAGGTTAAAGAATGTAAAGTGAAGGAAAAGCATCATGATGTGTGATGGAGTCTGTGAGGAAGAACAGGGCCAGCAAGGGTGTCCTTCCCATGCCCAAAACTTCCTCAAATTGAGAGTAATGAAAGCAGCCATCCCACAGCCCCGAGGCTGCCAGAGCTCCAGGAGGGTTTGGATGATCCCCTGGGGCACAGGGTGGGACTCTTGGGGATGGGTCTGTGCAGGGCTGCGGGCTGGACGGGATGATCCTTGTGGGTCCCTCCCAGCTCAGCATGTTCTGAGATTCTGTGATTCTGAGTTTCTGTCATTCCGATGACACAATGAGGGAGGCAACTCCTGTGCAATCTCCTCGTTCCTGCTGGGTTTCTGGTCCTTTCCCTGCCCAACCAAGGAATTGTCTTTGCAGCCCAGTGCAGGGGATCAAAACCACAGCCCAAAGCCAGGGGTTCTTAGAGCTCCGATCCAACATGATCCCCAAGGGAAAGATGGGTTTATGCTCTAAGTCCATCATTTTCCCCTCATGTCTTCTCCTCCTTAGGATCACAGAATCCCAGATTAGTTTGGGTTGGAAGGGACCTTAAAGCTCATCCAGTCCCACCCACTTCCCACCAGCCCAGGTTGCTCCAAGTCCCATCCAACCTGGCCTTGGACACTTCCAGGGATGGGGCAGCCACAGCTGGACAACCTGTGTCAGACAGACACCTGTGGCCAGGAAATCCTGCTTGGAATATGGTGTTCCTGAAACTGAGCCAGAAACTGGGACTGGCAAACAAAAGCTGTGGGTTAGAAGTTGTTCCAGCTGCACTTCCTGGCTGCTATGCCTGGTTCTGCACAGCTCCACAAAATGAGTTATGCAAGTAACACCTCCAACTGCTTTTTTTTTAATGTTTTCAGACTGTTCATCCATAGCTTTAAGCACAAAACCAATGGAAATGGCAAATGGAAAGATATCCTTTGGTTCATGTAAAATCTGGATTCTTCTACGTGTTGCTCCACTCTCCTTTCTCAGGTAGAAGCTGCACCCCAGGAAACGAGTGACAGGACAAGAGGAAGGGAACCCAGAGGAGGTTCAAACAGGATTTTAGGAAAAATTTCTTCATGGAAAGGGTGGTCAGGCATTGAACAGACTGCCCAGGGCAGTGGTGGGGTCACCATGCCTGGAAGGGTTCAAAAAACACGTGGATGTGGCACTTGGGGACATTTAATGCTGAACCTGGCAGTGCTGGGTTAATGGACTCACTGGAGCCTTGGGGGGCTTTTCCAACCTCAGTGATCCCATGATCCTATAGATTCCAGAAGGCAGCAAATCCAAGGATAACAAACCTTCCAGGTGGGAAAACCGCACTCAGAAAGTCACATCGTGCCCACTGACGAGGGGAGTGTGCAGAGGGGTTGGGCTACCTTAGTTTTTTTGGGTATTTTAGTTCCCCAAGCCCTTGTGAAGTTTGAAAAGTGGGGCAAGGCAGAGATTTCTGCCAACAAAAGGCGCACCTGGAGGTGAGAAGTGGAAGAAAAACATTTAAAAAGACCTATAAAAGAGTCACCCAGGCTATAGAAAGAATAATAAAAAAAGTAATTGTACTTTGCGAGAAGAACCCCCTTTTTTTTTGAGCTTTGTGTTGCTTATTTGAGATATTTTTGTGGTGGTTTTGTTTGTGAGTTGGTTGGTTTCTATTTGTTTAGTGGGTTTTGTTGACCTTGGTTTTGTTTTTTTTTGTTTGGTTTGTCACTTTTGCTTTTTTTTTTTTTAATTTTTTTTTCAGTGTTTTTTTTGTGTGCGTGGGTTTTTTTCCGCTTGGGGATTTTTTGTGTTTTTGTTTGGTTGAGGTTCTTTTCTTGTTTGATTTGCTTTGGGTTTTGTTTTTTTTTTGTTCAGAAAACAAGATTATGGCCTTGAAAGAACCTTCAGGCATTAAACCCAAACCTATGTTGCTGTGAGAGGAGCTGCCAGCCAGGTCCAAAAGATATTTCCACACAGGTTTTAATGTAGTTCCTGAGGCTGCTTTTCCAGTGGACTTTGCATCAAGTCCCTCTGTTTGTACCAGCAGCAATTACTGAGAAGATTAGAAAGTTGCCCATTGGTGTCAGGAACACCAGTCCCAGAGAAACAGTCTAATTAAGAATCAAATAATCCAACATTTAGATAAACTCAGAGCAGCCTGATTGGGTCAAACCATCAGAGCTTTTGGAGGGAGAAGGGTGTCTTGTTAACCTGGAAAACATTAAAATGGGAGAGCAAGGTGACCTCAGTGCATGTCATTTATTTGGATTTGGGAAACACTTTATAAGGTCCCTCCTAAAAGACTTAAGGAAATAAAGAAGAGAAAGGGAAATGATTCTTCGGAAGTGATTGCATTAAAAGATACAAACCAGGGAAACACAAAAGAAGGGGGTTTTCTCCCCCAGAGGAACAGAGGTGTGAAAAGGGTTTTCTCAGGGAGCCTCTTTCTTTATTTTTATTGTCCTTAATTAAGTATTAAGAACTATGTTAATTAAATAGTCAACGCCAAACATAAATTTAAAATATAGGAAATACCAGATTGTCTCTCTTAACAAGGCTCTGAACTCTCCATAAATTTCAAATGGATTTTCTCTTCCATAAACACCCAAAGAAACTGCACTTAAAACCAACAACAGCAAAAAACTCCACCCAAACAAACAAAAAAACCCCAAAATTTTACCTGAAAAGGTATAAGAACACTGGTTTCTTCCAGTGTGCCTTCCAGATCCAACAACTTGATGATATTTTGGGCTGGAATCTCCTTGTTCAGGACATTCTGGGCTGGAATCTTCCTGTTCAGGAGAAGTCATGGCAGTCACTAAGTCTGACACCCCCTTCTGCCTCCAGGAGTTTGGGAAATGAGGACTTCCATAATTTCAGGCTTTAAAAAAAAGGGTTTAAAGACACACACACACAGACAAAAATGCCCTTGGTGTTGCAATGTCTCGTGGTTCACCTGAGGTAACAGAATGTTCAGAACATTGGGAAAAGAGGAAAGGAGACGTGGGATTTTCTGCACTGTAGCCACTGCCAAAGAAAAGCAGAATCCACTGAGGATCTGGTACACAAGGGTTTCCTTTTGCCTTCACTAGATATGGGGGGATGTTGAAGCACAACTTCCATAAAAAATGATGAAAGCCCAAGTGTCTGATTTATTTCAGGTGGGAATTCTTGGAGAAAAAGAATAAAACATAAATAAGAATGCCAGAATGATTTAGGCTGAAAGAGACCTTAAAGCCCATCCAGTCCCACACTCTGCCATGGGCAGGGACACCTTCCAGTATCCCAGGTTGCTCCAAACCCTGTCCAGCCTGGCCTTGGACACTTCCAGGGTCATTCTGTAGTAATTTCATAGAATGACAGAAAACCTGAAGGTTGGAAAGGACGTCTGGAGATCTCTTGATCCCTCCATGCCCTAAGCAGGTCATCACCTTTGCTTGGGTCTTGTTCAGCCGTGGTTTGGGACAACCTGCTCAGGGTGTGGACACTTTAGTAAAGTGGCTGCTGCCTCATGAAAGGCAAGGGCAGAACTTTCTGGAGCTGGGGGTGTAACAGGTCAGGGACATGCAGATTAAAGCTATGTAAGGAAGATCAGGGGACGGCTATAATTCCGTAAGGAAAATATGGGAGGAGATTGCTTTATAAGGAAAAAACCTGCGATGCGGTATAAGCCAACCAAAAGGAAAACAGGATTATAAATGAGGGTACAGCTGAGGGAATTTTAATAAAATATAGGGCTACAGAATACAGGGATAATACAACAGTTATTCAAAAATGCTTAATGTGTAACAACAGTCCACAGTAGATGACAGGGAAGTTTAAACTGAAGTCTCTTCTTCCCAGGAACTTTCCAGGTTTTCTTTCCCCATTCGGTATCTTCTTTCCTCCTCACTTCTCACATCTCCCTCATTTTTTTATTTTTGTTTGTTTTCTGAAAGGGAAGCTTGGAAGACATTCCTTAAGGCAATTCTTTGAAAATGAGAAATGACACTTGGCAAGATCAGCAGCACATTCAACGAAATAAACAGTGTTAGGAGGCACAGCAGGATGGTGTTCTTGATCCACCCTGCAGCATGGGGTAAGTGCAGCCAGTTAAACTGACTGTCAAGACTGGACCTCTGGGAGAGTTTTATATCATTCACTGGGCTCCTTAATTCGGGTGTGATCTGAGAGATGGATCGCAAGCGGTCGCTAAAATTCAAGCAACGTCTTCCTTGGAAATCTCGACAGCCACATCCATGTGCAAGTGGTAAAAAATTGGTGACTGCTCTGTTTTGGAGCCTTTCTTCTCTCAGCTTAATAGAGCCTGCCAACAATCCTTTGAGTGCTTCACTGGTGGCACTGGCTCCTGTCAAAAGCCAGCGCCCTGGTTTTGTAGGCACGTCTAATGCACTGGTAGTGCCAATTGATCAGGGCACTGCCCCAAATATTTCGTGATTTCGGCCAGGAAATTGATTGAAATCAATCCGTGTGGAGATTGGTTTGCCAAGACTTTGCCCGAGAAATCTAATAATGAAGTTTGGGAAATCGTAGCTTGTTGCCCCTGTTTGCTCAGGGTGTTCGGAGGTCGGGGCAGAGGGTTTGTGTCCCCACCGTCCTGGGAGGTGAAACGACAGGGGTTCTGAGAAAGCAGAAGCTGATGTGCTTGCAGAACGTACCTCCTGCTGCTTTGCAGGGGGGTTTTTACCGTAAGTCTCGCCTCTGGAATTCACCCACATTGCGACTGATATCAGATATATCCCAGTGGTAGGTGGGAAAGAGGACTTTTTTATGGGATGAAGAGACCAGCAGCTCCCTCACGTGCCCTCTGGAGAGGGAACACAGCTGCAGAACCAAAGACATTCCAAACTAAGCTTAAACCGAGAGGAAACCAAGAGAATGGAGCGACCTGCAAACCAACATGCAGGGATAGATTGTCAAAGGTGGGGGGGACACGGGAGACACCCGTGCCCTGCTGTCCCAGCGCTGTGAGCCACGTCGTGCTGCCGTCGTGTTTCTCATCAAACAACACACAGAGGGCTTGTTTTTGGATCCCTGGTGACAGTGAGGGGAAGCACAGCTGACATATCAGGCTTATTACAAGTTCATTTTTCTCAGGGCACGGATAACGATGCTGAGCTGGAGTAGTTTGCGGTGATTACGCTCACTATCACCGCTGGTGGGCTGTGGGGTGGGGATGCCTTGGGGTGGCTGGGGAGCCCGAGACCACGTCGTGCTGGGTGCATGGACACATCCGAGCCAGTCTGAGAGACACTGATGGAAACAGAGGAGACAGGGAGTGGGAGGAGAAACCGAGGCACTGAGAGAAGAGCTCCCTGTGGATAATTATCAGCCCTGAGTTGCAGCCATCCAGGTCTCCAGTGCTCTGCCCACCCAGCTGGGTGAATGGACAACATCACAGCTTTGAAAAAAGAGGCCTTTTCTCCTAATTCTTTGGTCACAATTCTGGTATTTTAGGGCTTAGATCTCTTTCCCTTGTAGTGACTGGAAAAGGTGACTGATTTTTATACTCATTTGACATCAAAATACCATTTTTATTGTCATGCTTCTGCTTCTTTGACACTTCCATGATGACTTTCACCCTGCACTGGGTGTAAAAGTAAAACACACCATGAAATTGCAAAAGATCACACGGGACTTCCAAGCTTTGGCAGAAAGATGGGGAAAATCCTTCCCTGGGTGGTTTCCAGGAAGATGAGTGGACAGAAGGAGCCCTCGTTGCCTCAGACAAAGACCACCTCTGTCAACTGAGAAGGTTTTTGGGGAAGAACCTCTTCCCATGGAGGGTGGCAGAGCACTGGGACAGCTGCCCAAAGAGGGTGGGGAGGCTCCCTTTCTGGAGATATTCCAAACCCACCTGGATGTGTTCCTGTGTCCGCTGCTCTGGGTGACCCTGCCTGGACTGGAGGATCTCCAGATGTCCCTTCCAACTCAAACTGTTCTGTGATTTGGACCCCCAGCACAAGGGCCAATGTCCAGAAGTGACCCCAACACCCAATGACTACTAAAAGTGACAGAGATCTGGCACTTGGGGACCGTGTGGGAAAGACCAAACCACGAAGGACACTTTGAGCTGATCCATATTCAGGGACTCACAACCACCATGGCACTGATCCACAGAGCGGGGAAGGTCAGGAGAGGCTGCAGTGGGGTCATATGGTCCAACCTCCCTGCTAAGCAGGGTCTTCCCAGAGCACATGGAACGGGATTGAGGTCCGTGGAAGGGTGAAACGACCACGAAAGGCTCGGAGAAACCTCAGGGATGCTGGAAACCAGTGTGGATGGATGGATGGATGGATGGATGGATGGATGGATGGAGGTGGTGCTTTGCGTTAGCAAAGAGTGCACAGAAGTGGAATGTTGCCAGGAGAGAGGGTTGGGAGGTGAACAAAGTCTCACCAACGCCCTCTGCACTCCCAGGTCCAGCCTGACCACGATTAGTCTCAGTACAATTATCAAATGAATCAGCTTTGATGGGAATTATGGGAGACTTTCACCTCTCAAAAACGGATTGAAAGTATAATTACTGCTTAGATTGGCTCAGATATCTTAAGTGATGCATTTCTTTGCAGAAGGGAGTGAAACACTTGCTTTAAACCTCGCTCCTCAAAGGATATAAATGTAGTAAAATTTGAATAAAGTGCGATCCTGAGCTGACTTTTCTCACTTTCAAAATGGGCAAAAGTAGGTCTAGAAAGAAGGTTTGGAGGCTTAGAAAGGCAAACTTTGAAATCTAAGGAAATGAATTATTGAGTCTGACTAAGCAGCTCTGAGATCTCTGTGCAGAGAAGGCACAGGTACTTAAAATTCAAAATTCAAAAGGGAGAGAGAGTGGTGAGAGGAGGCATTTTTGAGAGGTTACAGACTGAAAAGGAAACCCAGAATGACCAGCAACCTGCCTCACTCAGGAAATTAAAATTGATAATAGGAGATGGCACACGAGGCACAGAAACCAAGGGGAGCAAAGAGAAAATTAGGACAGTTGCACACTTGAGGCAAAAATAGAGCTCAAGTTACCAGTCACCAAGACTGAAAATCTTATTTGCCACAATTAACAGCAGCAACAAGGGGTTATCAAGGCGTTAACAGGGTAAATTAGGGTGGGGCGTGGGGCAGGATGGCATCTGGGGAGAAGCCACTACTTAGGCTGACTGCAGTGAAAAATGAAATGCTGGTTTCCACCTGGACCAACAGCACTGGCAGAACAACAGACCAAGGGGGAGGATGGAAATCAGTGATACAAACCAGGGATAATCCCCTTAATTGGAGGGTGACAGATATAACACCTCTGTCACCAAGAGGGTGAGGGATGTTCAGACAAGGGCAGGCTGTCAGTTGGATGCCCAAGTTATGGAACAAGGAGAGACAAAACCAAGGAAGCAGGAGAAACTGATAAAGTCCGAGATAATTTACCATAGCTCGATTGTTTCTGGATAATTTAGCAGCGTTTCCTGGTAGGATCAGTGCTGCCATGCATAGGATATGCACGGACTAAATCCACCTCACTTCCTGGGAGATTCTAATAAATTAGCCATGTATTTGGGCTCTGGAGCTGAAAGTGAAGAAAAGGAGTCTGCAAGTTTTCACTCTGAAGAGGAAATTCCCAGAAAAGGAGTCCTTTTCTCTGGGGGTGCTCAGAGACAGCTCTGAAAGCAGCAGAACATGGACTCCTTGGGGAAATGTGGGATCACTGGAGAGAAAACCTCCTGCTGGAGCAAAGCTGACTGCAAAGGGAGGTTTGTTTAGTGGCCAAAGACTAAAAATTCCATGTGAGCTTCTTGACTGAGATGTGATACAAAACTGGGAGGTGCCACCAAGCCCGACAGGAGAACCGAATCTTGGAGCAGTTCAGATGAGGAGACATTTGACAACACAAAGCAGACTCGTGTCCTTAGAGAATCTCAACCAAGGCTGCCTTTTTTTGGTGCTCGCTGTGAAAGAGGGGCCCAGGAGTTGAGGAATAAAAATGCATGAACTGCAGGCACAAGGAGGATGGAAAAGTTTTAAGCATTTATAGGTTGCATATGGCTTTTTATTTTTTTTTCCACAAAGAATACAAGGCAGACCAGCCCTGACACTCATTTGAGGCATTGTACAGTTGTAGAATCCCAGAATGGTTTGGGTTGGAACTTGACATTTCAAGAGGAAAGTGCACCATGGGCTTGAAATCAGCACTCCCCTGAAATCCAGGGGTCGACTCCTTGTACCTCACACAAACCACAACAGTCACAGCAGGAGTGGCTGAGGGAGCTGGGGGGGCTCAGCCTGGAGAAAAGGAGTCTCAGGGGGGACCTTCTGGCTCTGCAGCTCCCTGACAGGAGGGGGGAGCCGAGGTGTTCAAAGGCTGTGCAGATGTGGCACCTGGGGACATGGATTGTTGGTGAACACGGTGGTGGTGGGTTCATAGTTGGACTTACTGATCTCAGAGGGCTTTTCCAACCTTAATGATGAAGTTCCTCCTTCAGGGAAGCTGACAGCAAGCCTGAAATCACCGTGCCTTGTGGGTTAGGGATGGTTTGGTTGCCCCAGTCCATCTGCATCTTCTGCCTCGTGTGGAACAATCAGTGCTTTCTCATGGCTCAGTTGTCCCCTGCGACACAAGTGATGCCAGGGAAGCAGAGCTGTGGGTGAAGCTGCTGACAGAGCTGGTATAAAAAAACATTAGTGGCGATGCTGGAGCATTTTCTGAAGCTTTTAACATTCCCCATCCCAGTAAAACCGGTTCTGGAGCTGTTTCCTGCTCAACCACCAACCTAGAGAAAACCCTCGCGAGTCGCATTTGGTGTCACGAGGCAGCAGCAAATGTTTGACTGGAAATGCTCATGATAATGGAGAGGCATTTTATCTCCCAGGAAAAGGTACAAAGTAGTCAAGTCATTATCAAATCTTCGATGTAAAAAATGCTTTCGATGGAAGGAAACTGCCAAAAATGGGAAAATTACTCTTTATCAAGATTGTGAAATGCTTTCCATTAGCTGGATCCAACACACGCTCCTCGTTCTACACTATCTATCAGATTTTAGGGAAGATTTCTTCTAAAGCTAATAAAACAATTTTTGAAATATTCACCCTTTGCTCATTTGCATTTGCTTACAGAAAACTGTGTCTACTGTAAAGACAGCAAAGCAGTAATTATTTAAATTAGTTTGATAGATGTTTAGTAATGCTTTGATTAAAATATCAATTTTAGATACCAGTAAGTTTGTGAAAAGCAGAGCGTTTCAATGATAATGAATTTTTCTTCAAGGAGTGGTTTTATTTTGCACAAATGATTTGGAATCAAAAGCCCTTTTCATGTAAAAATTTCAGGCACTCAAACAATGGAGCCAGAGCAGAGCTGAGGTCAGTGTGGTGACCCAGATGGATCATTATGAGACAGAAAAGGGACATCTTTGTCAGATGAAATGTGGATGAATCCCCCTCCACGAGAGAACAGTTTTATTATGTGGGTGATGCCCAAGTAACTCAAACTTGCCTGAATAATTGTCCTGTAGGACTGACAGAAGTTTGGGCAGGGGTGAAGCTGGAGGTCATGGGCTTTCCAAGGCCAGGTTGGACGGGGCTTGGAGCAAGCTGGGCTAGTGGAAGGTGTCCCTGCCCATGGCAGGGGGGTGGAATGAGATGGGCTTTAAGGTCCCTTCCAACCCAAACCAGTCTGGGATTCTGGGATTCTAAAAGGCAAAGTCAAACTAAGACATCCTTGTGAGCAACCGGGCCCAACACCAGCCCCAGGGCTCCTCCTTTCAGCCCTGGAATCGCAGGGTAGGAATTTGTGGCTGTCCTCAGCCTGTTTCTCTACCTCTAGACATCTATCACTCCCGATAAACATTCATCTAATCTGTGCATCAAAATATTCTCCCTGGTGACTCTGACCTAAATGCTTCTTTGCAAATGAAACTCAGTAGCTTCTGTTCTATCTATGATGTGTATGGAAGCAAAACCATACTTCTTCTTCTTTCTTCTCACAAGTCCCCTAAATCAGTCGTTCCTCTGGATAAACACCTCAAATCTGTTTTTCCCCTCAGAGGTCTCTATCCAGTTGGTCTTCCTCTCCCTCAAAATGTAGTTCTTTAAAATGGAAATGTTATTCCCACTGTGATCCTGCCCTTCCCAAGTACAACAAAATGATTGCTTCACATGCTAAAGAAAGGGAAGTTAGATATCTGCCTGGAGAAGTTGTGGCTGCCCCATCCCTGGAAGTGTCCAAGGCCAGGTTGGGCAGGACTTGGAGCAATCTGGGATAGTGGGAGGTGTCCCTGCCCATGGCAGGGGGTGGGACTGGATGGGCTTTAGGGTTTCTCCAACTGAAACCATCCTGAGATTCTTTGAGGTGTCGGTGCTCCACCATCAAATGGCATCACAGGAAGGAATAAGAGATTAATCACTGGTGTTTCTCTGAGATCAACTCCCACTGAGTTGTTTTATATTTTTCCTGGTGAGCTTTGCCTTCTCCAGAAAGATCTGTGGAGACGTCTCCTCGTGTGACTGAGTGCACACTCTCTTTAACTGCAGTTGCTGTTTGAAAGAGGCCGAGAGGCTTTAACAGGCTCATTATCACAGCTGAGGAGAGGGAAGAGAGTACAGCTGCTAATGCTGGAACAGACAACATATCTCTTCTTGACCTTCAGCCCCCTTCACCCCTCCACCCTCTGTCCCTGGAAAACTCCCCACCCCATCATGCCATGGTGTGAATCAGCACCTTTCTCTGGAGCTCTCCAATTAAGATTCAGCAGCGCTTGGAGAGCAGCAGTCGGCCCACACTGGACTAATTAATTTTTCCTGCCTGAGTAATTACAGTCCAGAGGTGACCATGAAAGCCAAGCAAATCAATTTGTGTTTTACTGAGATCCTCATCAGTCACGGAGCACTAACCAAGAAGAAAAAAAAAAAAAAAAAAAAGACCGGGGACAGAGCCTGAAAAACAACCAACAAAGGTTGCTCTGAAACTGCTGAACGTCTGTGCTGGAGGTGGCAAATACAGTCCTCAAAATCCTTCTTTTGGTGGTGGTTTATTTTTTTTTTTTTTGGCCCAATCACTCAGCTGCTCGAACATTTAAACTTCATCTCCCTCCCTGGCACTCACATCCACTGCAACTGGTCGGTGTTCCAGCCAAAAAACCCTTCAGAGCTCAGTTTACAAAGCCGAGCGGGATCGTTTCGCAAACGGCTCGGCAAGCGTCGGGAGCGACTCTGCCACTTCCCAAGGAGAACAATCTGCTGCTCTGCTGCACCAGGGTGGTACCGTCAGCACCTCAACTTTCCTCCAGGAAAAACCTTCCCCAGCGTGCCAGGGATGCCAACAGACAGCTGTCTCCACACAGCGCTTGTTGTCACACTCGGGTAATATCTCAGCCTCAACAGAGAGAATCCCAGAGAAACGTTGCCTCCTGAAATCCAAATTTTCTTCCTCCCCCAGATTTTCTTCTTTCTTCCCCCCCACGGAGTTCACGCAATCCCAGATGAAGCAGCAAGTGAGTGGTTTTGGCTGGGGGAATGATGGAGAAGATCAAGTTTTCCCTGCCCGGCAAAGGACTGGGACACATGGTTCTCCCGGAAGAGGAAGGGAGGATTCATGGGCAGGAGTTGTCCCACCTGGAAGGGTGGAGGTGGAATGGATCTCACTGTGGGAGTGCCATGGCATTGTGACCTTTGAGGTCTCTCCCAACCCAAACCATTGTAGGATTCCATTACATGATTCCAGGATTCTTCTGCCCGAGTTGAACTGGGTGGAACAGTCCTGTGGGGCACACAAGCCCCAAAGTCACTCAGAAACACTCCATTCAACCTGAGTCCTCCTGGCCAGCTGTGGGAAGGACAATCCTGCACCAGCCACGTGTTTGGGCTGTCCTGAAGTCTGTCTCAGCAGCCTCATCCCTTGGTGGCGTCAAGGAGGGAATAACACCAACTCAGGTGGGGAGAGTCACTGTGGAAGTCAAGTGTTCCAGTTCTTCTCCAAGAGACTCACCAGAGAACACAGAAGGAACATCCAACAAACTGCCTTTTAATCCTGAAACAGCTGCAGACCCTCCACTGAACATTGTTCCAAAAAGATTAAGGGAGCCACGAACACTCCCTGGGGAGTCAAACACGTGCCTGTCCTCCAGGCTACAACCTGTGCCAGAACCAAGTGCAACCCTACAGCTCAGAAAGGGTTGTGTGAGGCACATCACAAAGACAACAAACATGGGCAAGGGTGCAGGGAGCCGCTCCTGGACCTGGAGAAGGTCTGGGTCTGTCTGGCTGCAGAGATGTCCTTCGTAAGCTGACAGGAACTGAGATGTAGCTCACACATCATCCACGCTGCTGTGATGTTGGTGCCCATCAATGAATGTTTTTGTCCCTGAGTGAGGGTTAATTTGCACATATCATGACTTGGAAGTTCTTGTGGAAATCTGGAGCTGTGTTATATCTCGGGAACCACACTGTCTACTCCTGTGCTGACAAGGATACTCCCAGTGGGACAAGGATTTAGATTAACACAAGGAAGCTGTTGAGTTCCCAGTCAGAACTCCTGTGATGGAAGAATGTGGATGATATTGCAGAATAGAAATCCCTGTTTCTAGAGCAACAACTAAAGCACATTCACCTGGGTCTGGTATGTTGAAGAAAATCTGGTTGAAAAATAGATCACAAACAGCAGAGGTAACAAGGTTAGAGCCACCAGGTCTGGGTATGTGAGGATTGCAATTGGATGGTTAGAAACAGAAGTGCAAAAGAGAGAATGGGATGAAATGGTCAGTTGGGTACAAATGTGGGATTTTTGAGTCTTCAGGGAGAAAGGAGGGGTCAGAATGGGAGTCAAAGTGTTCGAAGGAAGTGGTGGGAGAGGGAGATGCTTTGTCCCACCAGGTCTATGAGGAGCCAAAGGAAGGTTTTGATGATCAAATAAAAGTCTTTGCCTGTCATGGGGGCACTGTGAGGCCCCACTCACAGTGCAATGAAAGGACCTGTCCCAGAGCTGCATTTCTACTGGTGTCCAAACTGAACCACCTAACCCACAGTGTTTGTCTATTGTCCTTTATAACACACTGAGAACTGGGGCTCCATCCCCTTTGTAACTGCCTTCCAGGAGCTGCAGCTGCTTTTAGATCCTCCTTCAAGCCTCTCTTCACCTGGTTAACACAACCCAACTCTCTTTGTTCCTGCTTGTGGGCCTGGAACCTGAGTCTGACCCTCCTCTGGCCTCTCTTCTTTTTTTTCCCATATCCCTCTTGAAGCAGGAGAGAAGGACCCCAAAACCGGCCACAATAAGTCACATTTGTCCTTCCCAGCACTGATCAGAGAGGAAACTACTTTCCCTTAGTCTGCTGGGCACATCCTCCTGGTGTTTGTCTTATCTGCAATGGGAGTGAGCTCTTGGCACACGTGACTTTTCAGCAGGACTGAAAACAATCCAGCACTGCCAGGTCTGGGCTAAATCAGACTCTGGAATGTTATGGTTGAAGGCTAGACCTGAGCAAGTGGAGAAGGCTGGTCAAGTTGCATCTGGCTTAGCCTTTCTCTTCAGTAGAACTGTGTGTGCACAGGAACACGTGCCTGTCCTTGAACACACGTGTCTGGGAGGATGGGGATGAGCCTCACCCCCAGCCTCTCCCTGCAGGGGCAGATGGTTGTCTCTCTAAGTTAGTTCAAGGCTTTGGGAGTCCTCAGATGTGGAATTGGCCACATGTTTTGTTTGGGCAGGGAGCAGAGCGGCTTGGGAGCTGTTGTGCACACACAGGGCAGTGTGGCTGCTGCCAGGGTGCTCCTGTCACGAACATGATCCCGCTGCCTTTTCCAGGCGTTTCCAGCAGGGCTCACAAAGGGCGGGGGGCCTCAAAGCCAGGGTCAATCAGGAGGAAAATGGGGTGGGGTGAGAAGAGCATCACTGCCCCAGCACTGAACTCCACATCCCCCTTGGGCAAGAGATGCTCCACAGTGGGACAGTGTTCCCCTGACAGATATCACTGGACAGAAACACCCTCAGTACGGGCTGTGGAGAAAAGGCCTCCTCTCTGCCGAGGAGCCCCTGAGGTTTGTTGCTGGGGTCTCGTAACGGGGCTGGGTGATGATCAAGGTGGACATCAGTGGTTCTCTGACCAGCAGCAGAGTGACATGATGCTCTATTGCCCCATCCCTGAAAATGTCCAAGGCCAGATTGGACAGGACTTGCAGCAACCTGGTCTAATGGGAAGTGTCCCTGCCCATGGCAGGGGGTAGGACTGGGTGATCTTTAAAGTCCCTTCCAACCCTAACCAGTTTGTGGTTCTCTGATTCTATTTTAGTCCATCATCCAGAGAAGCTATTTGCTATAAAAAGCTGATCTTTTTAACTACAGTGAACTTGGCACTTGAGGTTTGTTTGGTTGTAGATGGTTTTTTGGTTTATTTTTCCCTGTGCACGGAAGGTGGTTTAGTTTTTTTTTTGTTTTTTTTTTTTTTGTTTTTTTTCCCTCCCAAAATGATGGCCCTTTTCCAGAACGGATTTTCCCTGCCAACACATCTATTTTTAGCCGTGACTGCTTTTTCAGTCCCTCCAGATGAGCGCGCTCTGAGGAAACACTGCGCCTGGGAAGGCCCGAGCCCTGAGTTCTGCAGGAACTCAGGGAGAGAGGGCCGAAATCCTCGGGATTTTTCGCTTTGCTCTTTTTCCACGTCGCCTTCCCATCGTTCCCCCAGCCGCCAAGCGAAAGACCTCGTTCCTTTGACTCTCTCAACCTCAGCCAAGCGGCGACCGAGGGACCCCGAGGCGCCGCTCCCGCGATGAACGGCGCGCCGAGAGCTTTTTGTCCTCCGCGAGCGACTCGGGGCTCTGGCAAAACCCACCCCGCTGGGGTTTGGAGGTTCGTCAAAACCTGACAAATAATCAATCAGTGTGGTGCTTGGAAAGCCAACGGTGGTGCCAACCACCCCAACTTGCGCCCCCGGAATAATTTTCTCCCCGTTTGCCAACTGAAAAAAACTTCACCCAAAATTCTCTCCCGCCCCTCGCGCCATGGCGCCCAAGAAGATGATTTCTCTTGACGCGCCTGAACTTTTGAACCCACCGAAAAAATATCTTTTTTTTTTTTTTTTTTTTTTTAAGAGAGAGTCATCCAAAGTTCATTGCCCTTTCTCACATTTGCACCACCAAAGGGACATAAGGAAAAACATCAAGTGTAATATCCGTCAATGTTAGCGAGGCATTCAGAACACATCACCGATGCATAAATAACCCACATGAAACTCCAGTGGGCGGGAGGAGGTTCTGGAAGAACGGAGATGCACAACAATATTTAATTATAAATTGCATCGAAATGATTGTCTTGGCTCATCAAAGGACGTCTCATGAACATTTCGCTGGTTCAGATGTGAGCCTGAAAATCCTGGGTGCCCCCATCCAAAAGCTCAGGATTTTTCTTGGTTCACTGGCTACTTTTTCCTGCCAAAGCTCATAAAAATCCAGACACCAATTTACTTAACACGAGGGGTGTGAAATCCCCACTTAGGGAAGGTGAAGTTAATTGGAGAAGAAAAAAAAAAAATCATAAATCCAGGCCACTGAGCAGTTTGAATTGGCAAGCTCTCCTGTGACCTTGATTTGTTGTGGGTCTATTTTCCTGAAATGTTTTTCCCAACACCAAGTTGGGTGGAAAAATCCACTGGAATCACCAAATATTGGGTTTTCCTACCCTTTGTATGGAGCAGCGGGTGTGGACTCTTTGTGTGAGGCAAACACTGATGGAAAAAAGCTCTCTGGAAGGGCCTGCAGGAGAAGGAAGGCACCCACCTCACACAGGGAGTCCATTAATGGGACCCAGGGGGCCGAGCAGCCGCTGCTACCAAAAATATGTGGAATAAGATTCTGTGGAGCACCTTCTTTGCAGAAATTCAGCCAGGGGTGACCCACAACCTGCGCGGTGAAGAAGCTCAGGCTACGCAGTCCCGAAGTCGTTCGCTGGTGGGAGACTCTCTGGAGACTCTCAGGCAAAACTGCTGCAGTGACAAGGCCCACAGGGAAAGGGATGGAATGGAACTGGTGACTTTTTATGTCCCTTCCAACACAAACCATCCCGTGATTCTCTGGCACAGGCCCCCCACTTCCAGACATGACCCTGGTGAGGCTGAAGAAAGCACAGGAGGATGTCGAGCATGGACTGCTCTTGCAAAAGGAGGGGGAGATGGTCTGGACAGCCTCGAGTGAAAACCAGGCTGTGGGAGCTGTTAATTTGGAGAGAACGAGAGGTTTCCTGCCTGCAGTCATGAGACAGGCTCTTACATTCCTTTCAAACACATGCCCGTGAATTAATGGGGTTTAAGGGCTGTCAATAAAAAAATAAAAATAGAGCTGGAAGTACTGCACCCCCCATTTTTGTAGCTTTGACTGCTTGGTGAGGGATCACTTCTCTACTTCCACGCACTCACTGCCAACCAGGTTCTACTCTTGCTGAGGAAGATGCACCTCTTGGTACAACTTCCTTCACGTTGACCTGTGTGGAAATACAGGGGAGAGGGAAGAGAGGAAAGGGACTGTCCTGGTTGGAAAATCGCCACACCCCCTGTTGTCAGACCCATCTCCAGCTCTTGTCAAAACCTAACTGGATAGGGAACACAAAAGACAATATGAACTGTGGGATTCTTACCCACGAGGTGTGAATATTCCCCTCTCTGGGGGTCAACGAGCCGCTCTATGGGATTTAGAGGGAGAGTGTCCATAAAGGGGCAGGGAGCAGCTCCAGGCGCTGTTTCCTGTGGGATTATCGATGTGTGGCTTGAGGATGGGAGCAGAAATCCTGGGGGGTCATTAAGAGCCTCCCTTCAGGCCAAGCTTTGTGCCCTGTTAGACCAGGCAGCTCTGACAATGACCCGCTGGGGGAGAGGGGCCGTCGGGGTGTCCATGGAATCAGCCCGGGATTCCCAGCTGACAGTCACAGCCCTGCAATGACAGGTCATGGGAAAAAAAGGGAAATACGTGAGCAGGCAAAGGCAGAAGAAAGAAAGCTGAGGCTCAGGGTGGAAAACTAAATTATTTGGGGGTTATTTGGCGGATATTCAGTGTGCAGAGATACCAAACTCAAATGGGGATGACCAGCACGTGGGAAAGGGGACAGAGAGCACAGAATAAACTGAATATTGGGGTGTGATATAAGGAGCAAAGGGTGACAAAGGCAACTTAAAGCATTATATCTGATCGAAAGCGGCAAAATGATTGATTCCCAGGAGGGAAAAACAGTTTCCTTATGAGTGATAGAGAATGAGACACCTCTTTTTTCGGCGTTCGGAAAAGTCATGGAGTTAAAGTCGGGGAGAAAACAAAGTCAGAGCAGTATCTCCCCCAGTCATCAAGACAGCAGGGAAAAACCAGAAATGTATGCAAATAATTATTTCCTCTCTTCAGGTGTTTTAGACATCTTTTGCTTATTGAAAACCAAGTGCAAATGCAAATTTTCTTTCTGCGTGTCAGTGAAATAAACGAAGTTCACATTTTTCCAGCGAAAGAAATTAATTCTCATCAAATCTTTCTTCTCCGTCTCCCCCCTCCCTGATAAATATTTTTAATAAAGGAGATTTTAAACTGCAGAAATATTTAGTTCATCCTCCCATTTTCACTCCACCAGGCTGTGCTGTCCCTGGGTATTTATTGTCACCGAGACTTGCTGGCTGTTACCAGGGCTCTGAGCATGTTTTCTTTGTAATAATCCATTACAATTTCCTACACCAGCCCTGGATTTATGACATTATTTATTCTCTATAAATTCTCTTTCCCTTTTTTTTTTTTTTTTCTAATGGCAATTTTATCCTTTGTGTTCCTCCAACAACCATGAGCTGGGGGTGCCTGGGCTGATTGCACTCAGTAAATGCAATTATACATTCCCCCCTCACCCCCCTCCACACACACACATCCATATGTGTCCCTGTTTTCTGATAACAACAAATTTGCAAAGGAAAAAAAAAAAAAGAAGAGTTCAGGAAGGATGGAAATGAGTTAAATAAAAAAAATAATAAATCTCCTTGTGTGGCAAATCTTTCCAACCGGAAAAAAAATCAGGTTTTTTTGGTTTTTTTTAAGTCCAAACAATTCTCCTTTGACCCTTGCACAGAGAATCATCTGCCTGACCAGTCAGACCAGCGAGTTGTGACATTCTCAAAACTGAAATCCTCTTACCTGGGGTGCAGAATAACACCTGCAAGCATTTGCATTTGGAAAAACAAAAAAGGAGAAATGGCACTTGGTTGGGGAACCAAAAAGGAAGCCAAAAAGGTCGTTTCCAGCCTCATTAAATTCCACAGGGACTGTCTGCGTGTGTGGTTTTATTTTTTTTTTTATTTATTTATTTGAGGAGAACAACAAAAACACGGCAAAAACTGATTTCATTTTGCTTTGGGCCTCCTGCCCCTTTGCCTTGCTTGGGTACATGAACAATTGATTATTCCCTTTCTGCTGTACCACCGCTGCCACTGCATTTATTTCCCTCTCTGCAAATCCTCCCACTCAGAGCATTCCCAGCCCCATAAATTCCCATGAATAATGTACCGACCAGCATCGATGTGACACTCTCATATACGTGGCCTGATCTGATTCATTGAGATCCACAACGTCCTATTATCTATGTTTTCTCATCCTGGCAGTTTATATATATATATTAGATTGACCTGAAATACACTTTTTAATTGATTTTTATCAACAAATCCAAAGAGCTGTGGGTTGGTTTTCACTGAGCTTGTAGCGGGCCTGGATCTTCACTTAAGCCGAGCTGCATTTCATAAGTGGATGGATTCTTTTTCCACCAAGATTACAAGAGAGCACCTTACTTAGATATTAAAATGTTAAACAAAATGTGGTATGAAGGAATAAGAGAGCAGGATGCAAAACAACACTGCTAAAAGTCTTACTGAAATGGATTTATGTCAACAATGGCGAAAAGAAGTTTGGTGCAACAGAAAATACAATTAATAACGGTCAGAACTGTGGAACAGCTTGGAAACACCTGAGGTCCCTCCCCCCATCCCCACTGGGATCTCTCGATAACGGGAGGACTTTGGAGAAGGGATGGTATTTACCTGGATAAAAAAAAACCTTGGTGAGAACAACCAAGGTCCTCCCTTCCCTTCTCTTCGTGGCAGAGGGATGAACAAAGCACAGGATAAACAGAGTGGAGCAGATCCACAGGTGAGTGGAGAAAACAAGAAAATATTAGATATTAGGAGGAAATTCTTGGCTGGGAGGGTGGGCAGGCCCTGGCACAGGTTGCCCAGAGAAGCTGTGGCTGCCCCTGGATCCCTGGAAGTGTCCAAGGCCAGGTTGGACAGGGCTTGGAGCAACTTGATCTAGTGGAAGGTGTCCCTGACCATGTCACGGGGTTGGAATGAGATGACCTTTGAGGTCCCTTCCAACCCAGGCCGTTCTATTATTTCCCTTCCTCCTGCAGCACGAGCTGGTTCTGTCCAAAAGCAAATTATTTCCTTTGGACTAATTACAGGAAAGCCAAATTCTGACGTTTCTCCCCATAGAAAGCAGCCCTGCCAATCTCTTGAAGAATCAAGTGCCACTCAATGCTTGGTAGAACAGGCCCTGAAGGAGGAGTCCAAAATTTTGCCTCACCAAAATCAGCAGCCACAAGAAGAAGACGAAGAGTAGCGAAGGAAAAACCACATGTTTCAATTACAACACATTTCGTAGATCAGAGGCCTCCAGATACAGAAAACAGCAAAGAAATCAGGCTTAAATCACGATGCATTTCAGTAAAATGTACAATCAAAACACAGGGAAAGTTTCATTTGGCTCTGCATCTGCCAAGAAAGAGGTCAGAGAAGGAGACAGAGCAGGGACCAAGTTCATGGTTTGTGGCTCTTCCCAGTTTCTCTCATCCAGCTCAGATGGTCTTCAAGACTTCTGCTAAGGGAGATACTGCACAAAACACGTGTCAGAAAGAACACAATGCGTTGTGCTAGGCGAAATGAAGAGAGGGTTTAAAACCACAATAATAAAAGTTGTGCCAAAGAATCCATTGAAAAGTCTCAAAGTAAGAGAGAATTTATTCCCTCCAAAGGTGCAGTGGGGTGTTGCTTTGCAGACAAGGAATTATGAGATAATTATAAAGTGCCAGGGTTAAAATTCTGTGCACATTATCTGGAGTGGAGCTGTGATGTGATAAATCCAGTAGTTCTTGACTACTGTTAATTGTTTGAGTATAATAAAGTAATTTTCTGGACCAGTTTAGTAATTTCTTTCTCCTTGAATCTAAAATTCTCCTTAAAATCACAGAATAAGGGATTCTGGGAACGAGGTGACCTTTTGAATGAGGTGGAACAGAGACCACAAACAGAAAAAAAACAAAACCAAAACTAAACAACTCCAAATAGAACCTCTCCTAAGTATAAAATTTAGAATTATCCAGAAGTGCCAGAGGTCTCATGCCTGTCTGATAATGTGAGAAAACTTTTTTTTTTTGAGGATCTGAGCAGCAAAAAAAAAAAAAAAAAAAAAAAAAGGTAATTACCTTCTTAGAGCTTTCTCTGTAGACAAAAAATTGGTGGCTCCTCATGGGCAGGTGTCCACATTAGAAAAACCATTAATTAGTCCCCTTGCTGGCAGGCTCAGCTGAGAAAAACATGCCTAAATGAACGTGGAAACTGAAGTGCCTTCTGTGATGGTAATTGCATGAACCCACATTTGTTGCAATTTGGGATGTGATTTTCCATTTGGATCCGAAGCACCGAAAGGGTCTGGCTGTTGTGACAACATGCAGGGATAATGACTCCATTAAAACACCCAGGGCCTGGTTTCCAAAGCTCCTCGTCACCCACACCTCGAATGGGATCAGAAAATTTCGGTAGCTTGGAAAATTCGGCCACTTGCCCCAGTTTCAGTGCAAAAAACTGCCAAGGAAGGATTATGAGAAAAGCACGAAGTACCAGGGACTGTGGACACGCTGAAGAGCAAAACGAAGTTTTAAAAGACCAGTTTTCATAACAGTGACAAGACAGGAAAATGTGAGAGGTGAAAATATTTTGGTTTTCCTTTGTTTTACATGAAAGAAAAAAAACCCAAACAAAAATAAAGCAGTAATGAGGGATGTTTCTGGGAATCACACACACCAGCAATTTCATTTAGTAGCAGAAACACAAATGGTCTATTAAAACTGAATTGTAACATTTCTAGATGAGTAGAAGGCAAATTATACTTTTCACAAGGCCAGGTGATAAGCAAGCATGGAATGATGGGGCAAAGGCAGGTGTGATTTAACAGAATCCTCAGAATATTGGTCGAACCCTCTCACAAGAGGCTGCAAGACTGAAATGTCGTTCTGGGCTTCAATACACTGTGGGTCTGTCTGAAGTGAAGGCTGAGGGCTGTAAACTGGTTTGTTCTGCTGCTGTTCCATAAACCTGATTTATCTGACCAGTTGCAGAAACAATTCATCATCTTATTGAGGCCAAATAAGTCATTTCCCCCTCATGCAGTGAGGTCCGTGCTTTGAATATTCCAATTATTGCTTTAAGCACTATAGTTAATGTGGGATCATGGAATGGGGAGGGCTGGAAGGGGCCTTAAAGATCCAGTTCCACCCATGGAATAGGGACACCTTCCACTAGCCCAGGTTGCTCCAAGCCTCGTCCAACCTGGCCTTGGACACTTCCAGGGATCCAGGGGTAGCCACAGCTTCTCTGGGAATTCTATCCTAGTCCCTCACCACCCTCACAGGGAAGAATTTCTTCCCAATATCCCATCTATCCCTGCCCTCTATCGGTTTGAAGCCATTCCCCCTTTCCCTGTCACTCCAGACCGTTGAAAATAGTTGCTCTCCATCCTTCTTGGAGCTCCTTCAGGTCCTGCAAGGCCACAGTCAGGTCACCCTAAAGCTTCTCTTCTCCAGCTGAACAATCCCATAGCAATCAATTTAGCAAAGTGAAAATCATTCTGCTCTGAGGAGCTGCATCATCAGACTTGATTTCAGAGGGTGGCCAGAAAAATGAAGATATCTTGTTACGACTGTGCGCTCAGAAAAGGGGAATTTGTTTCTCTGCAGTAGAATGGAAACCAAGGAATTCACTGCAATTTCTGGCTTTCCAAGTACCACAGAAGAGCCTGGGAGGAAGTCAGAGCCTGAAATCCCAACCCTGCATTGAGACATCTCTGCCGATATCGAGCCTACCCGTGGTCGGAACACATCCAGCAGAGCTCCACGAAGATGGATAACAGCTCTGCCTGCACATGATTTCACATTTAGAGTGTGTATTCCTATCTTTCAGGGCATCCTCCAGGATTCTGCAGCTGAAATTCTGA
Organism: Pseudotriccus pelzelni; assembly: GCA_035584735.1. NCBI lineage: Eukaryota > Metazoa > Chordata > Aves > Passeriformes > Tyrannidae > Pseudotriccus > Pseudotriccus pelzelni. The sequence goes on from JAWMRA010000041.1 coordinate 56,523,963, forward strand.
TGGAGAGAGGTAGAAAAAAATAAAAACCAGAAAGAAATGAAAAACAGCCCATAAAGTTGCACACCGAGGCTTGGCAAAACAAGATCCATGGAATGGTTAGGAAAGCCTGGAAGTGATACATTGGAGGATGAACTACCAGAAGCAGAGCTTTGCTTTTCTGAAACAAACAAAAAGCCCCCAGATTTTAGCAAAAAGGTACCAAGAACTGGCAGAACATCTTACCTGAATCTTGTTCCCATTTGCTGTGAGTAAAGACCAATGCAACCTTAAATTACACAGTTTTCTGAGGTGTTAAACACTGCAGATTTATGCAGCAGACATTAAAATCGAGTCAAGCTGCAAAACTAGGGAGATTTTTATGCATCACATCTCGTTTGCATAGTGGGAGAACACTTATGTTAATAGGGCAGGATGAGAACTGTCACGTGCTTATCTTTTTATTAACCAGGTTTGCACAGAACTGAAGGAACCCTGGGCACAATCTCGAATTTGAGGGGGAGAAAAGACACTTAAAATAGGAAATAAAAAAGGTTGTGGGTTTGTTTTTTTTTTTTTCTTTAAATGGCAGAAAAAACTTAAATACTTCATCTGACTACATTCATTCTTGATTAAAATTTCACAAAACAGGTCTTAGGGAATACATTTGTAACTCTGAGCCATAATAAACTTCCTCATAATTTTAAGATGGACTTTGCATCGTGTTTGTGGGGCAAGATTTTGGTAGCAGGGCAGCTACAGGAGCGGCTCCTCTGAGCAGCTGCCAGAAGCTTCCCCCCACCTCTGCTTGCTGTCTTTGTAATGGAATAAAATGCTTTATCCCAACCCACCTCTGTTAGAGCCCACATTTTTTTCCCCTTTACAAGTTCACAGCAATGAATATTTTATTACTTATTATTATACTATTAACACTTAATTAGATTAAAAGCAGTGGCAGTGGCTCCACGAGCTGACCTCCAATCACATTATACACGATTTTGGAGGTGCTTCAACCTAGAAAGAACTCGAGTACTCTGATTTGGATTCTCTCTGTTATATGGCAGAGGGATATGCACTGGCATTGCCTTGGGAACAGCCTTAGGGATTAGTTTGAACAAGAAACAGGGATTCTGTGCCCAGCCTCAGCTGACCTGAGCAACCAGAACCCTTGGTCAGCTTGGTCAGAGCACCAGGGAAAAGGCTGAGAGCAACAGGGCAATGAATTCCACCCTGTTTTGCTTTTTGATTTGTGGACATCTGACGCTTCTCTGTCGTTCAGGGTCATGTAATACAGATATATGTATAATATAATATATGTGATATATTTCACCACTCAGGTGAGACACCGCTCCCCCCCCCCCTTCTGCAGAGCTGCCCCCAGCCCTGGGAACAGCACAGGGAGCACATGGAGCTGCTGGAGAGAGGCCAGAGGAGGCACCAAGAGCATCCCAGGGCTGGAGCAGCTCTGCTGGGAGGAAAGGCTGGGAGAGCTGGGATTGTTCAGCTGGAGAAGAGAAGCTTTGGGGGGACCTGATTGTGGCCTTGCAGGGCCTGAAGGGGCTCCAGGAAAGATGGAGAGAGACTATTTCCAAGGGCTGGAGGGACAGGACAAGGGGAATGGCTTCAAACTGCCAGAGAGTAAGGATAGATGGGATATTGGGAAGAAATAGGGTGGTAAGGGACTGGAATGGAATTCCCAGAGAAGCTGTGGCTGCCCCTGGATCCCTGGAAGTGTCCAAGGCCGGGCTGGATAAACTTGGAGCAACCTGGGCTGGTGGAAGGTGTCCCTGCCCATGGCAGGGGGTTGGAACAGGATGATCCTTAATTCCCCTTCCAACCCAAACCATTATGGGATTCTTTGGTGGTGAAGTCAAACCATCCTTAGTCCCTCAGAGAAAATAGTTTAGGATTTTTGCTCCCTCCTTCCCCTTCATGTTTGTTTTTTGTTGTTTTTTGTCTGGGCCCCTTAAAAAAAAAGAAAGAAACCATTTCTAGCAGAATTCTGGGAGTTACATTTCCTGTTCCCTCCTTAACCTGAAACCTTCACGAGGGTTAAGAACAAAAATTGTGTTCTTCAACTTGCCTGTTCCACTTGTAATCCTTTAACTATGTCTGGTGCTGTCTGATGGGTCCAAGAACAGTGTCCAAGGGTGCTGATCTTTCAAAATATAAATTCACACACATTCTTTTATAAAGCAAAAATCCCTACGCCCCACTTTCAATACCAAGGTGCTTATTTTGCTTTTAAACAGAGAAAAAGAATGGGAAAATCAGATTATTTTTTATATATATATATATACCTGAGGGAGAGTCCAGTTGCCATTTTCACTGAACTTCACTATTGGGGCTGTCCCAGCAAGGACCAAAAATACAATTTCCAGGTAGGAATCACCAGCCATGTTTTAAACGTTATTTTTTCTGGTTTTTGGCTGAGAAAATGAACAGCAGCTGGAAACATCTGGCTGAGGTGTTGGATATTAGTGGGTGGCTGATTGCTTGAAAGCACTGGAATAACAAGTGGCAGAATTTGCCCTTTCTCCACGAAAATCTGTTTTAAATTACGAGCTGCTTTATCTTGAAAATTGAGCCTGGAATGACGATTTCAGCCTTTCAGGAGGAACATTTCGAGCCCAGCAGGTGGCATTAAAAGAGCTCCCTGAAGTCCAGTGCTGGGGGGGGGTTTGTGGCCCTGTGAGGAAAACAAGACAGAAAATTCCAGCTGATCCATCTCTTCCCAGCAAAAAGCTTTGGGTTGGATGTGATCTGACCCCAGTGACAGGCACAGAATATCAGAGGTTGTTGAGTGCACCCTGGTTGGCTTCCCTGAAGCAAAATTACTTGTAAATACATTTTTATTGCCTTCCTAACGGAGGTATTTTGGCAAAAAAAAAAAAGAAAAAAAGAGTAATTTTGGATTTTTAAGATAGTTTTTATACAGCCAATATATAATATTAATATTTTAATGCATTAAAAAGATACTTTTAAATAAAATGTTCTAATGTGGCTGAAACAAGAAATGGGGGGAGGAGAGTGGCTGGCTCAGTGTTTCAAAACCCACTTCGTATTTCCAAGGAGTTCACGTGGTTTTTTTTGTTCGTAGAATCCCAGGCTGGTTTGGGTTGGGAGGGAGATTCCTGCAGGTTTGTAGGGAGAACCAGGAGGTTTATCCAATCCCTCCCATGCGTTCCTCCAGCCCCTTCCTGCTCCAGCACAATCCCCTTGTTTCCAGCCACCGAGCTTGTTGTGAAGGTGAGCCCTGAACAGCTCCGTGTTTGTTCACTTTTCGGAGGAGTTTTTGGTGTATTTGAGGTTCCTTTGACAGCACTGAGGGAGCTGAAATGACAGGCAGAGCTGGTTCCATTCACGTGCCTTGTCGGGTTATAAGGGCTGCAAATCTTCATGGATTAAACTGAATAAACGATACACTTGGGGGGGGTTTTATACTTCTAACCCTTACGCTAAATCTAAATTTTAAAGCTGGGCTTTAGGGGAATTGTGTGAAGGGCTTAAAAACTAGACCCTGATCTCTTTCAACGAGTGAAGCCTCACTTAGGGAGCAGCAACTCTGCAAGACTTGGCCTCGTTTTAACAAACCCTTCAATAAAATCCAAGGCAAAATACACGAGAGAGACACTTCAGTGGCCACACACACGTACAGGGAGTTGTTCCTCTTCCTTCCCTCCTTCTCCAGGGCTCCCACAGTCCTTTAGGCTGACACTCCTAATGAATTGATTTCTTGTGTTTTGGTGCTTCAGACGTTCCACTCAGGCCGGTAAATCTTCGTCTCCCGTGACCACAAACTGATTTAGCTCCCTGCAGTGACGTGGGTTGGGTTCACGTTCACGCAGGGAAATGTTTCCTCTGGAAGGGCTGCTGTGATTTCCCTCTTGTTTTCCAGCTTAGGGCACATCCACCCTGCACTTGAGTGGCAAACAAGACCTCCCAGAGGACAGGGTCCTTCGTCCTAACTCTGTGCCTGTCTGGAGAGGGGCAGAAAGACAGTTTGCATGATAATATGAGTCAGGAGAGATGAGGAACGTGCTCTACCTACTCACAGATCTGGGTTTTCTGCTTCCCTGCTGCCGTCACATCCAAGATGCTTTGTTCTCCCGATTGCAGGCTGGCAGTGACGGCGAAAGCATCGGGAACTGCCCGTTCTCGCAGCGTCTCTTCATGATCCTGTGGCTGAAGGGGGTCATTTTCAACGTCACCACCGTGGATTTGAAGAGGTGAGGTTGGGACCTTCCGCACGGCTCCACTCGGGGATTGGAGCCTTTCACAACGGCTCCTCCAAAAGGGGGGATTTCAAAGGGTCACTCTGGTCTGCCAGGCTGGGGAGACCTGAGAGGCACTTCCAGGGGCTCAACGGGGTTATAAAACGAGGGACTTTTTATATGGGCAGAGATAAGGGGGGAATGGCCTTGAGCTGAAGGAGGGCAGGGTCAGGTGGGAGATTGGGAAGGAATTCCTGGCTGGGAGGGTGGGCAGGCCCTGGCACAGGTTGCCCAGAGAAGCTGTGGCTGCCCCTGG
>JAWMRA010000041.1:56530154-56542018 GCA_035584735.1 Pseudotriccus pelzelni
GAAGGTGTCCCTGCCCATGGCAGGGGGTTGAAACTGGATGATCTTTAAGGTCCCTTCCAACCCAAACCATTCCATGATTCCATGAAGACTCCTTGCCTCTGGAGTGCCTGTCTGCACGTTACTGCTGTATGTGAAATTGTTGGACCTGCAGTAGGGAAGAAGGAAAAGTGATTTGTTAAAAGAACCACAGAGAACTTTGGCCTTACCCTTCAGATCCGCTTGAAAGATATTTTTTAGGATCCATTAAAAGTCTCCAAATCTTGTTGGCGGAGAAATTATCTGACAGAGGCGACCTGGAACCTCCCGCCAAGGATATAAACACTCCTGAACTTTGGAAAAGTTCGGATGCCATCTGAATGTTGAGGCTAGGGCCTCATCTCATTGTTTTCTAATCCCAGTGATGCTGCTCAGCTGTGCATCTGTTGCCAAAGAGATAGCATGATTGCTATTGTGAGTTTAGCTAAATTTTCTATTCCCTTCTCCCCCGTCACTGACCTCTCGGTTCATCCGATAACAATAGAAGTCAGTGTACAAGTGTGACAGCGCCCCGAGATCTGAATGTGCTTTTTATATCACAGCAACGTGGTGTGTTTCCAGGGCTTTAAGCAGAGGAGAGAGGGGGAATTAGGGGCATCTCTCAAAACGCAGGGAGAGCCCGGAGCCAGCGTCTCGCAGAGCAGCCGAGACCGGCTGTGCAGGCAGCGGCTCACACGGCCTCGGGAGCTCGGCAGGACCTGGGACCCGCTGCCTTCCCGGGAGCGAGGCACAGCTAATTCAGCTGCTCCCGGCCGTGCAGATGCTGCCTGTCCCTGCCCGAGTCCCCGTGGCTGCCTCTCGCTGCGGGAAGAGCCGTGCTCCCTCCCGCCCAACACCCGCAGCCGGGCGGGAGGAAGATGCTTTTCCAGCCGGGGCGCTGGGGATGGGAACGTGACACTGCAGCGTTGTGCTGCCCCCAGGACCGGCTGTTCTGTAGCTCAGCAATCATGGAATTAGACCGGGGGAGCCCTAATGATCCCTGCGGAAGGGAGGTGATTAGCAGCTTGCTCCAGGAGGAGGGTGAACTGCTCCATCTCTGAGCGCGCCTTGGATTTTAATGGAAATTTCATTAGCTGCTCTTATTATTACCTGTGCAAAAATCAGCAATGCTATGGGAATAATAGCTCTTGCTGCTATTCGGGCAAGTCGTGGTCAGCAGTGGCAGTGCATGAATCACGCTTTTGTTGAGATATATTGGCGAGGGAATTGATCTTTTGGGGCTGTTTCTTGGGGGGGAGAAATGGAGTCTCCAAAGATGCCTGTCTCAAATCTCCCTTTCTCCTCTGCACAGGCACACTCTCACCGTTGTTTTCCGTGCTCCTCTGGATAGCTGTGGCATTTTGTACAGCAATGCTGTTTGTCATCTCCAAGCCTGTTGGTATTCGGCCCTTTTTGGTGTCTGTTATTCTCAGGTCCATATATACCATAGGGCTCGGTCCTACCTTGATACTTCTTGGTGCTGCTAATGTAAGTACTTAAAAAGCAAGGGGAATTTCTCTTCCAGCAGAAGGAAAAATGTTAAGGGTCTCCTGTTAAAAAAAAATCCCTTTGATTAGAGCTGTGCAAAAACTTCTTTTTCTGGTTCACTGGTTAAGCCAAAAAAATAAATCATTTCCAGTCATCCTGAAACAGCAGTGTCAGCAAAGTGGGAAGCTACAAAAAAACCTGGTTTGGTTTTGTGCATATGCAAATATTTTAAAATCAAAACCAAATGAAATTTAAAGAAATATTGCTATGTAAGGGCAGTCAAATGTAAAGTTCCTCATGTTAAAAGAATAATTTTCTCCACCAGTGCACTCAGCCACCAATTTGTGAAATGTTTCTGTGACCTTAGCTATATTTTTGAGAAGAAAAGCGTTTTCAAAATTAAAAATTCTCTCGTCCCTTTGCCAGATCTCTTAACTTTGCTACTCGTACTGTGGGAATTTCACTACTTAAAACTACCCAGACATACAGTCGAAAGTCAAGGCAAGTAAAGTGCTTGCCCGTGTCAAATTTGTGAATAAAAAAAACATGTTGGGTCCTCACTGCTTGTCCGGGACTGCCAAACAGGTGAGGTTAGACCTCACCTTTTCACTCCTGCACTGCTGTTCAAGTGCAGGCAAAGCTCAGGAGCAATGGAGAGCCTGATGCTGTTGCTTAAATGCTGTCCTTCAAAAATGCTCCCAGGCGGGTTTTTTTTGTTGTTTTTAGGGATTCTATATTGAAAACCATGATCTGAAGGAAACAGTAGATCTCACACACACACCCCCACGCACCCCCCACACTCTCTGTTGTGTTACTTTTGTTCTCTCTGTAGTAGCACTCCCAGCTGCTCTTCCAGAGTCTAAACTCAAAATCGTTAGGAATTCGCCCCCCAGTTATTGTGGGGTTTTTTTTTAATGCCTCATGACATTAACCCCACCCACCTACTCACTAAAGGTTGTAGAAATAAATCACAGTTTATAGAAATAAATCAAAATGAGGCACGATGCGGTGTCACAGAGAGCTGGTGTCCTTCCACTTACTCTCATGGGCTTGTTCCCAGCGCACTGTTGGCGCTGGATTCCTGACACCTCGCCCCAACTGCCTAAAAGTTGTGCATTTAGTCAAACCAACAGGTAGGCAGCAATGCAAGCAATAACTTCACAGGATATTTTCTGATGGAATAAACCTAGCCTTTGTTACTTCCCCCCCCCCAGCTCTGTAACAAAATAGTGTTTCTGGTGAGCTTCGTTGGGAACCGTGGCACTTTCACCCGTGGCTACAGGGCGGTCGTCATGGACATGGCTTTTCTCTACCACGTGGCGTATGTTCTGGTCTGCATGTTGGGCCTCTGTGTGCACGAGTTCTTCTATAGTTTCCTGGTAAGTATGTGCCGCTGTGCAGGGGAAAACTTTGCAGAAATAGAAAATACCGTTACCCGCGCAGCTGTCTTCAATTTCTTCCTGACAATCAAGCCAAATCATGTGTATTTTTAGCACGCCGTTGTGTCGCTGCCCCTTAGGAGCTGCTGTTTTTGTTAGAACCTGTTCCTGTTAGGACTTATTTTATCTGCTTTCGAGTTGAAAGTTTGCCCCTTTCTTTTCAGGCAATCATCATCGTCAAGCCCACTCCTTTTTCCCAGCTTTCCCCATATTCTGTGTCTGTTGTTCCTGTACCTTGTGTCAGTCATGACATTTCTGGGACAGGAGTTGCCCACCGGTGTGTGCATCATGTCTATACCAAAGTATACCATTCCTCAGCCCTAATAAAACAAATTTTTTTAAAAAAATTAATTGGGAAATGAGGATGGCGTGCCTCTGGTGTAGCAGGGAGATCCATCACTTTAAATGTATCCCACTGCATTTTCTTCTGTTGCCAGTACCCAGATGGAATGCCTTTTTATAACGTGATACAGGTGCAGTGAAAATGAATCACCCAGAATTATGCTAACTGCTCCCTTCATGCTGAATAGCAGTGAAAGGTGTTTCACTGCTCTTGTTTTCCAATCCTATTGCTTTATACTGGAACATGTGACACTTGTAGGGAGACTGACTAAACTGTGGTCATTTATATGGATTTGCTTTCCCGTCGTTGTATCTTTTTCTCAGCTTCCTGAATAGTGGTGAACTCCCAGCACTTCACAGAGATGTGTTAAGGACACTAAAAATTTTCAGGGGTTCAGTGCTTAACTCTGGTTGAGCTCCTTTTGAAATCAGACTTTCAGGATCTTGACATTAAAATGTGCTTCAAAGTTTGGGCAGATTTCAAAGGAGTCAAGATTTGTGGCTGTAGCTGCAGGACCTTTTTCAAATGGATGTTAACTCTCCTGCTTAAAAAATGCACAGCAAATTACTTGCTATTCCTTCAATGAGTAAGGTGAACTGTGTCTTAAAATACTTTGCAAAGTGTCAAGTAGTTTAAGAAACATTTTATGGACTTACTTTTTCAGTACCAGTGTCCATTATTCATGGTCATTATAATTGTCCACATTCCCAGGTTCCCTTGTGGTGTTCACTTACTAGTGCATGTATTCTAAACTCTAATATTTGTTCCTCATTTTAATCTTTGCCTTGTATGGATTGAATGATAACTGTCTTCCCTCTTTCTTCCTTTATTATTAATCCTTTCACAAGGCTGTGGATTTCAGATCTTGTAAATTGGGGCTAATTCCTTCTTCTGTGGAACGTTTTGATAAATCAGAGTGTGTCACTTTATATCTGTAATCTGAGTGTTTTGAAGTGGAAATACATATATTATAGATAAGGTCCAAAGTGCTATAGAATGTAAATAAAATTGCAAGAGAAAAAAGTTATAGGTTCTTGTAAAGCTCCTGTCACATTTAATTGCTATTTTAAGCCTTTGGCATTTAAGGCAGTATTATTTTAATATGTACCTTTCTTTAAAGTTAAATGCCAGGAAAGATGTAGTGCAGGGTAAAGAAGAATAAAAGTTTTCTAGTTTTATACAAACAGTGCCATGAATTTGTTTTGACTTAAAAGAGGTGGCTCTGATCCCTGTACATGTGAACAGCTTTTAAATGATGCCATGAGCTCAAAGAAACAGTTTACAGACATTTAATTACTTAACGTGTATGAGTGCAGTTTTGAGTTGCAGCCCATAATAAAAAACTATCAGATGGGAGATGAAAAATTAATTTGTAAGCACAGATCCACAGTATGAAGGCACTGGGTTTTAATTTTAGTCTGTCCTGGTTTTGGACATGGGGAAACGATGGATCTTGTTGGTTACTGTTACCCATCTCTGGATCAGGCTCACATTTACTTTGTGACTTGATTTTGCTCTAATTTATCTTAAACTTTGAGGTTCTGTGCTAGGTTTTCTCCTCCATAAGTGTGCCCAGCTCCCACTGAAACCAGTGGGAACTGTGGCTTTGTGAAGCTGGGAACGTAGAACGCGGCTCAGTACGTGTTTCAGTAGTTCAGATTGTTTTCCTATGTAGCATCCATATATTGCCTCATTTGTATTCATTTTTCCTCTGCTCTGTGCCTTTCCCAGCTGTTTGATCTGGTGTACAGGGAAGAGACCTTGCTGAATGTGATAAAAAGTGTTACCCGGAATGGTCGTTCAATTATCCTCACTGCAGTGCTGGCACTTATCCTGGTTTATCTCTTCTCCATCATTGGCTTCCTCTTCCTGAAGGATGACTTTATCATGGAGGTCGACAGGTTGAAAATCAGGACCCCTGCTGCAGGTATGGTTTTTTATGTTAAAATTTGCTTCCAGTGTATCCCTTTTCTGTCTGCCTAACCTAACTTTCACCTAAGGACATCAAATTGCTTTATTTGTGCCTGTGGGAGCAGAACTAATTCCATGTACCTTTTAAGCACCCAGTTAAGTCTCTGTGTAAAATTGAACGTGTGCATGGTTGTTTTAGGCTGGGTTTATTTGTTGGAATACTGCAACCTAACACCTTTGATTTGTTATGTTTGCTTTTCAAACTCGCCATAACGTAAAAAAAAAAATAATCTCCATTTCCTAATTATTTGGAAACTGGATTCTGTTGGTTCTCATCCGACCTTAAAAGCAGCTCATAGTAATTTCTGTGTACTACATGAGGCATATGATCTTAACATGTTCAGTAGTTGTATTCATTTGATTACTTTTTAAGCTTCATCCAGCAGAAATTTATTACAGAATTCACACGTCTACTGATAGGAGGTTTCCTGGAGCCTCTTTTAAATTTAATGTGCATTTTCTATAATTTATATATAATCCTGGCTTCAGTAAAATCATTGGGAGCTTTTTAGCCGGTTTTAAAAAGGTCAGAATTCCAGCTTTCTGGCATAAGAGGTTTTACCAATGTGAATAGAGAGTTTTTGGTAGGAAAGAGCCAGGTCTGGTCTGTTGAGCGCTTTGTATGTGCTGCCAACCAGCCTGCTGGGAGCATGGGCAGTGAAGTAACTGTCTGCATAGAAATACCTGAGAATATCTTGTGATTAAATTCCTAAGGGCACGATTTTCCCCAATCCTGAGCTCTTCAGACCTGCACACAAGCGCAGAACAACTTGGTGGGATCCAGCCCCGACTGTGTGCGCTCAGTGTTTGCCAGCCTTTCCCTGAAGTTGTTATTTCAAGATTTAAAGCACACAAACAAGGCAAAGGTCATTCAAGGCTCATGGGCATGGTGTTCTTTTGTAGCTGGTTTGATGCCATATGAAAAAAAAAAGAAGGGAACCTGACAGATTTCTTTAACATACCATAATTTTATAATTTTTTTTTTTTTTTTTTTACACTGATCATCCCTTAAGGGCTAAGTTGGCTTATATTTGATTTGCCATTCATTTTTGGGACAGAATTCATGCCGTGAAGTTTCATTTCAAAGGTAGTTGCGACCATCTTAGTAAGCTGTGAGGCTGCACACAGCACTGGTCTGGTCCGCTGCAGGAGCTCCTGTGTGTTTGTGTTGCTTCTGTCGAGTTCTTGGCAGATTTTTGTGGTGTGGGCACGTTCTTGCTGGCTTCATACATTGCCATTTCTGATCAAAAAAACTCATCAGGAAAATATGCTGACTGCATACTGATGGAACACTGTGCTTCCCAGGACAAGTGCTTTAAATTTTTCCTTTTTAAAGTAGCAGAAAGAGAAAGTCAGAAGTGCGTGCTTTCTCCCTTACACACATTGTCTTAGTCTGTTACTTTGGTTGTATGATTTTGCGTGCTTTTTTTTTTTTTCCCCTTAAACCTTTTCGTACCTCTGATTTGAAATGCAGAAAATTGTTGAAGATGCACAAGATAAAATTGGTTTGATAAAATCAAGCTGATGTACACATTTACCCACTTTGGGAATGTTAAATTAGTGTTTTACACAAACCCATACATATTTACAAATGAGTACAAACTGTGTTATAATCCTTGAAAACTCTTAAATATTCTACATTCAGGATAACTGAACATCAGCTTGGTGTCCTTCTTGTCAGCTTTTGTGAATAATTTATCTAATGGTTTTAAAACTGACATTATTTTCATATCTGACAGTTGTTTCATGCTTTGAATATATTTTGTTCTAACCAGAAGCAGCAGCATTTGATGTAGATTCATTAATTTCAGGAGATGAAATGGGAATAGCTGTGATATACAGTAAATAGAAAACTGTGTTTTTGTTCACTGTGATTGCTTTGAGCTGTTGAGGCAAACTCTTTGAGGAAGGAGGAATTGGTGGTATAATTTGCGCTGTTTTTCCCTCTTAACTTTCCAACTCAGTGATTCGCTTCTAGAAAATAATGATTTAAAACTTAACATCAGTGTGATATCTGTCTTTTTGTCAACATCCTGCTCTTCCCACAGGCATTGGTGAAGCCCCCACCACAACCCTGACATCGATGGTGGGAGCCTGTCCAAAAGAGAACTGTTCCACAAGCATCCCAGTTATTAACCCAGGTTAGTACAGGAGTTCCCTCAGACTGGTGATCAGTTAGAACCAAAGGATGCTTGGCAGTGTTCAAAGCCAGGTGGGATGGGGCTCTGAACAACCTGGGCTAGTGGAAGGTGTCCCTGTCCATGGCAGGGGGGTTGGAACAAGGTGATCTTTAAGGTCCCTTCTAACCCAAACCCTTCTGGGATTCTCTAATTTAAGTATTACTATTGCAGGAACTTTTGCTTGTGTGTGTGAGAAGTGCTGATCGTCGCTGTGGGCCAGAAGTGCTCGACTTCTGCAAGGCTTGGAGCTTAGTCGGCAGCTTGCTGTTAATGGGAGCGCTTCCCACACCTGATTTCCAAATGCACTGACATTAATTTTGTTATTAAAAGAGCTTGCTGAATCACTATGCCTGAACGTACAGGTTGCTTCGTGCCAAGTGACTTAGAGAACAAACCTTGCTGCTTATCGGCGGCATCCTCACCTGCACACGCTGAGCCACTCTTAGATCCGTTTCGGGCTACGTAAGATGATGACGATGATGAAGTTGATTTCCATGGCAGAGCACGTCTATCAGCAAGCTTTTGTGTACTCTTTCTTCGTGCACCTAGGCCAAGGCAGTAGTGTAGCCATAAACCCTAAGAATCCAGGTCCAAGAGTGCCTGTCTCCCGCTCTGTTCATGTGGCACAGTCTCATTGTGGTGGTTGGTGTTTCGCTCCAGATATTAAGCTTGTTTTAGTGTGTTGTGGCTTCTGCAGTGGAGGTGTGTGCACAGTGGTTGGTCCACCGGCTTATAACGTTTATTGCCACGGCTGCCTGTGGTTGCTGGGGGCTGAAACTGAGGACATAAATGGTGCCTTCCTACCCTTTGTGCCAGTACAACGCTGTTTCATAAGCCTTATTCTTCCACTACTAATTTTCTGAGTTTTTAGGATCAAAGACTTCAGGCAGAGGGCTATAAAAGTAGGCTTTTTCTCCCCAGCTGGTGTATAAACAGGCCTCATAAACAACATGGGAAGCTGTCTGACTAGATAGAGAAAACAGTCTAAGAGCTATTGGCAAAGCTGCTGCCTTCAAAGAGTAATCAATCAGTCAAAAGAGACGCAGTGTGGCTTTTACCAAGCTCTTTAAATGATAGAAATCTCACATTTCTCATTGTTTGGGTACTGCTCCTTTAAAATCAAACTATAACGAAAGGGAGTTGTACAAGACATCTAAGGGCACTGTCAGTTAATCTTGAAGAGATTTTATTTATCTAGTAACATTAAAAAAACCCAGCATTCAGCAAGAAGAGTTTTGCTAACCTTAGCCAGTGAATCACCTGTTCAAAAAGAAGTCTCATCTCCCGTGGAGTCTCCCACTCTTCAGTGCAAAGGCATTTCCAGATCACTTCAGTCTGTGCCTGGTGAAATGCTTAATCGCTTAAAGGACCTTCACATCCCACAGTACGTGTCTCCTTGTGCTCTGTAACCCACAGAGACCTGTGCTGGAAAGGTGCACAGATATCCGTTTGGGAAAGGGGACATTTCCAAAGGCCCATTCCACTCCCAGGCTTGGTACTACCCTGTGCAGGTTCAGCGGGATCCACGTGGGCACCGGTGTGTCTCACCTGCCTGTGCTTGTGTGGTCAGGAGCCAGGTAGCTGTGGGCTGTCAGATGAGGCTTTTTGAGGTAAATCTTCCTCTCATCCCACTTCCTGCCCTGTGATTAACATTGTGGGGTGGCCTTAGTGCTTAACCTGCTCTGCCTTTGAATTAAACTTAATCGGAAGGCAGCCAGCCTAATGCTGTCCAGCCACTCATGGGACACTCGCCAGGCTGGAGCTGGTCACAAATAAAAACACCTGAACCTCAGTTAATGTCAGTGTTGGGTCCTTGGCAACAACTCACTCTGCAGATCCACTCCTTTCTTTCAAATACGGGCATGGGTGGTGACTAGGGGGGCTGATCCCAGGCTGTGAGTGCTGCTGAGCAGCAGAGGCAGAACGGGCTCCCCCCGTTGAAGGCAGCTCTTGTTACTCCACATCTGGGAGTGGAAATAGGATAGAGAAATGGACGTCTGTACGCTCTTCACAACCTACATTGCTGTGCTGGAGGTTTCTGCCAGCTTTGGGCTGTCTGCTGTGTGATTCTTTGGCAAAAGATCTTGCAACCTGAGCCTTCCCTCCTGGGTGCCATGTGGGATGCTGACTCTGTGTTGCAAGATGTGCCAGTCAGGGGATGCATCTTGCACCTCTCTGAAGCCTGGGCATGCTCTGAATTTGCATCCCAGTGGACACGGAGAGTTGTGTGTTAAGACTGCTGGTAGATAATTCTCTCAGGTTGCAGCTTCCAGTTGCCAGCCCTGGTTTGTCCTCACTGTTCACTGGAATCTGATCATCTGTTGTTCCCAGCACCTGACCCTGGTCTTGTGAACAGTGAAAATAGTCTAGCTGCCTAAAGGAAATAGAAGCTGTGGCTTTTATCAAGGCTTTTCATTTGTGTTGTGGATGGCTACCTTCTCGAGCACAGATACTGGCTCTGAGGAAAAAGATGGAGTATCGTTTGAAAGGAGGAAATAAAGCAAAAATTAGTTTATATGATGAAAATCACTGTGCTGGTAAAAAAATTCCAGATATGACAGGATAAAAAAGGTTTCTTGTTTCAATCTTTTCAGTTTCAATATTTAAGCAGTTATTTTTAAATCTGGAATTACTAGTCATAGTAATGTCTTTAATGACCATATAGTTTAACGGGAAGTCTTCCCTGATGTCTGCTTTTGCTTTTCTTTTTTGCTCTGAGTTCCTTAAATCGGGAGTTGTTTCTCATTTAATTTGCTTGCAGAGCAAAAGCAGTGGTGGCAAAAGCAGCAGATACCAGCACATCCCAGTCATGGCGTGCATGCCCCACAATTTGGGGATCCCGTGTTTTAAATCCAAGTTACTTGTCTGGAATGTGAGTGCTTTTAGTCAATTCGATTTGTCAGAGTCTACCTCGGTGCCCCAGCTGATGTGGTGGTTTGGGGCTTTTAAATATGTGTTTCAGTCAACTATCACAGCAGGATGTTGTTATTTATTAAATTATGTTACAACGAGTGCGTGAAGCAAACCAAGTGTGAATCGCTGTCTTAAGCGAGCGCGTCCCTAAAGAGAAAGGAAGGCAGGAGAAATGGCAATCACAGCCCTGACCCTTCAGTGCAAGCCAGCAGGACACATGGAACAACTCAAGCAGAGCTCTTCAAAGGGAGGCTGTTGATGCGGCCCCAGCATGGGAGCGAGTGCGTGGTGGGAGGAATTCTGGCCAATGCGGACAAAATCCCTCCGGGGACTGGTGTTCCAGCCCGGCTCCTCTGCACGTTCAGACATCTCCTGCACAATAGTACCCTCTGTGGCTCAGCCAAAACCACGCAGCAGCTCTGCAGCAGAGATAAGAATAGAATCCAAGTTTTCAGGCTGAGGTCAGGGAGAGCCTTTCATTTAATGTGTATCAGACCTGTGTGCTGGTGGAAAGATCGTGGACAGATTTACTCGTCTAGAAGCCAGCCCCTCCTTAATGGTTTGAAATGCTAACATGACTTGGCTTGTGCACGAGTAGGTAGAGGGATGATTTCACAGGAAGACAATCCCTTCACAAATGTGCTTCTAATTCTGTGTTTGTGTTGCCTCTCCTCTATGCATTTTTAGGAGGCCCAGTGAAACCGGTGGGAGCACTGCGAGGGAAAGGGGTGCTGCCACGAATAGAGATGGCAGCTCTGGGTCCTTAACAGCACTGGTGTGATTTTCTCCATCTCTCTTCAGGCTGAGGATGCCTGATGTGCTTAAGTGTGTCGCCAGCAGCGACATTCACAGGGACTGGGATGATCAGTGGAATTCTAGCTGAGGAATGTGAAAGGCAGATGTGCGTTGCAGTTGCTTTCTGCAGGAAAGAGCTGCGGCTTTGCTTGGTGAGTGATGGGTTGACGCTGTGACTCCTAAAGCTGCCGCTCTCCTGCCTGCAGGTGAAGAGGAGGAGGATGGAATAGAAAGGACCTGTGACACCCTGCTCATGTGCATTGTGACCGTGTTAAACCAAGGCCTGAGGAATGGTGGTGGTGTGGGAGACGTGCTCAGGAAGCCTTCCAAAGATGTAAGTGTTTTGGCTGAGGAAGTGCATTACTCCCTGTGCATCTCCTGAACGCCAAAGTCAATTTTTGGAGGTTACAGACAGTATTTGTATCTAGTCTGGTCTCTTGTCACGCTGTTGATTTATCCATGTAATTTTTAAATCCCAGCTGGAATGTTTAATGGGAAGAGCTAAGCTTGGTGTGATGATGATACTTGAAGAAAGGAACTCTAGGTAGTTGTTCACCCCTTCTGGAACACTGGAGCTTATCATAACCTTCCAAGCACTGCCAATAAGTCAGCCCTGTAGGCACATCTGGAGTGCTGTGTCCAGTCCTGGGCTCCTCAGGACAGGAGGGCCATGGAGCTCCTGGAGCGGGTCCAGCGGAGGCTGCGGAGATGATTCAGGGA
>JAWMRA010000041.1:56542118-56557442 GCA_035584735.1 Pseudotriccus pelzelni
ACATGAGGAAGAACTTCTTTGGTGTGCAGTGACCGAGCACTGAACAGACTGCCCAGAGAGGGTGTGGAGTCTCCCTCACTGGAGACATTCCAGAACCATCTGGATGCAATCCTGTGCCATGTGCTGTGGGATGACCCTGCTGGAGCAGGGAGATTGGACCAGATGACCCATTGTGGTCCCTTCCAACTCGAGCCATTCTGTGATTCTGTGAAGTATTGTTGGAAATCACTCTTCTGTTACACTGAGAATTACAGATCCAACCTTTTAAAATGGGTTAATTGATAAATATATGTCAAGACCCTCCACTGAGGTACATTTTTAGCTCATATTCCATGGCATCTGCCCTGAAATAGGTCCTGTTGTTTACTTGCACTCAAACAGCATGAATGTCAAAACAGAATTCTGTATATCATGGCATATGTCCTCTTCCATAAGTTTCCTCAACAATTCAGTTCATTTGAGGACTTCCCTTAATATTTAGGTGGGTTTATGTGTTTTTATTTATGTTCAAAAAGAACATCACAAATAAAAGCAAAGCAGCACTTTGCTTGATAAACCACACCATAACACAAGAATGTGTTATAAATAAATTAACAAGTAGGATCTCAGCAGGGCTTGCAAAAGTCCAGAGACAAATAACCGGGATCCGGATGGAAGAGCTTCCTGTGCTGGTGGTAGGAGTCTAGGTCCTACCTCACAGCCTGGGAGGTTCCTTGTGAAGAAAAGTTTATCCCCATGAAATCTGTAAACACTTAGACTTTGACAATTACCCTTTCCACTTAGCAGCTCTTTCAGGCTAATTATATTAAAGCACTTCCCACAGGGTAACGCTGTTATCCCAATGAATGTGTGGGAAACTGAAGAAATCTGGTGACTTCTAAGTCAGAGTCATGGTGAAGAAAAGGTCTTGGGTTTTCTGCCTCTGTAGTCCCTCCCTGTTTCTGAGAGTAGGGCTAGCAAAATTTGGCAAATGAAAAGAAAGATGTGCTTTGCTTGAGCTAATGTGAAAATGTTGTTTAATATTTTAGAGCTCTGCTATTTTTATGTCCTATTGCAACCTTATTGTTGCAGGAGCCCTTGTTTGCTGCACGAGTTGTTTATGATCTTCTGTTTTACTTCATTGTCATAATTATTGTTCTAAACCTGATCTTTGGAGTCATCATTGATACATTTGCTGATCTCAGGAGTGAAAAGCAGAAAAAGGAGGAGATACTAAAGACAACTTGTTTCATCTGTGGTAGGTGCTACTTGATTTATTGAGATATTTGACGGGGAAAGGAGTGAAAATGAAATATTTCTCAGTAAATAAAGTGTGGGTCTAAGGGGTGGTTATCTCCTACAAAGAAATCTGTAAAAATGCCAGAGTTTGATTCCAAATTTATTCCCTCTCAGCAGGAAAAAGATTTGGTTTATGAATCAAAAGCCAGCTTTGCTAAGAGGTGGCTTCACAGTCTCCACCCCAAATCTGAGGGAGAAGAGCTATGTCTCACACTTGCATCATCACCACTAATGGAGATGGTGCAGCTGCTGACTTTATTTCACAAAGCGTGATGCAGATGAAAGTACAGATTGCTATTTCACAGCACAGTGCATTCCAGAAGGGTAACAACAGAAAAATCTGCCTGTTTCAGAAGGTGATATGAAACAGGGAACAAAAAAAATTTGGTGAAAATCAGCCCCACAAAGCCCATGGATAAATCACGTTTATTTTGAAGTGCACTCGCAAAAAGGGGCAGACCTTCACTCCCCTAGGGGACTTCAGAAATACCTGCTTTTTTTGTAGGCTGGGTGTTGTTTCCATGGTTGTACTGACAGGGATGAATGTTGTGCAGAGCACAACATCTTTAGTGTCTTTAGCACAACAATCTTTGTGGAAGCCTCCACAAGAGATCCAGGGAGAAAAGCGCATTGGTGAGTCCTGTCCTGCCTCACTGTGTTACTCTTCAGAGATTTGACCTGTGACAGGGAAAACCCAAAAAATTTCTTATGACTACAGCTCTGTAAGGACAGTGTGAGCTCAGAGCTGCAGAGATTCACCCTCTCTGCCAGGCTTAAGCACACAAACAATCCCACCCCAGCTTAAGTGGGGCTGTTCATATGCTTGATGCTGAAAGTGTGCATAAATCTTTGGAAGATCGGGACCTGGAGTGCGCACTTTGGGCTTACCGATATCCACCTAGAAGGAGTCAGAGCCAACACTTGTAAAAGCACTTTATAGCCCTCAGCATACGAGGCACTGTAAAACTGTAACATATTTATTATATTGTTATTGTTATTAAGAGGAAATATCACGAAAGAGGATAAATGCTGCGCTGAAAGACTTCTGTCGGGAATGCCTTCTGGCCTGGTGTTTGTTGCCTGGCAGTTACTATATGCAGTTACAGCCTTTAAATTAAGATCCTTCAAATTTATGGTCCTTTAAATTAAGTTAGGTCCCTTTCTCTAACATGTTTAACAGATTTGAGTATTTTTACGTTGAAATTTATTTTTTGGCTTTACGTTCGTGTGTTTTGGGGTTTTTTTTTTGCAGGACTGGAGAGAGACAAATTTGATAACAAGACCGTTTCGTTTGAGGAGCACATAAAGTCAGAGCACAACATGTGGCATTATTTGTACTTTATAGTCCTTGTCAAAGTGAAAGATCCGACTGAATACACTGGCCCGGAGAGCTACGTGGCACAGATGATTGTGGTGAGTCAATTTGGGCACTTGCTTTATGCAACTGAGAGATGCTCCTTGCAGCCAGAGCAGGGAGTATCTTTCTTTTTTTCCCCCCCTCTCTCTGAATAATAGGAGGCATCGATCCGTGCTTTTAAAGATCTTTTCACGTGCCTCAGTCTGCAACAAAGCCTGATCTTAAACGCAGTGAAAAGGATGAGGGCGCAGGCCGGTGTCTCCGGTTTGGCGGCCCTGCTCTCATGCTCTGTGGGTTCTGCTGCCTCATTAGCCAAACCCGGGGCAGGAGATGCATCACAACATCTGCTGCTGCTCTGGCTTTGTCCAGTATCCCTGGGCTGCTGTCCAGAGAAATAACATCTCCTGCTGAACACTGAAGCACGGGGTCAGCGTTGAGGGCTAGTGCTTTTCTCCTATGACTGCTCTGAACAAGCTGTTGAAAAGACCAAGAAGAGCAGCTGCAGGGATTTGAAGAGCTACAGAAACTGCCTCTTGAAGCAGGGAGAGTATGACTTAGACGCAGAGAAAGAAATGTGATGACACTGGGGCAGAGAGATGTTTGATTGCATTTCGTTTCCAGCCTGCTACCAAAAAGGGTTCATTCTGGTGAGTGAGAGGGATGGATCATCAGGACTGCTTGGCTTGGGGTTTCATTTTTGAGGAATTCTTCCCGTCTGCTGGGATATTCTGTGGCAGCATTTTCTTCCTGTGGACTTCCTGGCAGGTATTGCGCTGCTCAGGGCCCGTGCCAGGGTCTGTGGTTGCAGAGCTGGCACATGGCTGAATCCCAGAGGAGGGTGCAACCGAATGCGCATCAGGCTTTGCTGTTTATGCATTTCTGGAGCCACATTTCTTACCGAGAGCATCTGCCCTGCTATCCCTTATCAGGCCTTTGACTGGGCATCCTACCCAGCCTCATTATTGAGATGCTGGGTGCCCTTTTAGTCCTCGGTTCAGCCAAGGGGAAGATTCTTCTC
Source organism: Pseudotriccus pelzelni (assembly GCA_035584735.1). Lineage (NCBI taxonomy): Eukaryota > Metazoa > Chordata > Aves > Passeriformes > Tyrannidae > Pseudotriccus > Pseudotriccus pelzelni. Next base: position 56,545,772 of record JAWMRA010000041.1, read on the forward strand.
CTTTAACTTCAGCTGTCTTCGCATCAGGCGCCTGGATTCAATCGATCCCAGCTCCCTGCCTTGTCAGTGCAGAGAGCTGGGTTATTTATCCTGACTTCAGATGGGTGTCTAGGAGAGCTGGGCTGACTCACCTTTCTCACTCCACTGAGAGCCTAAATGGTTAGTTTAGACAAGATGCCTAATTGGGAGCTGGCTGAAATTAGAGCAGATGACTCCCAAGCACTGTGCAGGCTTGCTCAGCGCTTACCTTGAAGAACCCACATTAGTGGAATGGCTCATGTTTAGACAGGAGTGTGTGCTTGACTGCTTGGAGCTGCTGTAAGTGCTGTTATCCATGCATGGGAAAGTGGTGTGGCAGGTGATGGGAATTCAGTGCTCAGGTACAGAGGAACAGCCTGTGCCCATCAATTTTGAACCGTCCATCTCACTGCCCAGCTCAGGGCATTTGTACTGTGGGTGATAATGGATCTACACTTCTTCAGGGTGATGGGAGAGATAGAAAACCTAAAACAAAACCTAAACCAAATCCTTACAGCCTCTGTAGCATTGCAAGAAATTATTCACAGTGGCAAGTTGTCCTGTTACACGTGAAAGTACTTTAGCTTATCTCAGGAATGCCCTTTTAATTTGTGGAATCAATAACATCTCCAGACTCAGAGGCTTGTCTCATTTGTTTAGTTCTTCTCTACTCCTCTTCCTCTCCCTGCAGTATTTGTGTGATTTTAAACTTTGTGGTATGTATGTTAAGTATTAATGTTTAATTCCAAGAGACACATTAATATTCATAGTAAGTGTATTCATCCTGTGGCAGCTGTGGTTTGACTTTTCTGATGTAATTCGCTAGTGTATTTTACTTTTACATTAATGGTGGGAACTCCTGTTTGAATGTCTAAAATATTAACAGAGAAGCACCAAAAGCTCATGTGACCTCAGGCATTGAACTGATTTCTCAAAGCCCCTGTTCCTCTGTGGCAGAATGCTGATGTAATCCAGATTTTGGGATTATTAAACCCTCTGAAGGAAGACTTCTTTTTTTTTCTCATGGGTATATGTAAAGTTAAAGGATGTTCTGGATGATGGGAGAGGTACATATGGACCTACAAGTGTAAAGCTTACATGGAATGGAAGCAGGAATGAAGGAGTGAGTGATTAAAAAAAAAAGAGAAAGAAATGTTTGAACAAACTGCAAGTGGCTGGTGTGGGATTAGTAACTGTGTCTTTGTGTAGTTTAAATTCCCAGCCCAAAATCTAGGGAAGGTGTGCTGCAGAAATGCTAGTGCTGCATAGCAGAAACAACTGGAACAAAAAAGTGAACAGAAAAGGACACTTTCCTTTGGAGCCAGAGAGTTTCCTGTATATCACATGGTATGAGGAATTTTAAAAAATTGAAGAAGATAATCTGTCTGGAAGAATGGAGGGCGATCTTCAACTGGGAGAAGAGATTTAGAGATACAGCTTTGCTCAGGACCCCAAGGGGCATCAAAAGGAGAGGTCTCAGAGGTATTTTTGCAGCTACTGGTCGTGTTTCACAGAATGTTAGTGATGAAATTACATGACAGGCGTGTGAGATGTACTACATTCTGTGCAGAAATTAAACTTGAGTGTGGTTTGTGTCCTGAAGACAGAGAGAGAAGCTGATTCAGACTCTGTGCCAGACTGAAAGCTCAGTGACCATTCTTGTGATGCTGGGAGAGGAGACCAAGTCCCTGGTAAGAGAGCAAGTCCTGGTTAGGATCTGGCAGAAAAGAGCAGACTTCAAATTAAACTTTCCCAGGCGCCTGCCGGTGGAACTGAGTCATTGCTGAATAAGGCTTGTTGGGAGCGTATGGGGTTGCAAGAAATATTTATAAGGTGGTTGGAATAACAGGAAAGTGTCAGGACCTCTTTGAGGTGGGCCAGAATGAGATTTTATATTTCATGCTATACCATAATATGGCTGCAAAAATTCTGTGATTCATCCTTCTGGAAAACCTCTCTTAACTCTATTAGTTTTTGTTATGATTTAGGAATGACTTCTATGGCTGCTTCTGTAGCTTTAATGGATCAAACCCCAATTCTGTGTTTTCACAGCCAGATTACACAGAGAGACTTTCTACCCAAATCAAATCCTCAAGGCTCCGATCTAACCTTAAACAGAGGGTCAAAATTTTGGAGCATGCGGCAGTAACTTCTTTAATAGGAAGTAGAGTTAAGCTCCAACTGTCATCCTCACTGCCCCTACAACTGTAATTAGGAACCAGTTATTATTTGCACTTGTCTTCTACTGTCTCACGAAGTACTGCAAAAAGTGACATTGGAATGATTATCAGTATTAACTGAGCACCAGAGAAAGCATCAACAATTTCTCGTAGTCTCTTTTCTCCATTGCACAGCCTGGTCAGAACCCAAAAATATGACTGTCTTCTTTATGACTCTCAATCTTTTCTGTGTATCATTTGTCCAGCAAACAGTGAAGCCTCTGGTTTGAAGGCTTGCTGATATTACAAATGATTCAAAATAGGAGTACTGTGGTTTTCTTCTTTTGGAATATTATTTGAAGGGCTGGGTGCCGAAATGGAAGGGAGTCTTTTATGCATCATAGTTCACTTCTCCAGTTTCCTAGTTCAAGAAGGGGAAAAGAAACATGTAGGAGATGCTGTACACACCCCTCACTCAAAGGCAATATTTTTGCAGGTTTCCAAGTTTGCATTTCTGTTCCAAGGGTGGTTTGTTTTGAGGCATTTCCATTATCTTGCATGACTCTGGCCTCATAAGACCTTGGGGCAGAGGAGTTTTGCTTTCTTCATCTGGACTGTGGACATTATCTGCAAACTCCTGATGTTCCCTGTGATTTTGATTTTCCCAGCAGCTCTGTGTTGGCTTCAGTGCTTAACATACTGCTCTGAGCAGTGATACAAGCGCTCAGTAGCTCTCCAGCTTTCATAAAGAAAGGTGTTCATTTTTCTTTTTCTTTCTTTTTCGAAAAAAGGCATCAAGCATAAAATGTATTGTAAAGCAGCACGCGGTTTATGCACCTCAAGCTTTTCAGGCAGTTACTTTATGGAGATGCTGGTGGGAATAAAGCACTTCAGCTCTTCCAGAGATGCCCATTCTTCTTGCACACTGTCTTATATCACTTATCAGGTGAAATATCAATGAATATTAAATCAGGGTAGTAGGCTTTATTATTTGTTTGTTCTCCAGGTCTTTTTTATGAAGTCAGACAGGTATTATACAATATCCAAAAGGGCAAAAACTTTGAAAACCTGGCTACATGCCTTGCATTTGCTCTGAGAAATTGCATGAATGACTCCCCTATTGAATTTTCATTCCTGCAGAAAAAATTCCTGCTTGTCTGACCCGTTTGACCAGAAACACCATCCCTAGCAAAGCCAGAGAGATGCACATAACTTGCATTACATCGATACAGCAATCTCTGAATGTTCCCTGTGTCCATTTGTCAGAGGAGACGATTTAGTGCCCTAACTGGAACAATGAAGGTTGATGTCCAGATTTTTAGACTGAATTTTTGAGAGGTGTAATTTGCACACGCACATTTCACCTAAGCTTTGGTGGCTGTAAATGGAGAAATGGAGAGAAAAAAAAAAAGTAGATGATTAGTTACTGATTTTTTTTGCAGCAAAACATATGTGAATTAGCCTGTGATTTGTGCCTCCATTCATTTGCAAAACTCAAAGGCTATTGGCATAGCAATTAAATTAATTATTTTGCCCATTGGAAGAATGAGAGACTTGAGCAAACGCAGCCCTAAAAGTTTTGTTCTTGCGTGTTCTGCCCACAGTTCTTAGCAAGTTTCATAATGGCTTTTATCAGCATTAGTGTGCTACCTGTCATAACTACATAATTACAGCACCTAATTATATTATTACTTATTTACGCTAATTATGTAATTGGATGTAATTGGTGCAATTACATAACTCCTCAGTTGAGAAAACTGCTCTAAAACCAGCCTGTGCTCGTAAGAGTAAAGGATACTGCCACGAATTAGATTATCACTCCAAAGCAAGGCAATCTTTGGTGGGAAATTAAAGGTTCTGTTCTCCGTCGTGGTCACTGGGACCATGGACCTTTTGTTCCCGTCAACATTACAAGGATGAAGCAGCAGGTTGAGCAGCACCAACCTGGAATTCTGAAGAGTGGTCTTCTCATTCAGTTCTTTTAAAAGCACTTCTGTGGCTCAGCAGTGACTGGTCATGTGACAATATATCTTAACTGCTTTATTTTAAATATTTTGAAGGTGTCATCTTTTTTTTATATATATATTTGGTTTTGGTTTAAATTATTAAATAGAAGAAGTATTTAGCAAATAATTATGGCCGTTTCCGTGTCACGGGGTGGGGGGGGGGGGGAGGAAATGCATTCTCCATTTGAAACATTCCAGTTGTTTTGAAATACTGAAGTTTGAAAATGAGTGCTCCTTTGAGCCGGTGCTGTTGTTTCTGTTCTCCCTACCTCCAGCCTCGTGTTTTTGCCTTCTTTTTTCTATTAGATACCCAGAAGTGGGTGTTAAATTCAAAAGCAGCACCGGGAACGACGCCAAATGAGCCACTGAGAAGCCTCACAATAGTTGTCATTGTGCCCCGTGCTGTGTGCTGGGCAGCGCCAGCCCCTTTTCCCTCGGCATCCCTCCCTCTCCTGCCTCGCCGCCCCTCGGTTTGCCGCGTTCCCACCTCGGGAGCGGAGGTGTGATGTGAGCCGTGGCAGCACCAAGCTGCTCCCAGGGTTCAGATCCTGGCCGGAGCCGCTCCGTGAGGCTGTGACCCCCCCCGCTACAAGGGGACAAGCTCGCTCCTGGAGCCAGGGTTGCTTGCGCACAGTCCCTGGCACACCCGTGCGTGGCCTGCAAAGGCATTTTTTTTTCCTGTTAAGCGACCTCAGCAGAAGTAGTTGACTGTCCAAACAGCCCAGGTGTGAGCCAAGTGGCGCCTACAGAGCCCGACAGCCGTGGGTCAGGAGCCTGGCCGCCCGTCCCCTCTCGCCTTGGGAAAGGTTGCCCCGGGGTTAGGCAGCGAACGTAAAGTCATCGCGGCTGGTGCCAGACCCTGGTGTGCTCCCCTGATGGCTGACATGGGCAGTGGCCATCCCCAGGCGAACCGCGTGGAGGTTCTAGAGGAGGCAGGTCCGAAGGGAATTCGGACAGGGGAGGTGGAGGCAGTGAAAAAGTGCTGTGCGGAAAGGAGAGGAGCATGCTGACAGCAGGGAGGGGAGGAGCGGGGTTTGTGGAACAAGCTGTTCTTTACTGCTGTCGATTTTTGTCAAAGAGTGTAATAAAATAATATGTACTAAGAGGGTTGTTGACCTCTGCTCTTAAAATATAACTTCTTTAGAGAAGAGGGGAAAAAAAAAAAGTTCTGACATCCGGGATTTCTCTGTTCTGTTATCCGTCATCTTTTTGAATTTTGGAGGTGAAAGATTTCCCTGCTAGTTTTTATCTCTAGCCTGTAGATATTCTTATTACAACCAAGGATCACTAAACACTGGACAGGTAGAGAGGATAATCTAAACCAGAGAAATGTCAATCCAAGGTAAAACATGAACGCTGCAGAAGATACACTTGGGATGTCACGGAGACACTCCGGGTGCGTTTCACGTGCACTCTGGTGATTCATCCCAGACAATTTAAGAAGTTTCCTCCCCCAGATGTCCACCATACCCTTGTGTCGCAATTAACCACAACAGTTGCAGAGGGGGGAGGACAGAGAGACGTGTTTGTTCGCTCCTGAGCTGCCGCAGTTCACAGCCCGGAGTACTAATGTGCAAATTGATGGCCATTGAAGCCGTGCCAGTCTGAACTGCACTGGTTGAGGAGAGGACACGGCACTGATTCTGCTGCCTTTTCATAGGCGGGATGATATCAGCACTCAGCTGATCGGGGTGACCCCTTCAGCTGCCACAGCTGAATCTGCCAGGGACGGTGAGCTGCGGTTCTTCAACTGGCTCACTGTAGATAAGCTGTATTTTTAAAGCTTCTTCATTGTCATGAATTCTAATTCGACGTGGAAGTTCCTGCTCTGGCAGCTCACGGGCTTGAAAATCCTTACAGGACTAGTGCACACAAACGCTGCGCTGGAGTGGGGCGTGGAGTTCATAACTTTTGGGAAGCTAATAATGCTCCCTTTGTTAGGGCTGAGTTATTTTACTTTTGGAGGCTGGCTCTCCTCCAAAATCCAGCAGATGTTATCAAAGCAAAGCTTGCAAGGATGAGATGTATGTACATGTCATTAAGCAATGAAACTTTTTCTTAATTGCTTTTAAAAGGCTGATAGGATGCATGTCACGTTATGAGTAATTACTTACCATGGCAGTAATACCAAGAGCACAAAAGCCGGCTGCTAAATAAGATCTGAGGTCTCACAGACAGGCTAATTTCCTAGGAAATACAATGTTGGTTTTGTCTGCACTTGGGTTTTCATAAAATAAGCAATTAAAGAAATATGTCTAAATAGATGATTTACTGCTCCTTTTTTTTTTTTTCTGTTGTGCTCAAAATAGAAGAGCGAGTGAGAATGCAGCTCTCTGTGTCCTTCCACGGGAGCACAGGCCCTGTGGCCTCAGTTTAGGTGCACCAGGTCGCAGAGAAAGTCCTTTTTCTGCGTCAAGGCCCGGCTCAAGTTCACAGAGGATCTCAGAGCTATCGAGTGGTGATGCAGTCACTAAAACAAAGCTGAAACTGTGCTTTGCACAGGTCCAACCACTGCTTGGGTATGTGAGGGGAGGTCCCTCTACCTTCACATATCCCGAGTGTCATCCAGTTTTACACGCGCAGAATATATTGAGGCACTGTTGTTGTTCTTTCTGCTGTGAGTTATTTTTCTACTGTTGCTTTTGTTGTTCAAAAATAACGATAATTTCTGTAGGTAGTCCACTGCTATTTTTGCTTCTCTGTACAGTTTTGCCTCTACACTATTATCTCAGGAAAGTGCTGAACACCTCCCTCTCCACTTCACAAAATAAGCAATCACACTAAACGTGCCTAATTAGCTGCTTTCCTGCTCATTTGTGTGTCAAAGCATGAAAAGTTAGCCTCACGTGAGGGCTTTGCATCTTTGCACAAAGCTCCTATTCAACAGGAATGCTGAGCATCTTCTTTTCTGCTTGAGGGGCTCTGCATCTTCTGGACATGGGCTCTTTTCTCTGCCATAAATAATTCAGTTGACCTGCTTGGCCAGGTGACGTGTGAGGTGTGGGGAAACAAAGGGAAAGGTGGGCTTGGTTTGATCCCTCCGTCTAAAAGCTTGAGGTTTCAGTGGCTTGAAGTTTATATACAACCTTTTCAGACAGGCAAAATTAATTATCCTATTGCTGCTTGAACAGGAAACCGTGGATCTGATCTGATCCTGCCTCCCTAGAAACGATGCCATTAGCTGGAGCGGGAGAAAGATGGATATCAGCGGCAGGTGCTGCAGCAGAGGCGGGTTTGCTGCGCGTAGGGAGGGTGTGGTGATAACCTTCACCCCCAGCTGGCTCGCTGAGGGAATGGCTGTGCCATTTCGAAGAACCCTTGTCTTTGCTTAGCCCCTCACATTCTTGTTAACTCCTGAAGGGACAGGTCCCAGCACCTTTCCTGTGTCCTTTGAAATCACTTCCCAATACAAAGCTGTAATGTGATTGTAAGTTACAGAGGCGAGCCTAAAACTCCCCAAAAGCATATTCATTGAGATTTGGGCTTCTTTTTACCCCCCTGAGATCCCGAATCAGTGGTTTGATATGACCCAGCACTAGTCTTTTTGTCCCCTGTGATATTGTGGCTCAGTTGCAAGCTTAGCTTAATTTCCTCTGTTTGAAAGATTTGGCCACCTGTCTGTTGACCAGTATTTAGGCTTCAAAGACTGATTTTGCTCCAAAGATGAGTTCTGCCTTGGTGATACGGTGCAGTCACAGCCCCCTTGTTCTCCTTCCAACTTCGGCTCATTCGGTTTGCAAAGGAAAATAAGTGAGCCGAGCTGGGTTCCTGTTTGTTTGCTTGCTGCTGGCCTTAAAAACTCGAGGAGGGGGTCTGGACAGGAGGCTGTGTTCCTTGAAGCTCGCACATCCCCACGAACACGGGGTGGAGGTGTTCCAGCTGGAGCGCCCTGGAGCCGAGCAGCGCTGCTGGCAGGACACGGGCTCCGGTTCCCTGCTGGAATCCACTCTCGCCTTGACCTGCCAGAGGCTGGAGCTGTTAAACTTTCCAGGCAGCCTGCAAAAGCCATCTTTTATCCCTTTGTTATAGAAGCGTGTGGCTCGAGACGGATCTGCGGGCGGGCAGACCTTTGGTCTGTGGTTCCAAATGATGGAAAGGCTCTCCGAGGCACTGGATAGGCACCTACTGGTGTGCATAAAATCCTGGCAGTAGCAGAGCCCCTGTTCTCCTGGGATTGGCTCTGCAGGGCTTTGCCTGGTGAAACTGGGCCTGAACTGGGATCACAGGTAGTGATAAGAAGGTGAACCCCGGAGAAACAACGTGATAAGCAGATCCCGAAACGTGTCAACTGAATTCATTTGATTTTGCTCTATGGGAGAAGCAACAGACACAAACCACTCCAGTGCTGTTTGAGAAGGTTATTGCAACATTTGAAAACAATTACTGTTCTTTGTATTACAGTGGTATACTAAGCTTCTGGCTGCTTGAGTGGGAGAGAGGCTGAAAAATTGTCCACAGCCAAGGCAGATAACTGCAGATGCTGAGGAAGGGAAGGGCTACGGGCTTCACCAAAGACATGAGGGCAGTTAGTAAAAGATGAGTTTGAGGTTGTTGCCTTTACCAGGAACACCATTTGAAAGTAAATAGGTGCGATTTTGGTTGGACTCAAAACACAGCAGCGAGATTCTGCAAGATGTAAAAGAGGGAAAGGCTGCAGAACCTGTATTTCTGCTTCTGAACTCTCACAGTGCAGAGACAGCAAGATTTTGGGGGGGGGGGGGGTGGGTGCAACATTGGCGTGAGCTTGATTTACAAGGTGCTACAGACATGATGAAGTTACTTGTTTTCTATATCTGTCGCAGGAAGAAACATCCACGGGCCTGTATTACTCTGCATGGATACGTTTCTGAATTTGTGTATCTTTAGTCTCACTGTGCCATTTATCTTCTGGGACCGGCTTTATGAGGTTTGCGTCAGATTTTTGCATTTGGTTGCAAGGCTAGTTCGTGGAATCTTCCCTCTTTTTGGGTAGTGGATGTGTGTATGATAAAAAGCTAAGATTGCATCATCTTTAATAAAAGAGAAGATATATAGCCTAAAGAAATCAGATTAGCTGTAGAGAAAGAAATCAATCAGGTTGGCAAATTGCATCTGTGGGACAAAGTGCAAAATGTTTGTTTCATAGAGTATTTATTGAACAAATTTGTTGAGAAGATGGTTAAAAATGCTCTACAGGAAAAAAAAACTGGGAACCATTTTGTTCAATTTAAATGACATTGATGTATTTTTTACATCATGAAATCTTGCAATATTACCAACAACAATCCCTGATAAAGTACTTTACACAATTGCCTCACAGGGCATTTTGAGATAAAAGTATATATCGGGGATTGTAAATTGGCTGCATCCAATTTATATATAATGGAACCCACTACAGCCATCCTCCAAAATTCAATAGATCAGGAATCACATTACACTTCTGTGAGTTTGGGGTAGTAGGAGCTCTAAAGAGTCTCCAAAACAAACAGGCCACTTTAAATCGTATTTAATGAACCCTGTGTATTTTATACACATGTGATTAAAATGTTTTGTTTCTGTTTTTCATTTTGCTGGGTGCTACTGAAGGAAAATCGTAACTCCAGGTTTGTGAAACTGATCATCTGATTGTTCTTAAGAGAAAACGCAGTTTAATTGAACAGAGCAAACCATATTTAAATGTGGGGGGGGGCGGGGAAAGAAAAAGCGGATCTGTATGGAGAATCCATTTTAATGTTTTCCTAGCAATGCAAGCAAGAAAGCTAAATGAGAATGCAGTACAGGCAGATAAAGGGTCATAGCAGCGTGGTGGCTGTTTCTCTTATTGATCTATGCCTGCAGCCTCTGAAAGCAGCACACAGTGGGCACAAACCTGAGTGAGTAGATGCTTCAACTTGAGGGCCCAGTTTTGATGGTTTCCACCTACTTCCCAAAGGAAATAGAAGTGTTTTGTGCTCCCTTCCCAGTGGGCAGGTGGCACCTTGTGGGATCTCCTGCTCACTGTGCCACAACCAGACCTGCCACAGGGCATCGTGTCTGCATGTGCAGAGGAACGTCCAAAGCAACCCATGGGCAAGTGTTTGACCAGAGCAGGAGATTAGAGAGCAGGTTGGTAGTAGGTTGATGGTGTTCAGGTCCATAAGGGTGGAAAGTGGCCATTGTTTGGTGCTGTTTTGTCGAGAGATGCTTCGCAGAGAAACTTAGATTTTTTTTTTCCCTCTCCTCTGAGTGATACTCAAGTATCTGCATTTATGATCTTGCAGGTCTTTTCCAACCCTAACAGTTCTGTGATTTTGTTCATATAAAAGGCACGTGCGTGATTGCATCGTTGCTTCAAAAAGCAGTACTGGGTGGTAATAGGTGATAATTCTTATTAATTTTGAAAGAAAGTGTTGTTCTTTCACTTGTCTTTTCATACTGCCCCATGTGCAAAATCCATCAGAGTCAAAATGGGCCTAAAGCAGGAACATCAGATCAGGATTCAAAATGCCTTGGCTCTGGCAGTATCCTGAGCCAGAACAATCGTGCTGCAATCAGCAAAGCTCTGCCTGTGTAAAGCTGAGAACAAGGTCAAGTCCTGAGCTTCTGAAAAACGAGTCTCCAGCTGAGTCTTTGTATTTCCCAAAGATTCTGTTACACCAAATTGAAGCTAAAGCTAGGAAATGGACAGTACTTGCAAAATACAAGGTGACAGGGCCAGAGAATTAAAACTAAATGTGGAGGGGGGAAAAAAAAATCCACCACCATAAATTTCAACAAGTATGCTCCTGAATCCCGCGCTACAAAAGATAGGAAGTAGAGGTCATGATCTGGAGTCCAATCGTGGAGTTAGGCCCTGGTTCATTGGATCAAACCAGCAGGCACACTGACAGAAACAGGTCCAAGTTGGCGGTATCCTCACCAGCTGTATGCCCCTGAGGAGCAGACATCATCTGTGTCCCCAGCAGGGCCCAGTACTGGAGGGTGTGTTTGCATCGCAGTGGGATTCGTGCCGCGTGCTTTTGTCTGGAGCTCAGTGTCTGGAGCGCGCCTGCCAGCGTGTTTTGTGAAGGAAAATCGGTATTAAAAGGAGAACAGGAGAAGGGGGAGCTTCAGCCTGCTGGTGCAAGCACTGTGGGAGTGTGGGGGTAGGAATGGCCAGGGGCCGGAGAGGCATGGGAATTCCGGTCACTTTAAACACGGTCAACAGGAGGCAGAAATGCCATTGCTGTTCATCCCAGTGGGAGCCTGTCCGGCAAACCAGCGGTGAATTCACTGAAACGATGTCAGGAGCAGCAGGGGAAGGAGAAGGAGAATGAAATTAGAGCTGGGAGGGGATTGTTCAGCTCTGCTCTCCACTGGGGCAGCCTCACCTTGAATATTGTCGCAGTTTTGGGCACCACAATATAAGGAAGACATTGAGCCATTTGAAAGCATCCAAAGGAGGAAACAGAGTTGGGGAAGGGCCTTGATTTGAAGCCGTGTGAGGACACTGAGGGCACTTGGTGTGTTCAGCTGGAGGAGACTGAGGGG
>JAWMRA010000041.1:56557542-56581519 GCA_035584735.1 Pseudotriccus pelzelni
TGAGGGTGGGCAGGCCCTGGCACAGGTTGCCCAGAGAAGCTGTGGCTGCCCCATCCCTGGGAGTGTCCAAGGTCAGGTTGGACGGGGTTTGGAGCAACCTGGGATAGTGGAAGGTGTCCCTGTCCGTGGCAAGGGGTGGAGTCGGATGATCTTTAAGGTCCCTTCCAACCCAAACCAGTCTACGGTTCCGTGATCTGCGTCCTGCCAATGGCAATCACATCTCCAAGGCCTTCACTTCGCAAATTCCTCTAAATTAGTTCACCAGCACGCGAGGAAGGTCTCAAAATAAGCCGAGAGCCAGCCCTGACCCCGGCTGGCCAAACCCTAAGGTGAGCTTAGAGCAGATCAGCCCCCAGAACAGCTCAGAGAGCTCTTCCCTCCCGCAGAGCTCACCCTCTGTGAAACAGGCATCCGGGTCCAGGTACTCCTCGGGTGCCTCCACAGGGACTTCTTCCACCTCAGGCTTTATATCAATGGTGCTGCCCTCAGAGGAGCTGGTGTCGTCGAGTTTCTGGGCACAAAACAAACCCCAACCCAGTCAGCAATCACTTCCCAGCCAATAATGGGATCTTCACGACGGTTCAGCCACACTTTGCTCACCACAGTTACGGGAATGAGAGTTGTTTCCTCGCTTCCCTCCTCGAGGTCCTGACCCACCTCACGCCCCACGTTAACGGGACAGGACTAAGCACTGATCTGACGAAAGGCGTCTCTGCCCACGGCAGGGGGGTTGGAACTAGATGATCTTTAGGGCCCTGCCCCACCCGGGCCATTCTGTCATTCTGTTATTCTATATATTTTACGAGTTTCTGTGGCTTCCCACAGAGCCATTCGTGACAGCACCATAAGACAAGCAGAAATCCTGTGCTGGAACCACCCGGCTCTCCCTCCCGTCTGTCCCCATCTCCCCACAGCGGCTCAAACGACCCAGATGAACCGGCAGCCCCTCAGCCCCCACTCCCCACCTCTTTGCTGCCGTCGGGGTCCGTGTCGCTGCTGAAATCCTCCGTGTTGAGGTTCTCGAAGTCCGACTCGCCCACGGCGATGGGGACGCGCACGGTGAGGTTGGGGTTGTTGATGAAGGACATGTGGTCCTCGTCGATGATGTACTTCTCCACGCTGCTGCCGATGCCGCTCGTGGTGCCGTTGCCGTTCTTCTGGAAGTCGATGTCCCTGTTGATGTCGGCGCCCGTGTGGTTGGCGATGCAGTTCACCTTCTTGTCGTACAGCTCGTCCAGGGGCTTCACCTCGTCAGCCTCCCTCTGCTTGAAGTGGGTGTGCATGAACTCCCGCACCTTCGCCTTGGTCCAGGCGATGCCCTTCTTGATGCGGATCACCGAGATCTGCAGGTTGTTCATCTCCCCGTCGTCGTCCGTGGCCGCCAAGTTGTCTGCGCTGAAGGAGCTCAGCAACAAGGCCAAGAACAGGTTCAGCACCTGGAAGGGAAAGAGGTGATGCTGGACTGACACACGGGGACGTACCCCCAGAGGACCCAAGTCCTGCCGACGCCGCAGAGTTTTGTCTCCAAACACCACCGAGAAGGAGCTCTGGTGCCCCACGGACCCGCTGAGGTGCCCAGGGCTCAAGGCACGAGACCCTGACCCTGCAGCACGTCCCCCGAACGTGGGACAGGGCTCTGAGGGGCCCCAGGGGTCCGCTGCAGGTACAGGAGTCCCTGACACGGAGCCCCTTGCAGGCTCCAGACTGCAGATGCCAGAGAGGGACTGAAGGAGCAGCCACCACCCAAGGGGTTTAAACCCAGCCTTAGTGGTTTAGACCCATCCCTGGCTCCAAAACAAAACAAAAAAAAAAAACCAGGGCCAAATCTTGGCATTCCGAGCGATCCCTCCCGGCTCTTTTTCCCTGCCCACATCTGGTGACAATCCCCAACACCTCCTCTGCCAGAACCCCTTGGCAAGGCAGGCCCTCCCAGAGCGAGCTCCCACCACCGCCTCGGAGGCTGGCGACCGTTCATGTGACTCCATTCTTGCTCACATTTTTTTTTTTTTTTTTTTTTTCCTCCGCAGACTTTTCCCCACAAAAACGTAAGGGCCAGAAGGAACCGTCATGATCTGGTCCAGCCTCCCACACAGCAGGCCGTGCAGCTTCACGAGCCCGTCCCCGCACACGACGGTTCCTCATGACTGAGCCGGTGGGCAGGTTTCAGAAGACGCTCCCAACCTCGTTTTAACGCTTCAGGGCCTTCCCCTGAGCACCAAATTATTTCAATTCCCGGCAATCAAAATGCCAGGTTTTGCTCCTTTTAAGCTCGGGCCAGGTGTGGGTCTGTCCCCTTTGGCTGAGGGTTTGTTCCTCGGAGTGCTTGGGTGTTTAATTTGTGGGCAGCCGTTTAAGGCCCTCACCAAGCGAAGAACATTGTGCTACCAAAGCCCACAGGACTGTTCACAGTCAAGGGCCACGAAGGACCCCGAGAGAGCAGGAACAGACTCACAAATCACCACTCCCTCATCCTGTGGTCTCCCCGAGCTCTACCCCGCCCCGAGGCAACCAAGAAAGCCCATCAGTAACCATTTACTGACCACTAAATTTCCGATGACCATGACCATCATGAAGACAATCAAGCACATGGCCTGTCCTGCCACTTCCATACAATCCCACATGGTCTCAATCCATTCCCCACACAACACACGGAAGACAATAAGGAAGGAGTGGAAGAAATCGTGCATGTGCCAGCGGGGTAGCTCACACTCCGGATTGATCTTGCAGACACACTCCTTGTAGCTTTTGCCGAAGAGCTGCATCCCCACCACGGCGAAGATGAACACGATGATGGCCAACACCAAGGTCAAGTTCCCCAAGGCACCCACTGAGTTACCGATGATTTTTATCAGCATGTTCAGAGTGGGCCAGGACTTGGCCAGTTTGAAGACTCTCAGCTACAAAACAGAAAAAAAAAAAAAAAAGATAAAAAAGCAAATGACACTGAGTTTCATCTTAAAAAAAACCCCAAGGAAAATCACGTAGAACTCCCTAAAACACAACCATCTTTTCTCTTATGCAAAGATAAGACCACGCTTCTGCCGCCAAGGTCGGTGGGAGCAGGGAATGTTTAACCTCCTTTGGAATTTGGGCTTGTGTATTCTGCACTTAAGTCATCCCATACACACTGATCTCCCTTCCCCAAGGAAAAGTCACCCTTCCCTGCCCAAAGCCGTCAGTCAGAGCTTGTAAAGGGAAGTTGTAAGGCAAGAAGAGACCACAAAAACGGCACCATTTCATTGCTGTCCTTCCCAAACCCAGGAAAAAAAGTAGGTTTTGCTTTTTCTCATGCAAAGAGAAAACATTTCTCGTGTACAGGGAATAGCTGGAGCTGTGTCAGGGCAGGGGCAGGTTGGATATCAGGGAAAGGTTCTTCCCCCAGAGGGTGGTTGGGCACTGACCAGGCTCCCCAGGGCAGTGGGCACAGCCCCGAGGCTGCCAGAGCTCCAGGAAGGTTTGGATGATCCTCTGGGGCACAGGATGCAACCCTTAGGGACAGTCCTGTGCAGGGCTGAGGGCTGGACTCGATGATCCTTGTGGGTCCCTTCCAGCTCGGCATATCCTGGTATTTTGGTGGCGGTGGTGGGGCTGTGTGGGCAGCTCAGCCCCTCTCCTGTGACAGGGCTGCTGGGGACACTGTGGCAGAGCCCGAGGGGACAGACAGAGACCTGCCAGGTTGCTCTGCACACACACTGCCATTGCACTACGCTGTTCTTCCCCCACCGAGACAGCTGGAACCAAACCAGAGCCTCCCATGCTGCCATTAGAAGGTTCTTTTTTTCTAAGGACATGTGCACTTAATGTCAGAATATTGAAACCATACCCAAGTGAATAAAGTTAGTAAGCCAGTGATTCATGGCTGTTTCAAACCTCTATCTAGCCACAGTAAATTTCTGCTCGGTAGTGACAGTCTGTGTCCACATGCAGGCTATGATTTACAGTTCTGTGTTTTGTATCAACAACATCTGTTTAACAAAAGAGAAGGAAAAAAAAAAAAAAGCCAAGAACATTTATTTTCTAATCTCCGTACCAGATGTTTTGTTGTGCACAAGATCCAGGGATTATATCAGAAATAATTTAATTATTTTAAATGAATAATCTGAAGTGTTTTTCCTAAAGTATGTCTCGTAACCACTAACAACACAAAAACATGGGAATGTGGAAAAATAAACTCTTGTTTTGCACAAATCTATAATTATATCTATTTTAAGGACACAAATATTAAGGACCACATCCTAGCTTTAGATGGTGGTGTTGGAATACTTGAAGATTTGGAGAGTAGAATATCAGTTCTCAGGCTTAATGATAGAGATAAGGTGGCAGAGAGCAATTGAAACAGCAAAAGAAAGTAACATCTGAGAAATGAACATGTCTTGCCCCCAATGGGGGTGTGAGAGCACATTTCAACTTACGGCCTTGACTGGGAAAAATTATTTTCATGATTGCTTCCATCTTTTGGAAATGCCAAGTTCCTTAGATGTGTTTGGTAAGCAGAAATATTGGGGTGCTGGTTCTTTACAGAACTTCAAACTGAGTGTTGAAACTGCCCTGGAGAGCATCAGTGAAAAATCTTTGCCATTTGGGGTTCATTATGATTCCTCACCGTAGTTTTTGCAGGGCTATCACAAGTGGGAATGCTGATACGGAAACACTGAGACATTTATAACTGACTGGCCTGGGTGTCAGTCTTGAAGAACTCACAATTACCCAGAATTACAGTCTTAGGTTCTGTTGCAGCCCTCAAAAAGTCAGCCAAGTTAAAATGAAAGTAAATGCATCAATGACACTGCTAAAGCAGATGGTTGGTCAGTGTTGTGGTTTCAACCTTTTTTTCAGGGGGAAACAGGTTTCTCTATTTTTCTGTGAGCTGTGGGAGCTGGAACGTATCAATCCAGTACAGACCCAGCCAGAACTATTAGGTTTTTTTGTTGCATACAGATTTATCTGTAATTGCCAAGGCTTATTTTTATTTTCTTTGAATTACTGTCGTGGATGCATATAGACGCATAACAATTCCTAATTTCCCTCCCTATATTCTTGTACAGCACAGATTGCTTATCAAATACAGTCTTAACATTAAAGTGTCAAACAGGATTTGCAGAAAGCTATTTGGGTTTGTAGTTTAGGATGAACGTTTATCAAATTGTGGATTAGCTGAATCATGCACTGAACCAAATTATTATTGTCTGTGATTAAATCACAAAGTGGTTATTGCCCTGTGTCATCTAAAGCACATGATAGCTTAAATCTTTTAAATCCCTGTTTAAAGTGGCTATAGGAGCTACATAACTCCAGACTTTTAGGACCAGACTCTGTCCCTGGGCAGAAAAATAATAGCTTTCGAAAGGTCTCTTGCACTGATCCCTCTCTGCTTATATGGGCAGCATATCTGGGAAGGGAATGGATGGACTTATTTACATTTCAGGCATAGAGAATGATTCTCAGTAAATAGATCTCTTTGTACCCGGCACTCAAGTATTTATTCAAGGTGCTGGCTCGGAAAAGGGGAGTGAACAGTCTGTTCATTCCCGTGCCTGAAAGGGCACGTGGGCTGCCTGCTGGAGAGCAGCAATGCCAGGGGTCTGTTCTGCCTTCATGCTGAGGGCACAAGGGGGGTGCCAGAGGGTGAAGCTGTGCCCACCTTCCCACCAGAGCTGCTCCTCAGCCGTGGAGGCCACGGGGTGGCCAGCGCTGTCTCTCCTCAGCACTGATGCGGCAGGGTTTGACCACCCCAGTGGGCACTTGAGGAGCTACAGTCTCCCTAATAGAGGCTGTAGTCTTCCCAAAGCTTGAGGAGGCCTTTTTTTTGGCTGCTATGGTGGTTGCTGTTCGTTGCGTGCACGTGAGTGTGCGTCGCAGGGGGGAACACCGGGAATAGCCCAGGGCAGCACACCGGGGTGCTGGTGGCAAACCTTTGTGGTGATTGATGTCCATGCCCCCCTTCTGCACTCTTCAGTGACCATGGAATCATACAATATGCTGAGTTGGAAAGACCCACCAGGATCATTGAGTTCAGCTGCTGGCCCTATACAGGACACCCCCAAGAACCCCCCATGTCCCTGCCAGCGTTATCCAAACAAAATGTTTCTTGAACTCAGACAGTCTTGGTGCCGTGAGTGCTTCCCTGGGGAGTCTGTTCTGGTGCCCGACCACCCTCTGGGTGAAAAACCTTTTCCTGGTATCCAGCCTCAACCTCCCCTGGCTCATGGTGATTGATATCCGCGCTCCTCTTTTCCACCCTTCAGGACCACCCAGCTGAGGAGCACAGAGGGCTCTGAGCACACCCATTTTCTCAGCCTTGCTGTTAGGTAACAAACATCTCTGCTGACTGTCTCGCTCACCTCACTGAGTCACCAAGGAGTGAACAATCCGTGTGAGACAGGGAACGGTGGGCTGGAGGACAGGGTGGCCCCGTCTCCTGCCCTGGTACATGCAGCTGGGGAGGTCACAACCCAGGAGGAGTCACGAGCAGTCATCGCTGCTTTTCTCAGTGAATAGGTAGGAGGGAAGTCCTGAAATGGCTTGTTTTCATGTTGCAGCAAGGGGTCACGGGGTGGAAAGCGCTGAGAGTCACTGCAGTAGAGGCTGCTAGAGAAGTGAAAACCTGGCACAGCTGATGGTGCCGTGGCACTCGGAGCCCATGGCAGTGGCACCATCTCAAAGTGTGCATTAGGCTGCCTTTGCTCCTCGACTTCATCCCCCTTGTCCTACTCTTTGACCTATTTTCTCTTTCCGTTATCTAGTAATCTATTTTTTAAAGGCTCAGCCCAGTCTCTCCTGCTGGTTGCAGCTGATCCATCTCGCTGCTAGCTTGTGAAACCAGCATCTCCTAAAGAAACATCCCTCTGCCAATTACTCCGGAGGCATGGATTCAGCTCAGTGTGGGAGCTCGATTGAAGCCAGTTGGCTGTACCAACAGGACAGGGGTGGCTCAAGAGAGACTTCATACAAAGCATAGAAGCTCTCTAAATGAATTTCTTCAGTCTTTTCTCCGTCCATGCTCAACCAGAGCTAGCAAAGTCGGAAAAAAGGGCAATGTTTTCCTGAAGGGAGGACTTGGCCCACAGCTCTGCCATGCCCCTGGACAAGCCCACAGAAGGGAAGGAGAGTTGCGCAGAAAACTGCAGGCGGCGGGCGCAGACTTTTGCTCCGAGCAGGAGGGTTTGAGGTTTCTCGGAAAACACGAGTAGCAAATCCCCTAAGCCCTGTGCTTTCTCAGGCATGTGCCCTCGCCGTCGGCACCTCGCGGCTATGTGTACCCAGGGTACCTTGCAGAGAGGTTTCACCCCGGGTGAGCTGAGATTCCCGCTGGAGCGCTGCCAGCCGAGGGGGGAGGACGGAGCACGCTGGATCGCCACACGAAACGTCTGCTGTGCTCGTGTGCAGTCTCTCTGGCCCGCAGCCTTTTGGCAAGCCCCACCTGCCTTTTTCTCCTTCTCTTTTTTTTTTTTTTTTTTTTTTTTTTTTTTTTTTGCCTTCCCCCAGCTGAACTGGCGGGGAGAGAGGAGGCTGCAGCTCCTTTCTGTCCCTGCAGCCTTCCTGTCTGGCTGGACACAGATATATATTTAAATATGGATTCTGCAAGGCGCAAGTCATGCTCGCGGGAAGAGCGTGGAGCAGGAAGATGCTGCGATCCGTAGGTGGGCTGCTGTGGTTGGGCTGCTGTCCTGCGCAAGGGTGAAATAACAGTAAAAAACTAACAGCATTACTGTGTTCCACCTGGGTTGTTTAGAAAGAGGATTTCGGGTACATTTTAACGATTGTTTGTCCAGGAGGCAGCTACTGCGTTTTAAAGCGTCCCATCCACATACCTCACCCTCCGCGAGCTCATTAATGCTCGAGTTGTGTCACCTCACACTAACCTGGTGGCTGTTGATTGAGTCTCGTGATGGCTGTTTGCAGAGGTTTGCCCTGCTCCCTGCCAGCAGCCTGCCTTCCTCCTCCAAATTGCCTCTCGGTTCCAGACGGGCTTCAAAATGTCTGCGCGAATGCTATCCTGGGCAAAACGGTTGGATTTCTAGGAGTAATGGCCAAGGCGTGACGGATGACATCCTGCCAAACCCCAGGAGTGCACCTGCAGCGTGGAGGAGGCTGGGGTTTTACAGCTTTAAGGTGTTACTTGGTCAAGGTGAACCCTGGGCCGAGCCCATAAACATTTAAGTCCCAGAACAAATGTTTGGGGTTGTACAAACATGCTAATGACCTCCAGTTAATTGGCAAGCAATTACCTTGAGGTAAAAATAGCTTTCCCTTTGCTAAGCAGTCACAGAGTGCATGTTCCCCCATGAACATTTGCAGATCACTAAAATTTTCGGCTGAGGAGCCTCGTCCAATTTGCCTTCTGGATCCTGGCAGGTTTGTGATCAGAAGTTTTTCTGTCCCCAGCAGCAATTGCTGTTTGTTTGCGGCGTAGACTCAGCAAACAGGGCTGGGTGCCAGAGCTAATTTTCATGCTGCCCTTTATTAAATAAAGTTCTGCAGTTCATAATGCAGTGAAAAAATAAGATAATATTGACTGGCAAACGCATGTGGTTCAGCAAGGGAACGTACCTGCTGTGTGTGCTATAATGGAACTATTGGTGAAAGCTAGATAAGTATTTTTAACTTGAAGACAGGTTGGCAGGCTAGAATGTGTCTCCTACTGAATTTTGCGTCTTTCTGGTATTTTGCATGACAAAGACACGCAGCTGGACTGATTTCATTAGATGAGTATTGCAGCCGAGAACCAAGAAGCAAAGTCCTGCCTGCTCCCAACATAGCGTTTGGGACTACCGAGTAAGACCAGCGGGCAGGTGCTTGACCTGTTGCCTCTCTGCTGTAAGGAAAAGCTGTAGAAGTCAGTAACGTCTTTTCATGAGGTCTCTGGTCCGTGGAAACCCACCAGCTTCTCCTAGAACTTGGATCAAGTCCTTGCTTGATCCTCCACGATACTTTGGGAGAAAAAGGCCCAGGTCTTCTTGGTCTGTAACTAAACCACACCTGGGTTTCTTTCCTGGAAGAGATTGTCGCAGCATTTCTAGGAAGGCAAAGCTGGGCACACGTGAATGAGTGGAGTCTGCCACTGAGCTCCCGTGACTCTGGGGCTCGTGGTGGCCGAGATGAGCTGGCATGTGGTCCGGGGTGGTTCCAGCTGGAGCCACATCTGCTCCGTGTGCAGCGTGGCAACCTGTGGCAGGGGGTGAGGTGCTGTGCACCCTCCACCTGCCCCTGGTCATCCCGCTTTCCAGGAAGTGTGGTGCTGTGCTGAGGAGGGGGGAAGCAGGTGATGCTGGATGCCTCAAGAGAGGCGAGCCCACCGAGCCAGGGTGCTCGGATTTGTGTGGTGCTCCTCTGGATGCTGCAGGGTGGCGGAGGGTCAGTCCACAAAAATCTTTCCAAAGCAGCTGTCGGTCCCTGCCTTGTGTCCTGGAGGAGTGGCAGATGGAAAACAAAACCAGCGAAGTGCATTTCACAATCCTGGCAGCAGTTCTCGGCAAACAGAGGAACCACAATGATGGAGTCTCAGATTGCTCTCCCTGTGCAGCCTGGCTTTGAAACTTTGCTGTTGTTTTGAGTCTTGAAAGGGCTCCTGGTCCCTCAGCTGGCTCCTGTGGCCTTGCATTTGGTATCTTCAGGTGCTTCAAGCAAGAGGAGCTGTAATGGGTGCAGATACCAGAGCTTTCCAGGAAACATTCAGATACAAGTGCAGCTCTGTTCTCTGTAGCTGCCTTGAATTAACGTTCTGTGCCTGGGTAGTGGCAGACAAATTTGCTGGCAAACATTTGGAAAAAAAAAAAAGGCATTGATCCAGAAAGTCACTGTGCACAAACTAAGCTTAGTGTAAATGAGTACACCTGTGCTTGACGCTGGGCACGTGATGAATGCTCTGCTAGATCCCGGCCAAAATAAATCTAAAATAAATATGGGAGCGTACCGGTGGAAAATGAATGCTGGTCCTGTAAGCGGGAACGCATGCAGCAGAAATAGGAGCCTCCCGCTCCGCGTGTCAGCCGGGGATATCCAGCAGGGAAGGTCACGTGCGCTCCTTTCGAGCTCACCAGCAGAGCTGGTGAAAACAGGTTTTGATTTGAATGAGTTATGACCCATTGAAAATGGCATCATGCGTAACCACAGTAAATTGTCATAATGAGATCACGAGGCTGGGGAAGTGAGCGGCGAGGGAAGGGGCCTCATTCCACCGGTGCA
This sequence comes from Pseudotriccus pelzelni, assembly GCA_035584735.1. NCBI lineage: Eukaryota > Metazoa > Chordata > Aves > Passeriformes > Tyrannidae > Pseudotriccus > Pseudotriccus pelzelni. The sequence goes on from JAWMRA010000041.1 coordinate 56,567,728, forward strand.
CACGGCTGGCAGCCCGGCGCTCCAAACCGTGGCCGGGGGGCACGGCCCTGCTCCCTCCTTGCTTTGGTGACAGGGCCACGGGTTGCACAGCCAGGCAAAAAACCCGTTAGAAGTTTTGAGTCAAAAAGGAGGAAAAAAAGCTGCTGAAGTTCGTATGGCTTTGCATTCGGTCTCGTCCGGGCTGACCGAGGGGACCGGGATAATGCAAATAGTGGAGAAACATGAATGCCATAAGTGCTTCCATGTTTCCCGAGGCTTAGCTTGGTCGTTTCTAAATCATGTTGCTGTAGGAGGGGAGGGTTTTGGTGATCAGGGCACTACAGAGCTGGAAGGACATTTTTCTGGAAGCACAATAAAGCCATGCTCACTTGGTGTATCCCTGGGCTCACAGCTCTGCCAGGCCAGGCCTGCCTGGACCCGGCTCATGTGCATTGCCCTGGGCTGCCCAGCTGTGAATGCTGCAGGATCATCGCTGGCTTTTCTATTTTCGTAGAAGAACAAAAAAATAGAGGCAAAATCTACGGCTACGGCAAGTTTTGATGCACTTAAAACTTCACCAAATACCTGGACAACATAAGTAGCACAGCTCTTGCCTTCCAGGAGTTTTGTGGGTAGTTCTTTGGGAAAGAACTGCTTTTCACTCCTCCTGGAAGAGCACTGTTTGTGTGGGGCCATTCGCAGCTCAGGGGACTGGGAGAAACACTTCCAGCTCATTCTGTGTCTCATCTCAAGCTGCCAAGTGCACGTGTCCGTAGAGGCCCGTTGCAAAACACAGTGCATATGACCTAACCACATCCTCCCACTGCCCCCAAGGTGGAGGGCAGAGGTGCGTTGGTGCAGGACCTGTTTCCCTTGTCTCGCGCCTCCAGGCAGAGAGAGTTGCCAGCCACGTGGTTGCCACTCCTCCTAGTCCTGCACCCTTCCGTCTCCTCCACCCGTCAAGGTTTGCACACAAATATCTGTGCCCCTGAGCTATGGAGGCAGTTCAGGCTCGTGCAGATGCAGCACCTTCCTGACTCATATCATCTGTTCACAGGGTTTTTAGCATGGCTGAATTCGTAGCCTGAGTCCATGGATTGAGAAACACCCCAGTTCATTGCTGTTCCATGCAGTGCATGGTCCTTAGCAGACTAACCCTTGGCCGTGGTGTTGTGCTTGCATTTACCTGAGATACACAGTCTGAATAGCGTGTGGAAGCCTAGGCCATTCCAGGACCCCAGATCATCTGTTGTGGGCAGCTGAATCCAAGTTCCTCTGCTCTTGCATCAGGCACGAGCCTCGAGGCTGGTCTGGAGAGGACTCATCTTGTTTTCCTGGTGTTGGCTCGCTGACATTGCTGCAAGGACAGCCGAAACAGATGAGACCAGCCAAGCTGAAGAGGCAGTGGGGAAATGTGTCGCTGCATACACTTAAGAGCAAAGCACGGGGAGCACTCAGGCTTTCCCGGTGCTGGTGTACCGAAGAAGTCTCCCTAGAGCTGACCCAGCGGGTATTTCTGCATGCCAGAGCCGTGGATGAACGTGCCAGCACTGCCCACGCTGCCACACAGGTGCAGCTGTGGGGAACCAAGGTTTTCCAGTTGGTACCTGCTTTGTAGCGAAAGAAAACCAAGAATAGAAAAGCCTGTGTGAAATACTTTCTGAATTTAGTGCTTAAGCTCATTTGTTTTGTGTCATCCACTGAGTAGAAGTCCTGAGCTTTCATTCTCTAGTCTCAGCGCTGCATAAACCCCTACTAACACGGCTCATTTTTCTAATACCCATGTAGGAGAAGAATTTGGACTGGTTCCCTCGGATGAGAGCCATGTCCCTGGTTAGCAATGAAGGCGACAGTGAGCAGAACGAAATCAGGAACCTGCAAGAGAGGCTGGAGTCAACCATGAGCCTTGTGAAACAGCTTTCCAGTCAGCTCGCTGAGCTCAAGGAACAGGTAGGTGCCCTGCCAGGGGTAGCAATGTGAGCACGTGTGGGTGAACGCGCTCCCTTTCATCGGGTCACGCTCAGGACACTGTTACAAAAGAGACTTTTGTCTTAGAAAGGTTTTATCTGTCCCTCCAGCGAGCTGTCTGAGTAGGTACACTGATAACAGGTCTGCCATGAAATTGTACTCTATTAGCAGCAACAGGGAACAGGTAAGGAGAAAAGCTGAGGGGGAATTAGTTACGAAAACCTGCCAGTGGGTGTGCAAGGACAGAGGGAGAGCTGCAGGAGCGACAAAGAGCTGTGCATGTGGAGGTGCTGCTCAGCCCGGCACTGAGATGGGCGCCGTGTCAGGAATAGCTGCATACTGATGGGAGCCAGGAGAAAAGCCCTCTGTGTCCCACACTTGGATTTGTTCCCCCCACTAAGAGTATCAACAGTGCTGTTGTGAAAACAATTTGCCCAGCCTGTTGCTTTGCTTGTGTCACCCTTGTCTTGGTGCCCCTCCTCGGGCTCCCCGTCCTCTCCCGTACGGAGCACAAGCTGCTGGTCCGCCTTAAAGCCCAGCTCCTGCCTAAACCACCTTCCATGTTTTGCTCTCCCTTCAGGATCAAAAGGCCAGCTCCGTTTTTTGCTACAGATGCTGTTCACCTCTGGTTTGCTCATTACAGCTTCAGGAAAGCATCTTTGTGGTTTCTTTATGGGAAGCGCTTCAGTGGCATCAACAGAGTTATCTAATTATCCCCCTTCAAATCCCTCCTTAAAACTTTTTCCCTGTGAAAAAGTCGACAAAGGTTTAGGCTGGATGTGCTGAGACCATTGCTTATTGTGCTTACCCACACCATCCCGGTGGGATTTTTTTCATCCCCCTCTGGCTGGATCTGTTCTCTCCTGGCTTAAATTTAAACTCTGTGTGGCTGGGGCCATCTTTTAATTCCGTGATTGTACAGCACCAAGTGCAAATGCTGACCCTCTGCAGGGCTACACAGCACAATAGCAGTGCAAATAATATACTGCAAGACCTGCGGGGGGATAAGAATAATGCACAAATGAGAATAAAATGTCCATACTTTGCAGGAAACAGATCTCCCACTTCAAAGACGTCTCTTACTTGTAATTTTCAATGCTGAAGAAAAGAATTCCACTCCCTGTTGTTTTGCTTATATGTATCTTGCTCTGTGACTGCTAAATAATAGTAAAAAGGAAAAAAAAAAAAAAAAGAAAATTTCAACTCGTCTCTCTCTGCCTTTCCACCTTAGATGACAGAACAAAGGAAGAATAAGCAGAGGCTGGGCTTTCTTGGATCAAACACACCCCATGTGAATCATCACATGCCACCACCCTGATACCACGGGGAGAAGCCGTGACTAGCCTTTCATCAGTATTCCCGCTTTATTATAGAATAAAAAAAAAACTGAGATTGAGAGGAGTGAACAGTGCCTATTGTTGCAAAGTTAAAAACAACCAAGTGCCAAGATGTTAAGTGGTTTAGCTCTGGGAACAATTTGTAGCTGTTTTTCGTGGTTGAAAGGGACCACAACCTAGAATGTGAGAGATACAAGGGAGCTCGTTTGTATTCTTCGACTCGACGGCTGCGACGGAGGTCGGGCAGCGTTTGGCTGCGTCCTGGGAGCTAATTTCTCCCGAAAGCACCGGGATAACGGAGCTGAGCAGAAGAAGGAGAGATGTTTATTAACACAAATACGACAGCCCGGATCAGAATCAATAGGTCGTCTCTGGCTTATTTGCCAAATAGCAACATTAGTCATATTTGCTTGGCGTTTACTATTTTTTAATTACCATAAATGTGTCTGTCGGGTGAGCAATAACGTTGCTTCAAGTAACTTCTACTTGGAGGGAAAGGGGAGAAGCCTCAAAAGACTGGAGGGAAAAAAAAAAAAAAAAAGGAAAAAAACAGAAAAAGAGTTGCGAAGAGAAACATTAACGCTTTTGAATTTTAGCTGTCACCATGCAATTTCTTATTTATAACATGGAGCACAATGGATCTACAGCTGTGGGAATGTTATGCACATAACACTGACAACATAACTGGAAGTGATTTCTTTCTCCTGGCTTCACATGTTCTCGATTAATGTGGCCATGAGGTTTCACATACGGAGGAGTTAAACTGTGTTTTAAATTCAAGTTCCAATGGAGGATTCAGGACCAAAAAAAAAAAAAAAAGAAAAAAAAATTATACCTGTAGTTTGAAGCGTGTATGGGATTTTATTTTTTTAAAAAAGCTGTATGGAGCTGAAATGGTGTCATTACCTTCCATAAACTCATCTTCCGTGAGAGCTGACTTGAGTAAATAAGCACCGTATTCTGACAGCTTTTTTTCTGAGCTAGAGATCATGGGCTTATGCTTTTGCTTGCCCTCCCTGCTTTCAGGGGCTTGCAGGCCTGGCCTGGCTCTAGGAGGGCAGGGGGCCAGTATCAGAGGAACTCCTTCCAGCTCTGGGCTCTATTGGAGGCAGCAGCCAAGTCACCTCTGCAGGTTTCTGCTGTATCCTGTATTTCTTGGGATGGCTTAAAACAAAAGTTAGAGGGAAACACAGAGCCTTAGAGGGCTTTTGTGTCCTTTAGGAGAAAATTTTTTGGGGCACAAATGGGAGTTGTGTTCTCAGTTCACTTTCATTTTCAGTGGGCTTTGGTTACCAGATTGTCTTGGCGCATTTGAAAACGCGCCTCTGTTACGTGGAGTCGCTATTTAAACAAAAATCTCTTTGCAGTGATTTTTCCCCTGTAACATTTTCATTTTGTTATAAATGCCATTCTGATCAAAGGTGAAAATATTGGCTCCAGTATTTTGGGTGAAATAGAAACTGGCACCCAGTTTTGGGCGAAATAGAAAGTGGCACCCAGTTTCTCCCTGGAGAAATGCTGTTTCCTGATTTAAGGCACAGTTCAAACCAACAGTCATAGAGTAAAGGGAAGGAAGAGGCATTTCACTCTCTTCATCCCAAATTCAAACCTGTTCTTGAAGCTTTTTGTTGCTTTTTTTTTTTTTTGTGGCAGCGATATGGCTGAGGTAAAAATAATATACTTCAGGGTCTGATTCTTCTACCATTAAAACATTTCCCATTGGTTACAGTCGTGTCCTTCAAAAACATCAGAAATGGCACAAGGCCAGTGAAAGTGAGTGGTGGGAGAGTGGATTTTGTCCCACTCCTCTGCTGGTGGGCTCACAGCCTGGCTGCTGCCAGGCATCAGCTGCTCCCCAGGCCAGAGGGAGTGTGTGGAGACAGCAGGAGCTGGGTGGAGCTGGTCAGTGCCACGTCTTTGCCTCCGAGGCTGGAGTAGAGCTGGTGGCAGGGAAGCTGCTAGGTCAAAGCAGAGCACGGAAAAGCAGCTGTCTTCCGGATTTTAGGGATAAATCTTGGAGTGTGCCTTCCCTTCACGCTTGCCGCGTATGAGGTCTTGATGCTGCTGCGCCGGCGTCACTGTGGTGGTGGAAACCCCTTCCGTGAGCCTCGCTGGTGAGCGAGGATGGGGTTTCTTGTACCAGTTAGTGTTTAGCACCTAAGGACTTGCAGGGAATTAATTCTGGGACTTTGCATCAGCCACACAGTGTAACCAGCCACTGGTGTAAGATACAGCCCTACTTGCCTCTGACAAGACCTGCTGCCACAAAGCCAAAGGAGTTGCCCACAAACGTCAGTGCTAAGTTGGTGGAGACTCAGACCCTGCACCTGTATTAGTTCCAATTAATTTATCCGGTTCACCAGATCTAGTCACAGCTTATGTTGCAACAGCGATTTCCTCACACATGTGGTTATTAGAGGCGTATAAAGCGCAGTTCAATTATAAGATAAATTAAACTATAATTATTTATTGAGGGGGGTGGGTGGTTGGCTAATACTGGAATTGGTTGGCACTTTTCTTGTTTACACTCAGAAAAAGCAGCTGCGCCGCTGCACGCCAAGGGAGGTTTCTGCTGCTGGAGCTGGGAAAACTTGAGGCTTGATGCATTTGTGCCCTGAGCTCAGGCCTGCACTTGGGTGCTGCTGGTGCTCTCTCTGTCCTGCACCCTAAAAGGACATCCCCCAAAGCTCCAGAGCCCAAGTACTGCTCCTCAGAAGCGAGAGCTGCAGCAGGATCAAAAACAAAGAGCCGACAGATGTTGGCTTGCCTTTGCCTTGGTGCCTTCCCGGTGTCTACAGCTTTCCAAGAGAGACCTCTGTAATCAGAGACAGTAGGTGATGCTACTTGCACAGATTGTAAATATATTTCACTGAGAGTTTTGGCATTTTTGCTTTTTCTGTCAAAACTTGGGCCCTGCCCTGCTCTCATCCATGTGAGCGATCTGTACGTTCACATGTGGTTACTTAAACAGGAGGCTGCTTGTGTGGGTAATAGTTGCAGGGCCAGACCCAAGACTTAAAGATTGTGAAATATCCCCATCAACGAGTTTATAACAAAAACCACATTATTTTATACATATATTTATATGTATATCTTTGTTTAATGCAGTTAGGGTATCCTTTTTAAGAAGGCATCATTTACCTTACCTATTTATATGAAATGATTGCAAAAGTTAAAACATCTAAGAGCTTTTAATGCCTTAGAGGGATTTATAATTATAAGCTCCTTGACAGTTAAAATCTACTTAAGTAAGTATGTCCGTGGCTGCTGAATGTAACTTTTAATAAAGTGTGTCATTTTATATATGTCTGTCTCACTTATTTTTGGTGCTGAAGTGGGGGAAATGTGTGTTCTGAACTGAAGACTGCTGGGAAACCCAGGCTGGTGGTCTGGGATGGGGCACCAGGCTATGGGTGTGCATCCATTTCTTGAGATGGCATCAGTACAGTCCTGAGTGGATGGAAGCTGAATCCAGGATTTCTTTTATTTCAGGCACAAATTGTTCTGTTCAGCATGATGGGTCAGTTTGCCATTTTTGCGCTTTTTTTTTTGCTTTTTTTTTTTTTTGCTTTTTTTTTTTCATGTTTTCAGTGTAACTCTTTCAGGTAGCATGTTTAGAGATAGACCCTGAGGGCTTTCTAGGTGAAAGGATTGAGGAAGGAATCACTGAAATCACTGTCTCTCTCAATTCAGGCTGAGGAAATCTGTGGTCTTGTGAAAAAAAAAAGAAGATCCCTATAAACCTGTGGCAAGTAAACTACAACATACAAGTGCTTCTTTGCTTCTTTTTCCTAGCTATGTTTATTACAAAAAGTCAGTATTTATGAGGATGAGAATGAGGCCTCTTCTTAGTGAGAAAAAGGCTGCTAATTAATTAATAAGAAAAATCCTATTAAATAGAGAGTGCTATTTCTCCTGTGCACTTGTTATACCAACTTGCTGTGACCTTGAGTAGAATCAGCTTTCTTTTCTATTCTCTGGAAAGGAGCTGCTTTCTACTGGGTTTAGTAGATGGTCCTGCAAAAAGGATATCCTAAGAGAAAACGGGGATTCATGGAGCTTTCAACCCAAAATCACAGTCATATTTAAAAACGAAAAACCCCCGAACCAGCATTAAGCTCCTAAGCCCAAATGGGAGCAGCGTTGCATGCAGGCCTGAGAACCTAATGCCAGGGCTCTTCTTTTTTTTTTCTTTTTTTTTTTTTTAATGTTTTCCCCAAAGGCATATTTTCATTCAAGAGGCGTTTCAGGGAGGAAACGTCTCCCTCGGCACTGTCTGCGCAGACGTCAGCGGGCTCGCGGTGTGGCCTGCAAGTGAATTCAGGTCCTCCGTTTCCACTGCTGCGACAAAAGCATCTGGGGACAAGGATGTTTCCTTTGGAAAGGGTGTGCTTGTTTTTTGGGGAGGGCTGCCAGGTTTATTTCTGAGGGGAGAAGGCTGAGATTTAAGGCTGCTAACCTCGCTGCTGTCCCGGGATGGCCGCGGGAGCGCCCGGCAGCGTGACTCCCGTTCGCAGGTGCCCATCCTGAATGTTCCGTATTTGCACAAAATCACTCAAAAAACTGACTCAAAGGAAACTTGGAGCTGCAGGGATTTTAAATATGCAGTAGTGTGTTGCTATCATCAGCTCACACTTGCCTGCTCTATTTATGTGCTGCACTTTTTTATAGTCCGAAAGGCAGAAAGCTACGAGGCACAAGACAAATAGCCTTTATAACTTTGCTGTTTCAACGTGTTTCTCTTGCTTCAAACAGCCAACAGTTACCCTTTTTTTATCCTACAGTAGGTTTCTTGCTCCTTGACACCCATCTCCATGTCTCCATCTTCGTCTGCTGCCACTCAGGCAAGGTGAGGCTTGGCCACGTCCAGAACCACCCGAGAAGCCAAATCAATAAGCTAATTGTGTAGGAGCATGGTCAAACTGGCAGTTTCTCATCCCTATGACTTAATAACTCCGTTAAAATGTTGTAGATCATCGACATCCAATATCTGACTTGCTTACAAGCAGGAGGTTTTTCTCACAGCCCTTCTTGTGGTAAGTTATTGCACAATCTTCACCCCCTCGTCTGGAGCTTGAAGCCGTCTAACTGGGGGGATGGCAAGTCTGATAGGAAGAGGTGAACATCTTCTCTTCCAAATTTTAACTGAATCTGCTGGAATAAAACTGCCCTGGTGGTGGGAGCCAGCTGACATCCTTTGGCTGAGCCCCAGCCCTGCAGTGGCTCGTGGTGGACAGGGGCACTGTCACAGCCATCCTGTTGCCCTGGGGAGCAGGGAGCAGCCATGGGGCCTTTGCCAAGGCAATACACGCCCCTGTGCCAGGCTGTGGGGTCAACGGAGCCGTCGCTTTGTGTGGGGCCTGCCCCTGCCATTCCATCTGGATGGCAAGAGCGGTGTGGGCATCCAGTTACGGCCCAAAGACTCCAATTCCCTTTACAAAATACTCCCTTCTGGCCCCCAAAGTCTGCAATGTGCTCTGTAGGCTTTGTTCCCAATAAAGCTGCCGCAGAAACCAAGGACTCTGGCACATCATCACCGTAATTTCTTGCACTGGCCTTCAGCTGGGTTATGTCGACCTGAATTTCACAATCTCCTCCTAGGAGCACTTGCTCCAAAGGCATAAGGGCATATTCCCTTGCTTTTTTTTTTTGCCAACATTATGGCATGAAACATTGTTCTGAACCCGGGCACCATTTGTGGAGTCCCACAGTCGGTGTTCAGCAGAGAGCACCAGGGCAGCTTCGAGAGGGGGTTTCAAAAAAAAAAAAATTCCTTTTCAGTCTCAAGCCGGTGTGGGAATGACAGAAGCCGGCTCAGGGTTTGTATCATTTTCATTTTCCAAGTCAGCTTTTGCTGGCTCTGGGGCTGGTCCCGGCCCATTTGCAGCCCAGCAGGGAGCTGCAGCAGCGGCTTTAACCGGCGCGGGGGTTTCCACCCTGACTTGATAAAGCCAGCAGAATTCTTGATGCCTCCAGAAACATCCCCCCACTCCCAAACCCTTCACGTTTGTGCTTCAGGAGCTGAGGGCGCGCTTGTGTGGTGTGTGACCGCGTGTGGTTCGCGCACACGCAACTCAATCCGAGGGTGTTTGGGAACGCTGGCTCGCAGGAACACGGGCGGGTTGGCCGCGGCCCCAAACAAGCAAAGCTGGTGCGAGCGCCGCCGTCCCGTGTGAAACGCAGATTTTTTTTTTTTTTTTGCTGCCTGTGGCAGGACTTTGCTGCTGAAAAAGAGGAGTCAAGAGAGGAGAGTGTGGTCCCTGGAGCTGCCACGCTCTCCCCAGGCGAGTGTTAAATGTCTGTCTAGGTCCCTGGTTGCTCAGCTGGGATGTGGGAAGGTGCTGGTGGGTTATCATGCACCTAGACACGGATTGTGTTACAGACACGAGTTACTGTGCACAAAAAGAAAGGGAAGGAAGGAAATTTCAAGGGAAAGTCACAAGGGTACAAGAAGATGTTGTCAGTGCTAGTGATTTTACTGGTGGGATTTATTAAAAGTTTTAATTTTGAGTTATGGTGGAGAGTTAGTGGTACCAGAACTTGCCTGTCTACATCTTTGTCCATCTTGGGTATCTTTGCAGAAGAGAGGATTTAGCCAGAAGCACCTGGTCCAGTGAAAAGTCTGTTGCTCAGGGTCCTTGGTCTGTGAAATCTGGGGGATTTTTTGCAAGTTTGTCCACAGCACCTCACTTGGGATGAGTGCCCTTTTGCATGGTTAGCAGAGATCTAAATAAATACAGAAATATAAACCGAGCTGGAAATTTACTGAGTACAAGCTGTCTTGCAAAATTGCCTGTGTTTCCTGGCCCTGGATGGGATGGAAATACCACAAAACTAGCTTCTCTCACAGTAACGTGATACTTCTGCTTCCGGGCTCAGCTGAAAGCAGGAGGTGGAAGAGCATTCAAGAGAGGAAAAAGAAGAGCAAAAGCAAATTGTAGTCAAGCTCATTTTTAACATGGCCAAATCAAACTATTAGTGAGAAGGATCAAAAAGGAATGAGGGAAAAGGTATCAAACCTGGCTTGGAAGTCTTTATGTGTGGCAGATATCCACAGCAACAATGGTGGTGTGAGCAGCCACATCTTCAGGAGAAGGTGGCTGGGACTTTAGGACATCACACACCTCTTCTCCCCTGATCCAACCTCCAGCACAGCACTTCACCTTCCTCAGGGTGAAATAGGGACATCCATCCAACCTGCCTTTGGCACTGCTCACCCAACAGTCTTCAGCAACCCCCTCAAAAGAGAGGAGGGAGGGTCTGTGTCCCCAGCACTGCCCATGTCCTGGCTGTCCCCTCCTGCCTCTGCCAGCAAGCGTCCTATTAGCAGCATCTTCTGAGAACTGATAGAGACCACAAATGTGCTTTTGGTCAGGCCAGCAAATAACCTTCAGCTAAGTCTGCCCATGGCTGCTTTGGGTCTGGTGATCTGCATTTAGAAATAGTCTCGGTATTTTTAAATGTTGCCTGAAGCCATTTGGTCCCCTCTCCATTTTATGTTTCATTTGTCATTTATAACTTATTATACAAGCCATTCAAAAGCCAGACAGGCACTGGAGGGGAATCAAGTGAGTCCTGAGCTGCCACACACTGAAACCTCTGAAAGTCTTGCCCTGGCTTTCAAAGGACTTGGGGCTGGCACCCCCACCAAGGGAGCTGCAGCTCCGCGGGATCCTGGCTCTGGGACACACCCCGTGCATTCCACGTTTCCCCTGGAGCCCGGGAGTTGCTCTTGGCCAGAGCCAGACAAGCCCCTGACTGGGGCAGGGCAGCTCTCGCAGCCCGGGCACAAGGAGGTCAACTGATTTGCTCAGGTCACCAGTGCGTGAGCAAATGACTCATCCCAGATTTTCCTGGCTCCTAAACCTTTGCTCAGACCACAAGGCTGCTTAATGACTTAGCAGGGCTCTGAGGAAGAAAGCTATAAATTGCAAACACGCTATGGCTAAATGGCTAGTGAGGGTGTTTTCCACGTGCCACTTACTGATCTAGAAGAGCTAACTATTGCCTAGGAGTTACTGACAGCGTGGGCAAAGCCAGTTGTTGGATGAAGCAATGGCTTCATTAAAAAACAAACAAACCAAAAAAACCACATTTGCTTTGCCCCCCTGCTCTGTGATAAAATCTTTCCACCGCCAGCTTTTGTGCCTGATTCCTGTGCAGGGCCTGTGCTGCAACCCTGAAGGTGAGTCGCCTCTTGTTAGAGCTAGGACTGGTTTGTACTGCCTCAGCTTAAAGCATCCCAGGTCACAAAGCCATTGAAAAGCCTCAGCTGGGCAGGATGGCCTAAGAGGGCCATGGTGCCATAGTGCCAGAGGGCACCCTGATGCACCTCAAGGCTGAGAGTGACATCTTCCAGGAGGACAGATGTCCCAAATCAGCCTCAAACACAACTGCACAGCCCTCACCAGCATGTCAGTCGTGAGAGAATGGGCATACATTAACCATCTCACTCCTTTGAGATGGCTTAAACCCCAGCAAAATTTCCTCAGCATTTGGGAATGATGGCAAAACAGGCTAACCTGTGCTGGGAAATGTGCTGCTGCTCTTTGGTGACGTCTCAGCTCACTCTGGTGGCACCCCGATGCCGGCAACCATCTGAAACCCAGAAGTGTTTCCTTGAGGGAGATGCCTCATGATTTCCTGTTGCTGGTTGTGCTGGACACACAAAGCAGCTGTGGAACCCGTAAGTGCAGACAGGAAAGGGGGCTGCAGATCCCCCAGGCCAGGCTGCTCTGGCCTCTGAGCAACCTCACAGTGTGGGGAGTTATTACCACATTACTCTATTTTAATAACAATCCATTATTTTTCGAACATACGAAACATTTGAAAATATTTTTCCAGGAAATCCCTGGACATCAATGGGCAGAATGAGGGATTCAGATGCCACACAGAGAGGGGGGCAGCTGGTCAAAGCCGAGACTCCCACTGAAACCTCCAGCACGGTGTCCCCTGTTGGAAACTCACAGCAGGAGGGTAAAGGGCTTATGAAAAGCTGTTGCTCTCTGCAGTCGTGCAGAGCTGGAAAGAAATTCAAGAGTGAAGCCGGGACACCTGGAACACGAACGGGCTGCTAGAAAGAGCAAGAAACATCTTCGTAACAGAACATAGCTTGGCAGGGAGAGAGATAAAGAAAAAATAACTCTTTTTAAGAAATAAAATTATCATGTGAGTTCTGGATTGCATTATAACAGGGCTTATTGTGTGTATGAGCAGTAATTTCATCAGTACAATTTTTTTTTTGGTGAAGTTATATTCACCATCTTAGACTTACCTGTTGGCAGCTCAGGGGCACTGCTTCCTTTTGAACTTTGTGAACAAATTCAAATGGGGGGGGGGAAAAAACCCATCCCCACTTTCCAATAAGAAGTTCACCATGGTCAAAAGAGCCCTGAGCTTAAGCTGAAGGGAGAGACCAAGCCAGTTGCAGTCCCAGCAGCGTGACATCTGAACCCCTGTGTTTAGGATTACCACCCAGGTTCTCCAAAACTAAGGATGCTTTTTTAATTATTTCACGAAATACAGGCCAAATAAATGTGATGATATTCTTCTTGTTTGTCCCTTGGATTTGGAACACAGAGTTTAGGCTTTGGTCCCTTTCCTCTTCCTTCAGTACAAACAGGAGAAGCAGCTGAAGGATTTGGAAGCTGCAGGGGTGAAGTGGAGCTCTTGGGCAGTAATGAGAGCCAAGCCAAGGGAAAACAGCTGCGGGCTGGACACCAGCAGACGTGTCCAGTGCTGTCCCCCGGGAGCAGTGGGGAGGGGTGGTCCTTCACCTCAGGAGGTCCTCAGCCCTGCTGGTGCCAGGGATTTGTGCCCCTCCAGCACAGCCCAAGGTGGTTGCCCTGGAGGGACACAGCTGGAGAAAAGTGTCCTCCCTGGGGAAGAGGAGCTGTGGGGGGGGTGGCTAATGAGCTAATAGCATGCAAATTTGGCTGGAGTTTCCACACACGGCTACAGCTGCCTGGCAGCGCCCAGAGAGGTAGAATCATAGAATAATTTGGGTTGAAAGGAGCCTTTAAAGATCATCCAGCTCAACCCCCCTGCAATGAGCACGGTCATCTTCAACCAGGCCAGGTTGCTCAGAGCCCCATCCAACCTGGCCTTGCATATTTCCAGGGATGGGGCAGCCACCACCTCTCTGGGGAGTCTCTCCCTGTGTTTTACCACCCTCACTGTGAAATACTTCTTCCTTATATAAATTTAAATTGATCCTCTTCTAGTTTAAAACCATTGCCCCTTGCCCTGTAACTACAGGTCTTGCTAAAGCGTTTGTCCCCATCTTCTTTATAAGCCCTCTTTAAGTACTGAAAAGCAGCAGTGATGTTTCCCTGGATCCTTCTCCGGGCTGAACAATCCAAGCTCTCTCAGCAGAGCTGCTCCATCCCTCTGCATGGCCATCCTCTGGACCTGGTATAACAGCTCCATGTGCTTGCTGTGCTGGGCCCCCAGAGCTGGAGGCAGCTCTGCAGGGGGGTCTCCCCAGAGTGGGGCAGAGGGGCAGAATC
>JAWMRA010000041.1:56581619-56628068 GCA_035584735.1 Pseudotriccus pelzelni
GGGGTCTCCCCAGAGTGGGGCAGAGGGGCAGAATCCCCCCCTGCCCTGCTGCCCACCCTGCTTTGGGTGCAGCCCAGCACACATTGCTGGCTCATCCAGCCCCTCAAGCTGATGTCCAGCCTGCACTGATTTTCTCAGGTCTAACACCTCCTTTCCTGCACCTTTGCACCTCCTTTTGCAGGGAGAAGACAGGATTTTTCGGCGATTGCATGACTGATGCTCCATGTGTGCCTCCAGGGGTGCAGCCCAGCCCAGCCCAGCCCAGCAGGAGGATCTGCACTCAGCTTTCTAGCACAGCTGCAAAAAGCCCACGTTGAACTCTCCCTTCCACCTCTCTCTACCTGTCTTGGCATCCCTGGGGATTTTCCTGTCATAATCCTGTCTATGCCATTGACTTATACAATAGTAATTGAGCTTCAAATTTAATTACAGTATGGGAACGAGCTGTCACTTGATTGAAGACATTTCCTTGACTATTTATTGAAATAAATAGTCTTACCTGACTTTGCAATTTGAAATGAAAGGACTAGAGAATGGGAACTCTTTTTATGGCTGTGTTTATACCCTTCCTGTCAGGTGCAGCTCTTCAATAAAACACCAAACCCTGGTTTCCAAAATGCTCCCAGAGATTCTTCTTCCCCTAAACCTCCATTGGTAGTAGCTCATGGAGAGTTTCCCGTCCACTGTTTCATACCCAAAGCCAAGAAAAATAGCAATGCTTCAGCACCTATAAAGACTCAAGTGCTTTAGGCAGGTTTGTGTCATATGGGAATGGCAAGACAAGGGATACTGGTCGGAAAAACACTCATGATTGTTTTATCCCGTGATTAAATGAAGCCAAGAGAGGTGGAAGAGCATGTGCGCTTGGACATCACTTCTCCCAGGTGTGGAGACCCCTGTGGGCCTGAGGGAAACCGAGGCATCCCAGCCCTGTGTGTCCCAGAGCTGGGAGTGGGACCTGCATCCTCAGGAGCACTGGGACTCTTGGAAGGCATCAGGGTTGGTGGGAACAAGGTGCCTTCACATCTCGGAGAGGATGGACCAGCAAGAGCAATGGGTTTCTAAGGAAGCATTTCTGTGGAGCATGATTTTTGTGTGGCCTCTTTCCTTCAGTGATAAGGCTGTCAAATTACCCTTCCACAGCTGTGGAATATTCACACTCACTGGCTGAGGGAGAGAAAACAAAACCCTCGGCACCACTTTGGTCTCAATACTCTTTTCTCACAACCGGTTTTATGTCCAAATGAAAGCGAGCGCTCTCCAAAAACAGACTAACAGTTGTTTTGCAATTTGCAGGCTCTCTCTGATCCCTCATTTCAAGGCCTCCCTAATTCCCACCCAGCTGAACCTGCTGCCAGGTTGCCCTCTCCCACCGAGACCAGGGGACACTGGGCAGGAAGGATTTGCCGTATCACCAGGGTCATGCCCTGGGCAAGAAATGTCTCTAATTAAATGACTGATGATGCAGGGGGTTTAACTGTTGCTTTCACGGGGATATTTGGGTCTTCCAAACAGGCACTGCGTCGACAAGTTCAACCAGGGAAGCACAAATACCTGGCACTGAAGCTGAAGATGCTCTGAGGGTGAGCCCGAGTTAAGTTTGGCTGCTTCTCCAAAAAATGCTGAGCAGCATCACTTGTGCCAGAACTGCTTGCCTGGAATTCCTCTGTGTGACTATATCACCTGTAATAAGCAATTCACTCCCTCCAGCCTTTACAGTTACTCTCCATAATGATCAATGTCTCGGGCGTTTAGTTTTAGGATAATAAAGTTATCAGAGAGCAATTCTCCCCTGATGTGACTTGATGTCTCCCTCTGCGACTCCACACTCTGGAATCCATCCTTTTCCAGGCCTGCTGCAAACCCAAAAGGTGTGTGAGCCAAAGGCTGACACCCAAATGCACCTGGACCTGCAGAAAAGTCCAGCTCCAACTTCTCAACACCTACCAGGAGGCTGAGTTACCCAAGACCACCTCAGACTTTGGAGAAACTTGATCTTCTGCCAAAATTCATAACCGAGGCCCATTTTTACTTTGTTTGGGTTGTTTCCTACCACAAATTCTTGCTTTGTGAATAGAGACATCCATTTCAAAGCTGATGCTTATTTTACAGTCCCAGTCTAGTAGGGGTTTTTTGTACCCACTTTGTTATAGGTGAGTCATGCACCTTTGCTGATGCCTTCTCACACCACCTTTCTCACAGGTATGTGAGCGTGGGTGTGTCAGAGAGAGACAACTGAGCCTAAAGCACGGTGCGTTTCAGTTCTCTCTTATGTTTCAGTGAATTTCATTGTCAAAATGGAACTGTGGGAGGCCCGGCTCCTGACTGCCACATTAAACGTGCAGAAAAGTTACCAGTGTGAGTGAAGGAAGTGCCTCAGTGACCACCACACCCCTCCAGCCCAGCAAAGCAAGCCAGTGTAGGAGCAAAGCCACCCCATCCAGAGGTGACCATGTGGTGCTGCCATCTCCTCTTCCTACCAACTCAAACACGACCTCAGATCCCAGCTTTTCTCCCACTGTCCTCGTTGTTATCTTCTTTTGAGCCTGGGTAAGTGCTGGAAGAACTTCGCCTCACGTCCTTCCAAGGGGCCAAATGTTTTTAAGCTGTATGCAGGCAAAGTTTTCCTGCCACGTACATAAACTGAGGCAAAGAGGCAAACCTTATGAAGAAGAACCAGGATGGTTTCTGTCCCATTAAGGGAATTTATGAGAACTCAATATAGTTTTGGGGGGGGGGGGGGAAGTGTTTACTTAGATGATGGACGTCTGTTGAATATTAATCTTTTCTGGTTATATTGCAGGCTTTCTTAAAGAAAGCCTAAATTATTCAGGAGTATTTGCATGCTGAGATACAGCAAATTTACAGGCAGTACAAATCAGATTTTTGCATCTTAACATGAAGGGAAGCCGAGTGCCAAATTTGGCTTCTTAATACTTTATTGGCCATGTCCTGCTAAGTAAAATAATTAAGCTGCTCATTAATATACAACATACATCATGCTGAAACAATGGCCACTTTAATCCTTATATAATCGGCAAAATAACTGTGAGATGCCGCAAGTCCGCATTTTAGGCGAGCTGCTCTTTTCACCCTGTTTTACAGGGCGGCGGTGATGGGGATAAACAGCAGGGATGCGGCAGCCTCTGCCGCGGGGACGTGGCGGGGCAGGGTGGTGGTGGCCGAGGCTGCCCCGGGGGCTGTCCCCTGGTTTGTCACCGAGCAGGAATGTCGTCCCCCCGGGCTGTGCTGGCCCCGCTCCTCGCTCCCATCACCTCGCTGGAAGGGGAAGCGCCAGCCTTGTTTACGTAACAGCCGCCGTTTTTAGGTGCTGTCACTCACAGGTTCGCTGGAAAACATGGTACTTGAAGAGCTGCTACGCTAGTACAGCATATGCCGGAGGCAAAACTATATATATATTTAAAAAAAAAAAAAAAATTTCCTTGTAAAAAAAGAATTAGAGCAGGATTATCGCAGCGTGTCAGCCTCCCATCCAGTGCAGCGCCTCGCCAGGGCCACCTTTTTGGAAACTCTGCCTCAGTTTGAAGCCTTTGCTTTGCAGCTGGAATTGTTTTCATTTTATTTCTCCAGTCAAGAACCTAGAGATGTTCTCAGGGGATCCAAATTCCTGCTGGGCAGGGGATGGGATGGTGTCAGTGACCTGGTGTGGAGGAAGGAGCCAGGACTCAGCAGTCAGGCAAAAGCAGCCCCTGTCAGGCTGGGGCAGAGGGCATCTCACCTTCCTCTGCTGTCCTCCAGGGTCACTGGTTCCTCCTCACGTCCGACTCAGGGAAAAAAATACCCTCTCACAAGTTTTAAATGTGTGCTGTGCAGATTGAAATCCAGCAGTGCCTGTTCTGAACGGAGATATCCACAAGGGTTTCCATCAAAAGTCCTGTTTGTGCAGTTATAAACTGTAATACAAAACCAGAGCTGCTGCTGCTGGGAAATGTCCCCTTGGACAGGGCAGTGTGTGCCCTCCAGGGATCTGAAGTCTTTCGGTGGCACTGGCTCCTCATCAGAGCTCATCCATCAGATTTCCTTTGCTTGTTCTCAAAAGCAGAACCCTGCTATAATTTTAAGGTTATTTTAAAGCCAACACGTGTATTTTCCCCTGCCCCCCAGATTATAGAATGTGCGTAGAGGTGAATGTGTATAGAGACACCTTGTCTGGAATGGAATGGAATGGAATGGAATGGAATGGAATGGAATGGAATGGAATGGAATGGAATGGAATGGAATGCTTGCTGGAGTCAGTGAAAACCTGGCTACTGGCTCCAGTAGCCTTTGTGCTTGGCTCTCACACTAAACTGCCCTATATGTCCTAATTAGCATCTCACATCCCCTGACATTTCTTTTCCCTTCCCCATCCATCTCACACGTTTAATACACGTCCATGAGCAGATGAATGTGGAAGAAGGGAGAAGCCTGAGAGAAATTAGGAAAGTCAATCGAATTGAGTAGAACAGAACACAAACAGAATATTTCAGTTGGAAGGGACTTATAATGATCATCCATCCAACTGCCTGAGCACTTCAGGGCTGACCAAAGGTTAAGGTGCGTTGTTAAGGGCATTGTCCAAATGCCTCTTAAACACTGACAGGCTCCAGACATCGACCACCTCTCTAGAAAGCCTGTTCTAGTGTCTGACCATCCTCTTGATATACAAATGTTTCCCAATGTCCAGTCTAATCCCTCCCCAGCACAGCTTTGAACCATTCCCACAGGTGCCATCCCTGGATACCAGGGAGAAGAGCTCACCAAAACCTCTTGCAGGGGAGATGACAGATGAGTGCTTGGTGGTCTCCTGTGTAGCTGGGTGATGCCACATTTTCTCCTGGCTTTGCCAGTCTGTGTGCACAGGTGTGAGAGGAGAAGAGAAAGGCTGCAATGGATGGACAAGATGTCAAGAATCTGCCATGTGTCCCTCTACCTGCCTGCACCAGAGAGCTAGGAAGGAATTTAGGGCTGGTCCCACCTAATAAACCACTTCAGCTGTTGCGTGGAGCAACCAAGAAGCCATGGCCTCAGCCCCAAACCTCTCCTGTGTGCTTCAGTCCTGCCTCAACACGTCTGGCCAGGTCCTCAGCTGGAGTAGATCAGTCTCTCCTTTGAAACCAGTGCGATGACCTGCAGCAGCTGTGAATTTGACACGGCGCCGTCCTGCAGCTCCCCCAGCTGTGTTTGATTTACATCTGGGTCTACTTGGAAGTTCGCGTCAAAGGAAGGAAGGGGTAGAAACGGCGCAGGAGGGACAGCTTGCAAAATGCCCTCTGCTGGAGGGAGCCAGGCCCCACGGAAAGGCAAACGGCTGGGAGGTGATCGGGCACTGATTTTCTCCCTCTTCCCTTGCCTCTGGCGATGCCAAGCCTCCTGCAACTACTGATTATGATGATTACAGTGTTTCTGGTGTGTATGTGTTTGTGCACACGTGTGCAGCGGTCTCTTGCTAAACCCCACTTTGGTTGGACGCTGCCAGATGGTACAAAAAGCTTACCGGAATTTCATTTTCAAATAAACCACAGGCTTGGATGAGCTAATGTTGTTCCACATAAAAAGCCACGAAATTCAACAAAGTGATGCTGTTTCAAGACGGGAACATGTCAAGCGAGAGAGCCATCCGGTCGGCTCGGAAAGGGCCACACGCTCCCCCCTCTCACGCTTGCAGGAGCTGTTTACGTACGAACGCCGGGCGCACGGAGCTGCGGCTCGGCTTGAACGCTTCCCCGCAGCTGAGGTCTGTGGAGCAGAGCCTTGGCAGAAGTGGCCCAGGAACCACAGCTGCCTGTCAGCCTTCCTGTTTTATTTTAGCCACTCCTGAAAGGCTGGCGGCCCCGAAGGAACTCTTTTCTCCGCAGGGGCAGGTACGGCGCCGCTGCTGGGGGACGTGGCTCTGGGGAGATGCCCTTGCTGCCATCACTGGGGCAAGGGAGGTGACCTCCTGCTCAGCTCTCGGAGCCCACAAGCTTGGGGGCATTCTGGGAACCAAACTGGGACGAGTTGCCCGTTCTATACGTAGCTGTCTCCTGTCACAGCTTTGCCAGAAGTGATTGCTCCAGGTGGGGCAAGGACGAGCAATTTGGACACCGAGGGATAAAGCAGGAAAAGGACTTTCAGCAGTGCAGTGGTTCCTGACCTGCTACGCCCAAAAGCAGAGCCCCAGAGGTCTTCCCTCCCTCCAGGACCTGCAAGGTGGGAGGCACAAAGCCATCAGCAACAGAGGCTGAGCAGGGTGAGGATGCACACAAGAGGAGAGCCCTGCCCAAAGACCCCGCTCTCCTGCGTCACCCCCCTGAACTGCCTGGCAGAACCTGGGTACGGAACTTCTCCTGTGCATTCAGCCCCAGACAGCCCAGTGCTGGCATAAACAGCCCTGTGATTTAATAACAAACTGGCAAAAGCCTTCTCTCCCCAGGGAGAGCCACTGCCAGCCTGTGGCCAAGGAATTAGGTCTTGGCCTGGCTGTGGCAGAGCTGCTGGGGAAAGCGAGCCCGGCGCTGGGGGCCAGCAGCCACAGCACAGCCTCCCACGGGATTCTGGCACAGGGCTACGTCTGCAAAAGGGCTACAGCTTTGCAGTGGTGAGACTTGCAGCTCCTCAGCTGTAGGACCAAAAGCACATCACTAAGAGGGGCCCATTCTCCAGCCTGGGAGAGCCCAGAGCCAGCCAAGGAGACTCCCCAGTGGTGGTGGAATTTCGCTGTGTCCCAGCACTGCAAGAAGTGCTTGGAGCCACGTTTACTGCAGGAAGAACTTGGTTTACATTTTAAAATTCACCTTGCTATTGACATCCTGCTGTGGATGGTTGAGCAAGCACCGAGCTGGGCTTATGGACATTGCCCCAGACCACCCTGCCTTGGGCTGAGGGTCCTCTCTCTGGCTGTTTTCATCCCTATTTTCAGCCGTTGCCATGCTGCCTGTTTATTTCAGCCTGTTGTTTCCAGGGCCATGGCCTTCCTGCTCCTGAGGGAAGCATCCATACGCCAGCAGAGACATGCAGCAAAGGCATTTTTTTCTCCTCCTTAAACTCTCAGGCCTGCAGGATAGATTTTGTTTCAATTGTGTCTTTATAAATAACTTTCTATTTCGCACTCACCTGCTCGTTTTCTGCCCTAGTTAGAATCAATATCACCGATAATTACCTGTCAGAGCGTTTATACATCACTGGAAGGTGACTAACAAGGAAAAGTATTTTTATATATTTTCTTTTTTTTCAGACCACTTCAAGTGAATTAACCAAACACGAATGAAGGCAGACTGATGGAGACTAGGTACGAATTTTTAGCCACGAATAAATGCATCCCACAAGCAGAAGCAATCAGAGTGTTCCTGATAGCTCCAACAGCCCCAGGAGGAAGGTCAATCTGGGGGACTGTGGCCTCTCTTCCTGAGCCATCCTGCCTGATGGACATCTCCAAGGTGGCTGCCACACCCCTAGCTGCTCCTGGAATGCCTCCATGTGGTCCTGCACCAGCCCTGCTCACAGCAACCTGCCTCCCCAGGGTGTTCTTTTCCCCTCCTCATCCTCCACCCAGCCCGAGTATTCTCCTGTCTGACCTTCATATCTGACCCCTAATCTACGTTTGGAAAGTTTTCTTTGTCAGTCAAAGCAACTGTCACTGGCTCTGCTGCTGGAAGAATGGATGAATACCTTGGGTCAAAATGTCTGCATTACTGGTGAACCCTCCTGCCTCTCCTTTTATTTCTTCTACCTTCCCCTTGCACTGGTATTAAGTGCCCTGGTGAGCTTCTTCTTAGCCAGAAGCAGCCAACTTATTCCTTGTTTGTACGGCACCAAGTGCCCTGGAGCCACTATTCACTGCAGGGGTGTCGTCTTTTTTGGCATGTCAGCCATAGACGCCTCAAATATTAGCACACCCAAAATGCTGGATGAGTCTTTTTGCTGAAGCTTTCTCAAGCAGCTCCATGTGGTTGCTCAAGGAAGAGAATGAGCTAAGATGCCCAGCTTGCTTCGGAGGCTGAAGAGCAGCAGCTAAGGGAGCACAAACCTTGTGCAAGTGGAGTGGTTGCATGATAATCACTGATGAATAAATCATAAGAAGTTCGTCTATGAAGAACTTCTCCCGTTCCCTTTTTTACAGAGTTACTGTGACTCCATCCAACAAAATAACATTATTTTAAAGCACAGGCAATTATTTACAGCGGTGTAAATCATAAATGCTGCCCCCACCCCAAAGGGTTTACCCTACGTGATTCATGCTCTTGTTTGTAAACATGAAGCCAAGTACCCCAGACAAAAGGTTTTTAGCTCAGGGAGGGAAATGGCTGGAAGCAGGAGATGGCATGGCTTTCTGGGAGCATACAGGAGGTCAGTAGCAGAGCCAGGTTAGTGTTTCCCAGACTCATGCTCTGCTGGTATCACACACAGCATTGTGCTGCCAGCTTCCAGATGACAGCTGGTGGCCCTGAGCTGTGACAGCCTGCTCAGGGTCTGGATCCCAGCATGGACATCGGTCAGGTCTGAGAGCTTGGTCCACAAGGGGTAAAGTCACTCTGGTTTTTTCTTCTCCTCTCTCAAAGCGTCTCGGGGCTGATTTTCCCGTGTGAGCTTCACCTCTCGTGGTGCTCAGGGCCACACAGGCCGTTTGCTCTACGTGTGGGAGCAAATGTTCATCATGGGAGCAAATGGCCATCAGCAGTGAATCTCCTAATCCCAGAGGATGACCTGCAGGTCCGTTCTCAGTGAGGGCAGTCCTCCCATCATCATCTAGTGGTGTGGCTGAGTGCCAACCTCCCCTGGCCCTGGTGCTGCTGGTGGGGGCACAAGGGGATTTTGGATGTAAGCTGTAGCTGTCTTAGAGAAGAAGAGGAGGGAGAAGAAAAGCATTCCCACTTTTTTTTTTTTTTTTCACTTTTCTTGTAGATTTTTCTGTTTTACTTGCTCTGGTTCCTTACGATGGAGAAACACAACATGAGTGGCCCGCTAAATCTGGGAAAACCCCACCAGTTCCAAGCAGAAAAGGCCAGAAGACTGGGATCAACCCGCTCCTTGCAGATGACATGGCCGTGCTCGGGCATTCACTGGAGCAGAAGGTGGACTTGGGCTGCTTGTGGCTCCCAGATTGCTGATGCACCACGGAACAGGACAGGTAGCTCATAGGGGCAGGGAGTGAAATTCGGAGGAGGGCTGGATTCCATACCCTGGGAATATGAGGCTTGGGGCTGTGCTGCCACAGCTGGCTCCAGAAGAGGCAGGTTTCCCAGGAGCCACGCTGTTCCCCCTGCTTGCACAACGCCTTGGGGGTGTGTTTGCTTGGAGAGTCCTCAGCCCCCGCGGTGCTGCCTTGCACAGGCACTTGTGCCCTTGGGCAGAGGAGCCCTCGGGGGTGCTCCCGGCCCTGCTGCTGCCTCCAGAGGTGAGGTGTGGGGCCACTCCCGAGTGCCAGGCACACAAAAGGTCACTCTGGCTCACCCGGAGGCTGATCTTATGATTTAAGGCGGGAGGGGCTAATTCGCTGTTTTCGCCTGTGCTTCTTCATCCAGCACGGTGCGGGCGGTTTGCTTTGTTTCTTAACCCCCCTTTGGGGCACCGCCAGTGAGGGCACCCCCGGGAGGATGAGGTGCAGCTGAGGGTAAGGACGATGACTCCTCCTGGGAAGGTGAGTGGAAACCTCTCCAGCCAGCCAGGATGCCCAGGTGCAAGGTGAACTGCTGGGATGCAGTCCTGGCACGGTACAGAGGGAAAACCTCTGCCAGCAGCCCCCTTCACCTTCCCTGGCCTTTGGCTGTCTCGGGTAAAAACAGACACTGTCCTCTGGGCTGTGCACACAGGCAGGCGGCTGCAGGCACCAGCTGGGCAGTGGGGCTTTCTTTTTCAGTTTATTGCGTGGCATCTATTTTAGCAAGTAGCTGCTCTCGAGAGGTTTTGCTCGTGGAAACACCTGCCCTCTGCTGTGCTTGGCCCAGCCAGCGCTCGGGCTCTGCAGGCAGCCGGTGCTCCCACCCCGTGCCCCTGCCTGGCAGAGTTTGTGTCTCCCCACAAAGCCCACAGCCCTCAGCCCGTCACTAAATTTGTCATGCCTTGAAACTGGGTCTTCCCATGTCACTGCAGGGTGTCAGCCGGGCCCTCTGCCTTCTTTAGGGGCACTTAAACCAAAACTTTTTTGGCAAAAGGGATTCACATCCTCCCAGCAGCCTGTATAATGACCAGCTCCAAACTGCGGGTCCCAGGGTGGGTTTATACCTTGCTTCTGCTGCCTTAGAGCTTTCACAGTGTAGGTCCAAACACCCCACAAAGGGGCCTCCAAGGTGGAGCTGTGTTCTAAAGGGAGATAGCAACACACCCTGACAGCTGTGGAAGCAGCAAACATGCCGGGGGAGAACTTGTTCTGGCCTGGGGAAAGTTCATGTCCAGCCTCCTTTCTCCGTTGCACCTTTGAGCTCCAGCTTGTGGCTCCACACATTTTTCCAGAAAGAAATATTGGTTGTGGGAATAACGGGGCAGGGACTTCAGCAGGGTTCTGCACTGCACCACACGCTGCCAGCCCCTGACCAGCCCTCAACATCGGCTGGAATGGAGATCTGAGAGTCAAGGGGCTCTGATGCTTTCATTTTCAGAGTCGATCAGCAATTCTGGCTGTCTTTATTTGGGGTTCACCTCAGGACAGTTTCAGCAGATCTGGCTTGCAGAGGCTGCAGAGCCCTCCAGCTCTGAGAGTTAAGGCCTTTTCCGGCCTTTCAGGTGTGGAAAAAGAGAGTGGGTGGCTCTGCCGTTGCTGAAAAACGCCGTCCAGGAACGCAGCTGTGCGTGCCCCCTCCAGGCTCTCCCTGCTGCAGTTGGCCTCATCGTCCTGCTGCTGGCTCAGCAGCGTCCCCCCCGAAACCAAGAGCTGCCGTGGTCCACAAGCAGTGACAGAGCAGGTCCTGTGTGTCACAGCTGTCCCTGTGTCCTCACATCTGTGTGGGATGTGCTCAGGCCAGGGCTGGGATGGGTGGCTGCAGCATTAAACCCAGTCTGAGGAGGTCAGGGAACCATCTAAGCACCCTGTGAAGAGACGCTGGTATCTGACAACTTATAATCAAGTTTCTCCTGCTCCCACTCTCTTCAGGCATGGAGGATGGTGGGAAGAGTGCCATGGGAGAGCAGAGGAACAACCATGGTACTTCCTATGGTCAGCCATTTTCTCACTGCTTCTTTAACAAGCTCTCCCAAATCCTCTCTCATTAGACCAGGACCCAGATGAAGGCTGGAGGATATTAAACATCCCTTTCATGGAGGCAGCAGCGTCCCCGTAGGTGGCAGGTCCTGCCTCTCACCTAACTGTCCTCCTGGAGAGCCTGCTTCCCTCCTGGCAGCCTGCCCAGGCACTGCCGCACCTCATGGTTGAGAGACCCTTCCCCAGGGCACCCAGAGAGTTTAACAGAGTATTCTGAGTTGGAAGGGACCCACCAGGATCATCCAGTCCAGGTTTCTGGCACCCACCATCCCCACTGTAACCCCGTGCCACCTACGGGGTCACCCCCCAAGACACGGTCGTGACAACTTTTCTGCGCCCTTTCGCCTCCGAAAACAAAGCTGTGGGTGATGGCGAAAGGCGGTGAGATGAAGGGAAGGAGCGCAGGACTTCAACTGGCCTCTCGCTGTCTCCCTGGCTGCTGGGTCGAGCTGTTTGCTCAGCCAGCCCTGGGATGGTGCAAACCAGCCTGGCTGCCAATTGACGTCAGAGGAGCGCTGGTGGTTTGCGCGAGCTCAGGGACTGCCTCTGCTCAAGGTGGGTTTCCAACACCACACAGAAGCGTTCAAATCCCCCCACTTCCCCTCCCTCTGCTCCAGGAAACAAGCGCCCTATTTCATTCATTGGCTGGTTTGGTTATGGCACGAATCCCGCCCATATTTTGGCTACTTGGATGTTTGCTGAGGACCGAGCAGCACAGATAATACCAGCAAAGAGCAGGGCAGTGAAAAAAGAGGGGGAAAATAGGGTGAAGCCAAGTTTAATCTCCTCTGCCTCGGTTTGTGCCACATGTTTGCAGACAGGACGAAAACCACGTATTTTTTTCTTCTTACACCGCCTGCAACGTTTTTGAGGCTTGTGAAAAGGCGAGATGCTGAGTTCCTGCCATCCTTCCTCTCTTCCTCTTCAAATCACTGTGTGCGAAACGTGTCTGGGCTGAGGGAGTTCGTTTGAACTGGGTGCATTTCCTCTTGACTGCTCAAGTTTTCCTTCAGCCACTTCGTTTTTATTTTGTGTTACGCTGATTAGCGGCAACCCCCCTTGTCTCCGTGCAGATTTGGCAGTGACAATGTCAGTGTGTTTTCCCCGAGCCCAGACCAATGTATTTAACTGCAACATGTCTTTCCAAACCCAGAGTGATTCCTACGGGGTGTGCTCGGAGAAGTCAATGCATTAACTTCCATCAGCTTTGGGTCAGGCCTGTGCTCTTGAATCACTCCTTATGTGTTGCTGCCAATCTCTTTAAGACTGTCCAAAACAAACACGCTTCGGGTGAGATCAGTGCACAGACCATCACGTGAAAAGCTCTGTGATAACAACTGACTGCGTGTTTGCTTTCATATGGCATTGACTCTTATTTCCCGGATTATTTTTAGTCTTTGGGGCTGTTTCTTAATCAACCCACTTTCTTTAATAGCCAGTGTTGACTCTAGTGTGCTGCAGCAGGGTTAATCATGCTTTCTGTTAAGGGTGGGAAATATTGGTTAGCCCACAGCAAGAAGCAAGTGAGAATGTATTTCCTACATGGGCTGATCCACCACTGAACTGAGCACAAAGTTTTTCATCCATTTCAGAGGCCTTGAATCAGGTCCCTGTACAGCCACCAAAAGAAAAACCCCATCAAGCTCCAAACCAGCCCAAGCCAACACATTCCTTTCAGTGGAAAAGCCTTACAGTAAGATGTGCCTTGCTCAGACAAAGACAAATCAACAGAATCTTTATTCCTCTTCTACTCTACCTGCTTTTTTTTTCTCCTCAGAGGGTGAAGATTTGTGGCCCTGAAACTGTCCAGAGATGAGGAGAAGAGCTCCAGCTGGAGTGAATGGCATTCCCATACTTGAGAGGTGAGGTGAGGGAGAAGGCACACCCCCAGCAGGTTGATTTTAAAGAGTACAAAAGGCTTTGAAGCTGTTTGGAAACATGGGATATTGCAGTAAATTCATGAGGAGGTGAGTGTTAAATGGAACATGCCACCAGGTTTTGTATTTTGACATGCAAGGGGCTGCTTGCACAGAGCCCACAGACCCGGTGCCTTTTGCAGGGCTGGAGGAGGATGTGCCAGGAAAAGTCCCATCTCTTTGGAAAATGGAGAAGCAAGAAAATCAGTGAAATCCGGGTGGAGTAAGTGAGGAAAGATTTTTTAAATATAAAGTGGAGATGCAACTCCTGTTAATTCAGGAGTGCAGAACTTGACAGCTGAGATCCTCAAATTTCCTTTTGCGGAATCTGCAAGCAGTAGCCTCAAACAAATACATATGGATATATGAGTACAGCACATAAACTGCCCTTCCTCACAGCCCAGTCCAGTCAGGTTGCAAAATTTAACTGCTTTGGTGACAGCAAAGTCTGTCAGCAAGGATCCTGGCTGGCTGGGTGCCCACCTGATGCAGTCCAGTAGGCTTGGACCAGTCAGAAGGAGCCCATGGACCAATATATTAATTTTTCTGTTCCTGACCTAGGAACACCTTGGACTATGAAAACCCAAAGTGCTTAGGATTCCTGATTTATGGTGGTTTATTTCCTGTACTGTTTTAGTCTTTCTCATCATGTCAGCAGCAAAATGGGATGGGAAGCTTTTGGTTTTTCCTCAGTTCCCCTTAGTTCTCCGTGTGTGCCTGCTGCTTGCCTGCCTGGATTTGCAAGGTGGAAGGGAAAGTGTAAATGTCTATTTTCTTTTCTTTTCAGTGTGATTGTTCCCTAAACTATCCCACCAAATCCCTGGTGACCAGTATAGTCTGTATAAACAGGAGTAGCTGCAGGGCTTGCTTGACTTGGGCGCATTATGGATCTGGGCCACCGGCTTCCCCTGCCCTCCCTGGGTCAGCACTGGCAGCTGTGGAGCTGGAAGAAAATGTCCTAAAAAAAGACATGAGTGTGGCTTTCACACCCCTCTGCATGTGTGCAGAGCTGCAGCTCCAGTGGTGATGCTTCCAGCCAGCCTGATGGAGGACAGACCAGGGAAAGGCTTCCTCTCATAACAGCTTTGGTAAAAGAGAAATCCCACACTGAAGTGAGGAGAAATCCCTCTTCAGTCGGCTTTGGGCCAATTAAAAAAAGTTCTCTTTACACAGCCAGGAGAGTGAAATGGGGTTAAAAAACCTGCCTTGCTCAAACATCTCATTTCCAGGACAGTCAGGGCTCTTGAAGCTGAGGACTGCCTTAATCAGTGTCGCTCTCCATATCTCCCGTAACTTGAGGTCAGCCCAGTGCTTGTCATTCATAATCCACCTGACTGAAGGAGAGGTGTGTATTCAAACCACCCTCTGCAGGTTATTCTCCCAGCTCGGGCTGGGCTCCTGCTCACATTTGGTGGCTGGATCTCAGGTGTCCGTGCCAGGGAGGAATACCTGGGTGCACCTGGATGAAGCAGGGGGGTCACTGGTGAGCTTTCGTGGGTCTCAGCTCCACGCTCTCCCTGCAGCCAGTCTCTCACTGCAAGCTGGCCTTATTGCCTGTGCTCTAATGTTAGGATAGTAATTTATGGAGTGGGAAAGCGTTGTGGTAACAAATTAAATTGCCTGTATCTTCTTTAAAAAGAAAGGAAAAAGAAAATCCCCAGCTTCCCCCCCGAACCAGTTGGAAGTTTAGATGAGCCTTTCAACAGTTCGCTTGGACAAAGGTATGGAAGCAAGGTAACAAAACCAAAAGAAAATGTACCCAGGTCTTTGCAGAGGCAACCATTGTTTATAATTGACTGCACAGGCAATTTAGCAGAGGATAAATGCTACTGAGTAGTGATTACAGGAGGCAGGAGTAGTGACTGGGAGGGAGAATGGCAGAGACCTGAGGTGAGCTAGCCCAAAATTCATCTTCTCGGAGCCCTTGCTACAGGTGCTGCAGTCCATGCATGGATGAACTCGGGAAGATGCCAGCTGAGGGTCCGGCCCTGCCTGACGTGACACGGGACAGGGTTCCCACACTCCTCAGAACAGCTTGGCCCAGCTTTGGGATTCACGTTACGGGCCGGCAACGGGAGACATCCCCGACTTCAGCTGCCTGAGCCCGGCAGGGAGCGGCGGGTCCCCGGTGCCTGGCGTGCCACCCGGTGCCTTAAGGAGGCTTCGAGCTTTGGGACCGAGCTGCGGTTGTTCCTCTGCACCTCCCTCGAATCCCCCCAAGCCAACACCCTTCGCTAAGACCGAAAAACATTTTCCAGACGCAAGCATGTGTACGTGTGTGGGTGGGTGGGGTGCAGGGGACTATGAAAATTTCAAGGGGAGGTACGACATCCTGGCTTTCTAAATATAGGGGTCCCGAGCTGCAGCTCCTCTCGCACGCTACCAGAGTGCTTTCTCTTTCGAAAGGCCCCCCCCCGAAGCAAATACTGCACTGGCTGCTAGCATGGAAAAAAAAAAAAAAGAAAGTAAAATAATAATAATAATAATAAGAATAATAATAAAAAACGAGGAAAAAAATCAGTCCTGCGAGCTGATTGCAGTTCCCAGCGCTGTGGTGCAGGCTTGTTGTTCAGGCAGAGCTCCAAGCGGTGCCCACGCGGAGCGGGCCGGGACAGCAGAGCCCAGATGGCCCCCACGTGAAGGCGGCGGTGGCACCAGTGGGACCCTGGTGGCACCAGTGGGGCCCTGGTGGCACCAGTGGGCTGGTGGCAGCCCCAGCGTGGGGCCAGGACCCGGCGGCGCTTCCCCTTCGCCCACCAGCCCCCCGGTCCTTCCAAGGGCAGCAGGGGAGGGAGAGAGGGGAGCAAACCCTGGCGGGGCTGAGGGTGTGACATTCTGGCTCCACGTCTCGGTTCCCTTTTCGCTGCCGTGACTGTTGCCCCGGTATTTGCATAGCACAACACCAAGGCGCCTCAGAGCCAGCGGTAGCCGCTGCTTCTCCTTTTGAAAAAGCCAGCAGTTATCCGTGCGACAGCATCACCCTCTGCGTGTGCTCGCGGTGGAGGAGGAGACGTGACACCGGGGGGGTTGTGGCCTTCGGAAAAGTTCTGCAGGGCTGAATTTAATCGAGACTGATGATCTTTAAGCCAAGCTATGAAATCCAGCGGAGAGTTATATCCCAGTAATAGACCCTATTAGAGGGTCTAGCACAGTCTATAGAAAGGATCTCCTCTCTATTAAATTCTCTAGGGCTTGAGTTCCCATTTACACAAAGGGCCCTTTTAGCTGTGCAAAATGGCCATAAAGTAGGTGTAAAAATGATTGATGCCATCTTTACAACCCCTTTGCACTGGGAAAACGGTGTAAAGTGGCCAGGGTGCAAATGAGAATCACACCTGGGTTTGTGAGAGTAAATTACATCAAGCCCTCCACAAATTCTGTGTGTCCATAGAGGTTTAATCCACCCCTTTCTGCAGAATTCATCTAGAAAATAAATTTCAAAGGCTTAAAAAAAAAAGGTTTTCTTCTTCAACACCTCTGTCCTTTCCAAGCCCTTGTAGTCCCAGTCCTTCTCCTGGTGCAGTCCTTGTGGACTCTGACACCAGGAAAAGGCTGGGAGGTGTCTGGATATGCTGTGGCAGGTGAAAATCCTTTAATTAATATTTTCCAAAATACTTGATCCGAGCAAAATACATGTTGTAAAACAATACCCGGGGAAAAGTAGTTCCAAAAGCTCCCGTGTCCGTTTCCCCAACCCTCCTGTTTTGATTTTATGCTCTTGAAATACATATGAAGAGGAAATAAAGAAGTTAATCTTCGCTAGATCAAAATGCCCCATATTTATTCATTAAGCATATAAAACGCCAACGGAATACATGATGAATACTGCTTTCTTCCAGAGCAAAGGGTTAAGTGGCATCGTGCTGATTAGTGAACCCGTGGAGGGTGTGCTGATGTGGACGTGCACAGCTCGTTAAGTGGAGCAGGCTTGGTTTTCCACTTCTCTCCCCCATCCACCCTCTGTGAAGGCATTTGCAGTGGCTCTGGGATCATCCCCACGGTGTCTTCCGTGCCCCAGGGCGGTCCCAGCAAATTTAAGCCCAGAGGTGAGCGGGCAAAGATCAGGAAACGCGAGCCCAGCCTCGCTGGGAGCCCAGCACCTGGGAGGTGGTGGGAGACAGGGAGTGAAAACGCGTGGGTGAGACGGAGGTCAAAGGATTAAGGGGACAAAAGGCCGGCTCGGGTGGAAATGCGGCTGGGCCAGGGCTGACCAGCCGTCTGCCACAACAGCTCGGGCTGCCAGCCTGCACTCAGCACAGCCTCAGCTACAGCGCTGCACACCAGGCTGTGTTCTGAGCATTTGGGATGGGCAGGGTGGGGAGCACGCCCTGCTCTGCCAGCAGAGCCTTCCCCTGGCTTTGCCAGCCCTTCGGAGCACAGTGCACAGTGCTGAGGGTGGGAGGCTGTCGTTCAGCCTCCCTCTGATCCCTGTCCTGTTATCTTCTTTGGGATGAGAAGCACCCACCTCTTTGGCTGGAGGGAGGGGCAGGTGCACCAAGGGTCGTGTAGGTGGGAGGAAGGTATATCCTCTTCCCTACGCTTTCACAGGGAGCACGGCTGGAGTCCTGTGAGGGATGGGGGACAAACCAACACCCGGGCACAAGCAGCAGGTGAGAGCCTGCCCTATGTACCCATATCCTACAGGAGGATGGTCCTGGCACAGGTCCACAAGGGCTGTGCTGGCAGCGTGTCCCACCAGAGCTGTGGTAGATGGGCTGGTTCCTGTGATATCCCACACGGATAACCCCGCTGATGGCGGCACATGAGTCTTGCATCACCAACCCGCTTGCAGGCTCCACTGCTTGCCCTGAGCACGCCTGGGAGCCAGGCTGAGGACTTCAGATGGGTGGTGATGTGTAGGCACCCTTGAAAACATGCCCTGCAGTCAGGCTTATGAATGATTGATACTTTTAGACACATAAAAAAGGCCATTTGGAAGCTGACCTCAAAAACCTTCATCTGCTGAAGCTCCTGGTTTTGAGGCTCAGCAGAGAGCACCTTGGTGATGCTGTGTCTACTCTTGGAAGCGCTTTCCATGACAAAAACTGGAGCCCACACACCCAACAGCGTCCCAGGTGAGACTTTATGCTGTGATGTTCTGCCTCTGGAGATATTCTGGTCTATCCCTGGGATGATGTGTGATCCCCATATGGAAGAGAGTTTTTGGGTAGGATTAGAGCTCCTTAGACAACTAGGTTTATACCAGACTGGGTTTTCGACTTCCTGATGGCTATTTTTGCTGCAGAAACAGAAAGGTGGTTTTTTTTCTCCTTTGAAGCCTTATATAATTTTCATTTTCTTCCTCCTTGCTAATGATTATGGCACAGTTTTTCTGGCATGTGATTGCTCCGCCCCACCTCAAGAAACACCCTCGCTCCGGCCAGGATCGGGAAATCCCTAATCATGGCAGGATGTGAGCACCAGCTGTCTTGCTCTTGCATGGATATGTACCAGCAGGCACTGCAAAATGCTGCCAATTCAGAATTGCTCCTAAATTAGAGGTCCATGCTGTGCAAGTGGAAATGACAGTTAAAGGGACAAACCAATGTAGTCATCTTGGTATAAGGCTAATAGGATGTAGAGCACTTCTAGAGCTGCACTTTCAGAGTGAAAAAAGCACTGTTTGAAGGTGCTTTGTTTTTCTGCACTCATTAAGAAATCATTCTTTTGCCCTCGTGATTATAGACTGTGTCTTTGGGAGACTGGCAGTCTCTTCTTGCTTCCCTCCCTCCACCCCATTTAAAAAACATTCATTGTTGCAGGGATATGTCTCTCAGGGCTGTTGGCCCAACTCCACTGCTGGTGTGTAAGGCTGATTGTCTTCAGAGGAGTTACACCAAAAATGCATTTGGCCTTTTGTGCCTGGAGTATAATTGGTGGAACTGGCTAAAAGCCGGGTTTGTGGGGCTGCCATTACAGCAAGGTCAACGCAATTTTCATCGTGATTAGTGATTTGGGGGTCCTCCAATTTAGGAGTGCAACTCAAGGTTCCTTAAACTGATTTTTCCTCCCAGACTTCCTCCCAAATCTGTCTGGGGTCTCAAGCAGGGCCCACCCAATCACCATTAGTCAACTCAACCATATTGTTGTTTATTAGTAATTGGGTTAGGTAACCTATAAAATTAGTCACTCTGAAGAGTCTTACGTATATTTGATATGGCAGCCAGCAATATATTCACTTTCCTGTTGGTCTCACCCTGCATTTGAAGAGGTCTTGACCTCCCTTATTACTTTTCCAAATGCTAAATTCCCATCACATTAGTGTGGATTACACCCAGAGCATCAAAATGTGATATATTCCCTAAGCATGATCAGCATAGTTATAATTAAGCAGTTTGGATCAGATCCTTATCTGGTGGGAATCGGTGTCGCTTCTCTGAAAGCAAGAGGGAAATGGACTCTATTTTGCAATGGCTGTAGCCCTGTAGACGAGTTCCTAATGATTTTATCTATGGCTATTAAAGATCCTCTTTGGTGATTATTTGTACAGCTGCATCTTTAGGACTCTGTGACCTCAACATAAGCTCACAAGAGACCTTTCTGCCAGAGCAGCCGTATGAAATGCTCTTGAAATGATTGAAAAACATATTCATTAAAACCACGTGAAGGTTTTTCCTTGTTAAGAGCCTTACAAACCCTCATCCATCCGCGGTGTCCATGATGGCAGCCCGTTTTCCAGCGACATTTCCCATTCCCTGCTTGCAACTCCCAGCCAGCCCAGACCTTACACTTGCTGTCTCTGGCCTTCAGCAGCAGCAGTCAGTGGGTGGAACCGAACGCCCACGTAGAAGACCTGGTATCTGTGTTTCCACATCACGAAGCACGTCAGGAGGCACACCAGGGCTGCCACCAGGTTGAGGGCCATCTGCAGGAGCAGGTACAGGTTGAGCGTGCTGGTGAGGCTGCCACAGTCAGCTGCGTCCCGGTAGGTGAAGGTCCTACCCAGGGGATCCGCAGTGTCCAGTTTGCACTGGCAGGACTCGAGGACGGTGTCGCAGGTAAATTTTGTCATCTGCAGATAGTGGTGCGCGGCAAAAGCCACCGCCAAAACACAGGCAACCAGCCCCAGGGCACTCAGGAGAAAATACATCAGCTGAAAGAAAGGGAAGAACAAGAAGATGGAAGCGGTTTTTCCAGCTGCACGGGGGCTGAGGGATGCACAAGGAGTGCACGCACAGGTACTTTGCAGGGAGCGCGTGCATCCAACAGACTGTCTGGAGATTGGGTGCTTCCAGACAGCTCGTGATGCCAAGTTCAGCAGGTCAGCTCAGCAACTAGTAATTCTGCCTTGCATATTTTGTATATGAGTATTGCTCACAGTTTTGAGACCAAGGGATTGGTGTCTCTACACAGCCAGAAGCTGGAGAGAGAGAGGAAACAACTTCCTCTACCTGCACCATTGTACCTG
Source organism: Pseudotriccus pelzelni (assembly GCA_035584735.1). NCBI lineage: Eukaryota > Metazoa > Chordata > Aves > Passeriformes > Tyrannidae > Pseudotriccus > Pseudotriccus pelzelni. The sequence goes on from JAWMRA010000041.1 coordinate 56,602,120, forward strand.
CACTGGCACGACTTGTAGTCATTAGCTGAGATAAATTAGTGCAGTTGCCTTGAAGCAGAGCTGAGCAGACTGAGGCTTGGGCTGACATCTTATCCCAGGCTATGCTGAGCAGTAGACGTTTCTGAAACTTTGCCCATGTGTTACTCCTGGCTCTGGGTGTGCGTGCCCAAACAAATCTGATTTATACTTGCAAATCAGGCAGGCGAGGTGGCTGATCTCCTGCTTGTGGCCTGGTGAAGGCAGCCAGCCTGCTTGCTTCCCAGGCCCTGCTGTGGAACAGGAATGCCAGTCTCCATAGGAAATCGCATGCTGTGCCCAACCTCCTTCCAAAAGTTGCCCCATACACATGGAGAAATCTTTCACAGGCGTGAAGGAGCAGCGAGCGCCTTTCCTCTCCCGGTGCTACGGCGTGAGGAGGACAAGGGTCTGCTCTTGACCTCCGCTGCTCCTTCACAGAAGTGGCAGCTTGGAAAGAGGGTGGCTTTTGCCAAGGGTAGCTCTGCAGAGCCCACTCCCACAAACACACGGCAACTGGCAGCAGCTCAGAGCCTTTGACACTCCGGGATGCACCTGAGAGTTTTGGATACCAGCACATATGGACTTCCCTTGATTTTGATAGCTGGAACTGGCAGTTGCTGCACTGCATGCAAAGTATGTGTGAATGTATATTAAAATCATATTCTGTGTTGAGCCAAAATAGCATTTTTGGTTCTGTTCAGCACTGTAAAAACATTTATTTTTCTTGGCGTCTTATCTGTCAGACACATGGCATGGTTGGGAATCTGTTATTTTAAACAGCAGCTTCTCTCTCTCTCTCTCTCTCTCTTAACCTCAATACCACAAGCAAAATATCAATATAAAAGCATTTTTTATGACCTTGAAACTCCAAGTATGTATGTCTTGATAAAATTCACACTCCTGGTGTATTTGTCTTATATCTACAGTGTGAATCAATCTTCTATTCAGTTGCCAGCTTGGGAAAAAAAAAAAAAAAGTATTTGGGCTTATTGCAGGTCCTGAAGCACTATGTACATTTTTCTCCTCATATCACCCAATTCTTACAGAAAGATCTGAGTTTCCAAGACTTGGCTACTATTCAATCTAATGACTTCCCCTGCAGCCTTAAACCAAGGGCAGCTTCAAAATGAGGGTGGCTCTTACTAAATGCAATTACTTTACCCCTGCAGCTTTCAAGGCAAAGGTCCATGGGAAAGGTGAAGCCGGAAAATGAGGCCACCTCCTCACTTAAAGCTCAGAGAAGATGGAGTGGTGCTGACTGATGGAACCCCCTCCAAACAAAGATGTGGTAATTCATAAGCTGATGGCATTATTTTAAAAGATGGTGCAAATGTGTCTGGTGGGGAAAACAGAAAATGGGCAAGCATGTCGGTTTTCTGTGATGTAGAAGTCCTAGTGGGCTGGCTGGAAGTCCCTGGATTCGTCCCAGCAGGAGACAGAATCAGGCCTCCCTAATAAATGAGATCCTAAGCCAAGACTACATGATGTGCCCGAATCTCCCTTGGCAGGTATTTCATTTAGCTGCCAGCTTCCATCCAAAGTCAGGACACAACAGCATGGAATCCACAGCCTAAGCCATGCTCCAGGTACAGTCAGTGAGAGTCTAGGCTGTTGTGTTCCTAAAAGGAAGGAAATCCCAGCATCCAAATGCACAGGCAGCTCTTACAGTGATCCTGAGAGGCAAACAGAGATGCGTGGGGGACACAGGGCAATTTCCAAATAGCTTATTATTCTCACAAGATGTTTGCAGAGGAATCTCTCTGTGAGCTGCTGAAAATGAACACATTTCCAAATACCAAAGGTGAGGCAAATGCAAACAGTGCCTGTGAGGGAGCACAAGACAGTGAGTGCTGAGATCCCATCAGCAGATTAATCACATGCCAGACCTGGAGGCAACTTCAACATCACAAATACTACTGCGTGGTGGGCTCTGCCCGGGAACCAGAACTTGCCACTGGAAAACTGGTTTTCAAGAGCCTCAGAGAAGCAGGCACTGTGATTGCTGCTTAAATAGAAGGATAAAAGGGAAGCGGGGACGGACAGCGTGTGGTGAGGTCAGAGCATGGCAGCTCATCCTCCTTCAGGTTCCTCATATGGGGAAGAGACATTTTAGTAATATTTACTGGCAATAGTTTTGCTCTGTGGCTAAAAGAAACTACTGATCAAAGATGGATCGAGTTCCTTGTGGAAAAGGTTTCTCACAGTCGCCAGAGGTGGCAGGAGGAGGTTTGCAGACGTGGATCAGGGGACTCCCTTTGAAGGTGGTGGTGGTGGCTGAGGCACAAGGCTGTGCAGGGAACAGGAACCGTGGTGTGTGACAGCGTGGGCTGTGGGGCTGGGTGGGCAGAAGCAGAGGGTGTCACGCTACTGTGGGAGATGCTGTGATGAGGACCACAGGCAGACATCAGCACACAGCCCAGGAAGTCCACGGGATGTCTCAAGGTTTTCCTCTGTGAGCCTGCTGTCCCCCCCTTGAAGGGCAAACCCACCCTCCCTCTGGGGGGTCTTCCCTTTTCACGGGGTGCTGTGGGTACCCACAGCAGGCTCAGGAAGGGACTTCTGCCCAAAGTAGTCCTCACACCTCCTTCTTTAACAGGGTCCAGGGCTCGTGCAAGTGTGAAATGAAAGAAGCAGCTGTCAAGAGGGAAGAAGGCACAGAGGACTGCACAGGTCTCCTCCTGTTTTCCACCCCAAGGGAGTCACACACAGTGGCCACAGGGTCACCTCGGGGGTTGACTGAAATCCCCAGGCCAGTATGTGTGTGATCCTCTTCCCGAGTGATCCTTGGGCTATGCAAGGGATCTCGGGGTGCTTATTGCACTCCAGGGAAGCCCAGCCAAGATTTCCTTGTAGGATGATGCTTGGCAGCCACGTGCAGCTTTGGTGGGATCCAGTGTGAGGACCTGGGCTGGGGAGCAAGACCCCAGAAGGACAGTCAGAGCAGATAGGGCTTGGATGAAGCATCAGACCCCCAAGGAGGAGAGAACAACCCATTGAAGAATCGGTTTTGTCTCATAATTGCAATCTTACATCCTCAGCCTCATGGAGGAATAGCTAATGTTGGGTTTTAAGTTCAGAGTCAGCTTTTAACTCACATTTGAAGATTTGAGAAGCGATACTGGAGATGTAGATGAGTCCTATGTGACCAAAACCCTGGAGGGGACTTTTAGCTCCTACTTTGTTAAAACACCTGCATGCCCTGTAGCCAGAAGCCATTTGTCCTTAGAGGCACTGTGGGATTACAGCTCCCAGAGGGGACATGGGACAGGAGAGGTGAACAGCCCGGCAGCGATGGAGTGCTGTGGCACGCTGCAACAGGAAATGCTGGGAAGGGGGATTCTGGGGCCGAGGGTGCTATGGGGGGGCTATTGACTGAACCAGAAGTCTTTCGAAGGAGATTTTAGCTCTACTTCTGCCAGGTGATGAGGAGTGACCCACTTTTGCATCACCTGGGGAGCCATTTAAAATGGTTTATTTTCCTACGGAGCAGGGAGCGATGGCTCACACTCCTTCCTGTCAGGGTGGGCGGTGTTGCTTAAGGGTGGCAGAGACACCCAGGCTGCCCAGCCCGACGTGCCGTTCCCGAAACGAGGGATGACTCCCTTCCTGCCTGGATGCCAAGTTCAATTTAATGCCGGAGGGCAGGCAATAAAAAGCCTGGCGTGGCAGCTCCCACCCAGCCCGGCGGCTCCCTGGGCAGCCCTAACACTCGGCTTGGGGTGTAAAGGTGACGGGGCGAGAATAAGAAGGCAGTCAAAGGGCAGAAACAATTGTTCTTCTTCTCCCTTTCTTTATGTAAGTATGGGAGAAGCTTGAGAAAGTCACAAAAGGCGCACCGGGGTCTAATTTGTAAGGGAGGACGGGTGCCAGGATTGGAAAAGCCGCTCCTTGCATTTTGTTTCCTTCTGCCTCTCTCGGCTAATAATCACTGTTATTTTGTGCTCCTTGCGTCGGTATTTTTCTCGGTTATTATGTGTCTGCAAAATATTAAGAGCCTTGAAAATTACAATAATAAGGAAAAATAGTCCAGAAAAAGTGGTGTTGAAAACAAGCATTCTCAGCCTTGCTCCTCTAGTCGCTTACCAGCGTCAGCAAAGCAGTTTTGGAGGCAAAGGTGGGGTGTGGTGCACAGTTTTTGGACCTCTCTTGCAATGCTCAAATGGGAATTTGCTTTGTGGGAGAATGCATGTCCCCGTGTTTTCCTAGTACTTTCCTATTAAAAATTAAAACTTGATTTAAGTGGATGCACATTATGCCACCCTACTTCTTGCTCTGCTCACTATCTCTGCTTAATCTACTTAAAATCTCAATCTTTCACTGAACTCTGCCCAAATTATTCCAACTTTGTCTATCTGAATCTCCTTGAAATTCCTAAAAATGGCAAATAAAATGGTATCTTGTTCTGATGATTTGAAATGTTTGTTATTGGAGTTTCCCCTTTATAGGCTACAGTTTCTTCCTTGGCTGCCTGGAAGGTAACAGAAAACCATTCTTGCATTTCAGGTGCATTCTCACTTCGTTTCCTGTGCTCTTAAAAATATCCCCTGCACCAACTGTTCTGATCATATTTAATGACACGAGAAACAAAAAAAGTGTTCAGAAAAAGTCAAGGTACCTTTACTGTGAACTGCACGCACGTCTTCTCGTCGGGTTGGTACGAAATACAAAGCATAACAAATCCCACTAAGGACACCAGACAGACCTGCAAGGGAAAAGATGTAAAATGTGTCAAGGTTAAAAACACCCAACAAACCAAACCTACAAAACACAAAAATACTTTTTTTAATTTTATTTATTTATTTCAAGCCGCAACACCTTTCTGTGTAGCGGGGCCATAACTCGAGAAGCAGCGTGGAAGCAAAGCCATCAAAAGACACAGCCCAGCAATAGCCTCAAGGATGGGTGTCTGCCGAGTTTTTGTCCGTACAACTAACTATCAAAAAAGAGCAAAAGGCTTATGAAGGCTTGCAAGCCCAGAGAGCACCGCCCCATGGACCTCTGGGTGCTGACAGGGTTTTTATGTCACCAGTGCAAGTTCTAAATCACTCTCCAAAGCTGCTGCTGGATAAGAGGTAGCACAGTTTATAGCAGAGGTTTTCACCCTCTCCTAGAGCGGACACCTTACTTACAAGGCATCTATCTCCCCTGCAGTCTGAAACTGTGTTTTAGCCCCCTGGCAGTAATTGCTGAAGGTTAACAGTAATGGAAAAGTATTTATGCACTTTATTAGTAATTTAGTTGCCTTTGTTATTAATTCTGGATTTACTTGCAGGAGCAGATGCTCACGGGTAGGCATTTTGCAGCCAGGTAAGGAGAGAAGATCCTGCTCTAAGGAGCCACCCCAGTAAATAAGATTTGCTTAAAAATGGGGGGACACTGGGTACCTGTCACTGTGTTAAGCACTCCAGTCAAGTGGCCTGAGGTTGTGTCAGGGCAGGGTAAAGCTGGATATTAGGAAGAGGTTCTTCCCCCAGAGGATGGCTGGGAACTGAACAGGCTCCCCAGGGCAGTGGGCACAGCCCCAAGGCTGCCAGAGCTCAAGGAGCATTTGGATGATCCTCTCAGGCCCATGGTGTGACTCTTGGGGATGGTTCTGTGGAGGGCCAGGAGCTGGACTGGATTATCCATGTGGGTCCCTTCCAAACTCAGCAGATTCTGTGATTTTGTGATGCTAGGAGCATCTTGGTTATAAATGTTACTAAATTCTCAGGGACTACACCAAGATTCTATATTTTTCTGCCCCCTTCATTTTACTCTGGGAGTTTGGAAGAGTTACTAGTTTGAGACTTTCTGCTTGGGATTTGCTCTCAGGCCAGACCTAGGTGGGGCTATGCCATGGACTGCAGGGCTCTGTCCCAGCCCCAGCCCCATCCCCACCTGCTCACTGCATGTGCCTTGCACTTCCAGATTTCCAGCTCCTTAGGGGACTGCTTGAGCTGCAGTGAAAAATGCACAGCTGTCCTTTTAGACAGCAACAGCTAAACCCACATCTCTTTCATGATCTGATGTACAAAACACCAAACTTTTGGTGCCTGGATTGCTGGTGTAAGGCCCCAGACAGCAGCCCTGCAAAGGAAGAGTAACTCTCAACACAGGGAGAACTGTTACCTCGAGAACCTTTGTGATTAATAACACTTTTCCCCAGAAAGTTTTATTTCATGTCATTTCAGTAGGACATGAATAGGGAGTATTGCCCGAGAACATTTCTAAAGAAAGCATCAGTATTATTTACTCCTTTCCATGTCATGTGTATTTATACTCTGGTCCTGTGACTTACACACTGCCTCCAATTTATTTGTTTCTTTCTTTTTATTGTTGACAGCCATGGCTGACAGGGTTGTCAGGGGAAAAAACAACCTTTCTTGTCAAAGGTCCTTCAGTGCTGGTTAGTTTGGGGTTTTTTTTGCCCTGTAGTGCTTCTATCTGACTCAACCATGTTTTATTTCTCAGGAATTAATAGCCTGTGTCCTTGGTCCTTTGCACTGTATATTAATCTTTTAATTCAATTAACATGCCTACAACACTTAAATCTTAAGGAGATCGTGTATCTAGTAATATCTAAATGATAAACTCCCCCAGTGGCAGTAGTGGCTGAGGGAAAGAACCTGCAGCAAGACCTAAAATAAATAACACTTAAATACACTCGCTTAACGTCACATCCCCCAAACGCACGAGAAATCAAAGGGGCTTCTCACGTCACAGCTGGGCCTAAGCATTTGCAGGACCCGCTGCCGAAGGATCTTGTTATGAGCAATAAATCAGATTTGCCTGGCTCCAGCTACACTAGTGGGCATTTACACTTGCATGGACTGAAGGCCAGATATGCCTCCAGGTTACTCCCGTGAGACATCACGGGGCTGTTCCCGCTCCCTCGCTCCCGTTCCCGTTAAACCACAGACAGAGCTGCGCTTATTTCCGAGGGCACAGTCAGATCCCAGCGGTGGAATTTTCTCTCTGCCACCGAGTGCCTCGTACAGCTTTTGCAAAAGCCCTGCCAGCTTCCAGTGTGGCAGGATCAGACCTCCCTCTTCAGAGAGCTTCCCGTACAAAAGGCTCTCCGTTTAAAAGGATTTCCATTCCTGCACGTGCTCTCTGAAGTTCCTCTGGGATTTAAATAACATACTCAGGGATACTTGAAGAGGCACATTTGTAGAGAGGTATTTACAAAAGATTACACTGGGTCAGGATTCTGGCAAGTCTTGGCCGGGGTATTTCAGAAGGCTCAAGTATTCCTTTTATAACAATATAGCCATATTTTTTTTTTTAACCATAGATGTGTATTTTTTCTAAGTGGCGGTAAAAAATAACGTTGCTGAGAATTATGACTCACATATGTTTTACAATTCGGTTCTTTAAAGGCAAATTCACTCCTTGGAGGAAACCAAAGTACGGAACATTTATATAGGAAACAGCTTTATGCTTCTATTTTATACATTATTAATAGACCAGTTTTGAATTATACCTGTAAAGTGCAACAGAATAACTATAAAAATCCTCCTGGTAAATATTTTTTAGAACTTGCTAAGTGACTAAAGCAACTGCAGGCACGTTATGGATGCCGTTGATGCTGATTGCTAAGTAGCATTAGGTAATCCTGCGTCCTAGCCCTTCGATAGCCACTGCAATATCCCAGCGTGGAGCACACTTTTCCTATGCCTTATTGACTAAGCAGGCAACACAAAACGCGATTGAACTGGTTTTAGCACATGCTCGCCACCAATCGATGTGCATTTGTTACACAAATGGAATGGATTCCGTGAGACCCGCGGGAGGGGCAGTTAATCAGATCAGCTCGGGCAAACCGTTATCTGGAAATCTGGAAATCTGCATTTCTATGCGGAGCGAATTTCGACTGGGGTTTATTTCAAGATCCTGTTTCAAAATTTCCATATGGGCTAACACACCCTTTGCTGAATGGGTAGTGACGGGAAAGGTTATCCAAGGAAAGAATTTAATTTTAGGGAAGCGCTGTCTAGAAAAAGACCCAAATGTGATACAGAAGCATTTAGGAAAGGTAAGGATTTAATTTTGCTTAAGGCATACCCTGTGAAATCTCCCAGGTCACAGTCTAGGGAAAACAGCTGTTTACTAGTGCTGGCTGAAAAACTGAAGAGTTTATGCTGTAGAAAATTTTTAATACTATTTCTTTTTTTTGTGGGAAGCAGTAGATATTCCTTCCACTGGGCAGGAATACCTCAGGGCTCAAAAGTGACTTAAGAATGTTTGATTTTCAGCCCACAGTCAAAATAGGGTTAGAAATTTTCCAGGTTGCTCCCTGTTGAGCCTGTTGTCATGAGAACTGAATCGAGTTCCTAGAGAGTTCATCAGGAACGGGACCAGATTTAGGAGCGGGTCCCAGTGGATTTGCCTGGGAGGATCCCTGCTCGCTCACATCTGGTCCTGCAAGGACTGAGCACAAGGTGTATTTGAGCAGCACCAGGACCCCACGAGGCAGCGATGAAGATGGTTGTGAATGGTGTGTAACGGGGGGAAGTACGAACAGGTAGGGCACAAATTTCCGCTGTGGTTTGCATTCGTTAACTTTGCACAGCGACGTATTTTAACGTGGTTTGCTTTTATCCCTACAGATTTAAAAACCACAGATTGCTCTAATCTGTCTCCATCTCTCCCTCAGACTCTTGTAAAGCTATTTTTCCTTTTGTTATTGCCACAGGCTCAGCCCAAATGTAGAATAAGTACCTCCTACCCAGAGCACCTTGAAAACCTTGGCACGTGAGGCTGGTCAAGCCAGAGAGCTGGAGACATCCACCAAGAAATGAAGGAAGGAGAGCAAAAGCCTGCTGCAAAGGAGCATCCTGGGTCTAAGCCACATCACAAGACAGATGCTGCAAACACTCAAAAAGACACAGGATAGCTCATCTGCTCTTTATATGGGGGCTTGTTAGCAAGAACTCCTGGAGCAACCTGTAGGGACAGAAAGCAGACCCGCCGGAGGACAACGCAAATATACACAGTGCAAAGCCACACGGCATCGCTGAGACTCACAGGGGGACTCCTCTTGTTTAATAAGAACGCAAAATCAGATTTGAGGGGGGAAACTGCTGTTAGTAGAGTCAGGAAAAAATTTCCATTGTGGACAAGTTATTTTATAGTTGCTCACTTCAAGATGCTGTGGATTTTTCTGTTTGTAGGGTCAAGGGTAAAGAATGATCTCTTGTAGCTGTCTCTGAAGTTGTCTCTGGCTCACCCTCAGAGGTGATACTTGGCTTGATGGCTCACCCACTTTATCAGATATGGCAAAGCTTAGCTCCCATCTACACCCTGGGACAGGCCACCTTATCCACCGAATCTAACACTCCCACTGGACACAGCTTTGATGCAAGAAAGAACGTGTCACTATTGGCTTTGTAATTATAAACCTGGATCACCCCTGGTGCCAGACATCTCTACGGGCCGTTGCAGACAGCAACGCTGGAGTTCAGTCACTTTATGAGGTTTGAGGAAGCTGCGAGGAAACTGAGATGTCAGTGGGTGCTGCAGGCAGCTTTCACTGCCAGCTTTGATCAGCCTCAGGTCAGCCTGGGTCTCACTAGCACATATAAAAGAAGCCAGTCTGCCACACTGAGGTATTGTGCCTTAATGTTGGGGTTTTTTTCCCCCTTAAGGACTTCTTGTTAAATTTAAAGACAGTCTAGTTGCATATAAATTACTTCCAGAAATAATAGCTGTAATAATAAGGAAAAACATGTATATGGTGGTTGCAGGCAAAGGCCGTCATCATCTAGGAAATCATTCTTGTAACAGCCATAAAATCCACAATAACTGTCCATCCCTGCCCTGCCTACAGAATAAAATAATAATGTCTCTACTACAGGTCCCTTCAAGCCATGCAATAACACACCGTGGCAGATGCACAACTTTCTTTTAAATCCTGTAAAGCCACCAAAACCCTGCAAGAACGTTCCTGATCAAATGGAATCATATTTCCCCTCCGTGATCTTTGCTGTTTGGGTCAGTTGCTCAGCGGTGAGAGCGGCTCATCACTTGTGCTAAGGCAGGATTTAATTCCCACAGCAAAGGCCAGGATGGCTAACACAGCCAGCAGCTGCAGCTCCAGTCCATTGCTGCTGTTGGATCAGAAATGCAGTCCTGGGTGAACAAACGCCCGAGGGGGCCAAAAAAGAAAATAAAATTAGGAGTTCCCAGGGCCAGCAGTGATTTTCAGCCCGAGAAGTGCAGCATGGCTGAGAGCACTGCCTGGACACCACTCGTGGTGGGAGGTGTGTCTGTGGCTGGGAAAGCTATGGAAAGCCACCATCTCCATGATCGTGAGGCTACCCAGGCTGAGGAAAACTGTTTGGTTCCCCCACTCCAAACTCTACCTAGGCTTTTGGAATATTTTTAATGAATTGCTGGATTATGTAATCCAGCCGAGAATTCTGATTTTCACCCTCTTTCCCCTTGAGTCTGCAGCTGGACCAGGGGCCAAACCGCAGAGGCGCCCAGGATTAGACAAGCCCTTGGCCAGGCATCACACAGACCTCAGGTATGCAGTTAGCTTCTCAAACCATTCTTTCAGGACACTAAAACATTTTTTTCTCCCGTCAAAGTTTTCCACTCTATGCCTGATCAAAACAAAAGTATGGATTTGAGCTAGCCAGTGCGTAATTCCTTTCAGGAGATGGTGAGATTTAAAGGCAGAGGGCTCTGAAGAATACAGCTCTGGTGTTACATGTATATATAGCTCTAAACAAGCACTGGGAACCTCACCATTGCATATTTTGGGCAGCATACCTCTTTGGATACCGTCCAGAGTTTCATATGCTTTGGAGAAGGTTCAATTAAATACCTAAACTTGCAGGCTCTTCTCTCAAACCTTTTGATGTTTGCCCATGGCTAATTGGAGCTAGCCTGTATAAAAAAAATGGATGCCTGAATGACTGTAATCTCCACTACCTGCTTTGATGGCACCAGGTTTTTTAGTGTCACTTTTTATTAAAAATCGGTTTCCCTAATAACAAGAAAAAAGTTAAAAACCCAGTGAGGCTGTGTAGGAAGCAAAGCCTCACTGAAAGCCACCTCCACAATTGTCAAAAGCAACAACAAAAAAAACCCAGCAAGGGGCCAGGGCTAACAAGAAAGTGTCTTTCTCCTTTCAGGCTTTAAAAGAGACACATTTCAGGGTGGCTTGAACAGTCAGTCATCCCCCATATCAATGTGGAAAGGGATCAGTTGCCTCTTGCTCTAGCTGGGGATGCTTCACTATTATTGACAGGCACAGCAAATCCCTTCTGCCCCAGAGGAGCACAGGTCTAACCAACCCCAGCTAATCACCAGGACACGTTTACCCCAATTTCTAACTTAGATCACTGTATAGCACAGTATTATCCCTTTCCCCCCACCCCCCAGGTGCCTGTATACGATGCTTCACCCTTTCAGCATCTCTCTCACAACCACATTCTCCAGGCTTCACACTTACACACACCATTGTACCCACATTCAGGACGAAAATCCCAACTCCTGGGTTTCTCCCTGTTACCATCCTTTACCATTTCAGTGTTCGAACACTTTGCACCATTCCCTGATCTAGCCATGTAATGCACTCTCTCTCCTTATCTCCTGCCTCTTGAAATCGGATTTTCCAGCCATCATGGGGTCTTCATCTCACCTATCCTTGTCTGTGAGATTCTCAAAGCAAAGATTTTTTTTTCCTTTGCTGAAGGTTTTGCCTTAAGTCTTTTTAAAGGTTCTTAAAAAAAGTTACAATAACTTACAGAGACATAAACATTTCTGACTCCAGGTAAATGAAGACTGATTAAATTGCTTTTTCCAGTTAAAAGTCTGCCTGCCTTTTGCACCACAAAGCAAAGCACCACATCAGCCTTACTCCACCAGGGCAGAGAAGCCAATGCCTGAATGCTGATCCCAAAAGGCAAAGAGCCATGTCCCCCCCGGAGTAAAGTTCAGGGCCTTTCTGGCCTGAAGAAACACTTGGGGAGATGGAGAAGGGCCAGAGCAGGGAGAAGCATCAACCTCCTGGGCTGGGAGTTCAGCCCATGACAGAACTTTTGAAATGCTTTGTGCAACAAAATCAGTGACAGCTGGAGCCACAGTTGCTACCTTGAGCTACTTGAGAAACACGGGGGTTTATATGTTTTTAAAAGTCCCAGTTTTATGAACATCTATACATACATATATATATATATTTAAAATAACTTTCTGACAGAAAGAATAAACACCCTGGATAATCATCTCTGATGAGCACTAACTTTCTTAACTGCCTGAGTCTGCAAAACAGGGTTGGAAGGAACCTGGCCCATGAAAACTCTGATACTTTCCACTTTTGATCACAGTGGAAATAATCTAAGAGCAGATTTTTCAAGGAGAAATATAGCTTTTCTTCTCCTGGCCATCAAAAGGCCACAGGCTAATGAAATAGAATGAGAAGGATACCATTAATATCTACTGTTTCTGCAACACTTTCCATGCCAGGATCTTAAGGCGAGGGGTGACGGATGGCCACTATTAACCCCACTCTGCAGGGGAAATAACAAAGTCTCAGCAAGGTTAAGTAACTTGCCCAGAGCTACCCAGCAAGTCAGTGGCAAGGTACAGGGGGGGAGGGAAAAGCGCCCTGCACTCGTGGGTGGAGTTGTGAAGAGTTTGTCCAACCTCCTGCAACACAGCAAGGAGCAGGAGACTGGCAGGGTGGTCCAGCCTTCAGTTTTGGGGTCAGGTCAGGTCTCATGGAGGAGCCTGGAAAATGCTTCAGAACTGGGCACCTTCATTGTAAATGGCTACAGGCAGATGAAACAAATGCCACCCTCACTGCTTTTAATTGCATTTATTTGCCTGCCCCTAGCAATGGGGCAGAGGTGTTTTACAGGGCTGTTGAAGCAGAAGTGGTAAATCATGCAGGCTCCGGAGTTTTTCTGTCCATAAACCTTTCCTTTGGTTTCTGGTTAATGCCCCACAGATTTTGGACTAAATTGTAGGTCTTAACTGGGTTTCAGGCTGAAATGCCTCTGATGCAGTGCAAGCTGCATCCTTTCCTTCTGCAGGAGCTCAGGTGGTGCCAGACACCCCTTGGAACCCCTCGGACTCCCTGTCAGCAGATCACTGGCCACATTTATTGGCGAATCTAATCCCTGTCCTGTGCTATCCTCACAAACTGACACAGTCAGATTTGGAACCCATTTAATTCACACTGCCTTGCCTGGTTTTCCTGAGTAGCATTTTACTCCGGCTGCTTCGCTAAATAAAGTTCCTTTTCATTCATGGTAATGCACTAAAGCAGCACTTGATCACTTGATTTTCAGCAAGGAATGGTGTCACCATTTTGCCACTAATAAAGAAGAAAAAAAAAATTACCTTTCAATCAATCAGGATCTATTTAACACATTAGCAATTTTCCTTCATTTTTCTGTCATCCAGCATTAACAGACGCGGGGTCAAATCCCGCCCTGGTGTAATTCCAAAGGAGTAACACCAGGAATGAGCTTCACCCATTATCTCTAATGTTGCTAAAAAGGTCTCGATAATAGATTTTTTTAAGTTCTTGATTCTGAATACTAATCAAGTCCTTTAAAAAGAGCACTTGAGTGGGATGCAACTAAAACAAATATGCTCTGATATTTTACACCACATCGTTCTGCTCTGCTGCTCATTTCTGGGTGAATATACGAGCTTTGGGAAGTCACTGTCAGCCATGAGGTTTGATATCGAGCAGCACATGTGTCATCCATCCCTACCTACATTTCCTCCATGCAGCCCAAGAGACAGTCCATAGGACATCCAGCCACATGTAGGTCCCGGCCAAGGGTCCTCCTCCAAGTTTCCCCCAGTTCTCTGGAAGCTGGTCCTCATCACACACCCCATCACAGTTCACCACAGCACCCTGTGACCCACACACCCAGAATCTCCGGCTCAGCAGCTCCTGGCCATCTCCATCCAATGCCCCAGTGGGCACCAAGTACCTCCAAGACATCACAGCACAGGAACAAAGTAAATGCAGCACCATGTCCTGCCTTTTACCCCTCAGAGTTGTGTTTTGCTCTACTCCGGTGGTGCATTGGCCATGGCCAGCAGCCCACATGGGATCTCTTGCTGGGGCTGCATCTCCACCTCATCCTCTCCTTTCTGGCACCAAAGTTTCCCTTTTATCCCCCTCTTTCCCTTCTGCTTCAGGCTGAGGGCACAGGAGAGCAGTGTGGTTGTCCAGGAGCCTGCCTGGCCATGTGCCCCTGGCAGTCAGTGCCTGTCATCACCCAGACAGGCACCCTGACACAGACAGGGGGGCACCAAGAACCATTTTGAGCCGGGGAGGGATCAAACCACGCTTGAATGTGCTGGTGACTCACCATCACCGCGGAGTCCCCAAGGTGAGAGTCACCGTGTGACTCAAAGCGTAGGTGCAGTCACCCTTCCCCACGGGGCCCTGCCCTGGAACACGAACCAAAACAAAGCCCTGGCCCCCACAGCCAGCACAGTCTCAGGACAGGAGTTCCCCCAGGGGTTATCCTGGCTGGCCGGTGAGTGCAAAATGTGACCACCACCACCACTGAGAGCTGAGTTTTGCTTCGAGCTGGGCGTTGGCTCAGGAACGCACACGGCGAGTTCTGCCTGATTTTCAGGGGGCAACTCTGAAAGCAACGGAGCTTTGCCTTGTGTGGGCATCTAAATATCACTGCAGCTGGCAGCTGCTGCTAAGACCGAGAGGGGTTACAGCTCTGTTTTCAGAAAGCAGTGACTTTGGAGGGTTTTCAGGCCGCCCCGAGGGTGATCAGGCATATGTGGATGTCTCAGATGGATGCTGCTTGGGCACTGATGACATTCACATGGGCCAGGGGCCACTTCCATGGCTTTTCTCATATCCCTGGCTGTACAGTAGTTCAGTCCAGCTCACACTTTCCTCACCTTTTCTAGTGAAAAAGCTATTTCAAACCTGGGGTACTACCGGTGTTGCCAGGAATAATCTGACCTCCAGAATCCCCAAAATAAACAAGAGCAGTGAGCATGTCACACGTTGCTATTTTACCATCTGCATTCCCCCTGGTTTGTAACTGTGAAAACCCCAGGAGGGAGTTCTCCTTCCGAGCAGGGACAGGCTCTTGCCCCACAAAACATCACCAAGCTCTTAGATACCTCTCCCATCAGAAGAGAAATATGAGGAATGAGGTGAGCAAGAGGAGGAGCTTCCTTAGAGAGCTCAGGCCCTGCTTCTTCCACTCTCTGAAGGGTCACCCAGCAGGATTAATACAGCAAACCCCAATCAGTTCAGGTGATCAGGTAATCTCCAGCTAGCAAGGAATTAGATTCCCAAGAGATGCTCCCATAGCCGTTTAGCCCTTCGAGGAATTTTAAGTACCTAAACACGATTTTTTTTGCTGGGAATTCTTACAGTCCAACAACACCCAGAACTCTGCTAACACATCAGGATATACCTTCAGGATATATTTTCCTGCCCAGGATAAAAACCCTGCATGCTAAATTACATCCACAGCACATCCCAGGCTCATCACCACCACAGCCCTGTCTGTCCACAGGCAAAACCCACACGTCCCCGAGCACACCCAGACAGAGGGGTCACACCACGTGTGGCCCCACACCCCCCCCTCCCCACCTGGGTGCAGTCTGTCCCTCCCACAAGGGAGAAGTCGGGAGCAGAGGGCAGGGAGGGGGTTAAATCCCAGCAGTTCCCCAGCACAGCACAGCGAGGAAGCTCAAGAGACAGCCATTCCTCCCCTCGCCCCAGCTGAAAGTTGCGAGTTACAGAGTTATGCTCTCACTCCCAAAACCTGACGGTTATGGTTTGGTGGGGAAAGAGGGAAGGCAGCATAAGTTATCAACATTCTTTTTTCTTTTCAGCATCACCAGGCAGGAGTTCACCGCAAAGCACAAGCTAATATATACATCTAGTCAAACAGCAACCCTGTATTTTATTTCAGGTCTGTTGGGTATTGCAGGGAAGAATACGAAAAGACCGTGTTATTCTGCTGGAGCAGTTTCCTCGGGAAAGTACAGCCAGGCATTTAATCCCAGGAACATTTATAGTTAGCATAACTCAAATGGTGTCGTGCATGCAGTTGGTTAGTCTAAAGTGGAGCGTCATGCAGCTTGCATTAATGCTGGCAAAGGCACTTTATGGAGAAACAGACTTTATGCTTACAATTATCCCAGCCCAATATGGAGTGTCTCTGACTAGCAGAGAGGAGCTGATGCCTGCCATAAGGAAGCCCAGCACTGTTACAGAGGTGCCTAGTGCCAACTGCAACAAAGCAAACAGCAGCGGGAAACGGCAGCCACAACAAGTGTGGGATTCCTCCTCCTGGCCAGCTTTGGGATCCCCCTTGGCTTTCTTCTGCTTCTTCTTCTTCATCGCCGGCTCCTGCGTCTTGCTCGAGTCGGTGCTTTTCTCCCCTTCGGGTGCCTTCCCTGTCTGGTTACTCGGGGACGTGCCGTGCTGGGCTTTCTTCTCCTTCTTTCCCATGCCGAGGAACTTCAGGATCTCACGTGTCTGTGCACGCCGACGGGGGAGGGGGGGTGATTTTTTTTTTTTTAATTTTTTTTTCTTTTTTTTTTTTTGCCCCCCGAAGCTCCGCTTTGTGCTGGCTGAGTCGTTCCTGGTATTTGAATCAAGGAGGCTGAACAAATATGGAAAACATTTGGAGCAGATTGTCAGAGCTTCGAAATGCCACATATAGCCCCGAGAAGAGGGGGATTCGAGGGGGGTAGCGCACTGCCAACGTGCAGGCGCCGGGCTGGGGCTGTGCACACAGGGGCAAGCGTGGGGAGTGCCACGGCTACTCAGGTGTGAGCACACACGTGTGTGTGTGTGTGCGCGCTTGTGTGTGTGCTTGTGGAGGAGCCGGCCAGGCAAACAGCAGGCAGAAATTCCGCAGTGCCAGCTGATGAACAGGAGGGAAATCTGCCTCGCCAGGGAGCCAGGAGCGATCCGGTGCCTGTGCGGGGAGCAGGCAGGTAGGAGCTCATCACGCCCGCGGCTCCCCTGGGGGTTGCTGGCAGGCAGAGCGTAACGCGGGGCGGGGAGCGGGGGAGCCCACGCAGCACCGTGCGCGTTTGTGCACCCGCTGAGTCAGATTAAATAGGTGCACCCCAGTGGGAGGGAGCTGACTGCCTGTACGGAAAGTACGGAATTAACACAAATAAAAATTCAAATGAACGGCCCGGGGAGCCAAAAGGAATCCTGTGGCTTCCCAAAAGTTGCAAAAGCACAGCTAGGCGTGCTTCACGATGAGGGAGCAGCAGGGAGGAGTGGTGCTTCTGTGCAGGCAGTGATGGCGTTTGGAGCTGGACATCCACTGAGCATTTTCCCAGGGCTGCAAGTTATCCATAACAGGGAGGTTGTTTATGTTAACTAAGACAGAGAGGGATGTCTCACTGTGGACATGTGGTCACTGCACTTTGTCCATATGTCCCACTGATGTTCAGGGACAGCACACCAACAGAACTCTTCTCTATGGTGACCAGTGACAGAACATGAGGGAATGGCCTGAGGTTGTGTCGGGGCAGGCTTAGGTTGGATATTGGGAAAAGGTTCTTCCTTCAGAGGGTGGTTGGCACTGACCAGGCTCCCCAGGGCAGTGGGCACAGCCCCAAGGCTGCCAGAGCTCCAGGGGTGTTTGGATGATTCTCTCAGGCCCATGGTATGACTCCTGGGGATGGTTCTGTGCAGGGCTAAGGGCTGGACGTGATGATCTTTGTGTGTCTCTTCCAACTCAGCAGATTCTGTGGCTCTGTGATCTGAAGAAGCGGTGGGTTTTTTTCCTGAAATGCTCAGAAATCGTTCTGCAGCTGAATCCAAGACTGGAGCCCTGGCAGAGCCTCTCGGACACTGGTGGGGCTCCCTAGTGGAGGTGCCTGCAGAACTGGGGTCTGCAGGGTTAGACGTGGGTCTGTGGGAGGAGGGAGAAAGAAGAGGTGGTGGGTGAGCAGCCCAGTGCCGAGGGCTGTGCCGGCAGCTGCGTGTTCAGCCAGGCCACGGTGCACAAGCCCACGCCAGGGAAGCCCGTGGGAAGCAGGAGGCTTGCCTGTGCTGAGCTCACACTACAGGAATTACTCAAAAGCTCAGGGGTAAACAGGTGCTTAAATGCTCTGTTGGCCCAGAGCCGAGTGTGTGCAGCCTGATGCATTGCCCTCCTCGGAGCCAGGAGCAGTGTAGGGGCAAGCAGAGTCCTGAAACTCCTCCTCTGTGCCAGCTCCATGTCCCCACCGTCACAGGGACGCTGTGAGGACACCTGGGCTTGTGCTGCTGCCTCACCAACACCAGTGTGAGCACCACAAGTGGAGCAGCCAGCTCCGTCTCCACCATTTGGCTGTTTGGGTTGTGGTTTTTTTCCTTCCCATAGAAGCAGATGGCACTGGGAGGAGTGGGGCAGGTGGGAAGAAATGTCAGAGGTTGGGGAAATCACCACCAAAGCTGCCTTTGGATGCTGCAGGGTGGTTCAGCTGGGACCAACCAAAATGTTGAAATACTCAGAAAGGATCTTACACACGCTGAGGAAATCTTTCCTCTGACATACTGGCAATGCCTTCTGAGAAACTGCTCTATTTCCAGCTCTTTATGGCATTTAACAGCAATGAACTGTGTCTTCTGCGTTAATAAATTATGATGTCACTTTGTTTTATGGGTTAAGCAATATCCTCTTTGGTTATTTATAATAGCAAACGGATGAAAGAAAGCTAGAAACAAAGTGGTCTCAGATGATTTCTGCGCACATAACTCTCGTGCACAGAGCAAGATTAAGATGTATTGTTCAAAAAAGGAAGAGGAAAAGAAACAAGAGGTGAAAAGAAAAACTGAAGAAAACCCTTCTTCTCCAGCCATGCTGCCTAGTGTGTTTTCACAGTTTCTCACTGAGATGTTTTGGCATTATCATCCGGTTTTTAAAATACCCTTACGATATCTTGCTCTCACTGGTCTCTCTTGTCTCTCAAAGCCACATACAATTGTATTTAACCACAGCTTTGAGAGGAATTTGGTGTTCAAGGATCATCACCAAGGTCAGACAAGGAAGCAGGGGCAGAGCTATGAACACATTTTAATGATGTCCAGCTGAACATCCACCTTAACCATTAGAGTTAAATGAAGTTAGATTTTCTTTCCCTGTATGCCCTTCCATTTCCCTAGTTCTGTCCCACAGACCTTTATTGTGGTTTTTCCCCCAGGAAAATCCCTGGTTTACCACCTGGATTTGTGCTGGCACCTTGATTTATGATTGCCCTCTTCTAAAAGGGGCCAAAATTCAACCGCTTTATTCATGCCGACAGTCACTCTGGTTTTAGCAGGAGTTATTGCCTGAGAAGGATGAACAGGATTTAACCTAAAGTCAATAAAATGAACAAACACTCTCCCTACAACCAGTAACAGCCCTTGTTTATCTTTTGGCCCAAGAACCTCTCTTAAAACAGGTGCCTGAACATCTTTCTGCACAGCAAGTATCTCAAAAATGAGGCCATGCTCCATGGGCAGCCAGCTGGATATCTCCCACAGGGCGTAGGTGGGAAATCCACCAGCTCCCTGCATCAACCCCTTCAAAAACTCCAGTTATATGGCTGGTATCCAGAGTCCTTAGGGGGGGATAAGTCTGGGTCAGTTCAAGGGACAACTTCTGTGCAGTGAGGGAAAGGTTTGGGGACGAAACCGTGAAACATGATCAACATAGACCAGAGTTTGCCTTCTCGCAGCTGTAGGGCCCAGAGGAGCTGTACCACTTGGTTTTTCCAAGGAAACCAGAGACACTAGTTGCCGTCTGCCCTGGTCACACTGGGACAGAGAGCCAGTCCTAAGCTCCCTGCATACTTAAAATCATATATGTAATTTCTAATCTCTGCAGTTATTATATACACAGTTATTAGGGGTCTAATACATTGAAAAAACTGGGGACAGGGATGTTGTTGATTTTAAATGATTAAACAGCGCTTGCTGTGGTTGGCTTTCCTTGCAAAGTCAAACATGCCTATCTTACATGCTGGAAAGTTTAATGGGCATGGATGGGGAAAGGAGAGGGATGCAGGATTGATCTTCCATAATTATTGTCTGAACCAGATTGTGTTTGCTGATTCCACTTGGCATTAACAACTGAGTATAAAGCAGCTGTGAAGGAACTCACAGCACTGGCGAGCAGTGACAAATTAAAAGAATTACTTTTTTAGAAATTGAAAGATTAAATAAGGACACCGAAATAACACTAAATTTTCTCGAGTAATACATCTTCCGGATGTCACTTGGATTTTCCCAGTGACACAAGAATAATCATTACCCTTTTATGCCCAAAGGCCCTGATTAAGTATGCTCTTAAATGAGGCACATGCTTGAATACCCTTCCTGGATGAGGATGTTTTTTGATTCGAGCTCAGCTACCATCTCTCATGTGGCACGCAGTTGTAATTTCATGTCCTTTACACAAAATGAGTCATGTTGCACAGCTTTTCCGTGGCCAGATACTGTCCTCTGTAAAACACTGCCTGCTCTTGTCCCTCCCTTTGCCAAAAGGCAGCGCAAACCGGGGTGACGATGACAGCAAGTCAAACAAGCACACGCAGCGTCCGACGTGGAAACGGCAAGGTCTGGGCTGCAGCTTTGCGGTGACACAGCCTTTCCTACAGCTTGTCCTGCGGCTGAGGACACACAGCGCTGCATGGGGCTCCAGAAACCTCGGATTTTTCCCCTCTGCCATATTTTTTTTTTTGCACTTGGCGCGGCCGGAGTGGCGGGAGACGCACGGGCACGCGTGCTCCCACATAATCGCGTTTGCACAGAGATTTCTTCAAGGCATCGGCAGCCCGGCCAAGCGCCAAGCGCAGGGTTAGCGTGGACCAAAGGCTCGGATGGGGCTCTCCACCTTGCCCCAGGGACTGTGGGATGTTCGGCTCCCTTCACCCCAGGAGCATCTCCAGGAAAAGCTGCTGGCCCAGGGACCCCCTCGGAGATGCCACCCCCAGCTCTGCAGCTGGAGTTGGGAGGGAGCCAAATGTGCTGCATCTGGCCGAAGGATCACCGTGGAGAAGATCAGATCCTGCCTCATCCTTGCTTCTTTTCTCCCCGATCCCCTCTCCCCGCATGCACAGCCCGCCCAAGCACCGTCAAATTTCAGCACAAGGACTGGGCGATCTGTTTAGTAACAGCGGGTTCCCCATTAGAGTTAAATGATGAAAGGTTCTCCCTGAAAGCAGAGGATTGAAGTCAAGCTGTGTTTTCTAAAAACTCATGCCCGTGGACGATGGATAATAACAACGATACATAACCCTTGAAAGGGCAATTGTATAGAAGAGAAGGCCAGTTAGAAACAGGTCCAACACATGCAATCCAGCCGCGGCCATTCTTAAAGTTCAGGTCATCTGGAGGTGAGGCTTGTTTTTGACAGGCTCTTTTGAGGCCAGTTCATGTTGGTTTGTGTGCCTGTAGGCTCTGCTCCGAGCGCTGGGTTGGGCCAGATGACCTCCAGAGGCACCACCCAACCCACAGTATTCTTTATGTGTGCTCCACGTGCCCTTTTAGCACTACTGGGGATAAGGCCCGGGTGTGAAGCACTTCATTTTACCTGGATGGGGTGACAGATGTGGAAAGAAGCAGAACAGGAGTTTTATGTCATGTTACTCCACACTCGGAGTGTGTGCTGCACATCTAACAACGCCCCTCACTCCCTCCATCACATCTGACCACCAGGTAAATCTGTGCATACAAAGGAAACCAGGTCCTCTTTCAGACTGGGAATAAATTGTGACCGGCAGCCTCCATAATGACCTGTTTAAATTCCTAAATCTTTGCTTTTGCTAAAGCTCCATTACATATCCCATGCCTGAAACTCCTCACCTCCAGCTGTGGTTCCTTGAATCCGGACAATGCCCCAGGCATTTATGGGGGTTTCCTATATAAAACTTCACAGTAATTGAGCTGTCCATAATTATCTCACTGTTTCTGTCTTGTCTTCTACTCTTACAGCAGGTTCTTTGGGGCAGTCATATTTTATCATGTTTCAGCAGGAGACCCAGGGAGGATCATAGAGTCATAAATCCTGACTTAGAAGAGATCATGGAGTCCTCCTGGCCACACACAGGACAGCCCCAAAAATCCCACCGTGTGCCTGAGAGTGTTGTCCACTCAAGCTCTGTCAGGCTTTGGGCTGTAACCACTGCCCTGGGGAGCCTGTTCAGTGCCTTTTCCCAATATCCAGCCTAAACCTCCCCTGGCTCAGCTTCAGGCCGTTCCCTCGGGTAGGGATCCTTTTGTGTTACAACTGAGAGACCCTGAAAACTGAGGTGGAGAAGTAAAAAAGCAAGGTGCTGCAATACTACAGGAAAGCAAAGCTACCTCCTGTGGCTTGCTGTGCATTACCATGCTCTGCCAATTTTATACCAGCCTAGAGTCCTTTGCAGAGCTGAAAGAATTTAAAAAGGAGGGACAACCAGTTTACAAACACTCTGTGTCCTCTCAACGCTGCTCCTGTTTCTACAAAGTTTATTTGAAGAGGATACTGCCCATCAAAACACATTAATATGATCCTGTGGCTGTCAGACCTTCTCAGCAGGTGTTAATTCCTACCTGGTTAAAGAGAGGCAAATCCTCTCAGCCGCGTTCTCGCCGAGGATAACGATTAGGTCTGGTCTGTACGTGTGTGCTCACCCACATGCACACACACAGCCACAGGCAGGGCTCAGGATGCTGCCTTAAACAACATGCAGGTGATCCAGGAAACCTGCCTGTGGCCGTACACCAGGATGCAGCCACTGTGGGCAACAGAGGGAAGGGAAAGGGCTCCTGCTCTCACTTTTCAGTAACGAGAGGGATGTAATGAAGGAATAGAAGAGGAAGAAAGAAGCCCCTGCAGCAGCACTGCTGCAGCCATGTCCATCACTTACATCCCAATATGAATAAATATCATTAATAATTATTTTACTGGTTCTATATCACAAACTGTTTCATTTAAAGGCACCTATCTCGCTGTTTCTAAGTGCAGGCAGGGCTCAGGGGTCCCAACAGCACATGCTGTCTGTCATGGGGTATCACCCATGCCTGTAACCCTGGCTCAGCAGGCATTGCAGCTGAATGACACCAAAAACCTCTCCAGAAAAAACCCCCATCAGCCTCTCTGGGTTTTTATTCCTCATATGGGGACCCTTACCATGGGGAGGCAGCCTGACTGGGGCCATATCCAAGACTGCTAGAAGCAGCAGCATCACCCTCATGGGCTGCTGATCTCCATTTTACCTCAGAGAAACTGCAGTTGCCTCTTGCCCATCCCAGCAGGCAGCCCCTCACCCTTACTGGCAAACCATGGAGGTTAAGCAAGAAGAGGAGAAGCCCAGCTAAGGGCTTCAGGATGCTGACTGTCTCTGTAGAGGGCGAGGATGGGATGAAAAAGAAAAGGAAGGCATGGCGCTCACATTCAGCCCTCCATTTCCTTTCCACACCCCCAAAGACAGAGCTAGGAGACCACAGGAGGTGGCAAAAATGGGCAGACTGCAGTAAGCCCTATGAGGTGGAAAGATGATATTTAAAATCTAAGCTCTGGCTTTGCTCAGCTCTGAAACCCAAGTTCTGACTGCACAGGTGGGGCTCAAAGCCAGGGTGGAGGGATCAGTGGGTGCAGCAGCCCAGGAACTCTCAGTCATAGCAGTGGGTCCCAAATGCGCTCAGCTCGTCCTGTGCAACTCAGTGCCTTGCAATTAAACTAGAAAGGCCTTATTCTCAGGTGGTACATGGAAAAAACTGCTTCTGAGCTACCAGCAGCTCTGACAAGGTGCTCTCTCCAAAGACCCAGGGCAAACTTTGTAGAGCATATGCATATGTATCTCGTTTCTTGGACTTTCTGACATTTACAGACACTCGGGGCTTTGTTTCTGCAGCTGGCTCAAGGTCTCAGGCTGGCAACTGGGCGGCCTCACTGTGTTATTCACTGTTTCAGACGTGCTTCAAGGTCTGATGTACTCACAGTTGCCTGAAATACACTTTTGGGTGCTCCGGAAGGCACCAGCTGGAATTTTCTGAGGAGCGGTCTGTGTCTGACAGCGGTTCCACCCACCAGGGTGCACCGTAAGTGGTGGCTTTTCTCAGAGTTGTCTTTGGAGCCCCGAAGCATCTGAGTGCTGGAGCCAACCTCCTCAGCCCAGCTGAAGCTTGGCTGCTGACATCAGCACGGCCAAGGTTTGCCTCTGCCTCTTGGATGCTTCAAAGATGGACCCCGTGATCTTTCCCGGAGACAGGAGACCTGAGTGTACTGGAGTTCACCTCTCCCAGTCTCCTCCTGAGGTTGTTTCAGCAACCACGGGGTTGAGCAGATGCTGGGCCATAACCTTCTGCCCCGCAAAATGCTGCTTACTCCCAGAAACGGGTATCCCTTTGCTTCCTGCATTGTTGCATTGGTGTAAACGGTCCATAAATGACCAAAACTGCCTGGTCTTTCTCTGAGGCAAAACAGAGGCCTGAGGCTCGGGACAGACCTACGTGACAGCAGATTTAGGACTTTAATGTCTGGCCATCTCTCCCCTGAAAGAGCTCCCTAACCCCAAGTCTCTGCACACTCCACCGCTCTGTGGACTCAGTTTCCCTCTGATCAGCAATACCAGTGTGGCTTCATGTCCTAATGTAAAAGGGTTCTTGAGGACACGGGGCTTTCTGCCCTGCCAGAATTACTGCATGTGCTCCGCCAGATGTGGAAGAATACTCCCTCCCACCCAAAGTTACCCCGAGTATTATATTTTCTTGGCTTAGCATTGTTATGAAATGTCAGTCCTTTGCAACTTCTCTGACTCTCTTTTGCAACGTCCCCAAGGGAACACGACCGCTTTTGAGGCACCGGTTGGGTCCAGCATCATCTTTCCCTCTGGAAGAATCATCTGTGCAAGATAGGTGAGACACAGCAGGGTGAGAGAGGAAAGCACGATGTGCTGAAAGCAGATCTGGAAGGTAGCTGCTAGTGGATTTGTCTGAGGGCTGCCTGGGGACTGCTTTCCCTTAGCATTTGCCTGTCACACAAAAGAGGGAGGAGTGCATCGGGAAATTTCCTGATGACACAGACATGCGAGTGCTTGTCAATACACGAGAGGCCCCGGCCTATCAGACAGGAAGAACTGCGTGACCTTGTGGATGGGAACAATGGGAATAGGATGAAATCCAATTGTGCCAAATGTAAGGGCTGGCACATCAGGCTGAAGTGTCAGAGTTTCTCTGGGAAAATAAAAAGCCTCAAGCGCCGCGGCTGGTCGCAGGATTGCTGCGAAATGGCAGCGCAGCACGGCCGTGGGGGAAGGTAAACATGAGCCACGCTGCACCAAAGATTTCCCACGTGGGCCTGGAAAGTGTTCGCGGTGGGGAAGAAGTGCTGGTGAGCCCCGCGAGGAGGCTGCGCACAGCTCTGTTCATCCCTGTTAGGGAAAGGTGGATTGCGACGGGACCGGGCGCAACTCAGAGCTGGGTCGGGCGCTCGGTGGGGGCTGCAGACCCTACATTAACAACAGAAAACTGCAAGGGATTGCCTCGTTCAGCCCAACAGCATTAAAGGTTAGAGAGGACACCACTGGTCTATAAATATCTCGTGTTAAACTTAAAACAATGTTGGCACGAGGACAAATGGACACAAATGGCCGTGAGTGCGTTTAGCCTGGAAACCAGAGGAGGAAGGTTTCTAACCATTGGAGCAGCGAGACTGGGGAAACAGCAAGAAACAGCTCATTTAAGACACTGTGGTATCAATTTTTGAATCGCACCAGTCGACGTGGTTGCTTGGGATGATTCGGTGAGGCAGGAAGGGCCTTCCCTTCCCGTTGTGGGCACGTTTTTGGTGCCTTCTTGCTCATGCAGGTGCCCTGACTGAGCCACAGGAGAAGGCAAGGCCCTCAGTCCCCTGACTAGCTGTGTTAGGGCTTGGCATAATCTAACTCCTAATTTGTTACTTTGATTTCACACTTTTCTTGCAAAAAAACTGGAGTCTTACATCAGTAAAAAAACC
>JAWMRA010000041.1:56628168-56648917 GCA_035584735.1 Pseudotriccus pelzelni
GTTTTGTTGGGGGGGGGGGTGTTGTGTGTGTGTTGTTGTGTTTTGGGGGGGGGGGTTGTAGTTAATTCTTTGTATTTATATAGCATCTTTCATCTTTCAAAGTGCTTTATATACATTAATTATTTAATTCTCCCCATACCCCCTTTGATCTAGGCAAGTATTATTATGCTCAGTTTACAAGTGGGAGAAGAAAACACAGAATAAATCCTTGCCGCCAGGCTCATCCTACCGGGATTGGTGCAGCTCTGTGGCTCTAAAAGGCAAGGAAAGGCTACATGATGTGTTCCATGATGCACACAGGGTCCACAAGCAATCCAGTGGCGGAGTCAGTGGGATAACTCCTCAGGATACTCTCTTGTTCCAAAGAGGGAGAGACGGGGAGGCTGCCAGAGAGGGCTGTGTGCAGGGCCAGCATGGGGTGCTGGATGTTCAACAGAGAACCAGAAAATGAGGTGTCCTGTGCTCCAGAGAGAGACCCAGAACTCGGTTTAACCAGAGCATGTAGAACATGGCTATGACGGTGGCGAGCTGACTAAGACCCAAGGCACAGGAATAAATGCAAATAGTCAAAAGTAGCAAATGAATAAGAGCTGACATTGATCTGTGTAGACATGTGTTCAGTGAAAGGATGTGAATCTTCCCTTGCAGTTAAAAGAAAATAACAAGTGATGTGTTTTTGATTGTTCTTGTGTTGAATGTTTACGTCGTTTTTCAGAGTGACTGTCGGAGGCTGATTTGGAGATTTCATTTGTAAATAACTGAGCCATTTTTCTTGCAGTTTCACATAGTGATGTTATTTGTGTGTTTGGATCGCTGTGGCGATGTGAGGGTGCTGCAAATGCACTCTGCCTTATTCCAAAGAGAAGTCTCACGTTCCCCTTCTCTTTTTCAGCATTTTAGAGGACATTTCAGTCTTGCAGGGGAAAGCAGTGCAGTTTGTTAGGCAGAGCAGGAGCCTGGGAACGGCATAATTGAGGTCTAGCGCTCGTTCTGACATGTGTTTGGTGTCTGATGTTGCACAGCGGTAGTAGCTTCCTAGTGGCCAGTGGCCCAGAGTGGGATTTAAAAGACCAGACTACCAATTTTGACAGATTTGGACTCATTTTGAGACCAAGAGAATGCTGATTAGCACTTAGCTCACTGCCCAGCCTTATGGGACAACGTTGTTCGTACGGGAAATGTGGCCCTGTGCATCCTCCTCCTGGCAGAGCAAATACAGCCTGTGCCCAGAGCAGCTTCTGTGCTCCTCTGGCACTACAACATAATCACCTTTCTGGGGGGAAAAAAAAAGAGGAAAGGGCTTGAATTTCGTTCCTGCAGCAAAACCTTTTCCTGTTACTGCTGTCATTAATTCCTAGAGAATTAAAATGGCTAAGGTTTTTTAATTTCATGGTCATTTTGATATGCTAAATGGTGCCAAGAGAGTCAGTGGGAAATTAACAGAGTTCAAATCCCCATGGAACATGGAAATTGTAGTTAAAATAGTGCTGCTAAAGATTAGCAATTAGCAAAAATTATTTTAAAGCGTAGCATTTTAATTAGCTGCAAACGCTGCTCGCTCCGCATCGGTATTACCCACAAAATTTGCTACACCTAAGACAGTTAAGCTCCTCACCTGCACAAATCCCTTGGGAATCTGTGGGTTATAAATGTGAGGCCCATGGGATTGTGCATTAAATAAAAGGAAAACTGCATTAACAGAACAAGACTGAAAGTGCAGTCCTCTAACAAGCACAGTAGGGTCAAAGATGCAGTTGGAACTGTCCCGCTGTGTCACTCCCTCCTGCCAGAGATCCCTTGTGTTTCTTGTTATTAGTTTCTTATTATCCATTCCTTAGGATCTGTGTTAAAACAGGCCCCTTGTCTATCCCATTCTAGCTTATCCCAGCTGACTGCATCCATGGGCTTTCTCAGTATTTGGTAATGGTCCTTAATTCCAGAAAACCTCGTTCTGCAGTTGTGGACTCGTCCCTCGGGAAGGCTCTGCATTCTTTCCAGGCCCTTTCTCTTTCTTTGGAAAGTCACACAGTGCGAGAAGAGCAGAGAAACAGATCTCAGTCCCCAGCCTGATGGGGAGTGCAGGGCACTGGCAATGTAGGCAGAGGCCACCCGGATGATGAGAGAAGGAAAACGAGAGGAAGCTTGTGCTAGGACAGTGCAGCCTCTGCCACACAGGGTAACGGGGGACTGAGACACCTCAAAGCAAAGCCACACACAGCACGGGATCCATGGACAGGATGAAGGAAGATGCTGGGTGCACACATGTTTGGAAAACCTGCAGATGTGGACCAGCAGGAAGAGGAGCTGGGGCAGAATGGGATATGGGATCACCTTCCCTCTGCCTCTGTGGGGCTGCGATACAGGACGTCAAGGTAAGATCGTTCAACGGCCTAGAAAAACCAAGAGCTGCTTGTGTTGCCATTTCAAAATGAGGAACTGAGGCACAGAGCAACTGAATTGTGTAGGTTTAGGCTCTCCTGAGGACCCTCAGTGCAGCAGATGCACTGGGAACACCAGGCGCTTGCTTCTAGGTAATGCCAGTGGGATGCGCAGGTCAAGGCCTGTCTGAGGTCATATGGGCAGCCTGTGGCAGAGCTAGGACTTGTCCTCCTGCCATCTAAGCCTTTACAACAAGGTCATTCATGCCTTTAATTCCTCTGCTTGTAGAGGAACTAATAGCTGTATATTAGAAACACTGTGCCGAGGGAAACCTAAACTTTGGTTGCCCGCTCATGAGACACTGTTACCATGACTTCTCTAAATCCTGTGATTTAGGGCCTCATGGAGCTGGACCCCTCAGTGTGAGCCCACAGGCATTCAGACAAGTTGGCAGGTTGCCGGCAAATTGCGTGTTTCTGTCCTAAACATCTCTTCCATGTCATTGCTGCACAAGAGCCAAGGGAGAGTATTGCTTTTAGAATACGCAGCAACAGTAACATTTGTGAGACCTCAACCGGTTTCAAATACTTCCAGTTCAAGCTATGTTGAAAAAAAAAAAGGCAACAAAAGGTTGGGGGTTATCAATGCACTGTAACTAAAACCACAGGAAAATTCAGATGGGAGGGCCAGCTGTGTGGGACGAAGAAAGTAGCAATAGGTCTATCTTTTAAACCAGCTTTGGAAAGTGAGTTGAATTTACACAGACCAGTTCAATCCCAGCACTTCTAAACCTCTCAGTGTTTCCCTGTGCAGCTGCAGTGATTTGTAACACAACTTTCTGGGCGCAGTTTTTCACATCACGCAAAGGCAGAAATCCCATGTTCTCCCACCATGCTGGCAGCCCCACAGCCCATGAGCAAGGCTGTAACGCTGAGAGGCACCAGGTCAGACACCTCAGACAACACAAGTCCTGGCAGCAGCAGGGAGGGGCCTCATGATGGGAGGCGATGGAAAAGACCCATGGCAAACCCCTGACACGACATCAGGCCCTCCTGCCAAATTTCAAATCCCTGCTCTAAAGCCAGTTCGAGCCATTCAGCGAAAAGGTCACCAGAAGCACTTCATGTGGTGTGAAACAGCTTCTTCTTGCCTCTTGTGCTTGGTGCCAGGAGTTCTGGCTGAGCCCATTTGGCTGGATCTTTCCCTCAAAGATGTCAGAGGCAGGCATACAGCACGGAAAAAATCATCTCAAAATGTTTGGCAAAGCTTTAATTGACTGAAAATGGGGGTGTATAGTGGCACGTCTTGAATAACTTGAGAAGCAAACATCCCTACTAGCGCTGCCTATAGCACAGTTGACTGTACAAGGTGTATAAATGCCATTTTCCGGTATTTTTCCAGCTGCAGTGTGTTCACCCAGCCTTAAAATGATGTCAGTGGTATCTCTGACTGTCATCCACCTCCTGCCTGCATAGGCCACTTTACGTGGGCACAGTCACGGGGAGCTGTGCCCTTGGACATCCACTGCTCCGGGAGCATCAAACCTTGAGCTTTAACTCCAAGGCGATAGGAAAAACAGCTTTTTGTTTCATGCATCCCTAAGCAGCTTGAATGGGTGACAAAAAGGGTCCCTTCGCAGTGACAGTGGTGTTTCCTGGCAGCTCCCTGCTAGCTTTACATGATGTCTGGGGACCAGAAGTTGTCCTCTGGGCAGCCCAAAGCTGAACTGGGGACAATGGAAGTGCTCTCACAGGCACTTTCAAAGGTGTGCTGCCACCTGAACCCTCACTCCCATTGCTCTCCATGTGTATACCATGTCCGTGCTGGATTAATTTTTATTTTTTTTGTCTCTCTGGTAGCTGTAATTGCTCTTAAAACCCCTCTCCTACTCTTTCTACACCTGTTCTATCAGCCAAGAGGTTCGAGAGCAGACTGACTGCTGCCAGCGCTGTAGATCACAACCAGGGACTATCAAGATACATTTTCCTACTGCAAGAGGAGGTCTCTGGTGCAAGAGAGGCCTCGTGGTGCTGCGCTAGCAAGTCCTGGGATGGGCAGGTCAGTGGCCTCAGTGGCACAGAGAAGGTGAGGGGCGAGGTCTGGCCTTGCCAGGGTGAAATAGAGGTTGCAGGAAGGAGCTGCCAGACCCTGGCTGATGACCCTACTGCAGGTCTCGGCTTACATCAAGGCAGCAAGAGCAAATCTTATTAGCAACTTGGCTGAGACGGCTCCTGATTTCAGCACGGTGGTGTCTATAGTGTGACTCCCTGTGCCCAGACCCCAGAATAACCCACACCACATCTGCAGTCCTGGGAAGGACCAGGAAAGGCTGGGAGGAGGATGCCCTGGAGGGAAGGCAGTTTCGTGCCTCAAGGGCCGAAGAAATTCCTGCTCAAGGTGATAGGAAAGCTCTTGTGCAAAGGTGGATCATGGGGTGGAAGGGAATATTAATAAAGTTGGTCCCGACTGACTGACACAGAGAGCAGAGAGCAAAGCCCAAGGAAGGCTGGTGCAAGAAAGTCCGGGTTATTGTGGGAAAGGGAATGGAAATGCTTGGTTTGATTTAAAAAATAAGCAGTGAATGGCAGGAGGAATGGGGATGTGTTCAGCAGTGCATTGCAAGATTGGGATTCACTGCCACGGGAGATTGCCGAGACGCAGAGCTCAGTAGGTCTGAAACAAAAGCAGGGGCATTTATAAAGGTTGTGGACATCTCCAGGGTTACCTTATTTTAGATAACCAAGCAGAATGGATATAAACCAGAGCTCTTCAGGGGACATGCCAAGTGATATATGCCCAGGGTTAGGAAAATATTTTCCTATAAGCAAGTTAGGATTGCCCATTCTGGCGTTTCTTGCTCTGGGTTTACAGGATTTGGCAATTGGGCACCCTCAGGGAGAAGACAGAGGAGTAGATGAGCCGAGAGCCCAGTGTAAGGCAGCACTCCCTCTGCTCCCACATCCTGCTGCGTGAGAAAGCATGTGAGGAATTATAATTCCCTTCGGACATGTGACCCAAATTGCAGCGGGAATTTGCATTCCTGGTGCCTACTTCCATTTCACATCTTCCTCCCCCCTGCACAATAACACCTGCAAGAGGGTTTATTACCCTCTGTGAGAGCACAAGCTCAACAGTATTTTCAGAGACACTAAGGAAAGTATCTACAAAGGAAGCTGAAGAGTAAAAAGGAGTCAAAAATATGTCAACGCCATGTAAAAGCTTATCCATACAAAACAAACTTGCTAAAAGAAAAATCAGCTGTCACTTTAAAATCTGACATTAAGTTTCTCAAATCACAGACTTTAATCAGGAGTAATACTTGGAGAGGAACAAAGAGAATTTAAGATGAAAAATCAGGACAGTTGAGTGCTAGGCTCAGCGGGACTAACTGCATGACAATATGGATAAGAATGATAATTGCATTAGCTTAGCCTGAAATGACTGGCCAGAGCTGGTTTGTTGGTTTTTGGGTTGTTTTTTTTTTTTTGGTCAGCTGAATTTTTGTAATGGCTTCGTTTACTTTTTAAGCAAACTTGGAAAGAGAATTTCAAATAGATTTATGCATGCCCATCTATTCTTTAAAGGAATGGGGCACTTCAGAAAGTCATCCTAAGGCTGGCTTACAGCTCTTTAAAATGCAGAGGCTCATATGGGTTAAACCAGGGTTCCTTACAGGTCCATTTAAAACAGGATTACCAGGAGAAGGCAGCTCCTACTAAGGAAAGTTGGGGGATCCAAAATCACGATGCCCTCACTTTATTCCACGCATTGTACTTTGACCCCAGGCCCCAGCCAGACCCTCCCCATGGTGACACTCTCACTTAATCCAATTTTTACATCTTATTTGCTTTCTTAAAAATTGGGATGACTTCAAACAGGCAATAAACCTCTGCCCTTTAAAAACAACCGAGAAGGATAACTCTACCTAACCTACATTTTCTGCAACAGGAAACTGTGTGTTTATCTCCCAGCTCTGCAGTCACATTTTGGTTGAAACTCAAGCCCAGTGATCCCAGTCCCAGGTCCTGCTGCCAGCTCCCTGCAGATGGGACCTCCTGTAGCCCCCGTGAGAACAGCTGGGGGTTCCAAACCGGTGTTCTCCCGAACAAGTGCACTGTGGGATTACAGCCAGGGCAAGTAGCAGCCAGTTCAGACCAGGGAGAGGAGCCAGACATTCCCCCACAGCCCATACGTGGACCACTGGTCTCACCTGTAAGTGTTGCTTTGAGAGAGCACGAATTTGCCCTTAGCAAAACCCAGAGCCCGAAGTGGGGAGCTTGAACAATGCAAGGGAAACGTGAACAGCAGCAAAAATTGGCTGATCGTGGCAAATCTGCTGCTATCCCACGTGCAGCATCAAAGATGTGGCAGTGGAACATCTGCACAGGGGAACAGAAAGTCTGGAAGACTGGCCTGCCCTCATTTTGGGGGCAGGATGCAGCACGAGCAAGGGCTCCATGGGCCACAGGGGCAAACCCATCTGGGACTGATGCCTCTCTGCAAAGGGGAACAAGTTACTTTTTCCTGTTCTGCACAAAACAGCCGGGACCAAAATATCCCTGCCTCTAACTCCTCCTTCAGCAGAGGCAACTTCAGCGCCCTGATCCCGACCCACTGCCTGCCAGGCAGCACAATTCTCCCGCAGCCAGTGTCCGGTGGCTGCTGATACACATAATTTCTCTGCCCAGGACAGCTTCTCTGAGCACCCCGGGTCCTGTGCAGGACGCTGGTGTGTCTGTGAGACTGACAAATGAGCAGAGAGGCGGTCTCTGCCATCACACAGCCTGCCCTCACTGCCACCGCCGTGACCCAGCCAGCACACGCGGCTCCGGTTGCGACACAGCCCGCCTCTGTCAGTGGCTGCTTTTATTCGTCTTCCTCAAAGGCTTAAATAAACAAGAAACAGGTTAAAAACAAAATCTTGGCCCTGGCCCCTTCCTGAGCTGGCTGTTCCATGATGGCTTCCTGCCCCGCGCGCGAGCTTCCCCCTCCAGAGGGAAGAGGCGCCGTCCCGCAGCCGCCTCGAGTGGGAAATCAGGCCACGCACCTGCCTTTGATATCCACGCCAGGCTGCCTGGAGCAGTGCTCTCCACACCACCCTCAGCACCCTCCACGTGGAGTGGGAGCTCGAGTGTGCTGCCGGGAGCAGCGAGAGGTTTGCCTTCCCAGGGCCACGGCGCGAGGACGCCGGGATGCTCCGTGTCAGCTGGGCACCGGCTCCACGTGCGGGGGCATTTCCCCAGGCACCAACCCTTCTCCAAAGCCTTCCCCAGGGGGGAAGGGGAATGTTATTCCACCTGCAATGTGCCATGAGCATTAAAACAATCTCAGAGAAGCCCATTTCGCCCTCAGGACCGGCGGTGCACGTTGCACTCGAGTGAAGCTCCCCCGGTCACTTTGGTGACGGGACATCAGGAGCTTGCTGTGTGCACCCCCTGCCCGAGGACACCATATGACAGCTGGGCAGGGCTCCCAGGGCTTTCAAAACACTTCACGTGCACAGAGTTGCCTCACAGCACCTTTGTGATGGATGTTTTCTATTCCTGCCGTTCAGAACTTTCAGAAATAGATAAAAAAGACGCCAAGGTACACAACGAGATGCCGTGCCAGGCAGTGTGCATTTCTTCCTGCCCCCAGCTCTGCACTTTCTTGACAAGGCCCAAATGATTTTCCTCACAGAGCTTTCGAGGGTTGGTTTTCTGTGTGCATTAAAGAGCTTTATGTCCATCATACTGCTGCTAAAACATGCCACTATCTAGCGCTGGCAACATGTTCCTGACTAGGGCTTTAAAGTGTTATAGATAAGTTATGTGACGTTTTCCATTTAAATTAAAATAGGTCAAGTTAAACTCAAGGGAAGCTGATAGCTGCACTTTCATTTTATTTAATTTCATTTCCTCTTTATGACCAATGTTACACTAATAATCAAACTTCTGATTACAGATCCCAAAGGCACCATGTTGCACACAGGACCAGGCTGGAAACTGCCACCAGCTCTCACACTGCCGGGGTTTTAGCTGCCAGATAGTGGCATAAACAGGGTGATTGATGCCAAGATGGCATCCAGGGGTCTTCCTCCTCCCTCTGCCAAGAAAGTCTCTGCTTCTTGTCTCATCTGTGACCTGAATTCTACAGGCATGAAGATACGGATCTGAAATTTGCCTGATTCTGGCATCCACTGCTGGTGCTAGTGGGATCTCAAGCTGCCAGCATGGGCTTTGCCAAACTGCAATACATCCAAATGCTTTGAGGAGACTCTTCCACTGGAAAACCCCAGAAAGAAGTCTAAGAAACCATCTGTTGAGGGTGATGTTCCTGGGAGTGGGTGGACTGGCCTTGCAGAAGATGGAGACTTAAAGGAGATACCCTGTCCTGCTACAGGCACTTGCCATTATGTCAGTGCTGGCACTCAGCTCCTATCCTGCTCCTGCAGAGCCACAGTTATGGGACAGCCAAAACCCCCCAGGGGCTCCCCAGTGTACAGGTGACTCAGGAAACTCCTCTAAATGATTCTGGCTACACCAAGAAGAGGTGCTTAAAATGAAAAGTGTAACATGAATGTTAATCTGCAAAATGGGAAAGTAATAATAAAAAAAAATAAAAAATAAAAAAATCTAAGCTTTCTTGTCTCCTTCGCCATAAGGTTTGTGGGGCTCAGGGATCAGAGAATCACAGAACGGCCTGGGCTGGAAGGGACCTTAAAAATTGTCTAATTCCAACCACACTGGGGGTTTTAAAGAGGGTTTTGTGCCATACAGCAAAGCCCACATGTGAGACCTCCTCGCAAAGGCCTGGACCACTGTGCAGAGCTCCACAGGCTGAACTTTGGCCGTGGCTGTTTTAAAAAAGTCACAGAGTGAAGTTCAAAGAAAGCAGTGAAATGGCTGCATGGCTGCTTCTCAAATCAGAGAAGATCTGTGGGGACCTGCTGCCCATCCTGCTCTGAATGGGAGGGTGGGATGAGCATCACCCACTGCTTTCCCTGGCTTAGATGTCATGCCTCACCTGCTTACTTCCAGGAGTCCTGCACCTCTCCAACCAATTGCTTCCTCCTCACACCTTGTTCAGGACAGTAAAGGAAATAAAGGGCAATAAAACAGAGCATCGACCTTCCCATACCAAGGACCTCTTCCAACTCTGACATAAAGTCACGAGCCTTAATGGGAACACACTGCAGACTTGGACTTGGTGATTTAATTCCCTGCTCCTTGCCAAGGCCACCAGTAGGCAGGGCAGGTTTGCGCTTGGGTCCCAGGATGCAAAGCATTTTTATGAAGATACAATTTGGACCTCTGCAGTTGTAGGGGGGGGGGTGTGTGTGGGGAGGAAATGACACAACAGCAATGCCTGCCTGAGAGCAGGGGTCCCCAGGAATCCTGCTGGGATGCACAGGCTGCACGCTGCCTTTTAGCTGGGCACCAATGCTGAGCCAGGCTGTTGGAGGCAGCAGATGCCAGAGCATCTCACAGGTGGGCTGTGTGGGTGGCACAAGCCTGTCTCCGTCCTGTGACACACCCCGGGCTCTTTTCCTGGCATGCCCCGAGCGCGAGGGTCCTTGCTGCTCCCGAGGGAACAGCACTGCGCCTGGGGACAGCCCAAGGTCGCTGCCACCCTCGCTGTCCCCGCCGTCAACGTGGGGGATCGGGACCCGGCGTGGCCTGGGTGGGCAGGGGCTCATTGTCAGGATGTGCCTCGGGCACGGCGCCTCTGCCCAGCCCTGCTTTCTGACCGCAGAAAGAAAACATTTGCCCAGACACAGCCCGGCCCCTTGCCACGTTGAAAGCCTGGCTGCTGGCAGCTTGAAGGGGGTCATGCAATGCCTCCCCAGCAGGACACAGAGGACGGGACTGGGACACGAGTTAAGCGAGGCTGGTTTTTAGAGCCTTCCTGTCCTCATAAAAGGCAGCTGTCTGGAAACCTGCTCAGCCGAGGGGAGGAGAGTCTCCCTGTGCAGGAGGGAGGCTTGCCAGGCCTGCCACTGCCCCTGCTCACGTACAGCCAGTGCTGTGCAGAGCTGGTGCTCCAGCAGCAGCCGCCTGGTACAACACAGGGTGGGTCAATAACACCGCGGGCAAGTGAGCCCTGCACGCAGGAGCTGCAGGAGCTGCAGAGCTCCGCACACCACGGGGGTAGCTCCCTGTGGCACTGCACATCCCAGGGAGCACTGCCAGCACAGGTGACCGTGCCTGCCATCTGGTCTGGGAGCAAAGGCCGCCCCGGAAAGAGCAGGGAATTCGGGCAGAATGGTTGAGGGGGTATTTCCCAGTTGGTACAAGGTCCAGAGGTATCCTGGATACCTCCTGGCAAGCTAGGATGGGTCTAAGGGCTGTCTTATGCTTCCCTCTGGCACAAGGGGTTTTTAGTGATCATCACACATGCCTGTCCTTTCTCTTGGGTGTCCGTGCTGAGCTCTATCCTGTCCTGCTTGTGCTCTGGGGCTGGATTGCAGCTGATGCCTGTCCGAGGTCGATAGGGAATAGCTGGGCTTGCCTGTCCAGTGCTCTTTGTTTGTTTGTTTATACAATGCACGGGGCTTCTCCTTGCTTGCACTCTCCAGGTAGAGCTGGGATGTTGACCAAAGCAGACAGGCACCAACAGATTCCCTGATTCCTCCTCCTGTCCTTGCAGCTAAAAAGCTCAACATTTCCAGGCCAGAACCCAGGAGTCACACGACAGGAGACTGGCTCTTTGCTCAGAGCCGGGTGATATCTGTACCCAAAACTATACACTGGGTTTTTCCTCTGTCACTCTCTCATCTTCCCAGCACTTCCCAGCACTTACCTGTCCACAGCCAAGTGTCTTCAATGGGGTGAGTTTTGTTTCACAGAGTGGGGAGACTGTCCTGCCTGTCCTGCACCCCTTGGATTTAGCAGGACTTGGCCTCCCTCTCACACTTGACCTCTCAGCCACCTCCTTTATCCTGAAGGAGCTCAAAATGACAAGGCTCTAATAAACCCACCACACAGGGAACAAGGGAAAATAATTTAAGAAGCGATGAATGACACATTCCTACTTGCCTGTAATTACACAGTGTGCTTCAGCAAGGTATTTTCCTACTGCTAATCCAAAACATTTGTACTCCCCTTTCTCGTAGTTTTCTGCTCCTTGATTCCCTTCCAGAGCCACTCCCTGACTGCTCTTGAGGTACATTCAGTCTGCCTCCAAATCTCTGCCCTTTGGAGCTAGTGGGGAGGAAGGGGATTTTTCACTTCACCTTCTCCAGCCTTGGCTTTCCACAGCTACATTTGCAGTGAGGGAAGAGCAGAGGAAGAATGGAACCAACGCTGAAGCTTTATTTTCCCAGTATGTTTTTTTCTCCCAGTACATTTTCCAGTGGGCCTTGTGATAGCATGGGACTCCTCCTGTACTCTGTATGCCACCATAAATATCCAGGTCAGTACCATATGCCCTTAAACAGTGTTGCTCTAGCTTTGTCCTTTTTAAGACTCTCACTCTGCTTTTTCCGAGACTATGAAATATCCCAGATTTCCACTTAATTTAGAAAAAAAAAAAAAGAACATGTGCTTCTATGCATGATCTAAAAGTCTTTGTTCTTCTCCCAAAAGTCCATAAAAAGGCATGCAGAAGTCCTTAGGTTTTCACCAAAATGGTGAGAGGTGTTTTGCTACTCCTGAGGCCTCCAAAAGGACTGGAATATGCTGGGTGTTACCACTTGATGCTGTTCTGAGGAGCAAGTTCCGAGGAGCAAGCCAGTTGACTGGAAGAGTCTGCAAAAAAAAAACCCCAAACCCATCCCACCAACCCTTCAGGCTGCGGTCGCATGGAGATGTTTTAGGGATCCCAACCACCTCAGAGATCTGCTGAAATGTTCTGGATCAGTGTTTCTCCCCTGGGCCTTGTGCAATCCTCCCATACCTCCTAGGACTTGGAGGGAGAGGATGTCTTTCACTCGGACATCTGGCACTGGTGTCCTAACAGACAAGCTCCAGGGCATTTTGTGAAATAGTCTGCAGCTCCCAGAATCTGCTTCAGACAGAAATCCAAGGACAACCAGGCAGTGCAGCCCATAAATGGAATGAGTCTGTCAGATACTGTTTCATGGTGTGTCTCCCTGTTTCTGTTATTTGCAACATGGGCATTCATCTCCTACATCCATTTTCTACATCCTTCCTGATTCTTAACCAATATAGGATTTTTTCCCCTTAGTTCAGTTAAGGCTTGTTGGAAACATACAGAAACACAGTATGGTTTAAAAAAATTGCCAGTTTTAAAATAATAATCTCAGAACCTCCTGCTCCAGACACTACCTAACAACATGCTCTACAGGTTGTTTCCATGCACGATAACTTTCATGCCATATTTCACCTTTCTCAGCATGACCAGAATGCTTTTCCCTTTGCAAAGACAGACTTCATTATGCTCCAAATGTGTACCTCATTCCAAGACAGTTGAGTTTCCCAGCTCATTTTCTAGCTGTGATTCTTTGTGTGCTGAACCTCCTGGTGTGAACTCGTTCAGGAGTCCCCACTCCCTCTCTGGCATCGCCCTTCCTCACTTCTCCTGGGTGAGCTAGAAGTATTTGCACATCTACATGTTGTTTGAGAGGAAACAAGCACCTCCCTCTCTTCATTCACCCCCTTGAAGAACCAACTCTTCTACTTTGCATCCATGATATTGCTGCACTGAGTCCCAGAGGTGGGCCTGGATGAGGCAGCACCACTACTCCACTTACACCCAGAGGTGTCATCCATTGTGCCATTAAAAAAAATTCGCTGTTTTCCTTGGGCAAAGG
Organism: Pseudotriccus pelzelni; assembly: GCA_035584735.1. NCBI lineage: Eukaryota > Metazoa > Chordata > Aves > Passeriformes > Tyrannidae > Pseudotriccus > Pseudotriccus pelzelni. Next base: position 56,641,301 of record JAWMRA010000041.1, read on the forward strand.
AAACTCCAAGGTCCACGGAGTGAGCTATTGCAGGGGTTCATGGCCTGCCCTTACTGCAGCGCTCCTCCTGTGCAAGTACCAACAGAAATCATCAGTAAATTTAACCACTGGCAAGAACTACACAGGTTGAAACTGCTAAATCTCATCCTGCTGGCCACTGAAATGCTCTCCCTCGGTCACCGTGCCCGTGCAAGGTTTTGCAATGCTACAAACAAATCTACAAACAAACCTTCTGTAAGAGGAGCAGAGTCCTATGGGCCTGCAGCTCCTGCCAGCTCCATGCAGTGTCAGTTTTGCTTTTCTCAGTGGAAATTCCCCATCACCAGCTTGTGCGGTGGACAGAAGTTACCTGCTTTTGGAACACCTCCCTTTCCTTTGGGACCAGTTACAGGCTGTCAGCCTTGAACTTATCACAGGCCATGTGTAACTGCACCTACCACTTCTTGTTCAAAGGTCTCAGCGTGCACCCATAAATAGCCCAGGCACAACAGACCTCTTGAAAGGCCGAGGCCATCCAAGGCCTCCTCTTGGCATGGCCAAAGCTTCCCCACCAGCCTCTCGAGCGTAGCTGGTGCACTGCGTAAGTCCCTGGCCATCACTGAATTGCCAAATTGGGCTTCACTTAGAAAGCCATTTTCCCACCTTTCTCTGCTTTTTCTTTTCTGCTTGCTGATATACAGCTTTTAGATATATCGTGATTGACCAAACTGAACCAAATGGCATCATCCAAGGGATGGATCTTTACTCACAGACACAGCTTCTTTTCAGGGACTTTGGAGGGGGCACTTAGGGGGAAGGTTGTTTTACTTGTTCCTGGTTGTTGCTTCTGGAAAACATCCAGGAGACAGATGGAGGTCGTTTCTGTTTCACATGCACAGGATCTCACTGACCTGTTGGGTAAGAGTCTCTGAAGGTCCCAGGGCTCCAGGCAGGTTCCAGACCCTCCCATCAGTCAGGGCTGGCATCGACCTCAGAGTGGAGCCACCTTTATTTTTCATGGCCCTGGGGAGGCAGGACAGGCTTTCATCGCAGACCAGCTGCCTGCAAACAGTTTGCTTCACTTGAAAGAAACCGAAAACAGGTCTTTAAGGGGAATTTCCAAAGTGATGGAGTAAGGCACAGTTCTTAGTGTTTATCAGGACACCGCCACGCCCGACTTTTTGCTCCAGTGCCCCTGTTTCATCAGCCTGACTTTCCCAGTGTCTGCACTCTCCTGAGTGATCAGCTGGGCCAAAGTTAGCCCAAGTGCTGGTCTGGTAGACTTTGGCCCATTTCACACAGCCTAGGAGTGCCTCTGTGACCAAAGTCCCCCTTGTAAGGTTTTTGTATCAGTCCCTCACAAAACCATGGTCCTGATTCTGCCCTCCAAGATGGATCTACCCCCATTTCCCCATTTTGCAGCCCTGCAGAGGCTTTATTGCACGTTGTGTCTTGTCTTGGCCTACCACCTTCCCACACTCAGATTATTTTATTTCTGCTTCTGAATTCAGCTGCATTTTTGCATGGCCACTGTCTCTTGCTTTACATATACTGGGGATGTGTGGTAGTCTCTGAAATGGAAAGTTCTCTTTTCTCCTCTCTGTGTGAGCCACAGAGCTGTGCTGACAGGGCTCCAGTGACTGACCAGCTTCTCCCCAGTGTCTGCTTCCTGGCCCAAAACTCTGCTGCAGCCCATGATTTAAGCACCTTGGCACATTCCTCTGCCTCTCACAGCATCTCTGGCTTCCCATTAAACACAGGGATATCATTTCTGGCTCAGGAAGTCTCCGCACCGCAGGCCACCGGGACCTGAGAGAGTGGCCTGGGGAGCTTGCATTGCATGCTCTGTTTGTCTGCTCCTCCCAGGGCATCTCCTGCTGCTCTCCAGGACAGCAGGACCTTTTTTTCTGACCCAGCTCAGGTTTTATAAAAAAACTCTCCTTTCACTTTTTCCCCGGTCTCAGTCTGGTCATCCCATAACTGAAAAATCTATTAATAGGTCAGTGTCCAATTTCCCCTGGTTGGATACCTTGTTATTCAACCAAAACGATCCCGATCCTTCAGCTGAATTCTCTTTGTCCCCCACTTTGTTGCACACTGCTGACCAGCTTTAATTTGATGGTTGATTCCAGTCACACAGCCAGCCCAGATAATTCAATCTCTTTTCCTGAAGGCAAGTGCTCACTGACATAAGAGCTGACCCCATCAAGTCGGCTCCTAGGCCCCTGTTTCAGAGCCGTTCCCTTACGCCGTGGTTACGGGCTGAGTTGGATAAACCTCCCAAAATGTATTCTCCTCAAACACCGTGGCTTTTACACAGATTCAGCTGGGACAAACAGTCTGATTCCTTCCTCCTGCAGACTGGGAATGGTGGGGAGTGCTGGTGGTAGGCGTTGTGCTGGCTAGCTCTTGTCTGCAGCAGGAGGCTGTTTTTTCCTGCGGTGACCTGCAAGCCTTTTATTTCCTTTTCTAACTGATTTTCTCAGTTTCTTAACTCTTTGCTGTGGTTAATCTTTGCTTGTAAATGGGCCAAAGCTTTTGTTGTGCCTCTTATTCTCTGGAAAACATTATTTTTCCATGATAGTCATGCTGCTGATCACCTCTTTGATCCATCCTGCCCTTTTAAACTGGGAATCTTCCAGGAGAATTTCGCACTCTCTCTGGACACTGAAGCCTTTTATCCTTGTCTGCAGGTGACCTCTTATAAACCTCTCTTAGAAGTTTCCAGATGTTGAACTCCCTTTGCAAAATCTCCAGCTGTCTCGGCTCATGTTTTGCATCTTTGGTAATTTTCAATTTCCGTTCCCACTTGGTTCCAGAGGAATCCCAGAATTAGGACTTCTCCTCCTAGAAGCTGAGTCTCTCCCCGGACATTCTTTCCATAATTTGAAGATTTGCAGGTTGTTCCAGAGAGGACGAGGCTGGCAAAGATGCTCCAGAAATCCTCCAGGTGTTCCACAAGGAGGTGCTCCAGAAATGCTGACCCCCTGCTCCCCACCCGGTATGTTCTTCATGGAAACCATGTAAAGCCCTGCTTTCCTGCCCAGAGGAGGAATCAGCTGGAGGCAACTCTTTTCTCCCAGAGTTCAAGCTCCCTTTGAGTCAGCACTCCCTGAGGAGGTCTCCATGTGCTTTATTTCAGGGTTAGGGCTCCTTCTTCTATTTGGGCGATGCCTCCGCTTTTCTGGATGCTTTCTCTAGCATCCAGGAGGAGAAGAATTTCATGCTGATGGTGCTTGTTTCTCTCTGCTGACTAGCAAGATAGCCTATAGCTCCATTTTAGATGTCCCACATGGATGCCTGATTTGGGGCAACCAATGCATCCTTGATGGCCAACTACTGCTGGCACTGAGCAGAGTTTCCCTTGCAGTCTGTGGGTCCCCCTTCCCAAGGGAGCAGCCCTATATAGTCCAACCTTACCCAAAGCAATGGCCTGGAGCTGTGTCAGGGGAGGTTCAGGTTGGATCTCAGGAAAAGGTTCTTCCCCCAGGGGGTGGTTGGGCACTGAACAGGCTCCCCAGGGCAGTGGGCACAGCACCAAGGCTCAAGAAGTATTTGGACAATGCTCTCAGGCACATGTTGGGATTCTTGGGGTGTCCTGTGCTGGGCCAAGAGTGGGTTCCTTCCAGCTCAGGATATTCTGTGCTTCTCTGAACCAATGCATCAGTCTGCTTTCCTCACCAGCAGCAGATTCTCCCATCTGCTTCTGTAGCAGCCCACAAGCCTCTCCCGCTGACCCGCACCCCTATAACCTATAGGCACGTGGCACCCATGTATGTTGTTCGTGTTTAGCCCCCAGTTTATCTGCATGGGCAGAGTGGAAATGCCGTCAGGCCAGCAGGGAGAGAGCTGTACAAGCCCGCAGTGCCGCTTGCTGCCTGCCAAAAGCAGGAGCCTCAAACACCTCATCAGAGCATTCGCTGCTCCTAAAACCTCATTCGCACTTTACATATGGGCAGTGTGGTTCAAGCAGCCCCTCCCGCACACAAAAATCACGAGTTACCCTCCTGGCCAGATTACCTGTAAAGCACCATCTTTAGCGAGTAATAATGTGAGGTTCCCGTCTCTGTTTTGGCAGGCGGGGGCGTGTTTTCTGTTTATTGGGGTAATTCTCCCGCCTCCTTCCCCCTCGCCTCCGCCAGCTGCTGTGGGATCCCGGGGTTCGAGGGTCACGCAGCTCAAGGAGGGAGGGAGCAAAACCGAACCAAATGAAAGGCAAGCGCTGTCAGGGCTGGCGGCGTGGGATAAACACATCGCTATGGATCGCCTCAGCTGACACTTCCCGCCGGGAATACCGGAGAGAAACCCGGCAGCCCGGCTCTGCTGGGGGATGGTGGTGGTGGTGGTGTCCTCTCCCCCCGCACCGCACGTGGGGCCGCGGCCGCTGCTCTCCCCGCACACCCCGCACGTTGCAGGGCCACACATGCCGCGCCGGCGTGCAGGCACGGCACGGCACGGCACACACGCGGGGACACGCGGGGACACACACGCGGGGACACGCACCCGCGGGGACACGCACACACAGCGCCGCTGCACGGGGCGCGGGGAAGAGCATCCCATTCCCTCGGGCAGCGGCACCCCCTCCTCCCGCTGGCAGGGGTGGCGGGGAATGGGGGGGGGGTATCCTGGCAGGCTGCCCGGCCCAAGGGCAGGGGGATTTCTCGGCTGCCCGAGCCCGGGGGGGTGCCCGGTGCCGCCGGGTGCCAGCGCCCGCTGCGGTGGAGGGGGGGGGGTGGCGGCGGGGCAGGGCCGCCCGGTGCCGCCGGCGGCAGTGATGTGGCAGCAGGTCGCGTCACGTTGCCGGCCCTGTGCTCGTACCAGTGTGAGACGGGATTAGGGGAGGCGGCTGTCGGTGCCGCCGCCGCCGGCGGGGAGCGGGGGCTGCGCGGGCGCGCCCGGCGAGCGGGGACGAGGGAGGGCGGGGGGAACCGCGGTGCGGGGTGGGGGGTGTTCTCCCGCCCCGCCCCGTCCCGGGGCTGCCGCGGGCCGGTCACGCTGCACCGGGGGCAAATCCTTCTGCCAATGTCACCCTCTGCACGGGTGCGGGCCGCCCGAGGGCAGGGTCAGAAGCAGATGTGTTTGTATTGCAGATATACGTGGTTTTATGTATGTGGGGCTCTATACGCGGGTCCGCGTGTATAATAAGGAGCGCTCTTGCCGCGGTCTGGCGTTACAGGCGGACCCGGCTCCCGTCCAAAGGTCGGGCGGGGGAGCCGCCGGGATTCACCGCGGGGCGAGAGCTGCGCCCCGCGCAAAAACCCACGCGTGTCCGTGCCTACGCATCCTTAAATCTATATACAACGTATGGCGAACGCGACCCCCTAATCGCCCCCTCCGCAAGAGAGAGGCTCGATTATTTCCCCTTCTTCCACCCCCCCCCCCTCCATACACCCCCTCCGGGCGTGTTTTCCACGGGCGAGTCTGCTCCCCAGCCACAAATTATTAATTATTATAATTATCGTTACAAAAGTAAAACAGTTTTAAAAATAATATTAGAAAAATAATTTTAAAAACAATAAAAAAATTAATAAACCCCACGACGAGAGCGACAGCAGCCGCTGCGGTACCGCCGACGATGACAGCGGCAGTGACACACGGAGGGGGGAAGCCGCTGTCTCGCAGGGCGGCCCCGGGACCCCCCTCTCTCCCCGGTTCCCCCCCCCCCCACCCCGCCCGCGTCGCTGTCCCCTCCCCGGTCCCGCCCCCGGCCGCGCCGCACGTGAGCCGGGTGCGGGGCTGGCTGGCGGCGCGCGTGCCCCGCGGGCAGGCGCGGCGGCGGCGGCGGGAGCTGCGGGCGTGTGCGCGGCGAGCGGGAGCGAGGGCGGGCGAGGAGGGGGGAGCGGCGGCGGCGGCGGCGGCACTTGGAAGAAGGGGAGGGTGGGGGGAGGTTGGTGGTGGTGGGGGGGGGGAAAGGACGAGCCGCCGCACACTTTTGGCCACTTGCACGGGAGAGGGGGGACGGAGGCTGCATGTGCGCAGCGTCGCTCGCGGATCTCCCGAGACTGATCTCAGCATCCCGCAGGCTCAGTCAAAAGCAGCGACGAAACATCAGCCGCTGCCAGACATGGATGAAGGAATCTCCCGCTTGCCGGAGAGGCAGCTACTGGAGCATAGGGATTTTATAGGGTAAGGCGACGGGGCAGTATCTCCGTCTCGTGTCTTCACGGCGTTTTCATCTTCTTGGGAAAGTGCTGCGGAGCGCCAGGAGCGGCGCCGGCTCCCCGGCGGGGCGCGGGGCTCGCCGCCTCCCTCCGCGGGCGGATCCGGGCGATCCCTCGCCCGGCCCTTCGGGCAGAGCGCTCGGCGCCCGTGTGCCCATCGAGGAGTGCCTGGCAAGCTCCCGCTGCACTTGCCGATGCCGGATCTCTGTGTTTTTCTCCAGGCTGGACTACCCTGCCCTGTATATGTGCAAACCCAAAAGAGGCGTGAAGAGGGACGACAGCAAGGTAAGTTTTCTGGGGCTGTTCTCGCTTAAGCGGTTAATTGGGGGTTCGCTGAATTTTACGGCTGAATTTTACAGCTTCACTCCCAAGAGCATCCCCGGGGGGAGCTCCGCGTTTAACTTGCCCCCCGAATTGCAAGCGGGTTTACGAGCGAGCTGGCACGGCGGGGAAAGCGGTGCCTTGGCGATAATTTGCGCGGCATGTGGTCCGCATGACATTTGTTTTGGTTTTGATCGGCGTTCCGAGGGACTCAGCCTAACGCGCGGCTTTTCCGGGTCTTGCTAATTAGGAAACGTACAAACTGCCACATAGACTGATAGAAAAGAAGAGGAGAGACAGGATTAACGAATGCATTGCCCAGCTGAAGGATTTGCTGCCCGAGCATCTCAAACTGACGGTAAGGTGCAGGGGAGCGTATATGTACATGCAGATGCAGGCGCCGGCAGCCTGCCCGCTGCGCAGCCCCCGGGACTCCGGGCTGCCTGCCCGCCGTCCCGGCCCTAATGCCCCTCGGGGACCGGCTTCCCCGAAGTTAGCGGAGGCTGCGTTCGGCGGTAGCCAGAGCGTGCCTGGAGGTAGCCAAACCGCCCCCCTTCCCTCGCCTTTGCAGACTCTGGGACACCTGGAGAAAGCGGTGGTGCTGGAACTGACTTTGAAACACTTGAAAGCTCTCACAGCCTTAACGGAGCAGCAGCACCAGAAGATCATTGCTTTGCAGAATGGTAAGCGGGGCCCGGGGGGCGCACCGGGGGCGCAGGGGGGATCTGGGGGGCCGCGGAGCGGGGCACCCCAAGCCGGAGCCGCGGGCAAACGCTGTCCCCTCTCGGTCCCTCCCCGCAGGAGAGCGGTCCATGAAGTCTCCGGTGCAGGCCGACCTAGACGCCTTCCACTCGGGATTTCAGACTTGCGCCAAGGAAGTGCTGCAGTACCTCTCCCGCTTCGAGAGCTGGACCCCCCGCGAGCAGCGATGCGCCCAGCTCCTCGGCCACCTGCACTCCATCTCCTCGCAGTTCCTCCCCGGCCCCCAGCTCCTTTCCCCGCCGCCGGGCCCTCTCAGCAAGGGATCCTCCTCCTCTTCCTCCCCCCCCGCCCCACCCGGCGCGCCGGGCCACAAGCCCGAGGGCCAGGCAAACAGCGTGCCCCTCATCCAGCGGACACACGCCGCCGAGCGCAGCGCCGAGACCGACACGGACAC
>JAWMRA010000041.1:56656391-56674401 GCA_035584735.1 Pseudotriccus pelzelni
TGGACACTTCCAGGGATGGGGCAGCCACAGCTTCTCTGGGCAACCTGTGCCAGGGCCTCATCACCCTCACAGGGAAGGATTTTTTCCCAATACCCAGCCTAAACCTACACTGTCGGTTTGAATCCATTCCCCTCTTGTCCTGTTCACCCTTGTGAATAGTCTCCATTTTTCTTGTAGGCTCTTGTAGGTCTGTGGATATAGCAAAATAAGGTCTGTAGGTGAAGGTAAGTCCTTTTAAGTCCTTTTATTAGGAAAAATAAAACCCAGAACTGGAAAAACTAGAATGGAAAACCAGACTAGCTTTCAAGCACCCCCAGCCTTCTCACAGCTGCACGAAAGGACCAGGAGTCCCCCTAGCTGAAACTGCTATGTGTTTTGTATACCTGAACTTATTTATTTAGGAGCTGCCAGTCATCCCTCACCCTGCCTGTCACGTACCTGTCCTCCCGTGTGCGTGTGTTACAGACGCACCTCCACAAGCCCAAGGCTGCAAGACCACGAACGGCAACCCACGGACCCTCCTGCTTGTGCCAGGGAAAGGCACAGCTACAGTCCCAGCAGCTCCTGCTGGTTTGTTTCCTACCACAGCCTAAGGGCCTGGGAGCAGCCATCAATCCCAGCCACACCATAATCCTGCTGCCGCTCACATGACACAGCCCGGACACAAGAGTCACCAGATTCCATGTGATTCCAGACAGCTGCCCGGGACGCAGACTCACCACAGCCCGTAGGACCAAGAGAGAGCCACATACAAATTAGTTAATAGCATACATCTCCACCCTCTGGTTGCTCCGGGCTCAGATGATTATCACTGCCTTCTACTCAGAGCTCTGCCCTGGAGCCTTTCTCAGAGGCAGATGCACAAATCAGTGTTTTCTTGAGGGCTGAACCAGATTTGCTCCCTTTATTTCAGAACTGTTGGCGGTGGCAGCAGTGCTCACGTGGTGGCACCTGTTGGACAGCACAGCATGATCAGAACGTATCACAGTCACCTAAGAAGAGAAACCTGGGCTCCAGCCCTGCCTTGCAGCATGTTTGTGCATTTTATGTCGCAAGCCCACTAGAACAAAAACAATCTTATAGGAGCTGTGGTAGGAACCGGCACTCTGGTTTTCTCTTCCCCCAAGTGAAGATTCTAATCAAATAGGCTAAAGCTATTTCTCAAGCAACTGCTTAATTTTTCTGTGCAAACTAGGGCAGCCACCAGAGAAACAGCACACACATCTCCGAGAGCAGCTTTTGGCACAGAGAGCAGGGGATGCAGAGGTGAACCTCCTCGGAGGAACGACATCCAATCTCAATCGCCTGCTGCGAGATAAACGTTCGAGTTACTGAACTGTGACTCAAAGGCAGGGCTGCTCCTTTTCCAACTTCGGCTTTTCTGTGCGAGGAGCGGTGCCCTCTGTTGTTCCCGGGAGGAGTTGCTGGGAGTCAGGGAACTGAAACCAGGGTGGGTTTTTTTCCCAGTACCACCCTACAGATGCTTGGTTTGGACACATACAGGCAGTTTGCTGGGTCTGCCATGCTGAATGCACTCAGTCAGGATTTCGTTTGCCAGAGTGAAGTCAGGAAGGAGATGCAGGAAAAAACCTGTTTAATGACACTGTTTAAAAATATTAGAAGGTGTGTGTGGAATAGGTAAAAACTCCTTATTACAGGTGCTACCAAGGTAACTGAAGAGTACAGGAATGTGTGTGGACAAGGGTCAGAGTTAAGGCTGCTGTGTATCCTTCAACATTTCCTGATACCTGGGAGAAAAGGTGCTACCTTTGCTTAACCAGCTGCCATCAGGAGACAATCCTCGTGCGCACTCCTAGTCTGTCTGTAAAGAAAAACACATCTGTGTGAACCTGGGCTGCACGTGTTCCTGCTCCTTGGCACACCAGAGAGCTGTGTGTCTGCACTGCAGTTTGTTCTACAGAGCCAGAGAAACAAGATTTGCGAAGGTACATCCACGTCTGCAAAACGTGAAGCGGCTTTGCAGAACACCTAAATGCAGCTGGTCACGGGGCTAATTCCAGTGCTGTAAATTACAAGGCAAGTACAGTCCTTTAAAGCGACCTTTGAGAGCAATCTGTGTGCTGTGCCCCAGGAGCCATCCACGGGAGGCACGCTCCCATCAGTGCCCTGCCAGGCCCTGAAGGTATTTCCAGGAGCCCAGCTGTTTGCTGTGATTGCTGAACATGCCGAGTCTGCAATAACTGCTTTTAAAAGTACACAGTAACGTCACGGAGCTGCTGGAGTTTAGTAACCCCAGGGCAATACACTCACAGGGCTTGAGAGCAATTCAGCTGCCTGTCAAAGTCAGTCAGAAGGTACTGCCTGTCCCTTTCGTTCTCCTCAGAGATCACCTGTACCTTCAGCAAAAAAGCTGCCTGGGCTGGGGCCTTAGTTCAGGGCTCGCCTGGCATTTTCCCTAATGGGTACAGTCAAATCATGTGTTTGTTCAAGTCTGTAGAGAGGGGAATCTCCTCCTTTCCCCGGATGTCCCCGATGCATCCGTGTGGCAATGCCTTCAAGATGCAAGCCCAACCCCTTGACTTGAAGGCACCTCCACCGTGCAGGACAGTCCCCAGCTTCTGGCTGACAAGAGAAGTAGTAAGCTCAGTACAGTCACCTGAACAGACTCAAATTTTTAACCCCAAAACAGCCACCCCAGAATTCCATCATTCAGATGGAGTTCCTGACAACAAAAAGCCACAGTTACCTTTTCACCTTCCGGTTTTAATCAGAGAAGGAGGCAGAGAAATGAAGTGAGCCCATCTCCTGTGCATCACATTTCTATAGCCAAAACAAGACAGAACAGTGCCAGAAGGATTCCCCTTATTCCCAGTTCATGTTCAAAGAGTACTGTATGTCTTGAAGGTGAAAGACTGATGGAGGTAACCTGAGTCGTGATGATCTGCACTATAAGAAAACACAAACCTGGCACTTTAACACAGAATAGCTTGTTATAATGGTTGTTAATTTTGATTCATACTTCTCAAGGCTACTGAGCCTCATTCTGTGGTTGCCCATAGCATCTGACGTTTGTGCTTATCCTGTAAGGTTGCACAATGGGGGCAGGCCCAGTCCATTTTTCCTGCCAAAGGAGATGTGTATTCCTAGAAGTAGGTGCCTCCTGCTTTACAGTTCCTCAGGTGACGGACAAAGGTAGCAGCAAGAACTTTATTGAGCAGGACTCGAGATAAGATGCAGCAGGACTGATTATTCATTGCCTTGTCAAATGGCAGCAGCTGCACTAATTATTACTGAAACAAGTTCAGATGGCAACATCTTTAAATGATCTTTCATGCAGCACAGCTGAGTCTCTGTGCTTAAGCCATGCTGAAGGGTGTTCATTCCGTGCAGGACTCCAGAGTAAGTGCAGCTGAAGTGTTTGTGAGTTAATTAAATTTATTTGGAGCACGTAGGAAACTCTCTGGAATCAGGAAACAACCAAAAAAAGGCACCCTCCTACCATTCTAACTCTGGTGCCCTTTATCTCTTCAGCTCCTAATACCAAAGGGCACTTGGGTATCTACAGAAAACTGTGACATGGGAACCTGTCATGGTGCATTACTGGTTACATACACCTTGTTAGAACATCATCAGACCTGTGGGAACGCTGGGACATTTAGGATCACCAAGCCTGTTCAGTGAATCATTTCTATCGATTAGGTACAACACACTCCCAAAGCAGCACTTGCAAAAGGATTTAGGCTGCCTCTAGCAACGGCATAGCTTTGCAAAAAGAGAGCTGAAAAAAAGTTCAAACCAGGTTTTATCCCTTTACTTGCCTTTCCTTTTTGCCCGTTTAGAAAAAGAAATCTACTTAAAGCTAAACAAGAATTCACCTTTGGAAACCCCTGGCTTCCCTCCGCCTGCCTGCATCTTCCTCTCCCTGCCAGGTAAAACTAACTCCAAGTGACTTCCTGTCATCCTCTGGATAGGATATAAAAATACGCTTCATGCAGCAGGATCTGGATGGCGCAGCCAAGTTCAGGACCACGTTGTGCTAAGGACTGTTTGCCAAACAAACAGGAAACGAGACGCTGCTCCCCACAGGCCCTTCCGTATATATAGACAAAGTCAAAGGGGATGAGCCAGTATTATCTCAAGCTTACAGCTGGGGGACTCCAATCCAGAGGGATTATAGTAGCTTGCCCAAGGTCACACACAGGAGATCTGTGGCAGAGCTGGGAAACGAACCAAGAGCTTTCCCAGGCACAGGTAAATGTGCCAGGCATGGGATAATCCCTAAAATGGGATGTTTCGACCCACGTCTGTGCAGGTTTCAGAAAGCTTCCAGGCCTGCACAGAAACTGCAGGAATTGCATCATTTGTGTGTCAGCTCCACACACACACACACACACACACTCTGGGAACTGGGATGTGGTTCTCTGCGAGTACCACCGGGCCCTCCCTGAAAGAACCTCCTCCAAGGACGGAGTGCTGGATGCCTCACAGGACTCTTCCCTCAGGTGCTGTGTGCTCCCACAAAACCCGCTCCTCGCGGCGCCTGTGCTGCTGCTCTCTCGTGTGGGCCTGCCGGGAACTGCAGCGCTGGCACAGCCGAGGGCACCGAGTCAGCAGGAGCCCTGCCATTCCAGCGGACCTCTCCGGGCAGCTGGTGGACGCTGCCGCCTTCTTCCTCGTTCTCGTTCTCCGCGCTCGCTTGCGTGACGCGAGCTGCTGCACCGCAGTGGAGAATCCAGGTCGTAGTCCCGGCAATCCCCCTGCCAGGTCAAGGGAACGCTTAAGACAAGTTTGTAGCAAAAAAGCGTAGTTAAAGGTCGCCCGGTGCTCTCGGGTTTCTCTTCAGCTTGCCAGAAGGGCCGGTTCTACCTCACTGACCAAAGCTCACCTCAGGTTGATCGTGACTGCTAAAGCCAAATCGTCTTTTCTGGGCACACAAACGTCCCACGAGCAGCAGTTCGGTACACCCGATAAAAGGGACACGCTGCTGCAAGTTGTCACAGGCAGTAATTTAGAAGAAGCTCCATGGGCAACCACGGAGAAATTTCGTTTATTCCCTCTTTAAAGGCTGGCCTGAATTTCATTGTAGCAATAGCTCCTGATGGTACCCTGTGACACCATGTCAAACAGCTTCAAAGCTGGATGATTCACTGCCCATCACAGCAGTAGTGAAAGGGACTGCAGGGTAAGTATGAATGAGGTTCAAGGTGTTTCACTTGGTCTGCATCTCACTTCCCTCCTCCCACCACCCCCACTTCTTGTTTTGTTTTAACCAGAAGCCCTCACTTTTAAAATACCTAGGCAGGTAATTATTTGCACTCATTTGTGTCACACTGGGTAAGGTTTGTTTTAAGTGGACTTTCCTTTCCAGAACTGCAGAATGAATATCCTGAGTTGGAAGGAACCCACAGGGATCATGAAGTGCAACTCCTGGCCCTGCACAGGACAGCCCAACAATCCCACCGTGTGCCTGAGGGCATTGTTCAAATGCTTCTTGAGCTCTGGCAGCCTTGGTGCTGTGCCCACTGCCCTGGGGAGCCTGTTCAGTGCCCGACCACCCTCTGGGGGAAGAACCTTTTCCTAATATCCAGCCTAAACCCGTGACCCAGCTCTGGGAAAGTGGAAGAATCCCAGCTGGAGCTCTTCTGAATATTTTTCTCCAAACTTTTACTCATTAAAAAGAAATAACAGAAAACATTTCTTCCCTACAGCTCGACCCAGGATGGAATATTAGATATTTTATACTGCATTTTCTCACTAAGTCTTCCAATTACTTACTGCCTTCTTCCTTTTGCAGAGGGGTAGAACAAGACAAAGTGTGTAGCTGAAACAACAAGCACAAAATAGCTTTTGCAAAAATGATGGAAAGGGAAAACAAACTATGGCCTGAACAACAGCATCATGCTGTATTTTTCAGGAACAAAACTTACTTAGCCTGTGCAGGTCACTGCAAATACTGGAGATAAACACCAAACCTCCAGTTCCCACAGCCAAAAACCTGGTCTGGTGTAGCGGTATTTTACCTCTGTCATCTTCCAGATGACTGAACAGAAGTGTGATGGTACTGTGATGACACACTCTCACTCTGCCAGAGACAGCAGAGAACCCTGCAGCCTTTCCACAGCCAGGGATTCAGATCCGAAAAGCCTCCAGAAATCAAACTGCAGTTTGCACAAGGGACAAACGTCTGTCCTAGGCAGGAGCCTAGGGGAGGAACTCCAGGGCTGTCTGTATGACGAGGTTTCCTGCCCAGGGGAGGCACAGACAGACCCACCAGAAGTGACACGAGGGCACTGGCAGTGCCTAAGCTGATCAGAAGAGTGGTGAGGTTGCTCAGTTAAGTTTATTATGCCTGTTTGCATCAGTTCCTTGTTGCACTGCCACACGCCAAGGAGGTTTTTTTTCCAAGTCGCCCCCTGGACAGTCGCTCCTGTCTAACACATCAACCCCGCAGCTTGCTGACCTGACAGCACACGGAACAGGGAGCTCGCTGCAAAGGATGGAAAAGAGTACACTGCATACCCACCTGGAAAAGTGGAACAGAATAGACCAGATGAGGCTGCCTCCTTCCAATATTTCTGGAGGAAGTTAATGATGAAGCAGTGGCTGACCTAGAAAATACTCATTAACACTAGCTACAATACCACAGGTAGCAAATATATCATTTTCAAAAGAGGCAGTAATGGGGACTGTTGCTCATTGTGCCCTACTTCAGACACGAGACATCTTAGTTGAAACAATCATTAAAAATTGGGATTATAAAGAAATGCTACCTAGCTGACACAGATGTGACAGGCAGAAGAATTCAGTACAGCTTCTGAACGAAATGGACCATTAATCCGGTCTGGTTTCGCAATCATTAGTGGCCCAGTTACACTGAGCTAGTTAGTGCTGAAGCAGCCACATACAAATACAGCAGTTTGTTCTTTCAAGGCAAAGCAAAAGATCAGAACCATCAGCTGTGGCCCTGGCTCTGCTGAGCACACTGGGAAACCTTAGGTACCTCAAAACCCAGCCAGCTGACTCGCACGGGGGCAGAAAAGGGCACCTTTCCAGAGCAGAGGGCCCCCACAACTTACACGGCCCTGACAACATGAGTGCCACGTGCTAGGGTTCCAATGGAGTTCATGACATTTTCTTATCACCAGTCAACAGTGTCAGCTCATTGCTCCTCACCTCTAATGAGATTAGGCTCCAGTTAGCTTAGGAAAATCCATTTGTTGGGATATTAGGCTAAGGACTGCATTTGGATGGCTTAAATCACAAGTCTCCAGCTGTAGCAAGTTCCCTGCCTTGGTTAACTCAAATGGTCTCAAGCAATCTTCACACCCCTCAGGTCTTCAGCACAATTAACTACACCTGAATGAGGCCTGCAGTTCCTTCTTCAAAGCTTAATTTCCTTCTGCTCCCTGGAGGATCAAGGCACCCTGCATTTGCTGCGTGGAGATTCTGCGCATTCAATTCCCCTCCCTGATCACCTCCAAGCGAACCTCTGTGCCTTTGCTTTAAGTTACACGTCTTCAGAGTTGCTGACCAATCCTACCTGTTCAGGGTTAATACTAATCCTAGAAGCAGTCCCTCAGCTCAGAACAAGCTGCTCTACTCTCTTGTAGTGCCTGGGCTTTATCTGATTAAGATTACAGCACGAGCACGCTTATGGCAGAGAGGCACCACACCCAACCAGCTGTGCATCCCACACCAAGGAAACTGCCCTTTAGGATTGTTCAGCGTCCTAATGCTTGACACACAGCCCTTTCTGAAGGTGCCTGAGCTGCAGACACACCCGGCTTTACCTCGGCCCTGCTTTGAGACCCAGCGTGTTCTCTGACAGAGTCCCAGCAGCTGTTCCGCGAGACGTGCGCGAGATGAACGGTGCAACTCCAGCAAACCACGAACTGGAAAGACCCAGAGTTTCAGAGGGGAATTTATTGTATGGGAGCATATCCAGTATCTTTTTTTTTGTCAGTCATTCAGGAGAATAATAAAAAATAGAAGCTTTTTAAATGACAAAAAATACAGTTACATATAATACAGATTTTCGTCTTGCATTGAAGCAGAGCAGTAATAAAACGCTCACTTGTGTTTTCACAGTTAGTCTGCATTGCTTCTCTAGGTTAAAGCGCCAGCAACCCAAATCTTCCAGTCAGAACCCCTAGTTAGTAGTTTCACGGGATGGTCGTGAGGGTGAACACTCTGCATTCTGAGACCCTTTACAAGTAGAGCAGGCGCACTCCATCCATGGCAGAACCACTAGAATTTTCAGAGGTACCAGCCATGCTTGAGGCATCCTTGCTGCAACTGAAAGACTTTTGTATCAGAACATGTTTTTAGGCCCCAGTCGGAAACAAGAATACTCAAGAACGTGCTTAAATCCCCTTTGGTTCAAAGGGCTCTGAGCTGATCCTTTGTGACCACCTTGTTCTGCCCTCACAAGCACCACGAAGCACTACCCAGTGCTTGATCACATGTGTAAAGTGCTTGCAAGACCACAAAGGATTTAACATTCTTCAGCACTCCATTTACTTGAGACCTAAAGGCATTCACTGCATGCATACATTTATTTATATACTACACACACTTACCCCCAACCTCCCCCCAGTATTATTGCAATAATTCTTTGCTGGTATGACAGCTTATACATACCCAGTTTCACTTATTCAGTTTTCTATAAACGTAGAAAAAAACACCTGAAGAGAGCTAGAACAGCTTTCAATCAGTCACTATATTGGCATTGAAAGCTTTATTTTGAAAACTTTAAGCAGCAATACTGAATAAATAGACAGAACGATTGTTTTGTCATCTCCATACAACCGATGGCCTTCATCCAAAACATTAAAATACTGTAGCAAATAGAATAAACATGCACGTTTCAATGTTCTAAAAACAAAAAAAAAGAAAAAGAAAAAAAAAAGAAAAAAACAAAGAGGTGTAATATAAAAGTAACACTTTGACACTTATTTTAATACAGTACAGACCATTAAGAGACTATTTTCTGAAAAAAATATCTGAATACAGTTTTGTTATTTACATGGATCATTAAGGCCCAATTCACTCAAGTTAATGCACATCAGGAATTTATATGCTTCAAGGTAACTCACTAAAAATTACAGGATCGATTCTTTTTTTTTTTTTGATCATACTCATATGATCCCAGTTCACTAAAATAATGCAATGCTCTTCACGCTAAAAACAAAGCAATTGCTGCCCCAAGAGGAGATTTTTATTTCACTAAAGGATCTTTTCCCTCTTACCTCACACGTTTGCATATTGCTAATGCTAGTAGGGGTAGTTCTCTTCCTCAAGAACTTCCTCCCAGCTTGCAAGGGTTCAGAAAAGCGAGTAATCTCAAAGCTAACATACCATTTCCAGAAGCAATTCAGGCACTTGGGAACCTAAGTCCCACTAAAAGGTCCTGGGAGGCGTCGTTCCTAGCTGACTTTTCAGAGTGGGACTTGGGTTTCTCCCTTGCTCGGGCATTCGGATTGTTTAGCTTAGCCTCAACCTACTGGCTTTTCAAATGGTCATCCCTCCCCCTTTTCCCCTAACAACATAGCATCTCCAGCAAAAATAACCTGTATCCTCATGGATGAGAGAGATAACACAGTTAATTTCCACTAGTAATAAATTACAGGAGTTCATATAAATTCCCCGTGCACCGGAAAATAGTGCTTTGTGTGTTCGACTATTTAACGCAAGCAAAAAAAAACCTCATTTTTATCATGCTGCCCGATAAATAACATGGCACTTGTTAAAAATCAGTATGTGTTGCTTCCTTTCTGCTAATGCCCTGTAAGTAAGGTTTGGGACATTCCTGAAAATGAATTTTTTTCTACAGTTGTAAAGAAAGAACGAGGTTCTGCAGTTGATCAGAAGCAAAATTCTAAATGCCGTAGTGTGAGGAATTTCTCTAACTGCTGCACACTGCTCAATTCACATTTAATGCAAGGGCATGCCGTTTCTTTTTGGTTTATTTACAGAGAGGGTGAAAATGCTACAGAACTTCGGCCTGGGTGAAATTCAAGAAGCAAGAGGAGTATGGTGGGGGCAGGGGAATTTGTCAAGTGTCTCGCAAATGGCAGGTTTGGATTACCAAAGCCTCTCCTTGGCCACAAGAGCGGCTGAAGCTGTGAACGTTTTTTCAGATCACCTTGACACGTGCCAAAGCCCTGACAAGGAGGGTCCACTCAGGGATGGCGCAGTGGCCCCTCCGTCAAACAGCTGCTGCAGTCAGCAGGTGCTACTCTTTTAACTTAAATGGCAAATTCCTCCTTTGATTCTATTACAAAGCCGTAATTAAAGCCCTCCAAAGCTGCTCCTACCCTTCCTTTGAATCCTCTTCTTCCTCCCTCCATCCTAAATAACAAGCTGGCAGAGGAAGGGAGCAGTTGTTACGATGCAAGAGCCCAGTTCAGCTCCAGCTGACACCTGTGGGAGATGGACCAGTCAGAAAGCATGACGGAAACGTTAGCTGGGGTAAGTATGCTGATCTGCCTTAAAAATACTTCATCTCAGGACAAGACTGTTTCCCCCCACCCCCATGCAGCATAATTTGGGCCAGACTTTGCAAGGTGCTGAGTGCCTCAGGTTCTCTAACATCAAGAGGTGCTGAAGATGCAAGATATCCACTGGAGAGGGCCATTTCACTTCTGTAAATTGAACCCAGAATGTAAGGCATATATGCTCAAGTACCTTGGACAGATATTGTCCCCAAACTATGTATATTTTACACTTCTTTTTAATATATAGATAGATATATATATATATGTACACACATTCTTTCTTTTTTGTTTAATACAAAGTTACGGGCACAGTAAACATGAGCACAGAATTGTGATAAAGTAACAATAAAATATGTGAGCACTGCAAAGATTCCTCAGGTAGGAACATATAATTTTCCAGTTTGCTCACATGGGAAGATGGAAGAAAAATGAAAAAAAAAAAAAAAAGGAAGACCTGATGATAAGTTAAACAGTAAAAATTCAGAGTCCGTTTGGAAAGGTCCTTTATATATTCACAGCCTTATCTGTTGCTGTTAGTCTAAATACAGCAGCATTTTTAGAATATATGATGCCATTAGTAAGTGGAAAGGGAAGAAGATGCAATAAACACTCAGGAGTCCTTCATCTTCTACTGTATCTTTTAAAACTTCCATTTGTCAGGAAGCCCCTTTTTTAAAAAAGGAGATTTAAATTAACCTTTACCTGCACATCAGTAAATCAACACAAGAGGATGCTACGAATTAAGTATTTTCCTGCGGCAAAAAGCTTGGAGTTTCCTACCAGTGGTAAAACCCTGACCCTACTAAAGCCATCAGGAGGCTCTGCTATTTTGCCACGGACCTAAGCCCAAGCCTGCAGTACCGAGTGAGAGCGCGATGTGCCCCTCTCGTGCCAAGGGGATCTCCAAGGTGGGGATGGTGCTCTGAGCTGCTGTCAGAACAGAAAACCCAAACACAACTAGGGAGGGCCCATCCCTTCTCCAACTCATCCATGAGGCCAGCCTCCAACGTTTACAAGTGTCCCACTGGTGCCAGTCGCTGCCTCCACAAAGCTGGTGTCCCCTTCAGCAATCTAACATCGACAAATTACCTGGTCGGAACTTTCCGCAGGGAAACCCCTCTCGTTTGATCCTTGCTCAGCTTTGGCTGCGTTAAAGCAACGCCAAGATACGAAACTGTTCCCTTCTCACGTGTTTTGCAAAAAACGACCACCAAATGTGCGAATTTCCTGCTCGTGAGCTTTACATTCTGCAAGTGACTGAGCAGCGACACGTCTTTCGAAGGGGCTAAACCTGAATGAAATCCTGGCCCCACTCACATCAGCGAAAGCTCTGCTACCGACTTCAAGGGACTTTTGCCAGATTTCTTCCCTCCACAAAACTTGAGTGAATTCCGGAAGGCTGGAAGAGGATGCCCGTTTGTTTTGTGTCTTTTTGATCCTCCAACAGCAAGATTTACCTCAAAACAAGAACACTGTAATGGCTAGTGGAAAAAATAGAGTAAAAAAAAAAAAATCACACACAGTGAGAAGCCTCCTACTCTCTTTTGGTAAGATATATGAAGACAACTTCTTACATTGTTCTTTCTCAAAAGGCATATACAATGTGGCAAAATATTTCAAATATACATTCTATATAATAAAATATCATCTAGCTAGTGCATCCTCAATTATATGCTGGAAATATTTTTTTACCAAGCCAAGGTTTAAAATCCATAAATCTTTCTGAACACTAGGTGCTTCATTCAAAGGCAGATTCAACAGCAAGTAAAACCCACAAGCTCACTTTTCAAGCCTTAAAAGGTAGCAATGGATGGAACATGAGATATTATGACCCACAGCAGAAATGAACAAAGTTAGTGGTGAGAAACCACTGTAATGGTTCAGCACCCCACTGAACTCTGCATTGCAGGTTGCTGTACTTGATCAAACGGGGGGGTGTTTGCACAAACAAATTAAAGTCACCTTGTCAGACTGACACGCAGCCATACGTGATTATTCACAAGTTAAAAATAAAAATATAAAAGGTCAACATTCACAGGTCCATTGATTAAAGGGAATAAATTAAACCTCAGGGAAGTTGCATACACGGTTTCCTTCACCCTCAGTCTTCCATTTATGCCCATACAAGGGACAATACTTTCCCAAACACTTCTCAAGTGGCAAAAACGGCAAAGGTTTCTGCACTCTAGCTGTGTTTGACAGCAAGGTCATCCTTGCCAGTTAGGAATCGAGACAGCTCCTGTCTCTTTAGCATCAGTGCACAGGGTATGGCTCCGAGTGGTGTTTTGGAGGAAGAAGAAGAAGAAAAAATAAAAAATAACACGGTGGCATAACAAAAAAACCCAGAACAAAACAAGAAAAAAAAAAACTTCTTCCATTCATCATTGGCAGAATAAAATAAAGTGTATCTTGTCCGGGGTACCTTGCTAGGTCCTCTCCAGAAGAGGTATGTACTGTCATACATAAATGCCCTCCGGGTTAAAACCAGACGACAGGGGATTCTGTAGGATCCGAAGGTTGCTGGGGAGTTGCCTCGAGGAGCCAGGGCGCTTCAGTGACCCAGACTGAAATGCTGGCTCTGGACAGGAAAAAAAAGGCGGTCAGAAAAGTCATCATCGGGGGGCAACGTCCATAAAACACCTCCCCTCTTCCTGCTCAGTGTGACAAGAAAAAAAAAAAATACTAACACCACACATAACAAACAACTGAAATGCCTGAGTAGGAAGGGGTGAGATGTATGGTGCATGCTTCCTACTCGTTTCAAAACAGGGATATCTACCAGGAATAGCTATCCATAACAACTGCTCTCCTATGAAGAACATGCACCCATTTACATGGTAATGTGTAGCAAGGGATTGTACCTGTACACAACTCAAAGCTCCAGCTTCCTGCCCACTCAGAAGAGACAGTTCACACAAGTACTGACATTTTAAGGCCTGGTTGCCTTTTGTTCCTTCCACTCCCCCCTTATGTTTCCAGTGCCTTTTGGTCGGAAACTTTTCCAAAAGGAGAACAGAACCAGCCAAGGAGAACGACGAGGCAAACAGCCCCCTTGAAAGCAGAGCATTGTCAAAGCACACAGCTGTGCCTGTGCCACAGCTCTGACACGCATGCCGTGTTTCTGTCCAGGAAAATATGAATCCAGCTGTGGGCACGTGCAGATTGCCCTGATCTCACCGGGGGCAAAGTCAATTTGCACGTGCTGTAACGGCCGTCTGTGCGGGGCTTCTGGATGGCCGGCAGCCCAGCTGGATTAGCTCCTATTCCCATGTGGCTGCTGTCTGGGATTTCTGGAGATCCAGACACATTCCTTTTCCTACTCTGACAACACCAGAAAGGGGAAGAACCCAGATGAGCAGCAATGTTAGAAGTGCAGTGATCCTGTGTGCCAGCTTTACGTGCCCACAGCCGCTCTTGAAAGCCACTGGCTTAGTGGGCTGCTGATGGGACAAACACAAGCCCGGGCACGGTAGGAGAGAAGTTATCCACACACTGCTCTTTGTTTATAGCCTGCTAAATCCTCTGAACGAAAAGGAATATGTGACAATGCGCTTCGTTAGTGTTTTGCTAAGGGCCTTCGCTAACAGAGCGCTCCCTTCACGCACCAGTGCTGACACTGGGTAGGTAAAGGCAGTGCCAGCCCCTTCTCCCGCCCACCCAAGGCATTCCCAGGGCTGCACCTCTCTCCAGCTCCACATGTGGGGCCTCCACCTCCACGGGGTCTGCCGGCAGCACCGTCACCTTCGTTCCCGTCTGCTGGATGAACTGCTGCAGGTTCACCTGCCGCAGCTCCTTTGTCAGCTGCTCCAGTTCTTGTTCCCTGTCCTGCCGGGAAAGAGGAAACATCTGCTGAGCACATACAGCAGCACTTCAAGACTCCAGTTACAAATGGACAACTCCTTTTGACGAGAAAGGCTCCAATTTTTAAATTCAAATGCAAACTGAAGAATTGAGAAGTTTTTTAATCTCATTAATTTAAAAAGCAAATCAACACTATGACTTACTGGAATCACAGACTCAATTAGGTTGGAAAAGACCTCTGAGATCACTGAGTCCAACCCTAAGTACAGGTGACTGCTGGGGTTTTTCATATATTATATTTTTATATTGCTCCCGGGATGACTAGCAGATGTTTCTCACATCAGCTGAGAAAAATTTTGGCACATCAGACGTAAGCAAATCAACAGTCATACTGTGCCCTCTGAAAAAATAATCAACTGAGCAGCAGTCTGGCACCAAACTTTAGTTCTGCCTGAAGTGTCCAGCATGGCTTGGACATCTCTGATCCTAAAAAGAGCATAATTGCTTTCTCTTATTGTTCTTTGCATTTTCTGCTTAAAATTTTTACGGACAGAACTTTCTCACTCTGCAAATGTTTTGTGCAACGAGGCCAAAGCCTGGCTGGTTCACCAGCCCCTCACCTCTAAATTATCTTCAACAGAAGATAATTTAGGATCTTCCTCAAGGCTCCGTACTCCTGGCAAGACATGCAAAACTTACAGCTCTGAGAGATTACAACAGTCTTAGACTTACAATTATTCCCCTCCACACATAGGTTGAGCTTCATTAGCAGAGAACTGCATTTGGTACCCTTTCCACAGTCAGGATGGAATCCCTACTATCTGGCCACAAATGACTAGAAAACTCTCACTAAAAAATTCCACCTTCCTGTTCTTATCACAGGAAATCTGGTGAATCAAAATTTTCTTTCCTTCCTTACTGAAAACTCTATAAAAAACACCCACGCTCAACTTTCCTCTTTCAGATCAGCAGTTCTGTAAATATTTAACTTTCAGCATGCAAGAAAATATTTCTTTATTTCCTCCCCCCAAACTCCACAATACAGAGCTCAGTTTATTTCCTCCTGGACTTCAGATCTGTGCATCTTTAGGTTCAGAGCAAGCTTGGAAGATCTGAATTTAACAGGAACTTTCCAAGGGAAGTGAAACCTAGCCTGGAAAAAGAACCAAGCCAGAAATATTTTGAACTCCACCACAGCCTCGGCAAATGTTACTGAGGACAGGTAAAACACATAAAGAGGACCTGATGCTTTCCATCAGTGCAAAACCTTAAGCATGGTGTGTCTGGAAACTCAAGATGGATAAACATGGCCAAAACTGGTCACAGTTTTCACCCATTCTGCTTTGGATGAAAAGGTTACTTGTTTTTCTCCCTCATTATTTGGTAAAACCAGCTTACACTGACAAGGCTGTAGCTCCTCAGGGGTAAGGATGCAAAATCCCTTTACACATTGACAGCAGAATCACCTTGATGCAACTGCAGCACTGTGGAATATACTAACTGTGAATCCTGGGAATCAGCAAGAACAACTCCAGCTGATGTGGTGCCTCAGTCTCATCCGACGTGGCACATAAAAATCCCAGGAGCCCCAATCTTTTCTTTACCTCATCCAGCTGCCAGCTGGATTTCCATTTACTCTACCACGCTCTATCAAGTTCCAAGTGACATCATTAACTTTAGCAAGGAAGCAGGGCCTGGGTTCTCTTTTGACACCAGCGCCACAAACACCTGAAGGTGTAAGAGAAAATAAAATCCTGAACACCAGCAAGTCAGCCAGGAAAAGGGGGATGCTGTTCTTTAAAACAAAAGCCTTGTAAGGTGACAGCTACTTTAGCTCTACAGCCATCTATCCAGGTGCTGCTTTTCGCCTGTTCTTTTTAATTCATCTCTTGTGGTGGCAGATAAATCTAACAAAGATCAGAAACTTAGCCTCAGGAAAGGCTACCATGGTGTAAATTACTGTTTTTCATCTCAGATGGTTTCAATGAGCAGATTACACACAGGTGAAATGAAACCTGTCTGCCCTTAAAAAAAAAAAAAAAATCTGAAATGCAATCTGAAAATGAAATACTTTCCTCCTTTTACCCCAAATCACAGAGGAAACTTTCTTGGTTTGGTTGGTTGGTTGGTTGGTTTTTATGGGCTCTAAATCTGCCTAAGAGGAATCTGCCACGGTCACGTCTTCAACTTTTCTTTAGCTATGGATAAAAAGACAGTCTTACCTGTAACTTCTTGGTCGCTTGGCCCAAAGACCTTTCTACAGCTTTAATGCCATTTTCCAGTCTCAGACTCTGCTGGCCCTGAATATCAATTTCACCCTTCACCTTCTCGATCTTTTCCTTCACCTCTTCTTCGTTCACTTGGGACTCCTGAACTTCCCGCTGCAGCTTCTCTGCTTCAAGGCCACTCTCCATGTTGTGGATCTGAGACACATAGTCCTTGAGCTTGCTCTCGCACTCCAGGATCCTCTGCCTCATCTCCTGCAGCTGCTCCTTCAGCTGCTTCTCGTTCTCCTGCTCGATCTGCAGCTCGTTTTCCCAGAACTCTTCCTCCTCGATCTCCACTTCGTTCCGCTTGATCTTCTGCTCCAGCTTGAGGATTTCTTCCTCCAGGCTGGCGTTGTACTTCTGCTCCCAGTAGCGGATCTCGGCTTCGTTGGACTCCAGCTGCTTCTCGATGCACTGCAGCTTCTCCGTCTGGAGGTGGATCAGCTTCTTCAACTCGTCCGCCGTCGTTTTACAGTTGTTGAGCACCTTCTGCTTGAACTCGGACTCCTTGCTCTTCCCGAAGATGTCCATTAACCCCTTGGCGCCCCCGGTGAAGGTGAGGGATTTCCTCTTGGGCTCCCTCCTCTTCATGGACTTGTCCCCGGGCGGCCTCAGCTTGGCCAGGGGCGGCAAGCTCTGCCGGTACAGCGTCCTCTCGGGGATGCGCGCCACGCCGTCCGACGTGGGCCGCTCGCTCAGGGAGGGTCCCGTGCGCCGCAGGATCAGCTGCACGTCGCTGGCGTACTGTCCCCACTTGTTGAGCGACACGATGGGGTTCTCGTGGGGCGCCAGGTGCCGCTCCGTGTCCCGCCACTTCTCGATCAGCGTGTACCGCCCGGTGCGCCCTGCGGGGACAGCGCGGCGTCAGCGCGGCCGCGGGAGGGCGCTGCGGGGACACCGGGGACGCGAACCCTCCGTGTCCCGCACAGCCCCACACGGCCCCGGGAATGTGTGTCCATCCCTCCGTGTCCCGCACAGCCCCGGGGGTGTGTCCATCCCTCCTGTCCCGCACGGCCCTGGGAGTGTGTGTCCATCCCTCCTGTCCCGCACGGCCCTGGGAGTGTGTGTCCATCCCTCCGTGTCCCGGGGGTGTCCGTGTCCCATTCTCCATCCCCTGCACAGCCCCGCGTGGGGATGTCCCGTTCCCGCACGGCCCCGAGGGGTGTCCGTGTCCCGCCCCACGCCCCCCCGCGCTGTTCTCGCGTGTCCCAGCACAC
This sequence comes from Pseudotriccus pelzelni, assembly GCA_035584735.1. Classification (NCBI taxonomy): domain Eukaryota; kingdom Metazoa; phylum Chordata; class Aves; order Passeriformes; family Tyrannidae; genus Pseudotriccus; species Pseudotriccus pelzelni. Next base: position 56,674,134 of record JAWMRA010000041.1, read on the forward strand.
GCTGCCTCACTGACGATGCCCGCGCATCCCTGAGCTCAGCTCCAAACCCTCCCCTGCGCAGCAGCAGCAAGGAGCGGTTCACACCCCGCACACCAGTGGAACCGCACAACCCCGGGGCTGCCGCCAGGGATGGATTCACGGCATCACAGAATGGTTTGGGTTGGGAAGCAACCGTGAAGATCATCTCGTTCCAACCCCCTGCCATGGGCAGGGACACCTTCCACTAGCCCAGGCTGCTCAGAGCCCCATCCAACCTGGCCTTGGACAC